>JAMPIT010000884.1:14836209-15436209 GCA_026261815.1 Monarcha castaneiventris obscurior
ATAGAATGTTTGGGTTGGAAGGGACATGAAAAATTGTCGTGTTCCAGCCCCCCTGCCATGGACAGGGACACCTTCCACCAGACCAGGTTGCTCAGAGCCCCATCCAGCCTGGCCTTGAACACTGCCCACAGGCACACCCACAACTTCTCTGGGCAACCTATTCCCACATTAAAGAGTTTCTCCTGATACCTAATCAAAACCAACTCTCTTTCAGTCTGAAACGACTCCCCCTTGGCCTGTCACTCCATGCCCTCATTAAGTCTCACTCCATCTGTCTCTTACGCTCCCTTTAGGTACAGGAGGGACACAGCTACATTGCCCTGAAGGAACCCTTCTCTTCTCCAGGCTGAACAATCCCAGTTCTCTCAGCCTTTCCTCATTGGAGAGGTGCTCCATCCCTCTAATTATCTTGATGGCCTCCCCTGGAGTTGCTTCAACAGGTCAATGTCCTTCCTGTGCTGGAACCCCAGAGCTGGATGCATTTTATACATTTAAATGCAGTTGCACATACAGCCTTTCACAGATAACCAAAATCTTTGCAGATGTCTGGGGCTGAACGTTTTTTGTACATTAAGAAAAATATTTCAGAAGTCTAAGGAGACAAGATCATTTGGCAATGCCTGCCATAACATAATTATTTAATGGATATTTTATGGCAGTACATAGAGGCCCTAAATGATAGCTGAGCTTCTCTGTGGTAGGTATTATATGTACTAAGAGATGATCACTGCCCCCAGGAAGTTTATAAACTACATAAATAGGACAAAGATCAAGCCAAGAGGAGCATTATTATCTTTAGTTTACATATGGAGAACGGAAACACGAAGAGATAAAACTCTCTAAGTCCCACAGCGAGCCTGTGGCAAAGCAAAGTTCTCCTAAACCCTAATCTGCTGCAAGCTCCTTCCTCTCAGCCACATTCTTTCCAAAACAAGAAGCTGCCTGAGTTCTATATGCAAAGAAAACTTGGGCGGTGAGTGAAAGAAGGAAACAGCAATTTATAACTGACATACGTAATTTTCAACCACAGATCTCAGAGAGCATTAGAGACAGGTAATTCTCTCTTTTTCACAGGTGGATTGCAGAGGCAGAGGAAACCACCCGTAGCCTCCCAGCCAGTTTGAAAGCATAATGTAGTTGAAGTCCACTGTCCTCTGAATCTAACTGGATAAGTCAAGATTTTCTTCATCTTGCAGAATCTCATGGCAATAAAACAGCTTAGCCATGGTGGCTCCTGGAGAGTTCTCAGTTGTCACCAGATGCAGCCTAGGACTAAAGAAGAGGGAGCAGGGAACGTTTTACATCTCCCAGATGCTAGTTTTGTGTCTTTCCCCAGTCCAGTATAAATTAACACACATTGCAAGGGCTCCTCTAATTTACCACAGCTTTGAATGGCTTGTGATCAGCCAGAACAGTGGAGTGCTCTGCCCTCTCCCTCTGTCCCAGCCAAGGGAATAGTGTGGGGTCATCATGCCAAACATATGCTACATCCTTCTTGTGAGGTGTATTCCACACAGGGTGATCAATCTAACCCCGTGGCTCCTTTCCAGCAGCTGAGCCAGCACAAAGAGAGCTGCACCAGCGCCTAAAAATGATGATGTACCTCACTGTGGCCAACTTTTGTTCAAAGAGACATGACAATCTTCTAGATTCTCTGTGTCTCACAGGGATCTGATCTCATCTGCCTTCAATAGTCTCTGTCTTTTAAGTTCACTATATTCTTGATGTCGGTGGAATCAGAAATGGTATCAGCCAATTTATTTATCATAGAAGGTACAAATTAGGAAAAATCCTACAACTTTATACTCAGAACATGGGGTATGACTGCATGTGGGTCATCATTTTTTTTAAGTCATTGTTGTACATTTGTATCAGGTTCAGTTCTCAGATTGGAGCTGTCACCTCTTAGCTTATTTTCCTTTTCATTTGTTTTCCTAATAAAGAGCTTTTATATTCAGTATAAGCCAAGACCAGAAAAAAAAAAAAAGTAAGGAGAATGAGAAAAAAATAATCAGGAAATAATAGCAGCATCACTCCATATTCTTTCCTCAAAATTAGCTCTAAGTCACACATTAGCCATTAACTCTTTTGACCTTTTCCTCTTTGAAAGATAGGTTCCACTTTAGGTTTCAACCTAAGACTTCAGTAGCTTCAGCACTGACATAATCTTAATTGTTTTCTGTATTTCTAAAAAGACATAAATGGGAGTTCAAAAGTGGATTATAGAAAAAATACATTTTCAAGGTAAGCCAAATAATCATAAAATCAGCTCTTGAAAGCCACCAGAAATAAAATAGCACTTGGTAGCTTCAGTAGTAATGATCTGAAACATTTAAATTAACTATATGCACTCATGAAATCACTGTATCATGTGCTTGAAGTGTTGGGTTCAAATGCTAATTGGAGTATAAGATGAGAAATCCAAACACAAGTCAATTTTGGTAAGGACGTGAATGCATTTATCAAAAAGATTTCAAAATGTTGATGTGAAGCCTCCTGGGATTGTTATGGATACACAGAAGATATGAACATAAAAACATAATTCATCTGTTCAAATTCTGATTCCATTCTGTTTATTTCAAGATGCAACGAATTTCTGCTCCTTCCCACTCTTCCTTTTTTTTATTTTTGTCAATGATGAGCTGCATCTACTCTTTAAGTGACCGACACAGACTTTCTGAGTCATGCCTCAGTGAATTATGGCAATGAAACAGCCAGGAAAAGTAGAGAATCTCTTCCCTGATGGAAGGGTTAGGGAAAGACACCACCTCTGGGCTGCAGTCACAAGCAGCACTGCATCCCAGAGGGAGGACAGGGAGGTCCCTTCCCAGGCTCTGGCCTCCAGCAGAGGTGGAGGCTCACAGCTCTTTTCAGTACCCGACTGCTCCTGGACATCAGCAGCAGCGGCTCCAGAAGAGTCACACCCACACAAAACCCTTCTTAAGGCAAAGATTTCTATGGCCTCCCAGCTGCTTAAAAATGGATTTACCCTCCTCTGCAGTGCTCTGCTGCTCCTGAAATTACTCTTATTTCAGAGTGGTGCAAAGTATCAAAATGTCTGCATTTTCCACAGAACAACGGGCATCCCAGATTATTTAACTCTGGACACTAACTAATGTATTGCAGCATGAGGATCACTCCTAGCTGAAGAGATCAGCACCCCAAAAGCAGCATGGTGGCTGTACAAAGGCCAAAAGAGAACTGCTTTAGCTTAGCTGGAATGAAAAGCTTACCTCAAGGTTTCTCAGTGGAAAATTCAATTGAAGGAATATTTTTTCTTTCTTGTAGTAAAGAGAAATGTGATTAACATTTTCAAGAAAAATCTAGTTTTCAATGAAAAAATGTTTTTAATTTTTTCGACCAGTCTCACTGATATGTAAACACTGCTTTTCTATCTATCAATCAAGCAGAAAAAGTTGAACCCAGACCATAAAGCCACACTAGTAACTGATGTATTTCCTGGAAATATTGTCCCCAGTACATCTAAAGGATATCAGATCCAGACATTAAGCAATCCAGAACTACCTCCCCACTGAATAAAAGAGAAGATGGTGTATAAGACACATCTTTAGGATATGGATCAATGCCTTCATGTGAATATTCATACTCATTCAGTGACTACAATACATCACCTTCACTGAACGAGAAAGAGCTTCCATGCAGAAGCTCACATGATGAAGCCCAGAAAAAACACATCTTTGCAACATCCCTCTATTAGAGAAATTATGACTTCTATTGGAGAAATTATGACTGCATGGATTTTCACAGAGCCCAAATACAGAGCACTTGATCTTGTAGCTTTAAAGTTCTTTCATGGAGAGTTGGTTTTTTGAGGTTTTTTTTGTCAGCGATTATGTATACATAGCTTTCACAGGGAATACAGGATATAAGGGACAGTAAGTATGCTTCAGCATATGGTGAAACCATATGCTTGGCTGCTTTTCTGCCTATACTACTTTTATTTATTTATTTTTAAATATGTGATTCACGTTATTAGTTCAGACCTCTCTAATTTGCATGGCTATAAATATGATAGATTAATTATGCTTAATTTTTAAAATATTATTTATTATTGTCTGGGGTTAAGGAACGTGCACAAGACAGGAAAAGAAATGGCCTGAATTTCCCACTGAGGTAAAAGAAGAAAGCAATATGAGTACTTTAGATCAAAGAACTACAATTTCTATCATGCAGACATCTTTGATTTGTCAGACAGATTCTGAATCTTGAGTCCTCCTAATACACCCCACATGATTCTGCAGGAGTTAAAAAATGGAAAGCAATGAACTCAGAGATCTGGCTCCTTGGGTCCTTGACCAGTAAGTCACCAAAGAGTGAAGAAACCCAGAAACCCTGTCTATGTGCTGCTGAGGGAGGCAGGAGGAAAGGAAAAATATGAATTCCAGGGGGACCAGCATGTTTCTATATAATTGGCTTATTTCGATCTAAAACGTCATAAGTGCTGAGAACAGCCTTGCAGCAGAAATTTTTCCCTAATTTTTCCCTAATTTTGAAGCTATTTTGGGTTCAATTAGAAATATACTCCAAAACAAGGAATGATCACATGGGAAAGAATTATAAAAATTACCATGGTAAGTGTCGTTATTCACTGTTCTATAACAAATGAGCTTGTTAGATCACAGTCCAGCTGCTGCAGAGTGGTGTCAGCCACCTCACACTACTCTCTTTGTCTTGACTCAGTTTTGTCATTGTTTCCCTCCTGAAAGGCCAGGGACTTCATCGAACTGGGAAATCTCCCACTCTTTTTGATCAGAGACTTTCTGTCATTACCTTTTCTGTAGGAGAGAGGTGACAGCTCCCATTTGGATTGCTACCTAAGGAGATCAGATGCCTGGTCTGAAATCCCTGCTTCAGCACAGACTTCTAATGTGAGCTTAAATGTGTCACTTTGCCTTTTTGCACCTCAGTTCCTTCACAGTAGCAGAGGAATCACAGCATTTCCCCACCCCTGAGGGTTAGACTGTGGGGTGCTCCAAGGCCATGGGGACATCTAAGTAGCTCAGCCAGGTGTAAGACTTTGATCTCCAGAGTCATCAATCCAGCATTTCTAAAGCATTTAACTTACAATGAGAGATTTAATATTTTCAAGAAAAAGTTCACTTTTTTTAATAGAAGTTTTAGCATTATTTCTTTAAACGGCTTACAAAATCCCACATACAAGTTCCAGGACTTGATCTTTTTTATCTGTCTTTAAACTCTCTGTTTTGGTGCAACATGAGGTTTGACCAAGAGGCATTACATCTATGCTGGCAGCAAGTCTGTGGATGTTGATATGCCAGGCAGGAGGTAGGTGATTTTTCTGGAGACATCGCTCACTTTCTCTAAGGGAAAACATGGAATAAAAAAGTATGGAATGACCTTGCGCTAATAAGCCTCTGCCTGGAGACAATGATTAAACCTGCTAGTGCAAGGGTTGGTTTATGAGTAATATCAGCTAAGGCACTAATGAAAGTATCCCATTAAAAAAATGTATAACTTAGGGACTTGTCTGCGCTGAGAAATTTGGTCACTGCTGTTGCTGCATTAATGTGCTCTGAAGTACAAACAAGAAGGTATACCCAGGTATTGCAGCGGGCTCTTATTTCTAGTTAATTAATCAGCCAGAAGTCCTGCATACTTTGCCAGGAGTGAAATCTGGACATGAAATCTGCACTTCACACCTAGTTCTAGCTCAAGGGCTTTATTGTCCAAGGGTTTCTCCTCACCAAAGTAGCTGCAATATTACTCCGAAGTACTGTGACTTGTAAACTATGACTTGAACTGGTTTCTGCTGCACAAATATCAATGTACTCATACCAAATGTTATCCTTATACTCAGGAGTATCATAAGACAGGATCAATTTGAAAACATGTGCACCAGCCTGGGGTAGAAATTAGGTTGTTTCTTTGTTTTCTTCTTTAACGTTATTCTGAAAAAAAATTCCTTTTCCCCATTTCATTTGAAAAAATTCCATTAAAAAATAGACTTGGATTCTTGTGGCAGTGATTCACACACAGGCACAGATCTGCTGTGCAGGCACAGTAGGTGTGATGGGACCAGGCCATGCCAGGGTTTCTGTGCAAGGTGCAAATCAGCTGCTGTGCACACCCACAGTAACTGTGACACACCAAGGACCAAAGCCACTCCCTCTGAACTGGGAAATCCTGCCAGCTTCTGGGCAGCCAGCGAGACAACAGTAAAACCAGTCTGGCTGCAGAGAATTCGAACTGCAGTTTAGGAGAATAAGACCTCAAGATATGTAAAGCACAGATCCTTTGAGGTTCAGTGGCACCATTTTGAATTGGAGTATTTCAGCGCCCCACTGAAATCTTTTAGTGAATGATGGAAAACAGAAACCCAGGAAAAATATAAATCCATTCTCTTATGTGCAGAAAAATAGAAGTATTCTACTTGGGAAACCACTTTTCTGTGGTTTCAGTATTTTTGAGAATTTTGGTTTTAATTAGGAACAAAATTTGGTGGGAAATTCCAAGAAGCTGCAACTGAGTTTCACCAGTGCCTCCAAAAATTGCTACACAACACAAAAGTGGCAGTGGTGTGTGAAATATTATGGACCATGTATGTTCCTTCTCCATTGCAAATGTTGTAAATTATCACTATAACCATTCAAACCCTTTTTATTTTCCAAGATATATTGACAATTGAACACCAGCAAAGCTTACTGAGTGGTTATTTCCAACCCATACCAGATTCAACCACAAAAATGTTAAAACTATGGTTGGATGAGGGGGTTAAGAAAACAAACAGATTCATTGCAGGGAAAAAAAAGGTTCATTAAGCTATTTTTTAAGAAACTTGATCTTCTATACAGTGGAATTAGTCATACATTAATTTCTTTTATCAGGGAAAATTTGATGTTATCTGATGTTACCTACCTTTGCTAAAAATATTAAAGTCATTTTTAACATGTTCTGAGATACAGCAGAGTGGAAAGACATCTATTTGAAAAAGTAAATGAAAAGCAAAACAGAGTTCTCTGTATAATTCTGACTTTCTTCCATGACTTGAACATATCTGCTCAAAAAGTGAAAAGAAAGAATCTCTAGTTTCTGAAATTTTCTACATTCAGCTGCAGTACTAAATTGCTAAAGTAGAAAAGTAACAAAGAGGAAAGAAGATCAGATTTATTTTCTGACACAAGGACTCTTTTTTTGCTCCTGGCCATAAAAGTTAAAGCAAAGCTTCAACAAAATATCAGAATAAGACACAAACAGCTGCTGCATTTCAGGTCAATCTTACAAACTGAAATCAGCAATTCTCCTGAAGTTCAGAATGTGAGGTTTTTGTGTTAAAATTTGATTTGCAGACAATTCTTCACACCCTTTTACTTGCACAGGGAACAAAGTTTAACTCCCCTTTTTTAAAATTTAGTCCACCACAAGGTATGATTTCGTATTTTTATTTCAACCAATCAAGAAAGAAATTGAAACACATTAGTCAGCACTTTGTACAGATACCCCTAAATCACTGTGATATGTATCTTTCTACCGTGAAACACTTATTCATTTCCCAGCCACTGTGAATACACCAGATCGTCCTCTTGGGGTGGCTGAACATGATCCATACCTCGGAGGACAGGCAGATTATTGGGGCTTGTGTCACACTTTCCCCTTTACCTTCTACTCAGCCCCACTGGTGCTTGACAAGGATTTTATCAGCGGGACCAAAGTGGGTAAGGGCAGAGCAAAACACTTTGGAGCCTCAGCGCTAAAGCTGAAGCCTCTAAGCATGTGCAGGAAAATTTCTGCCCCTTAAATACTCTCTTCTCCTGTCTACACTCTGTCACAACAGCCCTGTTCTTTTGCATCCATGTGGAATCCTTCTGGTCTGGGACTCTTAAGAAATTATATATCCACTGAAAATGGTTGTGACTCTGAGTGAGCTCTTTTGCAATCCAAATGACCATGACAACGAGAGGGTTTTTGTGCAATCTAACCTTGCTGTTCTTGGACAGCACAGTCCTCAGTTTCTCCCCTAAAGTAAAGAGTCTTTGTGATTTAAGGGTGTAAGGTGATTTCAGGGATGTTGCAACCCTACAGGAAGCTTAGACTGGGCAAAAGGAGTGAGACTTGGTGGCATCACATCCATACTGTGTATTGGCTCAGTCCCTAAATGAATGTGACTGCCAGTCCATGCTGAGATTATTTTTTTTCTGGAGAGAGATCTAGTTGATCCAGAAAGGATCTCAGGAGCAAGCCTTTATGTACATGAGGGGAACAGATTTAGAGGGCAATACTTAAACTGGCAGCATAAACGCCCTCTCCTGTGATCAAAACCTGAACAGGAGGCAGCTAATAACGTAAAACCCTGGTAGAATGCCAGGGGAAAGAGGAATTATGTGCCTTCTCCTACCTAAATCTTTTGACTGCATCTGCACATGGCTGTTCGTCTTGAAAGTAATGGCATTTGTTTCAGGAGCTCACTGAAAGCCAAGGAACAGCTAAATCAAGCCCACAGCAACTAGAACTGGAAAAGTCTGTACACACCATGCAGAAATCTCACTGATGGCTTCTGCTCTGCTTCAATGGACCTGCACCCCACAGCAGAAGTTAATTTGAAAACCCAAAAAGATAATTGTTGATATGGCAACTGATAACAAAAATACCAATTAGCAATTTTCAACATGTGATTGAGACCCTGGGAATCTGTGTCCTAACAAAAAATTTTTAATCCTGGCAGGTTATCAGTCCTTGTACAAGAATCTACAGCTCCATTAGATAATTCCTAGGGGTACACAAATTATGAATATTTGAAAACCACTGACTAAATATTATTTGAGAGGCTAACAGGCCTGGAGGCCTCTGAATTTTCAATGCTACAAATATAAAATTATAGTCTATTCTAAATTCTTTTCCATTCTGATAGTCCAGGATATCAGAGACACTGGTGAAGAATCATTATCAAGAACAGTAAACTCCAGCCTTGCAGGATCGGTGGGAACTTTATTAAGACTTCCACTTGGTCAGAAAAGTGCCTGAGACATCACCTAAGGAGTAATTCCATGTAAGGAAATTAATTCTGTTGACAACCACAGCAATTATTTTTGTGTTTGAAAATGTGAGACACTGTAGCCAAACTGCTGCCCAAACTGCAGCCACTGTAATCAGGAATTACATTTTGTTTCCAAAGAAGGAAAAATACAACAGGGAGTGGAGAACTGTGACCACACATTATTTTGTTACACCCAAAATGAAAATACTATCTGCAGGAAGTGACAACTCCCGTTCCCCACCTCCAAATTTCTGTCTTAATGGTACACAACGGGTTAAAACAGTATGCAGAAAATACTGTATTATTCAATCTCGCAATAAATTTCTGCAGGCAATATTCAGTAGCTCAGTTCAACCACTAGCCCCACTGGAGAGTTTTAGTGCTCTGAAGATTAAGATTAAATTCAGAAGTAGCAAAGCCAAATTTTCTAGTTTTTCCAAGGGGCTGGGGGAGGATTATATATCCTTCTTACATGTACAAAATAAGTTTCCATTATTCAAGAGTTGTTCCATAGATCAGTCACAAAGACAAGTGTGCTTTTTTCTGCAGTAAGCACAAACGCTACCTTCATGACACAATGAGGTTTTGATAAACAGAAGCCTTTTAAGTAACATTACAGAAGTAACCATTTTTCCTTCATATCCTTTCAAAGGGGCACTGGCATTTTCAAAATGGCATCCATGAATTACATACCAAATGATCATACAGCACACAGGAAATTTACTCCTAAATGGATTCTATTGTAAAAAGGTAGTCAATTTACGTGTCAGAGGAAGGAGGGCTGAGCAGAAGGAAAGCCTGAATATCCTCACTTGCACCAGTTTGCCACCACAGACTTCACTGTAGTTACACCACAGACTCCATTGCCATTATTCCTGATTTGTGCCACTTGAAATGAGAAGTGAATCAGATATGAAGCATTGTAATGAATGATGATGCATTGGTGATTAGAGTAGAGTAGCCTTCCATCAAAGAATCGTGTGCATTACTAAGCTCATTTTTTGTACTAAATTACTTAATTCTCAGAAGAGGAATAGTCCCAAGCCAAAGAGCCAAAATCAGTTCAAAAGCACACAATATATTAACATATATAGAAGAAAAAGGGGGAAAAAAAAGAGTTAGTATTTTTCTCTCTCCGTCTAAAGGCCTCAACACAATTTACCATCTTGAATTATGTCAGCCTTATTACATTCCTTTAAGGAAAGCATTCTATCTATTTGGAGATAATGAGGATTCAAGATGTAAAGATTAAGGACATAATTTTTGGAATCACATATATTATTCGGGAGCCCCACTTGTAAACCATATCAAAAGAGCCAGAACTTTGGGAGAGCATTACATCAAAAAAATTCCAGCAAATTAATGGAAAGAATGAACATCCACAGTTTCTGAAAAATCTGGCTAACAATTCCCCTGACTGGGCACTATGAGCTCCAGTGGATACTTCTGGAAACACTAATCAGATCCAAGCAAGCTGCTTGGATGAGGGCCTGGATCTCCTGATCCAGTCTTGCAACTAAATTCCATTCTTGTTCAGTTCAGGGATTTAAACAGGACCATTTTATAAACTGATGGACAGCTATCACATGGGTACAAACCCTCTAATCAAGGAGAGTTTGATCACTGAAAAACCAGCTCCAGAGTTCTCCAGTTATTGTTTCATTTACTTCTTTTGTTCTGGATAAGTTCGTGATAAGCCCATGATTATCATGACCATAATTCATCCTAGCAAGCAAAACTTCCCATGGTGCAGAAACAGGTGAGGACAAAGCCTCTGCTCAGGCAGTGCCAGAAACAACTGCAGAACTTGTTTGCCTCACAGTTTGCTCATTTACCTGTAAACTCTGCTGCACACAGCTCTCAAGTAGACTCCAGAAGTACATGATGCTACAGGGTTAATGGACTCCATTGCCAAGGTTCAACAGCCAGATGGAGATGGGTGTCAGATCCCTCTATATATCCTCCAGAGTTAAATCCAGACTTGGGAAATGGAATCTGTGCAAATGAGAGAGATAAAACTTCACCAAATATGCCCTAGTGTTAAGGGCCTCAGTCAAGACAATAATGCTTCCACTTCGTTACTACAGGTTTTGCTTTACTTTAACACCTCTTTATTGAACTCTTTGCTTCTCAAGTTCTGAAATTGAAATAATCCAATTTTTGAAAGCAGTGGTAAAAAGAGTTTCCATCACCAAGAGGCTGTAGCCAAGGACTAAGAGAAGTATGCTAGTTATGTAGCTCACATTTTAACTTTGTATTTTTATGTGCTAATTGTACTGCTCTTTCCTGGTTCTGAATGGTACAGGTGCTCTGCAGACCTTCATCACCTCTCTCTCAGCTGAAATTATCATGACATAACAAAAATAAAGTCTGTATGTGATAGGGAAATAAAAAAATCCTAGTTGTCCAGTCTTTCAAAATTACACTGGACCTCAGACTAGAAAAGATTACAATGAACAGGAATAATTCTTCACTGGCAGGGAGATGAACTAGGTAAATGAATCAGTCCTTTCTGTATCTAATTTCTATGATCACAAGGCATGAACACTCTGGCCAAGCAATTTACATTGATTTACAAGTATAATTCATAAATTTGTGGGTTCATACATCAGGATTTCGGACCAGCTTAAATAATGTGTGTAAATACATTTTCACTTTATTTGTTAATGTATTGCAAACGAGGATATAAATCTGATGTGGACACAAGTTTACCTTATTTTATTCACTTAAAATGACAATCACTGCTGTACGAATGTCTAGCAGAGGGCTACAGCACAGGGTTTGCTCTGTTCTTTAGCCCAGGCTCAAACTTGCAAACAAAATTTGAATCATTTACTTGTCTTCTGAGATATTTCCTCTTGACTGCTTTCTTATCCTAAGAAAAACATGCATTCTGAGGACCAGATCCTCAGCTGTAATCCAACTAGAGCATCCTTCAGCTTTGTTCATCATCTTCAATAAAGTTATGCTACCTTTCAACATTTGAGGATTCGAGGTGAAATCTTTGTTCCAATTAAATCAATAAGAGTTCTCCTATTGAATTCCAAGATTCAAGGATTTTATCCTTGGCCTTTCTATGTATACACATCTTTTTAAGATTAAAGTGATATACAACAGCTCTGCATAACATGCATATAGCAGATCCTTTTATGGAAAGAGCAGAAATCTCCTCAGACAGTGCACATCCTGTTTCCTCGTGAACAGTTTCTGAATGTTTATAAAACAAAATATAGGATGAGTTATGTCAAAGATTCATATAAATTTTCACCACTTATAAATATTTTGGACATATTTTGGACATAAATTAACATTTAAAATTTCTTTAAGCCTATCAAGCCAGCCATAGCCAAGCTCTATTATCAGCTAGCACATAGAAAGCCTTTTTTTTGTTTTAAGAGTCCTTCTTTCCTGTGATCATGTTTTTGAACCAAGGGTTTCTCATAAAACCAAAATGACAGTGGACATTTAACAGGAAAGGACTGGAGCAATAAATGTCCAAAGAGCAGCTGGATCCTGTTTCAGCCTGCATGAGCTCCACCAAGTAATTGACAGTCTTATTGCCTTTCCATTTTACACAAAACTACAGTAAAAGAGTGGTTTCTTCTGGAAGCTATTCCATGTGGAATGTAACTCATATTCCGGGCAGAGTGATACTTTGTTTGAACAGTTGATGGTGGATCCATAGGTGTATATTTTGAGAGAAATTTAGTTGTGGAAACTAAAGACATGAAAATTACGTGTAGGATCCAGTTCCACTCAAATCTGTAGGAGTTTTTCTCTCGACTTTCATGGGAGATGGAACAGGCCTTCTGGGGAGAAATCCTGGCTCCTTTTATCTTCTTTTAGCCAAAATTCTTCAGGACTGTACTTAGAAAGTGTGAGCTTGACAAAGTCATGGAGACACTCCAAGAGTCCTTGTTTATCAGGTAGTGTTAACTTGAAGCTGGATTTTAAAG
Organism: Monarcha castaneiventris obscurior; assembly: GCA_026261815.1. Classification (NCBI taxonomy): domain Eukaryota; kingdom Metazoa; phylum Chordata; class Aves; order Passeriformes; family Monarchidae; genus Monarcha; species Monarcha castaneiventris. The sequence goes on from JAMPIT010000884.1 coordinate 14,849,179, forward strand.
TACAAAATTTCTTGTTCAATATCTCTTACATTTTATAAATTTTATATCAGTTTTTCCATGTGCTTTTCACCCCTTCTCTTCTCCTGTTCTTATTTCTAAGGGCGTAATGCAGCAAGAGTAAGGACTTGATCCTGCACCACCAAACACATGGGAGCCTTGCCCGAGATCAGTGGGTGTTTAAGACCTATAAACATTTACACGTGTTAACACCTCCAAAGATTTAAACAACCTTCCTCCCTCCCTAATTTCAACACCTGGCATTATCAAAGCGAGCTGCAGAGAAACAGGCCCCGCAAATTTTCACCTTTGCGCTTCTGCTTATATCTCATTACTTCTGCTAATTTCGCCGCAAAGCAGAAAGTAAACCCTGCATTCCAAGGGAATATAAATGACATAATTTAATGTGACTAAGAGATATACAGATGGCACTGCATTTCCTCCGCAGTGTGGAGAGGTCAGGCAGCAATTGGCTATAACACAAACTAAGCTAATACAGAGTTACAAGCTGCCAGATCCTGGTCCCTCTTACTAACAGCCTATGCTATGTGAAGTAATTGAACATGCAGCAACTTTCTCAACTGTACTTAAGTAAGGGGCAATGCTGGAAAATGTCAGTGCTCCAGCTTAAAATATCTTCATATTAATAGAAAACGTTTTAGGTGGTTTTAATGATAAAACCAGGAGGAAAAATATTTTGGGTAAGTGTGCCCAGATCTGCAGCTCATCTACTACAGCAGTTTAGTGTTACCTTCTTTAAGAAAACTGCAAAAATAAATACTGAAATTCTTAAAAAAGAGCCAGTTCTATTGTTCATTTTGATATGCAAAAGAAGTATTTATTATTGCAGTGTCTCTAGTTTTTCTCTTCTTTTAAGTGTCCACAATATAACCAGTAACACTAATACAAAATCATCTAGTTTCTAGTACAAACTCCCTCTTTGGACCTGATTCTAATGGAACTGAACTTAATAATTTTTCAAAGCAAAAACTCCATACAAACTGGTCTATAACTCCTACAAAAGTTTCTGACTCCGTTGTTTTGCTTCAGAATGGTAACAAGAGACTTTAAAGCTGCCTCATCCATACAGCTAAGGGAAGTCGTGTCTACCTCAGGACAAGCTCTCAAGCAAGGGAAGCCCAAGGAGAGGGAAAGAAGGGGGCTTAACACTACAGATGACCACTAGGATGTCCTTGGGGGAGGCTACAAAATACAATAATAAACAAGCACTTCCCTGACCAAGAAATACAGACTAAAATGGAAAACTTCACAATTTAGACCCAGTGCAACCACATCTCTATTACTGCTTGCTATCCTGTTTCCTTCCATGCCACACAGTAGGATCAGACAAGACACCACGAGGAACTCCTATCATTCCTGGAGTTATGAAACAGCTGATTCAGAAGGTTCTGTGAGGCTGAATAAATACCAGGTAAAACTCAAAAAATTTCTGAAACAGTTAGATGGGTTCATTCATAGTCACATTTGCAACTTCTTAAGTGCAATTTTGTAAACATTGACAAACGTACAATAACTGCAAAGTTTTTTAGGTAAATACTGTCAAATCCTTCCCTAATGGTTACTTGTAACACATTATAGAGTTATGTACATTTTACTCAGGCGAAAGGAGTAATTCTCATGCCCCTTTAAAAAACAGAGGAGCCTTCCTGCGTGAGTTCCCTGACCCATCACAGCTTAGATAGTCTAACTTTGAGTAACAGTTGGAAATAAAAATATATTTTCCAAATCATTCAGGCAAGAAGTGTGGGCAGTGTTACACTCCTGAAGAGTGGGTGGCAGATGAAATTCATAAGCAGAACATATGCTGCTCTCTCTAAAATCAATGCAAGCCGCCTGCATTCGTGTGCCAGAGCAAAGTCCTTTAGGCACCTGGGCTACCAGACTGCACCCAGGCACTCCCAAATGCCCTCCAAGGATACAGCTGTGACAAAGCTGCTTCTCAGTCAGCTTGGTGGGCAGCAAGGGTTTCACATCTATCACAAATCCAAGCTGGACAGAGTTTATCCTTGCCTGTCCCTAATTCCACTTACTTCCCAAACTCTCAGTCAGTACATACCAAGCAGCAAATTCCACTTTCAGCTCTCTTTTTTCCCTTTAATCTTGTTGGTCATTTAATACTTCAGTCCAGTGCCCCTTCCAAGGTTTCATTTTGCCACTGTGATTCCCCTGATGCAACAGTTTCCTCTTAAAGCAGAAGCTACTCAAGCTAAATGCCAGCGTTCAATGTTTCAAATTTAGACTCTTTTTGAGGTGCCTGCTCTTAGACAGCATTAGCTGGCTGCACTGCTTGATTAGCAATGCTCTTTCTGAGTGGTATATTTACTCCCAGGAGCACTTTATCATTTATCATACTTATGTTCATTTCACTCTTATCCCAATCATGCCAGCTTTCATGTAAAATGTTAAAAAAAAAAAAAAAAAGAGAGAAAAAGAAAAAGTAAACAAGATTAAAACCTATTTAGTACACCTTAATGTGCACACACACACTTCAGAGACAAACGAGTGTTCTGTAGCTTCTTTATGCTTGGCTTTTTAATTTTCTTCATCAGAGTTAACTGAATGTAAATACTAAGCAATGCTGTGAGAAAATATAAAGCAATACAGAAATCTGCATATCACTAGAGAGCCAAGAAGAACAATGGAAATTCAGGCCAACCATCTGGTCCAACACAACGCTCCGTTTCAAAAGGTATCTCTTGGAGAATCCTGTTACTGAAGTACAATGTGATTTTGGATCACGGTCATTCTGACAGCCCCATTGCAGAGAGTGCCCATGCTCAGCTGGGTCAGATCTCTGGAAGGTAATCTAACTCAGACAGACATTTTCTTTTAGTCTTTTGTCTAACAGGAACAATTGACGCCATCTGTTTTCATAAGAAAGTGCTTTAGCAGACCTTCCTTGGGTGGTGTGGTCCTCAAGGGTGCAGCTGGAAAGGAGAGGAGCTAAATTTGTCCTGTGTTACAAGACATGAAACGCAAAGATACTTAAGCATCACAGAAGACAACTGAGGAGAGGTACCTCTTCATACAAATGAGTATTTCAGAGGGTAGGTTGAAAAAAATATAAGATTAATTTCTCAGCAAATTCCTTAACAAAAAGAAAACAATACCTTTAATACCTAGAGGAAGACCCTGTTTCCTTCTCCTGAGTTCCTAAGAGAAAATTTTAATTTTTGTTTAGAAGCTTCCCATTGAGTAAATTCTCAGGTTTACATATTATTTAAAACCTGAGCTTTCCAGGGTCTTATTTTCTTGTTCTCCTGGCTGTCAGGTTGTTGCAATACTAAAATAAGGAAATACCATTCATTTACAGCTGTCTAATTATGTAAAGCCTCCAGTTATATTTCAGATTTCTGACTTACTAGAAGTTGCTTCAACACAAACTGTGTATCTCACTATCTGAAATAATGTCGTGAATAAGTATTTTTTTATATATAAGAAAAAAGAGAAATGGAAGAGAAATGGGTACGAAATAGTTGTTTTAGGACTGTGAAATGTAAAGGGTGAAAGTAATCACAGTAGATTGGTAAAAGTCAAAGTAGATTGGTAAAAGGGCAGCCTTGTGCTTAGGAGGATTAACAGAACCCATAAAACAGGAGTTTTGTGGTTGTAATAATCACTATAATGTTCTGGCAACCATTGCCAATGCAGTGCTTCAGAGTGAACTAGGTTAAAGCATTTACCCTTTTCTGGTTAATTCCAGCTGTTTCAGAGGCTGTTGAAGAACTTTTTCAGAAAAAGATTTTAAAAAGCAGTTAGGACAAGAGTCACGAAGTCTACTCTTCAAAGAACTGCTGTTATACAAAAGGACAGCAAATAGGTTATTAGGCCTATTTCATGGGCCCCAAAATTATGTTCCATATCGTCAAAGGGCAGAAATTATCACAATTCCATGCAAAATCCGTCACAGTGTCTACACCAGTTATACCCCTTCAAGTCAGTGGAAAATCATAACTAATATCTTTACTAAGATATGATCTGCACTATGGGAGAAATTGTGTTTTCATTCTACTTCATCATCCTCTTTGTCTTCCCTTTAGACGTTGTCGTATCCTCTCCAATCAGCTGCTCTCCAAAGTTCTCTTGGCTCGTTTATTTTCCATCCTCCTAATCTTTCCTCCAGCCCTGAGCTCTACCCCACAGTACCCTAGGGTGAGTAAAAGACAGCAGGGAACAACACAAGGGCCCCACTAACAGTGGCAGTGTCACCTTCAGAACACGCAGCCCATGCGGCTTCTTAAGCCACACAGGGAGTTACTCAGAGATAAAAACACCTATAACAATTTACACCAGCTGAAAGTGGGTTTTTTTTCAGAGCAGGCTCAGACTTTTGATTTCAGATTTTTATATATATATATATATATATAAAAATGATCTAATATCTCATATGCTATTATTTATCTAACAAATTATCAAGCGCTTTTACGTAAGGTTATTCACAGTTATTTTTATGCAGACACAAGATTGTTTTGCCACATAAAACACACTACTTTAGCAATTACATATTTTAATATTTCCATGTATAAAGCAGACACTATGAGTATGATTGTAGAAAATACTGCAACAAGATCACAAACTTCTACCTGGTTTGAAAAAAACCAATAAGGAAAATGGATATTTCTGCTCTCAGAAATATTTATCCTAATAAAATTTAAAGCACTGCAGGTTAAAAGAAGTCTTAAATTTAAAAAATAAATGTTTTGAAATACTTTTAATAAAAAGAAAAAAACTAGTCTGACCTCTGATTATTTAAACTTTTTAAATGCTGAGACATAAAATATAGTTCAAGAACACACATGATCATGGTTGGGTCAATAAAATGAGAAAAGGGCTATGGGTTATACTGAAATGAATGCTAAAAGTGAAGCTTCCATGCAAAATTCAGTGCCTCTGGTCTTGAACATTCCATATTCACAATCAGTGCTCTCGATTATTTAGATCCGTAATTTTCTTCTGTCTATTGTGATAAAAACAAATAATCCTCATCTAGCTTCAGACTTACCACACAGCCTTGCAACAAAACACAAGTAAGTGCCCGAGGCTTAAAGGTTATCAGAGATCAATAGGAACCAAAATCTGAAACGTATCTGAGAATATGGGCCAGAAGGATGCACCACACAAGTACTTATTTCCAAATTCAATTTCCAAGATCAGTCCAATAGCTTAACTGCTGTTGCAGGGGCTAAATTTGAACATTTTAAAATGCTTTGCTTTTTTAAAGCTTTGACTGATTACCCTCCTTCATAAAAGTAGTAGCAGAGAGAACTAAACCTGAATGTCCAGAAGGCGATATGCAAAAGCCTGCACCACACTTTTCTCCAAAATGAGTAGGAAACTTGGCTTTTCCCTGGTCTGCCTCTGGTATTTACTAATGACTCGAACAAAAAAATTGATGAAAGTAGTTAAATTTGACAATGGTTCAATTTAAAATGGTTTTTAGTTGCGGGACATTTCAGTTCTGACTCGGAAGGGAAAGCAAAGAGGAGATGAAGAATGGCAAGCTTACAGCTGCTGGCCAAAACAAATCTAGGTTCACACACTGATGGTCCAGGAATGAGGTCCTTGGTCAATGGATGTTACTGAAACCTCTGAGGAAGATGCTGGGGAATTGATTTGAATGCTATAATGAGTATATCTGCCCAGTTCCCTCAGCAGTTAAAAATAAAGTTAAAAGAAAGAGCAATCGGGAATCTTTATTGATAATATAAGGCAATGACTTATATTCAGTTTTGGTTTTGTCAGATTTGGGAGAAAAAGAATAGAGCAGGACAAACTGTGGTAGCTGAACATAAAGTGAATCCTCCATTTAAACACTGCTTTACTTTTCCTCAGGTTTAGTTCTTGCTCAAAATTATTTTCCCAACAATTCTGGCAAATTTTGATCTCTGGATTAGTCACAATGAGTATGTTATGTGCACTCAAAATGAGATGTCAGAGAACTCAGAGACCAGACCTTGGCTGAAAATTTTCATGTCACCAACTTTACAATTTGCTGTTCAAAAATATTTTCTATTATACAACCATGTTTAGTTGTTTCCTTGAAATTCCTGGTCAGCACATGAATAGAGTCACAGGAATATTTATTGAATGGTAGTACAGACAGAGTGAATTTTAAAAACACCTGATTAAAAATTTGGAGAAGGATAAGTAAGTTATCCAAAATTCACAGGATTACAATGCATACATTAGTCTCTTCACTGTCCTTCCTCCCCTCAGTACTTGGAAGGACTTTTAGGACCACTTTGAATGTAAGAGAGAACAAAATGAATCAGATATAAAATACTGTTTGCAGTCAGACTCAGCTGTGGGAAATTACTGGCACAAGAATCAAGTGTTGCATTTAAAGCAATGTTTCATAATTTTATACTTGCAAAGAGTGCACTCAGAGATTTTTACAAATTTTCTTCACTCTATTTATAAGGTCTTAGCTCTGCATTAAGCTCATATGGACCTAATAGAGTCGGCAAGAATTCTGCAGGTTAAACTGTTCAGATGAGGTCATTTGCTCAAGATGTTTCAAATTTTGCAAGAACAAATGATCTTACGGGATGATTCCATTTTGGAGGTCAAAAGCCTCGTGAGAAGGACAAGAGAAAATATCTTTCTTTTTTGTCCATAAAATGCAACACAAAAAAGTGTGCAAAAATATGAAAGAAGCCAGGGCAGGGAAAAGATAAGCAGAACTTTTCTTCCCTTTGATTTCTATCCCCACCTCTTGTGCTTATTTTGTAACGCTGCTGCAAATTATCAAGGGAAAGGCTTAATCTTCCTAAATTGATTTGGAATTCCTGTCATATCAATAAAATACACAAGAAGCCTGTAAGGGAGGGAATATATGGGACAGCTCATGAGTTGCTCATTGCAACTCATGGGAAAGAGGTTCCATATGTACCCTGTGCTTTCCAGAGAAGGACACAAAGCTCATTTTGATTTTGTGGAGGAGTTAAAAACTGAATACAACCAGCTCACGGATCTAAGCACTACCTACAGAGGAAAAAAGAGAACTTTTTTTGTCCAGGTTAAAAAATTAATCAATTTATGCATTACATATACGCACAGAAAAGAGGGGAAAGGAATTCTATTTTTTTCTGAGTGATCAAAGTGTTGGCCAATGCTATGGCTGGAGGCCAAACTAGACTGAAGATGGTTTGCTCCATTATACCTTCTGCTGTATTCTTATCTTGGAATGACAGCAATTTCTCTACGTATTTTTAACTGTATTCTTCTATTATGGCAATAAATGGTTATTTAAATGCCATCAGTTTCAAATTACTCCACTGGAAAATACAGCAGGGAAAAGTATCAAAGACAAAGAACTTTTAAATAAATCTCATCTTCCCACCTGCCATATGAACCAATTTCTATGCCAGGTGGCAGATGTTCATGATGGTGCTTAAAATAAGTAAAAATTAAATGGATCTCAAAATTTAATTGTTTTTTACTGTAAAGGGCTCTCAATTAAAGGATATTTTATTTTATTTTGTTGGTTAGATATCCTCTCAGAAATGACCTGAAAACCCAGAGCTCTTTAACGTAAAAGAGATGATAAAGAGATCAAAATCACAAGCATTAAAAGAGAATCTTCTTTCCTCAATGTAATTTAATATGTAATATCTCATAATCAGACTATCATGACAGAGAACTCTTCATCCCTTCAACATAACACTTAGAGAGCACACGTGGAATTTTCTTGATGCATGACATTTTGTATAGGATATAGATCAGACGCCTTTTTCTCAGATTTTCTGCAACAAGTATATTAGCAGTAGAACACCATATCCAAAAATGTCTTTTGAAAATTGAGTATGTATCTGATTATCAATTTTTCAAGTGATCTTATAGTTTATAAAATACTTAAGTCCTCTTCTAATTAGTATAATTTCTTATCTGAAGAACTGTAATTTCCACAAGACAGCTTTCACGGAACATTTCTCTTGCTGATGTTTCCTGTATAAAGATAAACTATGTCTTTTTTTAGGGCATCTTGGAGTTGCAAACATGTTGCTATACTTGAAAGTGACCATTCAGATTAAGCTTTTTATGAATCAATGCCACATCATACATTGTTCTGTGTCTGCTCTGTGTCAGAAGCTGGTATAGAAATTATATGTAAGTAGCATATACTTTTGTTCCACATGATTTCCCCAGGATAACAACACTGCCTCAGCTGAAGGAATGACAAAGGATTTATGTGTTCTTTGATTCACCCTCTGCATGAGTTTCATAAAGTCGATGTGGGCCTGAGTAAGAACCTCACATAAACCATGCCAATTGAGTTGCTGAGTGAGAGAGGAATTCCAAGAGCTGGATCACTGGATCACAGTACACAGGCATTGCTTTCAGTCCTTGAGAAACCAAGATCTAGGGAAAAAAACGTTTATCATCTCAGTGAGAGGTGGCAGAAAACACAAAGAAAATAAATTCCTGAGACGGCAGCAAAAATATTATGGAGTATATTTACATCAGAGGACAGACCAGATATTTGTTTCTGTTGTTATAGCTGCAAAGAACTGGTTGAACTGTCCTACACTAAAAACCAGCTCATATAAAAACTCAGGAGCATTTTCCTAGAAAGGGGCTGTGTAGGCTCTCCGCTGTGGAATGTCTGCAGCCTTCAGGGTGTCCGGTCTTCCTGATCTGAAGGATATGTCCTAGACAACAAATGTTGATCTACTGCTAAATTTTAAGGAATGAGCCCTTATTGCAAACATAGTTGTGACAGGTCTGTTTAGATATATATCAGGCATTTTGACTGTGGAGTGATTATGAGACCACAAACTCTGTAGCACTGAGGTGCTGAAATTATAGTTTGTGTTTTACAAGGGTTATTCAAGTCAAGGATTAAGGGTGGTTTTCACCAGTGTCTAAACTAGGTCCAGTATACTCCTAGTGGCTTTCTTTTCTTCATGAATGAATTGCCAGGAGAACCGTCTGGGATAGTATGAAATCAACAATACCTCATGTAGTAAAGATGTATAAATACAAATAATTTATGAACATAACATGGATCTTCTACTGTCATTTTGATGAATACAAAGACAGCATTTTCCCAAAACCAAGTTTACTCAATTAGCACAATATCACTGCCAAACAAGTCAACTATTATTGGTTCATTGCTCATTTAAAACCTGGTTTGGAGGGAAGGGAGACAGGTTGTACTGCAGTGAGGGCTTCGAGGTACTACAGTAAAGCGGATTTAAGAAGAGTTAAAAGTCATGACAAATTAAGTCTGACAGTAGATACAGAAAAAGCAGAGATAAAGCACAAAGGGATACATGAGACATTTAGTCCAAGATATTTCTGTCTTTCCTGCCATGCCATACTTCAAACTGCCCAGTTTGTGTATCCCCTTTTCAAAATGTTGAGTCACTTTTAAGTCACAGGAAACAATTTTTTTCACACAATCCAGGCAGGTCTGTATCCATCTCACTCTCACCCCCACTGTGTTGTTCCTACTGTCTGCATTATGTAGGAACAACCAGGCTTTCCCTGGTCACTGTTCAAACCTCCTCAGCAATGCCACAAAGGTGCAGAAAACTTGGAGGCTGTTAAGGAGGCTGATCACTAGACTCCACTTGGAAGTTCCAAATATATATAAATTACAATCTCACTGTGTGTCTGTGTTCTTGTTTGAGACATGACCTTTTGTGTGAAACCCACTAATAGTGAACATATGTCACAGTAGAAAACTCTTTGGCGCCAAGTTATTTCAGTGTATCACAGTTAACAAATTGTAATTCCAGCTCCATAGTTCCTCTGTTCATAATAAAGCAAATCTGTCACAGAAAAAAATAATCTTTCTTTCCCATAAAAAGACTCATAGTTAAAGCATATAAGATTATCATTGTGCAAGCTCATTAGGCGTACACAAGCTATACTTTTCCCTGTACAACTGAAATTCATTGATAAAACAATGAAGTGAACTAACACCCCTCCTAAATAAAGTTTCACCAGTAGCACTGTATGTTAATGGAGCTATTTCATTGTTAATGTGACTGACTGCTTATTGATTCTTGCAGTAATCCAGCAAGGGCTTCAGAGTACAATTTAGTTTGGAGAGCTACGGGTCCAACATCTATGCTCAATTACAACTTTCAGAAGGGTAGATCAATAAAATTTAAATTGCTTATGGTAATCACAACTTCAAATCATTGCGATCAGCATAAGCAATCTGCTGACCTCAGCCAAGCTCCTAAATTGAAACTTGTAATGAGTGGTCATTTAGTTTGGGTCCATTCATATTATTTTGGAGGCAGGTGATGAACAATTAAAGATCAGTCAGCACCTTCCCTACCCAGCAATCCCCTCTGAATTCCCAAAGTACTAATATGTAGTAACCCTAGGGTATAGGCCTTTGCACTTCTTTAATGGGTATTCTGTATGAATAAGCAATTATATTTTCTATTAAACAATTTCAGTGTAATTGAATTAGCAGTTATAATATTGCTCGGGCAAGCAGAAGCTTTCCTAGGGAAAAGTTAAGTGATATTGGGTAGTTCAAATTAATTTATAAGCCTGAAAAATGTAACCATTAAACAGAATTGTTCACCCTCCCCAAAAAATTACAATTAATGAGCATATTGTTTCAATGCATAAGTTTCCTAACAATTTGCTTTTTGGTCATAATGGCTTTTTCCCAGTTCATTATAAAAACCTGTCTATTATAATGAAAATTTCATAGGCTGTTTTCTTTGACAAAGCGGGTTGCAAGTTTAAACAAAGATAGCCTGCAGATTACTTTCACGATAAGGAGTCACCTTAGAATTACATTTTAATAAATCATTGACAATAAATCTTCTGTATTACAGCACAAGGGTTTAGAGAGGGAGGAAAAAAGGCAAATACAGAGAAAACGATCAATGAAAATCCCCTTCTGCCAATATGAGAATAGATTGACCAACTCTAATGTAAAGTTTGCTACACACAAAAATAAAAGCTCAGAAAGCTTTAGAAAGATGCAAAGCAAACAGTAATAAAGCCTGTACACAGATGCAGATTTAATTAACATATTAATTTATTAATATTCACCTAACAGCCTTTTGAAAATGGTCTGTATTCAGGGTAGAAGTCACTGAATATTTAAACAAGCTAACAGACACTGATTTGGGAATATTTTCATTAATAAAATGCCAAACACATGATTCTGGTCCATGAGATTACCTATTATTCACAAGCAGTTGAAAAACTGATGAGGATTTCTATTTGAGATTCACAAAACATTACATGGGGTTGAGCACAGACAGTGCTTTGCCTGAAGACTATTTAAACTGGTTTAGTCATCCAAACAGGAAGAACAATTCCTGTCCTTTTACTTGGAACAAGAGGTCTTAAGGCCAGGAGCATCTATGCTACGTGAAATATTTCTTGCCACATTAACAAACATCACAAAATGCACCTTAGTTGTACCCGTCTGCACAGCTATGCAGACAAAACTTTCAGTGGCTTATAATTCGGCGGGGGTGGAGAGAAGAAATCTAAAATAAACTACCCAGACAAAAGACTTCTGAATGTGTTATGCAACACTTGGGTGGTTTTCTGAAATGAATCTCTCGAGAAGTTGTTCTGATTACAACAAAATCTGTCAATGTCACTCACTAGCTTTTCCAGCCAGGGTATCATGGAAGTAAAAGGCAAAAACTAGAAGTGGTAAATTGGTAATTCTTGATTAAGCAGAGTCCAGAACAAACCCCATGCCTCTGCCTTGAGTCTGTGGGTTACTTCCACTGGAAAAGCTTCTCCCCTCTGCCTGGCCTGTTATTTTGTATGTAATGTAATGCTTCTCAAGAATATCAATCTTGAAAAGTGTACTGATGTTTTATAGCTGCTCCTGTTTTGCAATACAAATGATATAATTACTTGTTCCTCGCTGGAGGGGGTCCAGTTCTTTTAGTTCATTTTTTAAATGCAAATCTTATTAAGCATTTTATCCTAAAATGTTTACTGCAAAAAGGGCAGTATGATCTCAGACAAAGATGGACAACATGCCTCCAAAAATAAATATCAGGCAAGGAATGAAATCTGAATTAAAGCAGCATACCAAAATCTGAATTGATCACTTACTGAAATATGTTAACATGATGTAATGGGCAACTACTAAAATCAGAAGTACAGTAATATTCCATGAATCACTGCTAGCTAGCCCACAAAGAACAAAGACATAATAAAGAGCTCTGGTCACCAAAATTCTCAACTTTTATAATAGCTCTGAAATGTTTTGTTTATATAGTATAACAAATTTCTCACCACCTACAGCTTCCCATTTGTTACTGTGGACAGACTGCAAACTTTCTTACAGCAGCGAGCAAGGCATTAACTCTTTCCTGTGAGTAACTGCTCACTAGTTTGGGCTCACTAATGACACCCTAATCTTGAGCTGGAGACCACAACCACTCAGAAATTCCTGGCAGCATCTGAGCTTGAAATTAGATTCTCCTGACTCAAAAGCACAAGCCGTTACTATTCAACTTAAAGCAGATTGGGCATGAGTTGTGCCCTATGAGACATGACAAATGACTGAACAGTTCTGCTTCCATCCATTAGAGGTCAGTGGTATTTGTAAGCCAGCCAACTCATTACAGAACTGCAGAAGAGGGATTAATTAGTGTCCTAGCTTAGCTTCAATTATGGAACAATCCATATTCAAATTGTCTACTGAATATGGTGGCCACTATATGAGAATTCTGGAAAACGTAAAGAAAATGATGGCATTGCACTGAGGGGGGAAGAAAACCCCTGAAGTTCAATGACATTGATAATGTAGGTAATGACATTTATCCCGTGTCCCTCACACACTTTCAGGTCAGCAGGATGTCAGTGTCTTCTCCAGCTCCTGTGCTGGGAGAGGTACATCCATCCCTTTGTGGAAGAGAATTGGGCCACTGCTGCCTTGCTTTTTCCAGAAGCAGTCCTGGAAATGTTGAAAGGAGAAACTCTGCTCTCCCCTATATCTCCCAACATGGGGGATAGCACAGTGGCAAACGAGATATGAGTAAGTAACAGAAGATTCGTGTATAACTGAGGCTGCCCAACATGGTTCTAAAAGGCAGAATTTTCAGCCTGCATAACTAGCTCATAAATTGGCCTATAATTATCTGGGGTTCATTGTCACCACACTAACAAATTCTTAAGTTCTTCAGAAACCACAGCTGTCTATTTCTTCCAGTTCTTAGTAGATTTAAATATTTGAAGCCAAAATATATAGGAAAGTCATAAATAATATGCATCCTTTCCCTAGGCAGATCTCTAAGACATTTTAATGCATAAAAGCAATATGACATTTTAAAAGTTTGTGAATTTCTTGAAAGAAAGCTGCAAAATTGGCCTGACAAATCCTTAATCCATTTATTCAGAGTGAAAATATGACATTTCTATCTGAAAAAGAAGAGCAGAAATTATCAATTCCCTGTGTGAACAGAATGGAGAAACCAGTGGAATATCCAAACCTAGGTTCTGATCCAAGTTGTGTAGCTGTGTATCTGGGATAGACTGATTTTAATAATTCAGATTTTCTATAAAGAAAATTTTGATAAGAGCTTTAGGCTTTCTATCAGCATTGTGACTGCACAGGATCATTCCCCATGAAATTTTTTATTTGCTTACTTCATTGTACTTCTTCACTTGTCAGGAAACCTGCAGTAACAAACTTCTTAACAAATCAGCTTGACAAACTTCTTGAAGCAATTACCTGTGGGTTGAAAGCTCTAGGTCAGAACTAAAAACAATGCACCTAAACCAGGTCTTAGTCAGCCAAGGGCAGTGTCATATAGCCTAAAAACATCATTTATTCTCTTTAGGGAATATCTAACAGCAAAAGACACACCTTGTGAGTCTGGCATTATTGCAAAAATAAATATGCAATAGGATTGGCAGCTTATTTGAAAGTCTTGGGGGTTTAATTAGGATGTCAGAAGAATGTGGGCCTATTGACACTTATTGACACTGTATTCTCTTGTCCTCTACCCGTGGAAGAACATTAAGGGACAGAATTTGGACCCCCTATAAGACTTAACACCCAATTATGTTATTACTCATAGCATGAATGAGGGGACCCACAATATCTGTGAATTTGAATGCTCTTGTCCTGTGCAAAACTCAGAAAATTATCATCTGTCTTGAAATTCCCTCTCTGAAATTTAAACATTATCTCGCTACCTTACATTTTGTTACTGGATAAATTAGCTCCAAGCAAGAACAATCAGGCTCAGCTGAAAAAGTAACCCTTTCAAAATATGATTTAATGGTTTAGCCTTAGAATTCTTCTGATTAAATATGTCATTTCAGCAAAAATTTACAGATAATAAAGGAGAAGGTGAACAAAGAACAGCCAACTCCTTGCCATAGAACAGGAACTCTTCTAAACATCACTTTCACAGGACTGAGGGGTGCCTGCTAAATCCCCTGCTTTATGCACCTGCTCCCATGACATTGTGGTACCTCATGTTCTACATTAAGACACCTTGGAGTCATCTGCATAATTAAAAAAAAATTAAAAGGAGGGGTATGATGTGCTCTCAGTTATAGAAAGTAACTTGAGAGGGCTGAAAAAACTGAGAAAAAATATCCCATGCTGTGGCCTTCTTTTTTCCTTTGAAAGAAGTATGATATTGAAAATATCACGGATCTTTGGGTCATGAGAGTTTTCTGTGGACAGAAACCAGATTTCAGCCTCAAGACACTGCATCTGATAGCCCATCCCCTTGTATCTGCTCTATTAAAAACTACCCCATGGACAAATCATGATCCTAAGACTTAGTTGAAAGTATCCTCAAACCTTTCCCCCCTTTTTGTACTCACAAAGTAATCTAAACCCAGCACATTAAGAGAGACATCAAAGAGTCCCCACTGTTTTTTGTAGGTGCAACTTCTGAGTCTCTCCCTTCCTACTTTAGAGATAAGCCATGCAAAGACTTCACTCTGGCCTTTTGCCCCGTAAAGAGTTTTTACTGAAATGTGTGTTGCAATAGAAAGATAAATAGTCAGAGTTACAGAAATCAATACAGCAAAATTCAATAAATAACAACAAACATCTACTGGACAAGACCGAAACTTTCACTATGAAAGAAGTTGTTTTACTTTCCTACACTTGTACAATATAGACACTTCTGTGCATTCGTATTCTTAAAGAATATAACATTTGATTTTAAAGACTAGGGCAAAACGTGAGATATATGTTCCATCGCCATCACTGTTTAAGAGACCTTTGAAACCAGAACCAGAAACTCAAATGATATTAAGCTCCATCACACATATAAATTTAGATCTCAAATTCACTTTAAACTATAGATGCAAGATACAAAATACAGATCCAGATCTCATTAGCCTTAAGGTCTGCAGCTATCTGAATCTGACATTTTGACTTGGAGCCATTTCTACTAGGAATCAGAAAAAAATTCTCATTTTCCATTTAGTCATTCCCAGCATGTTTTGCTTACGATTTTTTTTCACTCTGTCCCTGCGCTAAGAAGCCATTGAACCATCTGTAGTATTCAGATAATAATTTCCTTAGCTATAACTATATAATTCCACTAATGAGAGCTACTTGAGAGTCTGCTATCATCCATTTCCAAAGATGTTATTATAGTTTGATCTTTTGCATACGCAGGCATCACTCCACCTTATAGATGTGGCTAAATGGATAAGAAACCACTTTTTAAAGAAACACTGTGCTGGAGCAATGTACATATTGCAAATGCAAATGGCATAACTAACGAGAAATACCATTTTAGAGAGTCTGAAACTGTTCAACAGAGAGACAGAATTCATACAGAAGTTACGGCTATAAGAAAATAATTTTAAAATAGCCTGGAAAACTTAAAAAATATTTAGTTTTAAAATAGTTCAATCTATAGTTTACAAATTGAATTTTCACTTTAAAATCCACCAAGTTTTACTATTTATTACGAGAATTTAAGAAGGTAAATTTTATTTAAAAAGAGAAATTACAGGTCACATGTCTCTCTAATTTTTTTATTTTAAGTAGGAAAGCTCAAATAGCTGTTGTGCTTTTTTGTCTCTTTGGTAATTAACCATCATTTATGTACATTTTTCACCTAGAGTGTAAACAAAAAGAACAGCTTTAGACCACACCCACCCAAAAAGGGAACATTACTAATCACAGCAACAAATCAGATCCTCCAAAGGGCCAGACTTTTCATTTAGTTTATGGAAGTCTTTAAGTACTTAATATGATCTCAGGCCACAAGATCAAGATAATTTTTCAGCTGGTAGCTGGACAATCTTTTGATGTAGTTTTCACATCAGCTTTTCCAGGATTTGCACAGTGCTCCCACTGCAGAAGGAAGGTTATGGATACTGAAAAAGCCTCAGCAGAGAATTCCTTCAGCTCTTTGCAGTAATTTGTGAGAGTTCTGTCTTTCCCATGCAGGTTACTTTGAACGAGATTACAGTATTGTAAACTTCTTGCACCTGCGGGTTGTTTGGCAGAATTGTTATGGTTCTAACTAGAAAACATTCAGAGATGGGTGTCTTAGAACTTGACCAATCCCCTTAGGGGGTGGATGGCAAAACCAATCACCTTATGCCACTTCATACACTTTGCGAACTAACATATAAAAGTCTTCTGAGAATTCATTAAAGTGCTTTTCTTTTATCCCTGAGCCTGGACTCTGTGTTGTTTCTCTACTCGGCCGCGGTGAGGACAGCAACAGAAGGGGATGCAAGAATCTTCTTTGCAGCCTTCATGGAAGGGTCCTTGTGCCAGCACTCTACACTGAGTTCACGCTCACCACATTCTCAAACAAAAATTATATGCTCCACAGAAGAGATTCCTGATAACTCTTCATAACATGACCTGCCTGCGCCCTTTATGAGCACACAGCCTCTGCTGCCACAGCAGCCTCTCCATTCGTGGCTGAAGCCCTCCAGCACAGAAGTGCCTTCTTAAATGGAGAGCACAGTTTGAAATTGCACTCCTCAGTGTGCTGATGAAAAATGAATATGGGAATAAAGGAATTCCTGTTCTTTCCTTGTATACAAGACTCTCCTTGCAAAAATCAATCCATGCCATTTTGGAACAGTATCACTAATGAAATTACCATAATCAAGAACTGCAAAGGCATTGATTACAAAACACCAAGCTAATAACAGCCTTGAATGAGATTCTGATGTCACTGAAGACTTACAGAATCTCTATCAATCAGGATTTCTCTCTCTGTCATCAAATAATCCCACTGAAAAGCTAGATTTGTCCAACTATAAGTAGATGATAAATCCAAGGTCATGGTTCTACAAGACACACTGGCCCCCAATAACATGAAAATGCTGTGCTCCCCGGACCCTACCTGAACTTGTCTTGCCAGTTAAGATACACTCAAAAAATCATCCCGGTATACTTCATGCTACATCATCTGCATCCTGCAACCAGCATGAAGCACAAACCTGGTAGCTCTCATTATCTTACCAGAAATAGCCCTAAACACAGTTTTGTGATGGATCCAGACCAAGTCTTTACAGGTAGACAACTCACAGATGCACACAGGCAGTATGGATGAAGCTGGAACTATAATTTCATTGACTTTGCTGAGATGATGTATGATGCTAACTTTTAAAAAAGCCCAAAAGATTTTATTTGGATTATTGGGTTTGTATGGCAATGCTTTGGTAGTTGAGGGGCTACAGGGGTGGTTTTTTGAAAAGCTGCCAGAAGCTTACCCCATGTCCGGCAGTGCCAAAGCCAGATGACTCCAAGACAGACCCACAACTGGCCAAGGCTGAACCCACCAGGGGCAGTGACAGCATCTCTGGGCTAGCAGATTTAAGAAGAGGGGGGAAAACCTCTTCTTGGTTTTGTACCTGGAGAGAGGAGTGAGAATAGGTGAGAGCAACAGCTCTGCAGATACCCAGGTCAGTGAGGAAGGAGATGCAGGAGATGCTCCAGGTGCTGGAGCAGATTCCTTTGCAGCTTTTGCTGCAAACCATGGAGAGCCGCAGGGATGCAGAGATCCACCCACAGCCTGTGGTGGGTGCTGGAGCAGGTGGATGCACAAAGGAGGCTGTGACCCTGTGGGAAGGCTGTGCTGGAGCAGGGTCCTGGCAGGACCAGTGACCCCATGGAGAGAGGAGCTGAAGCAGGTTTGCTGGCAGGATGTGTGACCCCGTACAGGACCCACACTGGACCAGTCTGTTGCTGAAGGACTACATCCCATGGGAGGAACCCATGCTGGAGATGGGGCAGGATGTGAGGAGTCATCCCTCTGAGGAAGAAGGAGCAGCAAAGACAGTGTGTGGTGAACTGACCACAGGCCCGATTCCCTGTTCCGCTATGCCACTGCAGGGGAGGAAGTAGAGAAGTTTGGTTTTGTATGCATCTCCTAGATTCACCTGTCAGGTGCCCAACAGCTTAAATTGTACAGTGTCAGTAAATGTGCATGTAGTTATGATGCAACGTTTTTGCCCAGCACACTTCATAGATTCAACACATTTCACTGTTATCAGAAATTTCAGAGGTCCAAAATATCTAATTCAGCATTCCTTTATTTTTCAGATATTTCCATTTTGTGAACCCATAATGATTCACCCATAAAGAGGTGAACCCATATGTGAACACTTAATGAGGCCCCTCAGCCCCACATGTCAGGGCCATATTGGTAAGAGCTGTACCCCAGTTACCCTGATTTAAAGCCAATCCACACCCAATGTACGTGGATTCACTTGAAGGACCGGGACTGGATCAGGCAAAGCAAATAAAATGGAGAACGTAATTAAGAGAAGGATGTATTAAATGAGACCCTACAGGTATTTTCCATCTCCAACAGCTAAGAGTCAACCCCTTTTCCCCCCCCAATAAGATCTGAGGCGATAAAAAAATCTCCAAAGACCTCCCTCTTTCACTAATGTCCAAAATGGTCTTTGTTTGCGTAGAAACAACGTAGAAAGATATAAAAATAGGTTTAAATTAGCATATTGCCAAATTGGTCTACTGTAACAAGTGCTTTGAAGTCTGGCATGCTGACTGATTCCCCACAGGAAGTTGAGTACTCTGAAAACAATTAAGAACAAAAAAGGGGCGGGGGGGAGTAGAGAGGGAGCAGGCAAGTACAGTAGTTAAATTAAGCAAAGTGAGCCTTGGAATAGTCAAGGGACTAAACAAGCCATCGAATCACTTAATAACAGCTCCTCTTTAGCAGTGGAGATAGAAAACACCAACTGGATTTTTAGAAGCAGAGACATTAAGGTTTGAAAAAGCAGAACGACAGAAGTTTAAATTAAATAAATGAAAATTACTTCAGAATATAATAGAAGGTAATAAGGCACCAAAACTGCCAGTAGTTTAGTAGCTAATCCTGGGCTCTAAAATTGATCCTAATGTAAAAGCATTGTGCAATTTAAAAGTAATGAACATAATAATCCCTGCCATTTTACATAATAAATAAATCTTAACTATGTTTCCCGTTTCTATAAAGCCTTGTGAAACGATGGGTTTGGATGTTAAAAAAATCAAAACGTTTGTTTCACAAGGATATTACAGTGATGCAGTGAAGTATATTTTGAGGGAGAAGGTTAAAATATATTTTACAGGCAGTACTGAGTAAACACAGCTATATCTGAAAAACCGCACATGCCACAAAAAGAGAGACCTCTCAGATTTCACTATAAACATTTTACACTGTGGAATACCTTCTCTACAACATTTTGTCTACACTGAAATGCACAATCACATACTAAAAGATGGTTTCTGTTATTATCATCATTAATGTTATGGTAGCGTGCAGGCGAATTACTGTATAATTAGGAATATTGTCTGTCCCAAAGACCCTGGGATATAGGTGAGCAAAACAGGTAAATGTTTCTCCATCTGTGTTGTACTAAACAGGAATGAGGAGCAGAGAAGAGCACAGGCTTGCTCCAGGTAAGTAGTGAATCTCCAAGTAACTGAGGTCCCACATTGCTGGTCTAAGGGAACCGGAGGCTGTGGATCAGCTGGGACATGGACCTACATCCTTTCCTTCCCTAGGCATGGCTTTGCAGAAGCTCATCAGAACTCTGTTCCTTTGGACACTGTCTCTCCTGGCCTTCCCGAGAGGAACTCCTGTACCTCTATGGTGTGGCAGCCAGGACGGATCACAAGGAATGTAGCTCTCCATCTCACAGCAGTACAGATCAAACATACGTCATAAGACACGGCCTTAAGGCTCAAAAAATTTCCCCCTCCCACCTTCTGCCCCCTCCTTTATACACACAAAGTGGTGTCTCTACATTTTGGTCATCTCCACTACAAGTGTTGGGACAAGGTAATCCTATTTTTTAAAAGCTTTGGTAAATAACTTTTGATAACAAGACTTCAATAATTAACTCTTCTGGTTGCCAATGGAAGTGTGAAGACTCCACCCTTGGAGATGTTCAAGGCTGGGCTGGACGAGGCCCGGAGCTGGCTCACACAACTTATCCTTTGCTCCCTTGTAACTCTGAGCCCGTTCAGTATGGGAGAACTCCAAACACTGGGGTTGTAGGACAAGGCGGGAGACCCATGCTGACCTCAAAGCCTAAAGAATCACTTTCATTGTACAGTAACTGCTCCTCGAGAATGTGTTATTACGGATGCTGCTATAGAAGATCAGTAAGCATTATCCTGTCAGAATAGCAGCTTTGAGAAAATCCAGCCGCCTTGAATACTGATTCATGGTACTGCATTCCCAAATTTAGTAACCAAGGAAAAGCTGGAGAGCTTGATACCGACATTCACACTCCTGGCCAAAGGAACATATATCAGAAAGAATAACTTGAAGTGGGAGAGCTACAGAACTCTTTCAGAGGGGAATTTTGCACAAGTCCTACTCTATTTCAGTTCCTCTTTGGACTCTCTAACCCTTACATAGACTTGAGAAGAGAAATATTATAAAATGAAAGAAAATTAAGTATTGCTCCTCTGTAAGTAAAACAACACAGTCGAGAAAAGCTAAGTGAGAGGCAAACCTGTTCAAGGTGAGGCTGGAAAAGATTGCGGAGATGAAATTTTGTCTTATGGATGAGACCCCACTCAAACTTTTTTTGGCTCCCTATATATCAAGAGCTTTCTTCATTTTGAAGAGTATCTTCTAACTTTCGTGTCTTACCTCAAATCTTCCTGGTCATCTTTTTGGCAAGTTCTCAGGGTTTTGTCACACACAGTCACCGGGTGAGGAAAAAGGAGCAGGGTGTGAACCATGGTTCTGTGAGGTTTGGTGGAAGAGATCTGAAAACAGAGTAAGTATCCCACAGGCTCACACTACTCAGATTAAAAGCCACCACATGAATCTGACTGTATCCCTTTCAAGCTTTATAATCAACTCAGCTGGAACTTAGACAGTATGAATCATCAGCATTTGCTACCATTCATTTTATTGATTGTTCTCAGCTTTTTATTATTTCCTCTTCTTTTTTAATATTATGTATTATTCTTTTATATTATATATGATCCTTTTTTATTATGTATTAATATTACAGTACCACCTATAGCAACAAATTAAAATTGCAGCTTCCACCAGAAATATGATCCTGTTAGAGAAGGTTCTGTACAAATCTCACTATTAAAAAGATACAGTCGCTTGCTCAAAACTCCCAAAAAGAAGGTGACAGAAACAAAATCAAAGCAAAAAGAAGTAGCCCAGCTTGTGTCTCATGTCCAAAGTGGAAGAAGTTTCCCAATTTCAAGTCAAAGGTATCACATTGCTTTACTTTTTTTTGGCACTTTGCCTTTATGTCTCCTCTTATCTTGCAGCTCAACATTTATTCTTATGTGTGAGTGTGTGTGATACACAGCTCAGCCAATATGTAAACAGGCAATTTCAGCAGTTAGCATTTGTTTTAGCATTAATTATTTTATTAACAGAAGTTTGGAGACTGGAAACAGAAGCACAGAGCTGTTACCTGACTTGGTCAAAAATAGAATTGGGATAGAATACAGGCCTTTTGGTGCTGCAGTTATAAAACTTTTGGGTTTTATGAGCAGAAGTAACTGCTATTCTTGGTCAAAGCTACCTGTAACCTGATTGTCACAGCACCAAGGGCCTGCCAATAAAACATATCTGCCAGTGTTTGGTACCTCCCCAATATGACTACATAAAACAGCTCCATGAGTAGGCCAAATGATCCTACATGCCTGCAAAGAAGCTTCTAGACTCCACCAGATAAAACTTCATTCACTAAAGTCAGTTATTGTCCTGCCACGGACAAAAAAAAAAATCAAACAAGTTTCACTCTGTATGCATTCCTGGTCAGCACTAAACATTTTTCTGGGTAGCAAGTATAATATAGGAGATTTTAAATGCTTTCTTTGAAAGTAGAAAAATATATCTTTTAAGCAGTCAAACGTTAACCATGAGAATTAAAAATATCTGTTCCATATGTTCAAGTCCCAAGTAAAGTAATATTAAGTATGTAGAAGAAAGTTCAGGTAGGAAGAGCAAATGATTAAAATAGAAGTCCCTTGGGTCAAAATGTGAGCGTAGTGGACATAGATAAAATACCAGGGAAAGGAGATGAAATACAAACAGGATGTGCTGTGGTGTCCAAATGAGACACATTACTAAAAAAAGTATTGCATCATTAACCACTCCATCAGCTGCCTCTGCCAGGGCTGCAATGGACTTTGCATTGCCCACACCTTGGAGAATACGAGGATCTCAGATCACTCTCTGGTATGTTTGCTAGTCTCACTTTAATACTTCAAGTTTGATCATGAATTTTCTCTCTCCTCTGTTTTGAAGAGAAACAGCAGTTAAATTAGCAGCTGAAAAATTATTTCAGCAGTGTGATGGGGCTCTCAGTGTATGACTGAGTAGTTGGTATCTTCTGCATTGATATCCCTGGTCTTCAATGGGTGTGATATGTGCTGTCCACAGGCTGTGCTGCATTTGCTGGTGGTGCCTGGGTAGCTCTCCAGAAGTCACCTGGTGCTCTGAACAGAGAACAGCCCAAGAGTCCTCCGATATCCCACACCACTAATTCTGACCTGAACCCACCCTCAAACTGAAGTGCTGAATGCTGCCAGCTCACCCTGCAGCCCATGCAAAGTGGTGATCCTCAATGCCTCTACAATCAGCCCCTCAATGACGAGCCCTTTCCTGCATCCACGGCATTCCCCAGTACATAGCCCACTGTGTCACCAAACACAGGCCAAGCAGCAGCCCTGGACTCCAATTTTGAGAACTGTTGGAATTATTAATTCAGAGACAGTGGTCCTAGATAAAAGAATAGTTTGTAAAACATAGGTAAATGCTATCTGCAGGTAAGTGGTAGAAAATCCATCCATTGTAAAAATATTAAAATGCCACGTTCCACAAAAGAAAATATTTTATTTCTCAAATCAGAGAAATTTAATGACTTTTTAAAAAAATCTGTTTCAAGAACTATTTAAAATGTTTATTCAGAGCTAAAAAACTTTATTCAGTTTCTAAAATTACTATTTTTAGAGGTTGCCATAAATTCCACTCAGTTTGTCTATCCTACACCTGAGCTCATTTCATGCAAATTTTCAGACAAAATTTTTAGTAACAGAAAGAGCTAACTGAAAAATACCTTTTATTCCCACTTTCTGAAACACACAAAGCAATTGTGGATTATTTACTTCGTGTGCTTTGGGTTTGGTCATATCCACTCTTTCATTTCCATGTCAGTGAAGTTGTTTGCTTTCACACACCCACAGAAAAAAGAAAGCCACCAACAAGAATGAGGAAAACACGATACTCTCGATTGCAATCCCACAGAAACTGGTGAAAGGACTTGGGGACATGTCCTATTAGCCTGTTTGTTTTTAATTGACCAGATCTCCAGTTGACAGTGGCCCTTTTAGCAGTGCACAGAACAAAAACAGCACCACATGGCCAGCAGGGTCTGTTTTAAAGTGGTTCTCTCTCATGTCCCCTGCTGAGGATTGCACCATATGAGCCATCAGTAACGCCAAGTCAAAGGCCAAGCATCAATAAAGCTCTCGCTGTGATCAAGAATATGTAAACAATGGAGCAGCCACTTCTAGGAGTGGTTACAGCAGAGGTAAAGCTGAAGTTAGGTGGCATCTAGCTGACAGGTTTTTTCTCTGAAATTTTGCAAAACACAATATTTTCTCTGGACACCGTAGCTGGCAGTAAATATTTTAGTGCAGGCTGTATTGTGCACATACTTAAACAAATGTTAAATAAATGGAATATGACAGAGATTATTTTTCTAGGTACAAAGCCTGTTAAAGTCCGTGGGAACAGTTCTGTCCAACTCACTGGTTGCTGAATTAGGTGTGTAGTCAATACTTTGTATCCAGGAACCATAGCAGTGAGAACTAAATAATTTACACACAGCGTCCTCTTTCATTACACACACTCATAAAAATACACTTGTATTTAGTGCACTTGAACGCATCAGGACTAACCTTCTCTTCAGCCATGTGCATGTACCTGGAGTTAAATATTCCTGCAGTGGAAGTTCACTGAGAACAAGCTATTACTTCAGAAGGAAAAGACCTACAGAATTTCACAGGGATTGTTGCCTTACTTCATCCTTCTTACATTCCTGCTATAGGATGGATTAAGGTTTCTGTGGGAAGGATTTATTTATGTATATCCTGGAACAGTCTCCCTAAATCCCGCTAGCTTGTTTCGGAGGGCGGGTTCCTCCATAATTCATTCAAGAATTATGCATGACTCACAAGACTTAACTGGACAAATTAAAGAAATAATATAAACCCCCTTGCAAGGACATTCCTTCTCTGACCTTTACCAACTCGTTGTTGCCATCTGTCCCTGTACATGACTCATCCCATTCTGCCACATTACCATTGACAAGGACACATAAAGCCACAAAAGAAGTTGATGGACATTCACTCCAGAGCATTAGCTACCTTGCTCCATGCTCCTGAGATCCGGCTGTGCCTTTTGACAGCTCTCCAAGCACATTTCCCCATTTCTAGAATGAAACTGAACCTTTGCACTTTATTATTATTATTATTATTATTGTTCTCTTTCAGCAAAAAGGTAATTGGGCATGAAAAGTTCAAATCCATTAAATAAAAACTCAATTTAAAATATTTTCCATCCACCAAGCAAGCTCCTATTCATTATGCTGACACTGTACTCCACCTCTGTGCCAAGTGGATCACTCAAAGATGCCCCCCACCACTTCCCTGGCATTTTGTGTGACAAGTAAATCTGCTGTGCACACATTGCTTTATAGGGCATCCCAGTTTTTTCAAACACAAGCAACATTTTTTACAGCACCTTTAAACTCCCAAGTTGAATTTTGTAACTATCAAGGTAATTTCAAGTAAACTATTTGTGCTGAGTGTCTCCTCTGGATATTGTGGCAGACAGACACAGCTTCTGAGTTTTATTTCTGCTTCTTTACTCACTTCAAATTTTTGAACAGCCTCAGTCCCATTCAGTTTACTCTACTGCTAAATACAAATTGTAAAATGTGTTTACCTATCAAAAACAATAGCAGGCAATTAAAATATAAATTGCATCATTCTCTAGGAAGCTCAGTAGAAGAATTCAGACGTTGCAGTTACCTGGTGCCTTGTTAATTTAGAAAAGCAAAACAATACAAAACATTCTAATGTTTCAGCCGCAGGTTACATATTCTGTTTTCACAAAGGTCACTTTTTCCATAAAGTTTTTTTTTAGTACAAGTTTACTGTACAGAGACACTCTTTTGCCTTAATATCTATTATGAATGTCTTCTTTAAATCTAGCAAAATATTTTCCCCTTACAACTTAATCTGCCAGAGATGCAGAGCACAGCTACTTTATTCTTCACAGGTCCAGTCCTGAAATCTAATAAAAGAAAGCCAAAGAGGGACATCTAGTGGTACCAAGCACAAAATTAAGAGTGAGCAGAGGGAGGAAAAACCTACTGCCATGCCCATGGACCTGAGATAACTGGTGGTTATCTCATTGGGAACCAGGAAAAGTTTCAGGGAAGAGCAAAATAACAGAAAGGAAAAATCCAGCTATTTTATTGTTTTCTAACATGTTGCCACTTACAGTGGGAATAACACAAAACTGCATTTGGTCAAAGCAGAAAGATGAAGCAAAACAAAAGGAGATTTAACAGTCCTCCCAGTGAGTCTGATTTGTCTGAAGAATGTTGGATTCCTCTAAATGAACTGAATCAAAATGAAGGTGCCATAATCAAACAATGCCACCACTGAACCCCAGATTCAAATAAGGAAACTGTACCCTGGCTCTCACTTACAAAGTAATCCCCAGGAAAACCAAGAGGACCAGCAGAACAAATTTCCTTTATCTTGAAAGTAGGTACATCAAACTCCAGCTGAGGGCCGAGCATCAACTGAAACTGAATTTCTGTTTGATAAAACCTCTAAACGCTCACCCAGTGAGCAAATGATAAGATAGTGCTTATCACTTATATTAGCAGTGAATATGTCATTATAATCACCATGAAGTACTCATGCAAAATTAGTGGAATAAGCCATCTGTCAGCTAACGAGGCAGATCAGCAGCACTGGAACCCTCTCCCAGCTGAAGACAAGGAGAGATCAACAGCAAACTCCAAACTGCTAGAGAGACAACAAAAGCTCATGAGCTCCATGGTCCCAGCTAACTTCAGTACCAGAGTATTCACAACAAACTGATTCTTATGAAAACACCCCTTCAGGAGCACAGAAGGAGCTCTCACATGAGGAGTATGGGAGTTGCCAGCCCTGCCCTCTGAGAAATGCAGCCTGTAAGATGCACCACACCTGGTTTGATGTGCAAATCCCATAATAAACTTTGCACTGTACAGTTGCCAGTATTAGATAAATAAGGCAGTCATGCACGCTAGAACATAACTGCAGGTTCTTTAAGGAAAATTGAGGTTTTAGTGTCACTTTCTATCAGAATAGGAAGCAGCTAAAGTTCTACCTTTATAACAATTATTTAGGTCCCTTAGATACTTAGAGATTAAGAATTTAAACCGACCTTGAGCACTTCTGTGGCAATTCCACATTCACTAATCCCTACAGTTCCTACAGTGAGGGTTAAAGAGATGAAGCTCAGAAATCCTTCCAAGAAATGTGGGACAACCTCCAGAGCTGATCCCTTTCTCCCCAGCTCCCAGACTCACCCTTCTGAAGGTCCTTTCTGATTTCCATGGAAGTGTTGTAGTGAAAAGGAATTC
This sequence comes from Monarcha castaneiventris obscurior, assembly GCA_026261815.1. Lineage (NCBI taxonomy): Eukaryota > Metazoa > Chordata > Aves > Passeriformes > Monarchidae > Monarcha > Monarcha castaneiventris. The sequence goes on from JAMPIT010000884.1 coordinate 14,876,302, forward strand.
TTTTCCCGAAATTTGAAAGCAGGTGCCATATAAGGCTTCCCAGGAAAAAGGAAATAAGTGTCCTTTCCCTGCTGTAGGTGCAATGCCATTTTGGGGGCAGTTTTATAGCCACACAATGTCAAGTGTCATCTCCCACTGCAGTGCTCTGCGTACCACAGGTGCCTTTAGGCAACTGATTAAACAGAACCTGCTACACAGCCCACAGGTCTTCTCCATCCTGATTTGAGGTATTTGTAATCCTCATTGCAGATATTTAATGACTGGATACACAAAGAAAAACATTCTTAAAAATGAACTTGTTTTAAAGAGATAGAAAAGCAATTTTATAAAGCAGAAAGATAGCTGCCTCTCATACCACACTTCATCTACCAGTTTGCTCCTTGATGCTGTTCTAAGCTATCATTAAAGCATTTCCCTCCCTTCAGTTCTCCCTTTTTTTTTTTCCCCTCATTACTTTTTCTACAGGACTTGACACTATTTTCTGAATTCATTTTCCCTCACTGGACAAGCAGTACCCACAAGACAAGAATTCTTCTTTTTGTCTCTTTTGTTTGTTTGGTTTTTTGTAGTAAAAAGACAGGTGCCTTGGAACTTCCTCTTCTTAAGCTCTCTCCAAGTTCCCCAGCACATATGAGAATAAAAGAATGATGCTGTCAGTGGTGATATACACCGAGGCCTGCCAGCAAAAACCAGGTGTCAAAGCATTCAGTTGTGGAGGTTGTATGGTCACTGCCAAACAGGAGTACAGTGCTTTGTAGGACGAAAGTTCCTGATTAAAATATTTCATATTCCACCTTGAATTGCAATAATGTAACATGAACTCCCTCCATTAAAAAAAAAAAAAACAAACAAAAAACTAACAACAAACAAAGCCAACAAAAACAAACCATGGTGTTTTTAAAGCCTAAGTTTAGTGTACATATACACCAGAGAGAACCAATGTCACGGAAAAGAGTGAATCGATGCCTGTTTTCCAAAGTCTCTGAATGAGGATCACACACCTTTCTGGAGGTCATGCTGTGACTGAACTAACCTCAGCAGAAGGGCAGCCATTCCACGGCATCTTTTCCACTAGAGGTCAGGCTGAAGGAGCTAATGATCTCTTTTAGCCTTCAGAATCTATGAGTGGGAGTCACTAATCAAGATTTGGAAGTCTGAATACCACTTAAAGTGAATCACAAAGAGGTATTAAATTTCTAATTGTCCACCAGCCAGAGACATTTAATCATGAGAGTATTTTAACACATGTCAATACAACCTTTCAGAGAGCACTTGGTGCCATCTCAGTTGGCAGGACAACATTTGGAAAAGAGAAAAGTTCTTCTTAAACCTCAACCTTGAAATGAAAACTATTATCTTGAATAATGACATTCTAGTCACTTTAAAAAGGGCATTTTAAAAGGTTTGCTTTTTATTTTTGCTCTTAGAAATTACATCCATTACAAGCATTTTCCAAGAAAAATCTAGATTGAATTTGTTTCTGTAAATAACTAGGAAGAGGCACAGCTAAGCAATAATGGGCTTCAAGCAAACAGAATTTTTCCAAACCCCAAAGTGATTTGAGTTAGGAGCCCGGGCTTTTCTTCTTCTGTATTTTGATGACAAGCAATTCCATCACTTTCAGAAACATTGACCCAGCTTCTCAAAATAAATACCTCGAAGGCGGTGAAGCTCAGACATACACTTGTTTCTGAAAATTCAAGGAAATGTTTAATGTATCATTTATGGTTTTAAACACATTCTTCATTTTGACAGGACAAAAAGTCATGATCAAACAGCAAGTCCTAGCTCAGAGCTCTTCACCAGTCACCATCTCTACCAACAATTCTTTGCCTTCAGTGCATGTGTCTGCAGCCAGGAAAACCAGCACAAAGTCATTTTGGCCAAAGGCATGTAAGCATTTATCCACACAGACAAAAACTAAATAGAGGAATTGTTCAGATTTACACTCCTGAAAACAAAGCAGCCCCTGAAATTCCTTCAGAGATGAAGTCAGCTAACCAGGTTATGTCAGCTGGCATTTTGAAGTGCTTCATGGTCAACAGTTAAAACCAAAGATACAAAATGTGCTTGGGAGAAGGACACAAAATGCCAGGAATAATGAGCAGAGAGAAGAAACCCTGTAGTTTCTCTGGTTGCCCAAGACAGGTGGTGGGAATAAGGGGCATAATGAACAGAGATGAAGCACAGAAGATGAGGGTTTGACCTCTCTTTACGTCTCCCATGGACCAGCCCCTTCTGTACTTTCACCAGGTCAAAGGGAGCAAACCTGCTGATAACAGTCAGTTGTTTCACCACTTACAGGTTACTTCATTTAAAGGTTTTGCAAGAGAGCCTGATAACAGCAGTCTGAAATCCACATGTGCATGTTTTAAAAGGTGAAAATTCAGTTCAGCTCAGTAATAAATTCAACTAACACACTCTTTCTCCTCTGCTAGCTCCCCTGAAATATGCTAACCTTTTAAAATTTTCAGCTGTACAACAGGTACAGTGCACCTCTACAGGGCAGGGACCAGAGAAATCACCAGAAAAACAGCAAGAGCTGTGTGACAAGGACCACTCCAACAACTTTATGCAGAGCTGGCAGTCGGCATTTGACAGAATCTGGTAAGGCACATTTCCCAGATTGAGCACGTACCCCGCCCAGATGCACAGATGGTATTTGTGGGAGCAAAGGAAAATAAAATATAGGTTTAAAATAAATGCAAGAGAAACACAGAATAATATTGAATCACTCTAGGTATTTCTAAGGGTTTCCATTTATCTTTTCTACTTCTCAGCACATAGCAAGTGTATGTTCTGCGCTTTGAAACCACTGAGCAAATGGAAGGGATTTAAAACCAGTTTTGTTTCAAATATAAGATCAGAGAATTAAAGAAAGGCTCCAGGAATGAGATTTCCGTACAGAAGCTTGATGCAAAAGGAGTTAAAAATGCTGTTCTTGCTTATGCCTGGCATTGGCAACCAAGCTTGTCTGAAGAGCCTTTTCCATGCTAAAGGAGAGGACTCGCTCTGCTGCTGAATTTCAGATGGGGCCCTCTGCACAGTGGCTACATTCCCTTTGTTTTAAATGGATGGAAAGACACACAGCTGGTAATAAGAGACAAGCTACAAAGTAGTGAGGGATGTAGAGCTTTAGATGCTCTTTTTGTGATGTAAGGGCAGACTGATGAGAGATGGCAGGTTAACTTTGACAACGACTGGTTTGGGACACAGTTCCAGGCTGCAGCCTTGCTCCTCCACCCTCCATCACTGGTCCTTCTCAAACTGAGAGCTGAGAGCTGATGGCCTTTGTCACGATACATTCCAAGGCAGCTGCTCTCAAAATCCCATAAAAAGCTAGCAGAGGAAAGAGCAGGAGGAAAACAGCACAGGTTGGAAGTGGTGGAGAAAGATGGCAGAAGAAACACAAAAGCCCATGTTTCCTGTTGGAGCCTCTGCTAACCCGGAGGTGCCAATGTGTGCTTACTCTGCCGTGTCAGGAGTTGAAGCTCCACACTGTTCAGCTTTTAACCCTCATCTCCTCTCATCCTCCTTCTAGAGGTTCCAGCTCTTTGTTATTTTACCCATTAGTTAAGGTTTAACCTTTCGTAAATCAGTTAACTTTTTGATTTCAAGTTCCACCCTCTCTTCTTTAGTAGATGTGACTTAAACACTACACTTAAATTGCAATAAAAATCCTCTTTCTTTGGATTAAACCAGTCTCTCCGAATTCTTCCCCATTCCTCCTGCCACCCTTCTGAGCTGCTTTACATAGCACTGCACCAACTTCCACCTCACAACTGTGGGTAGGTAGGAAAGCCCTCCAGTGTTATTTCTTGCAGTATTACAACTCCTGCTCCCATGCAAAAAGCAAAACAAAATCTCTGACATATGGAGGCAGCAGAGGGAACTCTCCAGCTCCTCTCTGGGCCATCCCTTAGGGGCACAGTTTCTGGGGTAGGAAAGGAAACCAAATGTGTTGTTCTCTGACTTCTGCCATTTAAAACTCAATTACCAGCACGCTGGATATAAAGGCTTTTCTGGGTCACTTGAAATCTCGTGTTATTACTTAAGCCAGAGCTACTAAAGAACCTCCCCCAAAAAAACAGCCAAACAAACAGAAACCAAGGAAAAGTCTTTAAAGAACATATTCCAAACTAACACATCATAGAAAGATGTAAGCAAAGAGCAAGATTTCCTATCAGAAACATATTTATGACAGTATGACACACAAACTAATTATATATGTAAATCTGAAGCACTTGATATCTACATTTGCAAGTGTCACTCATTTTATGCTGAATTTATTCAAAAATGAAAAAAAAATCTTCTACAAAGGGTCTACAGTTTATCCAGTCACAAAACCTATGTTTGCTGGAACTCCAACAGAAATAATTACCCCATATTTTCACCAGTGTCTCCAAATAGAATTTAGCACAAATATTTTCTTTCTTTTTAATCTATTCAACTGAAAGAAATGGAGCCGCAATGGTTTAGGTTTTTTAATCCCAAAGTGGATTATAAGAAATATTTTCATCAAAGATTTTTTTTACAAAAAGACCAGCATTACTGGTTATATCTTATTATTAAGGTAAGCTTTCTTCAAAGAACTGAGTGATTGGAATCTCTTCCTGATACATAGTGACATGCTATTTGCTGGCTGCAGTGAGAAGAGTCGAAATGAAAACAAAAATACAAACAGGCTTTTTTTTAAAATCTTGTCTTTATTGATTTAGACTTCAGAGCTACAGCCAAAAATAGTGCATCTGTAGAAAATTATCAAACAGGCTATCAATACAGCATCATCGCATGTTTAGAATTGTAAGCACTTGACAAATCACAAAGGGAACATCCAATCTAGTATTTGGCAGTGCAACCCATGAACAGGGAATACAGCGAGAAGGATTCTTTTTCCTCCAAAAAGAAACACTTCTGAATGGGAACAAAAAGCTTCTGTTAAGAAAAAGAATTCCAGTTACCACAGAAGACTCATTGGCTCACTCAAGGCATCAATGTACAGTGCTGGAAACTTTGTGTGGAATGTCGAAGGGAAGCTACAGCTCTGCTACAGGAGCCACGCTGTCTTCAGGACTTTGTATGCCATGGAGAAGGTCACTGCGTAGCCAACTGCCCAAGACAAACCTCTGCCAGGCTGGGGAAGAGGGATCAAGTATGCAAAAGTGTGAAGGATCCTAGCCCCTGTGAAGATCCTGAAATGCAGCAAGGCCGTGGACAGCTCGGGGCCGCTCAGCGCGTACAGCAGTCCAATGCCAACAAACGGGACAATATTTTCAAGGTCATTCAGGTGGCCTCTGGAGAAAGAAGCAGTTATTTCAAAGTGTTACATTTCGTTGAATAAACCACTTCAAGACTCATTATTTTTCAGCATCTTCAGAGCAAGCTGCTATTCAGGCCCTAAAACAATTCTTGGCTTCCTCTGCAGAAGGGACTTGATTCAGCTACTGAAACGATTTTGGCATGTTCACCTGACACCACTCTGGTCTCTCCTGCTGCATCCCACATTTTTAAGCTTTTAATCTTCTGTATGAAAGGTCTTAGTTTTTCCCCAGGATCTTGGTAATATTAAGGACTTACATGAGGTGTCTGAGTGCACCTGGGTGTGCAAGAACCCAAAGTCAGGGAAGAAGAGAGATAGCTGTTGTTTTCTTGGAGCTTCTCTCAATTAACATCAGTGACAAATTATTAGAGTTCATGGCCCAGTTGGTCTACTCTAATCCCATAAATCCAGTTTGTGGTCTCCATAAAGAAAATATGAAATATCCTACATAGGAACCATTCTATCAAATGTTCATGAAGTTCCATCATCTTGATGAAGGTTATTTTTGAACATCTAACAGGTGTGACAGTTATGCTTTTCGTTCATTTTCTTCACTCTGAGCACTAAAATAGCTGAAAAATGTTTGAAATTTTGAAACCATAGTGTAATTTACCAAAAATATGTTGAGAACTCTGTATCTTGAAGCATTCTTTCACACCCCTTCCTAAACCTTCTCAGCTCCCTTCACCTCTCTAGATAAATTATACTTCCAGACAAATTCACTGATTGAAACAATGTCTAAGCTTTACTAATGATGTCAAATTTCAGAGCCAACTGGAATCAGGTCACGGCACTGTCTTTCAGGTGCTTTATAAATGTATTTATCATTACAAGAAAACATAATCCCTCCAGGTTTTTTATTCTTATTCCCCACAAAAGTACTCTGAAGACAGCAATCTTTTTTCCTATACCCATAAACAGAACACATTCTGGTCACTCATACAGAAGAGAAGCCATAAATCTATGTGGCATTATCTGTTGCCATGAAGCTAGCAGAAGAAAATATGGTAAACATCCACTAAGAGCCATTGCTGGGAGGAAAATACGGATGCTGCAACACCAACAGAGGAACTAGAACCAAGCTGACTTACGAAATCTGGGGATGTCTGAAAAACTCCACGAAAGAGCAACACAGGATTTGATTTCTGTTTTCAAAATCTAATCTGTGAAAATGACTGAGGTGGTTGTCATTTCCCTACCATAACAATTTTAGTTAAAGGGGTCACAAAGTTAGTCTCAACTTAGCTGGCCTCTTACAATTTACAAAGATAAAGGAATTACCCCTCACCAAAAAGTTTCCATTTTTATGCAACACCCATGAAATGAAACAACTCCCTGAACTACTCAGGGGCAGAAAAGGAAGGAGCAGAACGTCTTTATAGCCCACTGAGATTAGACTCTTCTTTCTGAGGTTTTAATCCATAAGAGACATACAGAAATATACTTTGTGAAGCAACAGCCATCATTTGCAAGGATGCAGTGTTCTTAAATCAGAGCTGGTATATATTTTCAATATCTTCCCTAATAGAGGTTTAAATGAGAAGAGTTCACTCACATTCAAGTTTCTGGTAAAAAATAAACTTAGCTTCATCAAGGAATTACCATGTGGAAAGCATTCTGTTAAACCTTTCCTTGTCAGCACAGGTGTACCCAACAGCATCCTGAAAGTCATGATTTTGGAAACTGAAAATTTTGCCATGAGCTACATCGACTTGTGGTCATATGTTACAGTGTTCTCACCACTTTGCCCATGCAGACAGGACACAACCCAAGAGTTAGCTATTATAACCAGACAATGGCTTATTGCTTTTACTATGCACACTGACCATTTGAATGTGGAATAGTTTGTTCATTTAAACTAAGTAATGCATTGGATTACTACATAAAGCAACATAAACCACACACAGGCTTGACAGAGAACGGGGTGGAATTAATCCCTTGATTTAATATTATTCTGCTATTCAAAATAACTTTTAATTGTTCCTGTGCGTTACCTGCGTACGCGTTCAACATCTGGATCAGTCCTCAGGTACTTCTTAGCACTCTCCCCTTTTCCAAATGATGCTGTATCTTCTGGGTTGACAAATGCCTGTTTCAAACACAAGCACACAAGAGACATTAGAAACCAAAATGTTTTGTCCAGTCAAGGCAACTTGCTATAAAGATCACTCTTTTTACCACTTAACTTACCTGAAGTTAAAAGCTCAGGGAATAATACAATGTTCACTGCATTACTGTTTTCTTGAGCCCAGCCTGTACACAGTTTGTGTGCTGACAAATTAATAGAATGCAATTTATGCATTTAGATAAAGCCTCCTTGTGAGATGGACAAGCCTGCAGTAAAGCCAGTGGGCTGGCAGAACAGAGGCACCTACAAGGCAGAAGGTCTGTACTGCCCAAATCTCTTTTTCACCATTCCTGACAAATTATCTGAAAGCTCTTTTGGATCCCTTCCTTCCACAGAAGTCTACGCAGCAATAGCACCCAACAGCCTTATTCCATTTCTCTTTTATGACCAAGAAGTGTCTCCCTTTCCTCTAAGGTACAAATTCTTACACTTATATGACCCACTATTACCTCAAAATACTGCAAGACACTACCTGAAAACAACCTTTACTTCAGGCAGTGCAGGCTGCAGTAGATCTCTCCCTGCTGACACATGTAGCAGTATATGCATTCTGTGGACTGTTCAGGCTATGCAGATATAAGTCAAGAAAATCTTTTGATTTTAGGAGAGCTACATGATTGCTTCCTAGGGCAGCCTTGATCCCTATTTGTGATCTACCCTCAGCCTCAGAATTCTAGAAGTGCGTTAACAGTGTCATCAGCAACATTTTGCATTCTCTTGCTTCACTGCTTTCCTCTGTTTTCTTCTTTCAACACTTTTTTGTTATATTAAACAGAAATTTAAATAGAACATTTGTAATACATAGAAAATTAAAATTACTTTACTGATTTTTCCATTTGTAATATTCCTAACATAATAAAACCAAGCACTCCAAATTAATGAAGGCCCTATTGTCCTCTGCATCCACCTGGATCCACAGAGCAGTTCAGCTGGGTTCTCTTGCAACAAGTGGGAACAAAAAGCAGCCTTTCAACAAAAGGACTGCACCAAAATCCTTGAAGCACACGGCATCTTGCAGAAGCAGATCTCACAAAAACAGCCATATGAGGCACACTCAGGGCTCTTTCAGCCCAGGACCAAGTGTTTCCTACAGAGGCCATGAGAAGATGCCTAGAGAAGACCAGGAACAGTGCAAACACAACACAGTCCCCATGAGCCCTTTCTTCTAAAGTAGATGCAGCTTCTAAATTATTTAGTAAACCTCAGTGGATCTTTCATATTTTTATCTAGCCTAAACATCAAACCACAGATTTTTCAAATATTTCCAAAAGTTTTCAGGTATTTTCAGAATTGAAAATCCAGTTTTCAGCCTGCCTCTCAGTCTAGAAAAGAAAATTTCTTTTCAGATATTGACCTAACTGCAATGGAAAGACTATAACAATGAGAGAATGCAAAAAGCTTTTGAATTACTGGATGAAAGGGATATAGGTGAATAAAAATCTATCCCCTCTTCTGACCCTACCAGTTGGTTATGCATGTGATATGGCTCCATATCACACTTTTTTTGCTTTATAAATTGGGTACCCTGGACATGAGCTTTCTGCAGAAGACAACAGAAATTGCAGTTATGAAAAGCTCTTATTTAAAAATAACAAAAATGTTTTAGAAGAGTAGAGTAAGTCAAATGCAAGTACAATTTAATCTTGTAATTATCTTATAATTAGGTTAAAAACATCACCCATCTGAGACCAGCAGAGCACCAAACTCAGAATGTCTGTAGAACACGGAGGAGGAAGAAAATGAACAGCAGCAGTATTTGGAAGCTGAAAAGACATAGCTGTGATACCTCTGTATTTCAGTACAAATGTCAATCTATTCTCCCAGCCAGTATTTCCAAATGATTACCTTCCTTGTGATCCTGAAGTATGCTGTTATCAGACTCATTAGCATCATTTTTAGAAGAACAATGGCTGTGTAAGTGGCATAAGCCCGGAAGACTTCATTGTCAATTAACTGGGTCGATTTAGCCATTTCTCCTCTTCTCACAGACGACCTTTAAAAAACATTAAAGTTAGTTAAAGCTAACATCATTGCAATCCAAACTTCTGACAACAACATTGTCTTAACAGCCTTGTTTTTTAGCATCACTGCAATGACAGCACAATTTTGGCACTGTGGAAAGTTTATTTTCAATTTCCCCCCCCATTTATTTTTCCCACAACAGCATAATATCATACCTTAAGATGATAAATTATACTATTTGGCTTCCATTATAACTGCTTATTAAACTGTCAAAGTACAAACTACCAAAATATTTAATGCAATTGCAGAAGCAACACTTAGTCACAGAAATTAGTACTCTTGAAATAACACAAGGAGTTAGACCAATTTTATACCAGTTCATCTGAACTAGAAAATTTCCCTAAGCAGTTACCAGGATAGAAGGAGCATGTGACAATACTATGAACACTACAGTATGTGAAGAGGAAAATTAGTATTGCCTACCTTTTTTTTTTTTTTTTTTTTTTTGTAAAATGACACAATTATAATTGCACTTCAGCTTTCAAACTAACCAGTATCTTCCTACCCAGCAGTAACTTGTGATCAAACCGAGTTGAACATGCATTTTTCCCCTTTGAGACCTTGTTCTTAAAAATTGCTTTTAGCATGACTCACGGGCAAAGATTAAGTTGTAATGACAAAAAGGAGAGGACTATTTCTGCTTTTATCATGGGAGGTTTAAACTAATGAAGTCTCTTTCCAATGAGACCGTACCAAACCCACAATCCTATGGAGGCGGTAACTTTTATCAACACCAGAAAGTTAAGAGGTGCTGAGGAGTGAATGCACGTGGAAAAAAAAAACCACATCCCCATGCCCCATGCACATTCAATTTTTGCTCTGCACAGAATCAGGCTTTTGCCTCACCAAGTGCTTCAACCAGGCACTTAGTGACTAGGAATCCACAGAATTAGGATGTCTTAGCTTCACTAGAGACCAAAATAAATTACTTTTTTTGTTACAGCTAACTTACTTCCTGTGATATAATTTTAACAATTGTAATAAAAATGTTAATATTCACTTGATTTCAGTTTTAACAATCTCTCCTCTTGCTTCCAGCACAGTCAGCTATTGCCAAACAAGGGGAACTTGATGAGCAAAGAGCACCGTAGAAGACTTGCTCTGAAGGCACACCCTCGGTGAGGAAGTGGGCAGGATGGAGCTGTTTGCTCAGTGAAAACAAATCTAGCCTTGCCTGCACCTATCTGCTGTGGTGATGGGATTTTGCTCCCTCTTTTATCCTTCCTAAAACAGTGCTTGGGTCACTAGGTCTGGCACAGGGGTCTATGGACCATGGGAAATTAATTCAGTGTAACTCTCCCTCCTCTCACATTACAGTCCAGCCCAAGACAAGCAGCGACTCAGCGAAGGCTTTCCTCAGAAATGGACAGTAATTGTTTCTGTTTAACAACATTGTTAACATGTTTTAACAAAGCTGTCCTGCTACTTTTAACTTTGTATCGCAGCAAAAAGCACACAGTGTTTCACACAACGAAAACAAAGTAAATCCACGGCGCCAGCGCATCTTCCCCTAAGCTCCGCTGGAAAGACATCCAAGAATGATGCCAAGGGAAACTGTTCAGCACCACCTTTATCCATTACTTCCCTCGCCGCTCCGTGGCCTGTCCGAGCTCCCAGAACGCCCGGGGCCCGCCCTCAGTGCAAAATGGAAGGGCACCGAAAACTCGGCATCTCAGCCCCGGCAGCGATGCAAAAACTAACCCCAAATACGCAAACAGCGCAGGGTTTTAAGGGATTTGCTCATTACGGTTACAAGCAGCCTGATGGGCAATAATAATAATACTAATTCTAATAATAATAGTAGTAACAATGATATGTCTCTGCAGCCCCGCTGTGCTGGCTCTGGGTGCAGCCCCACGCGTGTCCCGGGCCGCGGGCGGCCATGGGAGCACTGGGACCCCTGTTGGTGCGCGTTCCCAAGGCTCCCTCTCCCAGGGGGCTCCGGCCGCAGGCTCCGCTCCCGGTGCCGCCGCTGGCTCCCGGCCCGGCCCCGCCGAGATGCCCCCGCCGCGTCCCCGCCGCGCCGCCCCCTCACGCCAGCGCTCCCCGGGCACAGCCCCGCTCCCGGGCCTCCCTCCCGCACCCGCGGCCGGGTTCGCTCCCCTCCTTCGGGACCCGCCGCCGCCGCCGCGCAGCGCCCACACCTCGGCCGTGCCCGCGGCGATCCGAGCCCCGCTGCTCCCGGGCAGACACTGCGCCTCGGCCCGGCCCGGCCCCGCCTCGCCCCGCCGGCCGCGGAGGCGGGTCCCGCCCGGGCCGCCCTCACGGAGCCGCGGCGCCCCGAGGGCCCGGGGCGGTCACCCGGGAGCGGCGGGTCAGGCCCAGAGCCCCGCAAACGCGGGGGAAAGAGGAGGAAAAGTGTGAAAACGAGCGAGGAAAAAGCCCTCCTGTCTGAACAGCCTTGGACGGGGGGAAACCAAAGGCTGTGGCCCAGGCAGGCGCTGGTAGTGACAGCCAAGTGCAGCTACTGTGCGAATTCCCAAGAGGGCTCAAAGCTTATCTAAAAGTACCTGAAGTCTCAGTATTTCGGCCCCTTCGTTGTTCTGGTGGGCCTTAACTTTTACCAAAGGGAAAAAAATTAAACGCGCTTGTGTTGCCAAGCCGCCAGCACTGTTTCAATAGATATGCATCATGTTTCTTTGCAAAATGAAACAGAAAGTTAAGGAACTCCGTAGCTGGCCACAGACTTCTCCTACCAGTGTGCTGCAATGTGATGAACGGAGGGAACCTGGTGTCTGAGCTTCCCAGTGCTTCCTCAGAGAGAATTATGCTATTCCCACAGCACTCCCCATCAACACGAGCAGTGCTTGTGACTAAGCAGCTTGTGATAAGCAAGACTGAAGAATATAGAGATAAGTGTACTCAGATGCCCAGCAAAGGTTTCAAAACTAATCCTAAAGATGTGTACATGGTCAGAAAGGGATACAATTTTTAAAACTGCATTCTTATGGAAAAATCTCTACTCTTAGGTGCATGTATTCAGCGTTCACTGATGCTACTTCTGTGCTTCATGTCGTGTCCTGTCATGTCATGTCAAATACCTGTGTAACTCTTCTTAAAATCATAAAACACAGCAAAACTCATTTGAGCAAGAAATGAGTATCAGGATTGTTTTTAAATGTTGGTAGGAGTTGGGTTCAACGACCTTCATTCTCACTAAGAACACAGCAAATTGTGTCTCTGCTGAAGTCAACAAAAAACTCACAGGAGCATGGGTCCATTCCAGGGAAGGATTTATTTCAAAAAACATGGAAGCATTTCTGCAGCCCATGACTTAGTCCAAGGCAGGAATTTTATCTTCATCGTTTTTTTTACCACACCTAACACATATCGTAATCACATGGTGTGACTGAAATAAAACTGTAATTATCTTCTATTACTGCCTTTCTGTTTATTTGGCATTCTAATCCTTGTCCACAGCCAGTTTTAAAAGCAGGTAAACCTATTAAGTTAACAGTTATACTAAACACACATTATTATACTTGAGAGGAAAAGCTGATAATTGATTTATACGAGTTCTCAGAACTACACCTGGAAACACCAGAAAGCCAGGAAAAAGGTGATTTTCATTTGTTGTAGGTAGGAGATTTAAAAAAAGCATAAATGCATGTCGAAATTCTACAATTTCCATGCCTTCCTTTGAATTTCACCTTCCAGTTTTTCAGATTCTGGAATTTCAGATTGATTTATGTGACTTTAAAAGAGCACTTCTGAAACTGGGAAAGCTTCTATACTTCCAGTCCTTAAATTTTGAGGAAAACACCTTGTAAATTTTTTCCTACTCTCTTTGAATATCCCTAATTCTGAGAAAGAAGATTAGGAAGAAGGGAGAAGGACAGGAAGGGAGGAAAAATGAGAAAGAAGGAAAAAAGAGAAAGAATTAAAAAAAAAAAAAAAAAAGCAATGTAGGGAAAAAATAGAAAAGAGTGAAAAATGTTTAAAAAAAAAGAAAGATAAGAGCAGGAGAAGGCAACAGAAGATAAGAGAAAAGAGAAAAAGAAAAGATAAAAGAAAAAAGGGAATAAAAATAAAAATAGGAAATATTAAACAAGGAAATAAATTCAAAAATATAGAGAAAACTAAAAAAAAAGAAGGAGAAATTTTAAACAAATTTAAAAGAAAGACTGGATTGGGGGAGGGGGGAAGAAAGGTAGAGGGGAAAAAAAGAAAGAAATGAGAAAAGCCAAGTTTTCTTGCAGACCCTGATCCACTTAAAAGGTTCAGATTCTTAGAGCAAAGGCTCTTCAAGGGCAGAGAATAAGAAGAGAGCAAAAGTGGGGCCACAGTCTGTAAAGCAGAAGTGAACTTGTGCCCAAGGTGTATTTTCTTCTCAAAGTTCAGTAGCAGCATAAAGTGCCTGTAGAACGTTTGGAAACTGCTGTGATCTAAGTGAGGTTGGATACATAACTGTGGTGATAGTTGCTCCTGAGGGGCCCATTCCCACCGTCCTTACTCATGTGAATTGTCCCTTGGATGCTAATAGGATTACTCTTGTAAATCAGGGATGCCATATCAGCCCAGTGCCCAGGGTTATACTGATCATGAAGGGCTTGATCTTGCAAACCTCATTCATGTGAGCAACTCTTTTTCATGACCATTTTCCCATCGACTTGAAGAACTATCCGTGTAGCAGGAGACAGCAGAATCGGGACACAAGTTTAGGGTCAGCATAAAAGTAGGAATAAAAGAGTTTTTCATTTAACCTCCAGCAAGGAATGGATACTCCCCAAGAAGGCCAGATAAGTGCAATCATTCTCTTTTAAATGCAGGGAGGGCAAGAGAGAGGCACTTATTGATCAGGCTTGTTCTGTCCTGTCTCCTTCTCTGGCTCCATTTATTCACCATAATTAGAGAGGTAAAGAAGGTAGCAAAAGTACGTTTTCACCACACCTCAAGCTTTTGTTCACCATCCCCCAAGTAATATAAATCAGCTGTTTCTTCAAGTAAAATTGGCAAATTATGACTGCTTCATGAAATAAACCAGTGCTTTAAGGAGTAAAACAAACCATGAACACTAAGACCCAATCCATATTTTAACTTAAAATCTGAAATGCTGTTTAAATACCACAAGAAAAGTGTTACAAAAATGTTTAGCATGACGGACCAGAGTCATTTTTTGTGCTACTCTATTAAAACCTGCACCTTCTGGTTAGGAAGCACTTTCTCTATATCAAATGTTAACACCTATGTAATTTCACTGTGATTCACACACTTCTTCATAAGATCTCAAGCTGCTGTCTGGTTTCTCTAGGGAACTGCTTCAAAAACAGCAAGAAAGGATCATTGTTCTGTTGGGAATGCTTCCTGCTGAGTATAGCTCAGTGAAGGCTTCTCTGGCATATGTTGCCTTTTGGTTGATCTTCTAACACTGAAAGAGCAGTGTCCATCCATCTCTCTCTTTTATCCATGCCACTGTTTAGAGGACAGCAGTTCTCAGTATTGGAATCTGCCATTTTTTCAGAATTCCAGATGCTGGTTTGTGAGCACAGAAACAGTAGAAAATTATTGAAGTGACTGGTCACAGTGGGTGATGACCAACAAGCAGTGAGAGAAAAGGGTACAAACTCCACAAAGCACAGGAGTGGTCATATCTGCTGGTTGTATGCCCAGTTATCCATCATTTATACATTGTGCAGAAACCCCACAAAGCCCATTTACTGCTCATTATCAAGCTATCACCTAAAGCTGCTTACAGTCTTCCAGATCAAAAGTCAGGTGCAGAGCAATCATAAAAGCACACAGGTAAACTGTCTATGATCTGTGCCTTAGCAGCTTGATGTCCCACTTCAGGAACAACTCAGAAAGGGATTGGTGGGCATATAGGAAAACCTTTTTAGTAGGTCTCTATATGGACCTTTTTTTGCCTTGACTCCTCTTTCACTGCATAAGAATACTGCAACAGCCTCCTTGCTTCTGAAAATAGGTCTGCAGCACAGAACCACCTTTGCAGCTCGCAAATGCATGTGTGGTGAGGTGTTTAAAGCCCTGTGCTGAACTGAAGGGGTAAGCTTCCCTCAGCTTTTGTGATGCTATTTGAGCTGTACAGTTGCTTTTATTAGGAAAGCAAGATATTATTATTATTAAAGGACATGAGGGAGTTGATATGTTCCCATAAAGCAGGGTTTTCAGCCACCATAGTAACTTTCTTTTAAACTAATCCAATGAGAGGGTTATTTATTAAATATTATTACATACAGCTCACAGAACATAATCTGATCCTTTAAAATAACACTGAAGTAGCAGAAGGAGAAAGTATTCACTATAAAAGCAGAAGGCTTTTCAAATTTCACTTCACAGATTGAACTGACAAGAGTGTAGAGAGCAAAATGATTTTTAAGACATTGAGGTTTTGATCATTTATATAAGAGACCAGTGGGTTTTACCTGTTACTGTACTACTTCTCTGCTCCAGAGACACAAGAGAATTACAAAACTGGAGACCAGACTGGAAGATTTCTTGCCACAGTGACACTCCAACTGCACACAGAAGGCTTGAGTGAGCTACTGAGATGATAAAAAGTATCTAGCAAGAAGTTGCCAACTTATATCTGCAGACAAGATATTTCTCTAAGTAAACAAGCAAAAGCTCTACAGTTATTGGAAATACCTGTAAACAGACAGACCTCGTATGTCTATAGATAAATTGGTAAAGTGATAAAGTTGATTTTTGTAACTCTCCCAGATCATACGTTGTACTACTTGTATAGGTATTTATGTAAGGTGGTGAAAGAATTTGGCCCTGTGGATTGAAGCAAGCTCATTTTCTCATGGGGGTTCTATGCTACCCTTGGATGGTCTGAATCTTTGGAATCTGTTAACCTTAACTGGATTCATATCACAGTTGAATGTCAATAGGCTAAAGGGTCCTTGTGCACATTATTAGTCATCTAAAATTGGAGAGTCTTAATACTTTATTTGTGTATGTATATGTATATACGTATATATATATACGTATATCACTGATGGGATGTGAACCATATTTAGCTAATAGAGCAGCTTCTGCCTGGAATTTTGGTGATGATTGTGAGAGCTGAAAGCAGGGAAGGAGAGGGGTACTATTACCCAGGTGGTTACTTTTGAGGAGTAACCATCTGAAAGAATTAAATGTTCAATGTAAGCAAAATATTGGTCAGCAGTAATCACTCATCCTTCCAACAGGCAGGTATCACTATCTGATGGTCTGTGCATGGGATTCAGTGGAAGTTCTACATCAGAGGATGTGGGGAGAAGAAATGGGCCCCCCAGATTTGGGGTGTCTGTTTTCATCCTGCAGGAAAGGAAGACAGGAGAATTCTGCCTTCAACCATTCAGCTGTGTCCAACTCACAGACTGAAAGCAGTTGTGAAATGAATGCAAAGTGAGTAGATTTTGCTAAGTTAGAAAAGAGTGCCTGGAGAGTGCTTGTCTGGGAGCTACCTTTGTGTGTGAGCTGTTCCTGTGTAAGGGTTAAGAGGCAGGCTCTGTAGTCAGTGTGAGGCAAACGTCACTGTTTTAAAAAATCAATTATCTGCAATTATAGCGCCTACTCCAACAGTACTTTTGCAGTACACAGAGCTTCCCCAGGTAGCACAGCTATTTTTATTAGCAATCTCCCCTCCTCCAGCTCTCTATACAGAGCCAAGTTTAGAGTCAGCAAAATTACCTGGAACCAGCACATTTTATCCCCAACAGCCCAACAATTAAATTGTATTACCATACATTAGGCTTTAAAGGGGTTCCTTTAGTGCAGAGTGTAAAAGGCTGTAAGGAGAGACAGAGAGGCAAAGGAGAAGACAAACATTCCGTGTGTAACAGGTTAAAGTCCTCCTCCATGTCTGTCCATTGACTTCAGTTGGCTGGGGATGAATAGAGACAATTCAATATTTAACAATCAGCAGCTTTGCTTAGTCGGCAAGAAAAGAAACAATTTAAGGTCCAGAGCCGTCCCTGTGCTTTTGCTGCCTTCCTGAATCTCCACTCAGTTGCAGTAGCTCTCTCCTAACAGAAATGACACTCCGCAGGGTTGGCTCTTGGATATTTTCTGCTGTGGTGCAAGATTACTCCTCGTGGTTTTATGGGGCAGCAGTAGACTTTAATAGTCACCCGAGACAATTATTCAGATACTGTATTGTGCAATGAGATTGCTTTTGAACAGCTGCAGAAATACTTAGCAGAAACACACTCCCTAAAGCCCTGGGATGGGAAATAAAAACAAACAAGCCACAGGAGAAAGACAAAGGTCTGCATCTTACTCCATCTTTTAGCTTGTAGAAAAAAGGAGTTGTGTAACTGATTTAAAAGTTAATTGGGACAGGGACCATTTTTCATTTAGTGGTCCATATAACGCCCGGTAATAACAGGCTACAAATACATACAGAGTCACTACTCAAACACAAATCCTCTTGGGCAGTGTTGTGACCCAGTGTACGGTTCTTTGCCAGGCAATTCTCATTAAAAAGATAAAAAGATGATAAGACGCAATTATTCTCTCCAGTAGTGATGATCTGCTTTGGTGCAATCCTGTTTACAAAGAACAGCACAAAATCATACATTTCTCTGGTAAATATGGGCAATTTTCTTTCTCAAAGATTCAGTCTTGCCATTCTGATGAGTACCATGCCTTAACAAAAATACCATTTATATCTTTTTCCCATCCAAGACACTATAACCAGTCTTTCTCTGTTACACTCTGCTGAAACTAATTAATTTCCTTGCCATTGCAATTTTAACTAGTCCTGGTGAAAACCTTTTGGCTGATATAACATATTGTGGCTTAGCTTGATGATCTCAGTTGTTTTCAATCTCAAAAAAAAAAGGGATTTTCAGCAGCATTGTCAATTTTCCTTGAATAAAGAGTGCTCATAAGCACATAAAATTTTATGGCATCTCTTAATAGGTATCTGGACAACAAATCCTGGCTCCAGCTCAGGACTCAAGAGGACCTGACAGTACAGCAGGGGAAGAGAAGTACGGTTGCTTAGTTTAGACTCTGAGAGTCTCCCTGTTCCTTTTTAATTCACCTGGGCAGTTGGTGGGGGCTCAATGGGCTCTGCTAACCCACTCCTCTGCTGTATCATAACTGCTTTTCTCTTAAGACACACTTTGAATATATTCTTGCCATTTTGTCCCAGGATAGCCATGCAGGCAAAGTCAACCTGGGACAGTGTTTTGTACAAAATACAGTGTGTGATATATTGGGAATTTAGTGGCTGAAAGACTGCTTGTTCACTTTTTACTCATGTGAGCTTCATTGAAGTTGCTCTTGATTTATAGCTGGATCAGCAAAATCAGAATCAGACCCTTGCTGCTCATTTCTGTGGGAGCAGGACTGGGCCTCATGTGTTCTTGTGCTCATTATATATCTCAGTACCGAGTCTCTCAGCTTTGATTCATAGAGTTCTCTCTAATTTGGTACATGCAGCCTTCCAGACTAGATCACATAGCAGCAGGATAACAATCCTCAGGAGAGCATTTCAGTTTGAGAAATTCACGAAGAGGGTGACTTTGCTGCTTACCTTCAATGACACTTGTGGAATAGGAAAGAGAAGAGTGAATGAAATGGAATTTCCAGCCTGTTTCAAAATGTATGCTCTATTATACAGCAGATGACAAATACCGTCCTCAATAACATAATTCTGGGAGCTGTGCAAGTTTTTGTTGGGTTGTTGTTTTTCCTTCACTATAATCTGTCTTTTCACATTTAGGCCAGGTTTTTCTTACCTGTCTGCACTGCACACAGGAGCTCTGAAATACTTCCTTGTGCCCTTCTTCAGGGAAGTCATCCACAGGCCTTGCCTGGAGTGAAGGTGAGCAGGAGGAACAGAGCCTCTTTCTACCATGCAGAGGGGAAAGACCTTGAATTCACCCCTTTTCTATTCCCAGCACTATAACAAGGAGTGTTGAATTCAAGAGTGGGAGAGAAGTCATTGCAATGTGAGGTGTTACATATCTGGCGCAGGTCACTTCCTCATGGAGCAGAACAATGCTTTTCTGAGCTGTGGAAAGTCATGCCTGTGCCTCCTTAGATGGGAGGGATGTCAAAGCAGTAACCTTGCCTTCTTCCAGCAGGAATGAGCCACTTTCCTATTGGAGAAGGCATTTTACTATATATTTGGGTGTACTGAAGCTGAGGGGAAAATGTGTCTTTGACAGTAGCTCTAGTGAATCATCAGTGTATACATATGTATAGAATGAGTGTAGGAGCTGTGCAGCAAGAGAGAAAGAGAAAGGGCTCCTAAAAGAAAAGTGAGCATCTTCCCACTTTAAGAACAGCAGGATTTTTCTCCTTTCTGTGGAAGATTGGCTTCCCACCCTGGTACCTGCACCAAGACCATTTGGAATTGACCTCTTGATGCTTTTCACCCTATCCTAATTTCCACACAGGTGCCTATTTGCAGAAGGCAATGTTGGCCTCCAATGGTAGCATTAACTGTCTTTGTACAAGAAAAATTACTTTCTTGTGAAGAGGAGTAAAGGATTTTCATGGGATTACAGGTTGAAGAGAGTTGGAGAAATGTGCTTGACTGTATCCTAAGAAAAGATTGAAGCAAAGATCCCCAACATGCCACCTCCTCCCAGTCCATGTCATACTGCCCTGGCAAAAGTCTCCCAGAGCATGCAGATTGTGACCTGGCCTCCTACCTCAATGATGACCTGAAAGATCTACAAGAAGAGGTGAGAGAAGCCTTTTGAAGAGGAAGCTTCAGATGAAGGATGGAAGCCAAGTGCTGTCTTTTCCTTGTACTGGAGCTGAATGTTCCGCCTGGGCAAGACTGCAGGCTTTGCCCCTTAACTTCATAATGTTAATTAACTTAATTAACTTTTCACAGTTATGTCATTATCCTTGGTTTGGAGGTATAGGGTTTTTCCATCCTTTTATCATTTTTTTCCAGCTGTTAACATTGCACTGCATGACACTCATACACTCACATTCCAGTCTAGAGCAGCCAAAGCAAAGAGCTGCTCAGGAGCATAAGTGAACCTCTTTAGCTGCCCTGCATAACCTTCCAAGCCAAGGGCAAATTCCAGCCCATATTCTCAGATTTCATATATGTTCACCAATACATTTCATTCACATTTTCTTTGAAACTTTCATGAAGTTGCTTCAGTCATTTAATTCTGAAATTTCAGGTGCACCATCTCATTTTAGACTCTGAAAAGCCTCTCTGAAATTGTGCCCCCTCTACTTTTGAGTTCAGGGACTCTTATCACTCATTCTTGCCACTCAGTATTCCCTCTACTCTTCCCTTGACAAGGCAGATAAATTGATATTAATGCTACGTAAGGGAGGTCAAGGGCACATTAGAGTGGCCTGATTTGCCTGAATGTAGTCTTTCTGCTACTGGCCTTCCACAAAAGGTGCTGTTAAACTCTGTGGACATTCCAATAATTCTGTGAGGAGCAGTCCAAGTTTCCTTCCTTCACTAAATTGTATTGAATAAACAAGCCGCCTACAAAGTTTCATGACCTTTTTACAGTATGTTCAGAAACACCTAAAATATAGCTATTGCTTAATGAGCTATACTGACTTGAATTCAAGTTTTTGACTACTATTCTTGCAGAAATAAATGTAGTTGATTTGTTTCTTCTGCTGCAATAGACCCAATCCAAGTCCTATCGAATGCAACAGATTTTTTTTCCTAATTTTTGGGATATGGCCCACGCTCAGCTTAAGTGGCACACAAGGATTTCACACTCATTTTCATGCTTTTGAAAAATAACCCCAGTCACAAGTAGTGGCACCTCCTTAAAACCTGAATTTTCCTGTCGATGAAGAAGATTTCGAGTGGATGTTGAATGAGTAGGGCCTATTTGCAGCTCACTTCTCACAAGTGCAGAAAGCAACAGCAATGGCATCTATTTTCTAAGAACTTTACCCTACAACAGCTGGAGATAACTTATCAGAATAAACACTGATGGGCCAAAGTTTCCATCTAGTCAGTCCATGCCAGCCAGTAAATTTGGCACCTCTGATAAAGCAATGAACTTAATTTTTCACTTCTGCACTTTTGTGCAATAGTTTTAATAAAGAATAGTGGGTGGCTCCCTGTGCAAATTGCTTAGAGTATCAAAGTTCATTTGTAGCACTGGAAGAAAGGAAAATTGTATTGTATTGTATTGTATTGTAATGTATTTGTATTGTGTTGTGTTGTGTTGTGTTGTGTTGTGTTGTAATGTCTTTCTACAGAATGAATGGTTAAACCAGAATTTCTACACTTCTTCAGAATTGTGGTTAAAATGTACTAGCCAAAGGTTTTCTTAAAGTTTTGTCAGTTTGATTAACTTATTGGGAATGTTGGAGGTTTAAGGCAGGTTGTAAAGGAACAAGTTTAATTTCTCGACTTTTTTGATGGTATCAATGCTCTAAGTGTAGCATGCTTTGTTAAAATTAATATGAGTACTGTTGTTTGATGTTTTAACTGGAGCAATACAGGTTCCAGTTTAGCTACATGCTTCAAAAATATAAAATAAAAGTCAGACCTGTCACAACACCTAAAAATGGATATAAATGCTTAACTGTGTAATTGCATTAATGTCAGTAATGTATATATCACACAAAAATTTAGACTGACCATAACTCACTGAAACATTCAGGCTTATTGGAACAGTGATAATTTTTTAATTTTACGTTTTCTACTCGCTTAACAAACAACAAGAGATGGTGATGGGAAGATTCAAAAGTTATACCTCTGAGGCCTGATAATGTATTGCACAACCTAGTGATGATTCCTGTTACATTTGTGTAAATACTTGAAAGAAATTGCAGAGGGATTCAGACAGAAGGAGTTGAGGTATTTATGGAAGTTCCCTGTGCTGGTCTTACAGGGCCTGATCGAGGTGAACTTTTCCCACAGTGCTTAACTTCTTCCTTGTAACCTGCAGGTGTTGCATATGCAATTCAGCTTTGCTGATGCTTGTGATCATGTTGCAAGTTCTTTGATACTCAATGTTTTTCCTGAAATCGAAATCCTTCAGGGAGCTGAATCTCTGAGAATTTCTCTTGGTAATCCTTTGTGCTAGTAGGGGAGGAAGGAGTTAAAAAACGTGGTTGAGTATAGCCATAAAGGTCAAACAACTACACACATAACACTGAGAAACACAACCTCATTCAAAAAGGGAAAATCTATAATAAATATTTCCACTTACAGACTTTGCTTTTTCTGGACCTGATTTTTTTTAAACATTGGTTTACTTCCTGAATAAGTTCCTTTGGTTTCAGCTTGGGTCAGAGGTTTGGCAACTGTTTCCCCATATTTTTATTTTAATTAGACTATCCCTGATTTTTATATTGTCTATTAAAACAGTATTTAAAACCTGCAAAGTCTGCAAGGCCTACTTTTCTGGTCAGTACAGAGTGCCCTCACATCACATTGCCCTTAATGGAAATTAATTGTATCATGCCTATAGACCTTGGAGCAGTTTTGCAGATATTAGATTCTTAGACATCTGTGGTGTTTTATTATTGATTAAAGAATGAGAGGAAATCTCATGGTTTAAGACCTTGTAGTGGGATTTATGAATTACTTCGTTTCCTATGTGACCCTTGGCAGGTCATTGAATCTGTCTTTCAGTTTCCCATCCGTGAAGCAGGGAATAATGATGATTTTCTGCTGCTGCTCTTTGTCCATCATGCCTACTTAAATACTGCACTCTTTGCAACAGGACTTGCTACTAGGTAGTGCAGAGAAATTTCATTCTGAGTTAGGATCTGCAGCTGTAATACAAATAATTAATATCAGCATTAAACAGTCAAAGGTATTACATCCAAGATGCATTTGGCCTGAGGCCCACATAGTTCTTAAAATGATGGATTTTTAATTGATTATTTGGAATGAGACCTTTTCTCAGACTAGCTAAATCGCTTAAGACCCACGCACACCAGCTATATTTAGAGGCGAGGAGGTGGCAGAGTAATTCTTAAAGTGCTCTGTTTCTAATAACCCAGGTGAGTGACAGTCTGTGAGTGCTGCCTCTTTTAAAGCAAACATGACTCACAGCCCCCAGGCTGCAAGCATGTGCAGGTTAGAAATTGTATTGAACTGTCCACATTCAAGAAGCAAGGAAATACAGCCAAATTCATAAGCATTTAATTTAATAATTTCAGGTTAGTACAACAGGGTAGTCACACTGATGGCTTAGCATCTCCGACAGCAAAACGCAAAAGGACTGTGTAAAACTGGGGCAAGGTTAAGGTAAGTCTGGAGTAAACAAGGCAATATCTTCATCCCACAGCACACGTTGGTGCTTTCAGAAAGCATTCTGCAGAAATTACATCTTTATAAGAGTATCTCCAGAGTCCAAATCAAAGGCAAAATGGGACCGGCCTCCTTGATGCACTGATGTTTAATTCTTGTTGAAATGGACACATGCACACACAACTGGCTGCTTCCCAGGCATTTCTTGCCTCAAGCTATTACCAGCATCCATGGATGGTCTCTCTGTCCTGCATGGTGACATGAAACTGCCATTAGAAACTGCCAGGAGGGTGCACGGGAGGAGTGAGCACCACCCCATGCCTTCTCACATCTCTGACCAAAGCTAAAATATGCAGCACAGGGCAAAACTGCTTTCCCAGTGGGAGAAGAGTATTCTGGCTTCTTGAAAGATGCTTTATGTCCCTTGTGCTCCTGGGGACAATGGATCCAGTTGATTCTTATTTTGTGTCCTAAGCTTGTCACTGACCTTGGCACCCAGCCACATTGCACTGTTCCTTTTTCTGTGAGATTACCCAAGGCAAGCTCTTCTCTGGGAAACTGAGTATTGCCAGGAACTCCCACTGATGCAACAACTTGCTTTCATCACAAGCTGCAAAGCTAAAAGCAAGCCTTTGGATTTAAATGCAATAACAACGCTCACCCGGCCTCTGGAATAGCTGCATCTTTGCTCCAGCAGATTCTCATTAAAGAAGTTAATGGCTACATGAAAAATTAAGCTAGTTCTAGCTACTTTTCTCCTAAAGGTAGTTTCACTAGAAATCAAACCTGGTCCTTCTTCTCTCAGTCACTGCCTCTTTTTTAAGAGTTCTCATATTTCATTCCCAAATATTAACATTCACTAAGCATGAAGATAGTTGGAAGACACAATGCAGAGGTTTTGGTTTTGAGTTTCCTCACCTTTTTGCTTCCTTTAGAGCAAACACAATATTGACTTTGTTGTTGCCTCCCAGTTCTGTTTCTGGGCACTGAACCCAGTGACAGGTGAGAGAAAAGCACAATATCTGCTTAACAGCCAGTGCACACCCAGCTCTGCTATGGCTAAGGACAATTCCCATGTCAAAAAATCAGGTAATCATTAGTCAGTGATTTTGCACTAGACTAGGAATAGCTGCATTTTACATCTCCTTCATGTGCACCTGAGGGAACCTGACAGTTCTGAAAAATGAAGACCCAGAACCATGTAGCAAGAACCTGGTAATGAAAGATGTTCAGTGTCCTCCCACCTACCCACAAACACGCCTTCAATTCTGACCCACTTTGCTGGGTGGTGTCTCATGTACTCCTTTGCCTTTTTAAGATTTGTGTGTGTAAACTGTATAATACTTACAGATAATAACTTTCATCATTGTGAAGAGGCTGCCAAGTTCTGAAGCTACCAGGGTGTACTAGACATAAGGTTCATCTGGTTCCTGGGGGTGTTGTACAAACTGAGATCAGCCTAATAAAAGTATGAGAACCAGTAACAACTGCAATGTGCAGTGCTTTGTGTAACATCTCTCAACTGGAAGTATTTCATGCAAGTTATTGCCAAAGATTCAGATTTTGTTCTACTTTCAGAAGTTCCTTTAGTTCCACAGCACTACAGTTAACTATTTAGTCGGGGGCAAACAAATTAACTACTCTTTGTCTCTGTCAGTTTAAGCTGCTCAGTTTAAAATAGTTGCCAAATATCTGAAGCATAAAATTTAATATCTTTTCCTAACATTTGTTCCTCAAAATTAATAATTCTATAGATAATTTTCATTGTCTGCATAAATACCCAGTCCCTTTTTGTACCTTGTCAAGTTCTTGGCTTTCAAGAGAAATTAATGTCAAAGTCCAATTATAAGCTGAGAAAAAAAGTATTGCTTTCTCAGGGTTGGATTTTATTCTTCCTAATGGCATTGAGCTGAATTTGTCTTCTGATTCTGTGTTATGAGACAGTGAGAAAATAAGCTCCCTATATCTTTGTTACTGATACACACTTTCAGGATTATCAGTTTTAGAAAGGACAGTCTTATTATCCTTATTTAACTAAGAGACAACAGTTTCAGGGATAGATGGAGTGATTAGCAGTTGAATCATACTTATGTTTCAGGCTAATACTCTCAGTTCTTTCCTGCCTTAATATTTGCTTCTATCACAACCAACTTCCAAGAAAGGCTTTCCATCTGCTTCCTGTGCACCACCCCCCACCAATTTACCTGCTAGAGTTAACCCTTTCTCTTCCAAGCACACTGCCTCCAAAATCCAATAGAAACAGTGGAAGGTCCCTATTGATTGCAAAATGCCTGCAATCAGGTCATGGGGAAGCGATGTGTTAAAGAGATAGTTTTCTTGATTTTTTTTCTCTTCTGACTCAGCCTGGGAAGATTTGGCACCATTTCCAGACTGTTTCAGTCTCTCTGAGAGAGGATTAGGATTTAGTTTTACTGGTTTATGTAGAAAAATTATAATGTATAAGCTGACCTTTCCTCCTAAACGCAGGATTCTTTTGGTGCGTGTTTATTCCCTTTAAGTTTCTGCTTAATGGGTTGTTGCCCTGAGTTGTAGATTCTGTTTACTATGAGATCTAACTAGCTTCATTTGTCTGCCTCCACAATACAGGACTTTAATGTTGATATCATATCCCCTATAAGCCATTAGTCTAATCAGTCCAGCTCTTGAGGAAGCTGATAAATCAACAGTAATCTGAAGCTCAGGTTCCCTTCAAGGACCCTGTGTCAAAGGGCTTTGGCATTCATGTCTCTCTGTGTAATGAGCTCTGCCCTGGAAGGACACAGAAAATACAGCTTGATAGCTGATGAGTGTTTGAGATTCTTTCTCCTGAGCAGGATTGTGATTTTCCTGCATTTCAGTAAAATACTTACAATGTAATTTAGTCAGAGTGTTGGTGGTGGTTAGATGTGGATGCTTGACCACTAAAAACTGAACTGGCAAGCTACATGCTCCCTTCTGCTTAAAGTCACTTAAGAGAAGGGGAAGTGATTATCTAGAGTGAGCTGTCAACCTTTATGCCAGCTTTCCTCCTGATATGATTTATAAAACAGCTAAGATAACCTCTGGGGGGGAGCTTTGCAATGGAAATAGCAAGTGATTTTTATTCTAATGAACATAACACTGTCACAAGTTTAAAGTTCAAATCTGAGGTACGAAGGTTTGGGGGAAAAAAAGAGCCCGTAAAATATGAATGTGACAGCACATGTGTTCCTTTCCTGCACAGTGTATGAAACAGGAGAAACAGGCAAATTTTACTTTTCTAATGAGGTTTAAAATATTTTTCAGTCTTTATCAGGCAGAAGGTCCTCAATACCAGTTGTTTTTTGGTGGCTGGGTTTTTTTTCCTTCACAAGCTCCCTGACTAAGATGAGGCATTTTTCTCATAGCAAGTTGTGCTGTGCCCTTTGGTCCTTCAGCGTTGCAAAATGTCCTGTCACAATTGGCACTCAGTAAATAACCCTTGGTTGGCAACTGTGGCCAACAGGCAGAAGGCTGAATGCACTACAGGAATTTAAACTGCTGGAGGAGGCTTGTCCTGACCAGCATTTAAAAACACCAGATGATGATTTATTGCAGAACTTATTTCTTCTTATTCTGTTAAAAAGAGAAAAATAAGAAAAAAAAAAAAGCATCAATTTGACAGCTTTAATTGATATCTACCTTACTTCAGAACTGCTTTAAAAATAAAATCAAACTCTTTTCTATAAACTGTTACATGCAAAACAAAACAAGCAACAACAACTAATTAGAAAGTTTATACATCAATGGCAGGTTAACCTGCCCCTGAACTTACCCAGCATATTTCTTATGATGAGAGCTGTATGAATGCAATTTAGGCAGCGAACCATAATGTCTGCAGGCTTGCTGAGGCTGATAGCTTTTCACTTTCTAGTCAGTACCTTTCTGTCTCAAGGCTAGAGTTGCACTACATCCTTGCTATCAGCCGAAGTAGAAAGAATCGGCTGAGTAAAAATGGAAAGTGAACTAAAACTTTAACAAAGCTCTGAAAACACTTAAATTCTGTTTATTAGCCTTACTTCCTGAACACATATCTCGCCTTGAGACCTTGTATTAGTAGGAAGCTCCCTTGTTGTACCAGCTCTGGGGCACACTGCCTGGTTGGAAATGAGGCAGTGGTGTCTCGTGGGATTCAAAATTTCCATGTTGGTCTTTTCCTCGGTGGCCCAGCCATCCCCAGCCAGGTGGGGAAGGGGACAACAGGCACATGGTTTCAGGTTTCTGCTGAGTGGAAACCTGGAACTTTTCAGTGGGACATCAGTGGAATGATTATGACCTGGAAGAAGCAATATTGAATGCATCAGAAATCAAAACAAATTCCTTCTGGTTTGGTAAACTAGGTATGAGTTATACAGAAAGGTTCACAGCCAGCAGGAATAGGTGCCACTGCCATGCACTTGCTTGATCTGGAGTCCTGCCATGCTGAACTTCCATAACTAGCAGCAAAGTTAATTCGATCCCCTTATTTTTCTTTCAAAGTGCAAGATGTACACTAAAAAAAAGGTACTGAACAGCCTGAACACACAAGGAGTTAAAGAAAGAGGAAGCGTAGCTGTGCTTTCCAATGTGCCACATGATTTCAGCTCACTTTTCTGCTGTGAAAAACAGAATATAGTCTAAACTGCTTTCAAAATAGAAAAACCCATGCTTGGACAGTATTTTCTTAAGGTTTGTGTGTTTAAGTAACTAACTGGTGGGACAGATGGTAGATAAAAGCAAAGTGAATCTCCGGGAAACCCCAAAATCCCCTTTGAATTTTTGAAAAAGAAGAAAAAAACAAGGAAAATTAAGAGATCTTTTCATACACCAGCTGTTCCCTAATGAAAGACACTACCACACCATTGGGAAGTTTGTATTTACTTTGGGAACCTGACTGCATGAGGGACCTACCTGACGCTCAGGGACAAGTTCTCTGTCTCTCTGTGGCACAAAGTGCACGTTGAGTGGGGACAATGCAGCTCAATTTGTTCTCCTCATTAATGTCTCCTGAGATATGGTCAGCGCAGATTTGGGCTGAGGAATACAAAAGCTCAGAATCACAGCTTGTTAAAAAAATCAGGAAATCGCTGGGAGTTATTTCTTTCTTTTTCTGCTAAGTTTGAATTTCCACAGGGGGAATAAAATCAGTAATTCCTGATACATCCAAAGCTTAGTATCACCAAAACTTTGAAGGTAATAAAAATAAGCAGCCTCTCTATTTTTCCATTAGCAGGTGTCTGAAGATTTGCTGAGACTCCTACTGGCACAGAGAGATGCTAAACACAGTATTTTGCCACCGTCATGGGGTGATTTATCTATGGAGTATAATTTTTTATGCAGCTGTTATACCTCCAGTGGTAAATAAGGCTTTGTCTGTGCTCCAAAATTGTGCCACTTTAAATATACCACTGTAATTAAAGTGCTACAACCCATTGGCTGTTGTTACAGCCCTGTAAAACACCATTCTGTCATGTACTTGTCCCTGTATAGCAAGGGGAGCAGGGTGATTTTGTACTGTAATGCACACTGATGCTTTTTATTGATGTTACAGTTACATCTAAAAGAAAAAAAAAGGCAACCAAAATGTTATGCTGGGAGAGGTCTTGAGTGTAGATACAGTCTAAATCAAAAAGATTGTGGGCAGCTTCAGGTATAAACTGCATTTTCCTGTGGCCAGGGATAATGGCAGCACATTATAGTCCGTGTTAGATATCATTAACAATGACATGAGTGTGGCAAAAACCTTTCACCAAGACAGGAAAAATACAAGGTTTGTGGCAGTAGCATCAGCAGCCTTATCACTGAGCACAGAAGGATATCTTAGCACCCAACTCATGTGCAGAATTAAGGCCATTTTATGTTTTCTATCAGAAATCACATTGTCATCACCAAGTCACTTCTTACAACTGAAGTTTGGGGCATGGTAAAAAATTGCCAAATGTCTTGCAATACTTGGAGTACAGTATTTGTTTTCTGATTTCAAATAAGCAGTGAAAAACTATCCTTAACAAGCGTCTCCAGTAAGGAATTGCATCTGGGTAAAGCTTATTTTAATGTCTGATTTCAAAAAATCAGGTTCACTTAAGTTAATTGCTTCTTTGCAAGGCAGAGCAATTTAGAGAATATTTGCCTGGAAAATTTTTGTGGGTTCTGTGGGTTATTCTCCCAGCAATCATCAAAATATCAACATTATGTTCAGTATCATGACAGAAAGGTTTTAAATGGTATGCCCCACACGTAAAGCCCATGGTCTGATTGTCACACTGTTGAATATTTTGAAAAGGCTTCTTTTCTTTTCTCCTCTCCCATGTAAAATTTTGTAGTGGCTTTGATTCATCCTTACATAAGTAGAGTCATTATTTAGTATCTTAGTTTTACATCTGATCTTCTTTAGGATTCTTCATTTCTATATTTGGCCCCGCTGTTAATTTGCAAGGGAGCCACAGTTTCTCTGTACCATAACTGACCCATCTCTAGCATGGCAAATAACATTCCTTGCCTATCTGACAGAAACGTGCCAGACTTAATTAGCAACAGACAATGTTTTCAGAAGTGACTGGTTAGAGACATCCTGTGAAAATTGACGCTCTTCAAGACTATCAGGTTGAGCCTCTGGATACACATTCACAGCGAAAATTCACAAATAACTTGAAAAACAGTTGGTGCACTGATAAGATGCACTTCAAACACATTACTGCATATCACAGCAAACATATTAATGGTTACTTTCATGCACATATTTTGAAATTTAATTCTTTCCCTTATTCAATGCCAAAGACTTGAAATCCTGCCTATTCTTCGTTGGTGTATTCCATTTTGTCTAGCAGAGAAGGGTGAACGCTGTCCATCCCACTTGCAAAATCCAGAGGTGAAACACTACAGACCCTGAGAAGAATGAATTTTAAAACTTCAAATTCAAGCTTAGATCTGCTCAGGATTTTAGAGCTCCATCAGGATTTTACAACTCCATGAAAACGTGCTTGTGCGACTGCCAAAATCCTTCACAGTGAAAAATACCTATTGTGATTTCTTCACCAAACGGGAAGCAGCAGCCACTCGCACAGCACACACAGGTGCTATACAGCTGTTTCATGATGGATCTCTTGCTTGCTGACCTGATTTCCACTGGTGTTAACTCAACACAGCACTGTAAACTTCTCTGGATGACTAGAAAACATTCCTTGGAAGTATGTGAACAAACATGAGCTACGAGCACTGTGCTGGAGATTATCTTATAAATGTAGCATCTCTGCAGTGGGACAATATAGCTCTGCTGGTTTTTTTCTTCTGTCAGCTCCCTGGATTTTAACAGTTAGTTGCAATCAGATTAAACATTTCCCTGCCAATTTTTTTAGCAGGAAGCATGATTCTTTTCTCTTGGAAGGAGCCAGACCAATTTGTGTGCTCTATCATCCATAAGTAAATGTAAGAACTGATCTGAATTCAGTGTTTATTTTCAGGTAGTGCGGTGTGGTAATCTGAGAGACATAAACTCATTGCAAGTCTTCCATAGAATGGGAACTTGAAATTATTAAAAGACACTGAAACCAAAAGTGTCTCCCTCACCCTTTGAAACACTTGCCAAACTATTTTTCTGTCACAGCTTGGGGTCTTCCCTCTGAAATTGATGCCCACTGTTACACATGGAGAAAGGCAAACATTCTGGTGACATGGCAGTATCACTGTTAAACACTGCTGCCTGTGTGGTCTCCTTGTGCATCACTGGGCACATGGGCTGCTCCTTCACCATTCCAGCTCAGCCAGGAGAGCTGGGTGAGGAAATTAGGGTGTCCTTGTGTTTTTTTTTTCCTGTCAGATCCTAGTGTGATAGCCAAACCTGGTTTGCATTCCTCCACCTTCATCTCTTCTCCACAAATATAATTACTCGGTGTTCGTCTCGCTAAGAGATCTCATATCTAAGATCTTCAAAACGTCTGTCAAGGAGAAAGCAATAGGGAGAAAAGCTGAGAAACTCAGATGTGGGTTTAGGTCAATGTGCATTATGAATGTGACAAAACTACTGATGTACAAACACTTATGTATCTAACTGTAAAACGGGAGCACCTAATATCAAATTTATTTCACTATTATTCCCTGTCTGTCTTTCTTTTTGAGTTTAGGCTTTCTTCCTGCAACAGTATCAATTATTTTTCAATAGTGTCTTGCATCCCATTCTTTCTCATGTCTTTTTCAGTACCACCCTTTTCTCTGCTAAATCATCAAAGATATTTTGGTTCTTTTATTGTGGCAGAGTCTGTAAACACGACCTTCGAAAGAGAATTTCTAAGTGCGAGCATTTGTGATGCATTTGCACTAAAAGCTTTGAATTGCTATCTTTGATAAAGCTATTTGGTCTGATTATATTGTTTTGGAATCACACATTCAGGTGCACCTCTAAAAAAATGAATTTTTCAAAATGCAGTATATTGCATGTCTCAAAATGGAGGAGGATTATTTTTAAACTCAGTGTATTCCACATAAGCAATTGTATTTCTATCCTGATATTCACACACCAGCACTTAAACTGAACTTTAAAGTCCAGTGTTTAAAAACCAATAACTTCTAATCTTAAAGTTGTACCAAATATAAATAAATTTAATAATAATTATTCTAGTTTTTTTCTCTTAAATTGCTTCCATACTTTCAAAACTGGCTGGGCAGATGTTACAGACATCTCTTGTATTGAACATGGCAAATATTCTATGTGAGCACTGAATGGCAGGTGCAAGAGCCACTGATGGCTGTCGTGTGATTTTTCAGTGGAAATTGAAAACTGTTCCCAAATACAAATTCAGATCTCACAGACAGCAATCTAAGTGGGAGTAACTGTACTTTGGAAAATTCAGTGATGTCTTTAAAGACCCATATGCAGTCAGGAAAAAGCGTATTCACATCATCAAATAGTCGAGGCCCAGAGGTACAGCCAGCTATAAAGTTACATGATGTGTTGTTATCAGCATTTGAGGCATGGGAAAACCTCTCCTTCCTTCATAAACCTGTGGCTGAAGACATCCCAGCACCCACCCATTCCATCAGTGGAAAGGATTATGTGAGCCCTCTGTCATCTTTTTCAGTCAGAATCAGCCAGGTTTACAGTAAATGGAGTTGAAAAAGTTAATCCTGTGTATTTCAGTTGAAGCTAATTTTGAAACAGTTCTATTGTACTTATCCCCGGATTAGGAGTGTAACTTCAGTTTCGCTCATTCTAGGCAAATTGCTGACAATAGAGGACATTGTACCTGGTGCTCCAAATGTCTCCTCCTCAGTGCTGAGTGGAAGGATCACCCCCCTTAACCTGCTGACCATGCTGACACCCTTCATGAAGACCAAAATCTCAATTAAAAATCAGTTTTAGTGAGAAAATATTGGCCATTACAAGAGAAACGTTTTAAATTCTGCCAGTTTCTCCCTCAGTCAAGCCACACAAGGCACTGTAGTGACTCACACAGTTCTCAGCTCGTGGACGTTCAAATTCGCAGATGAATAAATACAATTATGTTACACTACTTCCTGTACCAGTTTACAAGGCAGAAATGTGTATGAACAGATAAGAGAAATAAAAGAGGTTTCAGGATGACTGCCCAAAACTTCCTGCCATCAAATTTTATGCGAGCATCTGTGTATGAGAATTTTATACCGGCAGACAATCTGGGGCTCATATGACCTTTGACACATCCCATGCAAATTTGTGAGACTCCAGATATTATTTTGTGGATGAAACTGAAAACTTTAAAGTAATACTTTTCCCTTTGGGAAAGGATGCTCTGCTGGCTCCAGCATTCAGCTCTCATTTTCAACCACTCTTGGGCCAAAACTGTACTTTTCTCAGATAGAGCTTGCTCTCTCCTGTCTGTTGAAGACTACCTCTTTTGTGGACATACTTAATTATTCATTGACATGGAGCCTTGAATTTGACTCTTCCCAAATTCCAGGAGAGCAGTCTTAATCTGTAGGTTACAAAGTCAGCTCCCGTGCAGTTCACAAATCTTTACAGAGTGTAAAGCTCCAGCAGGAGAGATTAAAAGACTGTCTGGGCACACCAGTGGCTGGAAAGCTCTTCAGTGAGGTGGGAGATCTGCTGTCAATCCCCTGCTCTGATGAATATTTGCTTCTAAAAAAGATGCTGACACCTTTTCCTGGCTTCTCTGAAACCAGTTATGTTGGATCAGGGATGAATTTAGAGCAGAAACTCTGCCACCACATAGTACTTATATATGTATTTTAGAATACTAACCACAGTCTACTAAATGGACTTGAATATAAATGAACTGTCACTATGGGAGAATAGTTGAAATCATCTTGGATGTACAGATAATATTGTCTCAACTGTGAACTCTGCTTTAGAATCTCATTTCAGCCTCTACCTAAAAATCTATATGTCAAAAGAAAATATCCTGGGTGCCATCTACAAACTATAACATGACACAAAAAAGCCATCTTTCTATATGATAGAGCTACTTCTAATTTTCCCATTAGACCAAACGACACCATAAAGAATATCTGCCAACAACATGATATAAAACCTCACCATGCATCATGAAAAATAATTGCAATTCAATTACTCCTGAATTATAAAACCGTCAGATAGGTGCAATAAAGACAAAAGCCTTAGAACATATGATAAACTGCTTAGCATAGATAATTATATATGTTTGAACAAAGTCCCCAAAATAAAACATGTGCGGTTTGAAGGAACAGGGTAATCATGCCAAAATAATTCTCATTTATAGTAAAGGTTTGAGGATCAGCAATTTTAAAACCATCTCCCTGCAAAAAAAAATTATCAAAATAAATTAGTACTCACAGAGTGTAAAGTAAATTTCTCACTCAGAGAGGTCGTGCCCAGCAACTGGGCAAGAAACATTTTTTTCTATCATCTTCCTTAGAGTCTACTTTGCCAAAGTATTTAGTGTTGCTGCTCAGCATCACAGAATGGTTGAGGCTGGAAGGCACCTCTGGTGATTGTCTACCCCACCTGCTCAGAGCAGAGTCACCTGCAGCAGCTTGCTCAGCACTGCCTCCAGTCAGGTTTTTAATATCTTCAGAAATGAAGATTCCAACCCATCCTCTCTGGGCAACCTCCTTCAGTATTTGAAAACATCACAAGTTTTTAATTATTCCTAAATTGAGCTCCCTTTGTTTCATTTTGTGCCCGTTGCCTCTTGCTCTGTCACTGGGCACCACTGGAGAGCCTGAATCTGTCCTCTTTGCACCCTCCCTTCAAGTATTTTATACATAAATAAGAGCTCCCTGAGCCTTCTCTTCTCCAGGCTGCACAGTGCCAGCTCTCTCAGCCTCTGGTCATACGAGGGATGCTTCAGTCCCCTCTGCATCTTCATGGCCCTTCACTGGACTCACTCCAGCACGTTCACATCTTGTGCATCGTTGTACTCCTTTAGGTACCATGGAAAAATCTATGGAGCTCTTGCTTGGTGTCAGTTCTCTGCTTTTGCCACACTCCCTGCTTAAGTAAGAGAAGGAGAAATGAAAAAAAATTACACTGCGGGAAAAGTAGGATTCAGGGAGAAGACAGGCTTTTGGAGGACAAGCAGAGAAAAT
This sequence comes from Monarcha castaneiventris obscurior, assembly GCA_026261815.1. NCBI lineage: Eukaryota > Metazoa > Chordata > Aves > Passeriformes > Monarchidae > Monarcha > Monarcha castaneiventris. The sequence goes on from JAMPIT010000884.1 coordinate 14,911,501, forward strand.
AAAGCTTCTGGCAGAGAGGTCCTATCTGCACTCTCCACCAGGACCTCTGGGGCATTCTTGGGAGAGGGATTTAATTCTCTTTCTTGATACGCTGCATTTCAGCAGAATGAAGGAAATGGTTTTCCCACATTATTTTTGATTATTACTATATTAGAAAAAAATAAATATACTTCTTAAAATACTGCTTTTCCCTAAAGTCTCACCTTGGTCTTACACTTTTGCAGACAAAAGTGGCCATGGAACAAGTCAGACATAACATCCATCCCGCAGCAAGGCAGAACTGGGTAAGGTTACCAGTTAACATCTGGCTAAAGTGTTGACACTTCTGCAAAAATACTTACCCAAAGGAGAATAAAATTATTCAAAGTTGATGTGGTACCATAGTTCCAGAGCTTCTCAGAAAATTTCTCATATAATCAGTAATTTTAAGAACTGGTTATTTCATAGATGCTATTTTTCAGCCTTCAAAATGTCCTTTTAAAACATTTGAGAGATCTTCATAAAATATAAAACAATTTTATTTTAGTAGATGAGATAACAAAACATTTCATAAACTGGCTTTCTCAAATTCGTGATGACTACATTTCACTTTCTTAATTGACCTTTTACATGCTTCACAAAGCACTTGGGTTTTGCATGTATTTATTCTTCTGGTCTGTAGCCAGACAAATACTAGGCAGCATTTTTACTGGTGCTGAAGAAGTTTCTCACAAGTATCAGATATGGGTTTGAAATGCTGGGAACTCCTAAAGAAGCACTGCCATATTCTGTCACAGCTCTGTTGCAGGCCAGAATACTCTGAGACTACAGTGACAGGCAGTGCAGAAAACACTAAAATGGTTGTCTGAGGTAACATTTTAAATAGAATTTTCATTATTCACCTGTGAAATAGGATGTAGGACGTAGGAATTAACACATTGTCCAATTTGACACCTAAGGATGAAAAAAGGGACAAAAAAAGTAATAAGAAAGCTAATAGAAAAAGACAAAGTTCATCCTAGAAGCTAAACTTTTATTAATTTTTTTTAACTATTAAACTTTTGCTTTGCATTTCTTCTGTCTTTTAAATTCCAGTCCTCAAATCAGTGGTCGTTGTTCCAAGTTCTCAACCCACACAGGTTAATGTGAATCCTAGTGCTAACTAGAAAGATTTGACCCTTGTAATTTTTTATTTACAAGTGTCAAAATTCTTGTGTTGCATTGTCAGCCTTGTCCATATCAATTATGTTTCCACCCCAGATATTTAGCAGGAACCACAGCCACTGCTAAGATGAAGGGTAACACCTCTCACATGCTCTTTGAAAGAGTAAGAGTATAATAAAAACACTGACAACTATCCCTTGTCAGAGAAAATTAGTAGAAAATTTCACTTCCAACCTGTCCAGCTTGATTCACTTGCCTGATGCTCATGTATAGGTTCTAGTATAAGAAGAAATAACCTTTAGCCTTGGGTGGTTGGGCACCAAATTGCAACTCTTCAACAGCCAGACCTCTAGTGGGCTGACACTGTCATGTGAGAACAAGTATTTTTATAAACCTCTCTCCAAGATTTGACTGCCACATTTTCAGATCTTTAGAGAAGATGTGTTTAAAAACATGCAAAGTCCTTACTGGCAGGCAGAAGTACTGCCAGAAGGGCTGGGTTTTGAAACAGCAGTTATTTTGTGTGTCCAGTTTCTAGGAGCTTCGGTATATAAAGAGCTCTACATATGCTAATGCAGATAATAGAGGTTTTTCATCAGGCTTTATACACTTCTACTGATGCATTTACCTGGTCTCAAAATCAAGAGGCAAACACGGTTAGAAGGGAAAAAAGGATTTTACCTCTGTATTTATTTAAGCATCATTAGGTGCACCACATCCAGGTGGAATGCACCTCAATGCACATTGGAATGCCCACCCCAAAAGGTCTGGTATAACATTATAGGTCTTACTAATTAGCATATCTATCATAAATTCCTCAGTGAGAGGCTCAAATGAGCCCCCTCCCCAAGGAACCTTCCCCTGGATGGTTCTATCTTAGTTTACAAGATGTGTTCTGGAGAGGACCTTGGGGTCTGGGCACACTGACCCCTAACTATGAAGCTTCTAAAATGTTTTAGTCTCCCAGCTTAACAAACAAGTGCAAGAACGTAAGCAAAAAACACTAAGAATACAGAAGTTGTAAAAGGGTGTAAAAGGGGTATAAGGAAAAGGCAAAAAATCATCAAGCCATCACTATCACCTTTTGTAAGAATAAGCCAATTAAATGCCAGGTGATTCAACTAGAATTCACTATAAACCATGTCAAGTGAATAGAATGACCACCTATAATTGCTGCAGAAGTGATTGAAAAAGTAAATCAATAAAGATCCTGTTGTCATATGAAGCTATATATTCTCTTAGCATTGAGCATGTTAATTCACAGACTGATTGATCTGTGACTGTCACCACCACACCCTTATTAATCACATGCAGAGGCAATTCAAAAGCAATCATGAAAATCACCCACTTCCTGCTTTCTACAGTGTTTATAAGGCTCAGTCAATTATTCCCTTTTCCCAGCTTGTAACCCCAAATTAGGGTAAATGGAACCACATGAGGACTAAGAGGAGCCATCCCAGCTAGGAGCCCTGCTCTCTGTGCTGGTTCCCATCATATGATTCACTGTGAGCTGCTAGCACCCATGAGAACAGGTAAACTTGGCACTCTAAAGGAAAACAGACTATTTTACATTCAAGTGTCTATCGGAGCAAGAGTTTATTTGTCCTCGTGTTTTCTATCTGATGTTCAAATATGGTTGCATTTGCTTAAAAAAAGAAAGGAAAAGTCATTTTCTTCATGAACAGTAAGATAAAACAGAAGATATGTGCATCTCTGAGTTAAAATACTTTTCTCTGTCCTGTTTTGAGTTGAGATTGGCTTCCTTAGGCTTTGATGAAGAAACTAAGCTGAGTTATACTTTTGAATTGTCTGGTTGGTTTGTCCGAAGGAGGATCATTTTAGCTATCATGGATCAGAAGATAGATATACTTCTTGGCATGTTACCATTCACAGATGTTTGCATACCCATTAGAATGTCTCTGAAAACTAAGAGATTTTTGCTGTCTGAGTTCTTGCTTTAGATTTGTAATAGATTAAAAAAAGAGATTTAATTTTAGGAAACAGCCTATTACTGCTTAGATTTAAGCTTCAGAGTTTCTAGGCTTTGTGTTTGAATCACTATTGATTTGGGGGTTTTTTTGGGTAATCTTGGAATCTTTATCCCTACTGGTTATATGCTATTGTGCTTCTGTTTTTGGTGTAGTCCTCATATTCTAAACAGATCTGAAGAGGCCAAATTCGAGTAGTTACAAGGACAGATGGAAGCAAACAGCAGAGCCTCTGTCTCAAAAAACGCCGTCAGAAACACTGAGAGCTCTGTTTAGAGAAGCTGGCCTGGTTTTCCACTTCCTTGTAATACATGCATGCATTCACACTTACACAAGATAGATGTGGGATGCTTCCATTTGTAGGTGCAAGCATTTTGAACAGGTGTTAGTGATCTTAATGAGCTCCACAAAATGGAGAAACTGACCTGGGAAATCAGCAAACTTTGCTGTGGAAAAAGCAGCAGGAATTTTATAAAGCTCTGTGAGTTTCGTTCTTCCTAATTCCCTTTCAAGGCTGTAATAGCTTCTGTTTGATATGAGAGAACTTTCCTGTGCCCCTGCCCCTTCTGATGCATTGTAGCTACAGGGCAGAATCTGTCTAGAGGAACAATTGTGGGTTAGGCTGCTTCTAGATTGCCCTTTTTTCTTTTGATAATGAATTCTACTTACTTTCTTTTAAAATCTGTTTTTCTAGCTTAAACCTAGTAGCATTACTTATTTTTATAATTACTTTTATCTGAATTTCAGCCAGAAATAGAAAGAAATATCATAATGATTGGATAATGTTAACCTTAAAAAAAAAATCCCTGTCTTTATCTACTTGCTGTTTTTTCACTTGTTACCTAATTAAAGTATTGGATTATTTTAACCAAATTATTTTCTCAATCTGTTATTTGAATTCTGCTGAAAATGTTAGCTTTCATGTGTGTTTAAACCTTTATCTTTAACATACAGATTGAATTTAGCATACAGTATTGGATTCACATAATTTAATAGGTAATATTATTCTGGGGAAAAAATTTGTTCACCCCCAGATGAACTAATTAAATAAACTACTTAACTTCCTAGTGTTGCTAAATTCAGCAGCTGAAATGTTCATATAGTTCTTTGATTTTTTTTGTTTGGGTGGTTGGCTTTTTTTTCAATACTCTTTGATCCTATATGTAATATCTCAAAAGTGACAGGTGCCCTAAGAAATTGTAGTAGCAAAGTGTGGAATTCAAAGCGAGAGTCTTACCAGTTTGCTGATGACAGTGGAGGAGCACAGAAGTATACCTGTAACTTAAGCTGATCTACTCAGTCATACTCCAAAAAAATAAAAAAGACAAGCATGCCTGGTGCAGACAGCAGAGACATGCAGGAGAAGGGATTTTTGAACCACATGGCTGACAAGGAGCAACGACCCTTACCTGGGGGAAGCAGCCATGCTGGAAAACTGCCTCAGCCTGAGAAGAAGCTCCAGGAGGCTGTGTGTGTGCTGCTGGTGGAGCTGTGCGAGCGATTCACGTTCTTCGGCATCGTGTGCAACATGATCCTCTTCTGCACCGTCAAGCTCGGCTACCGCAGCTACCAGGCTGCCATGGTCAATATGTGCTTTGTGGGCACCTCCACGCTGACACCAGTGCTGGTGGGCTGGCTCGCCGAGTACCTCGTGGGGAGGATCAAGCTGGTGTGCATCTGCATGTTCCTACACTTCCTAGGTGGGTGGCACCCTGCTGACCATGTCACGTTTTACCAATTTTCCTGCAGAAATGCGCTCTTGAGCACTGTGTTTGGCATCTAACTGTTGTCCCCAGCCTTGTCTAACACCTAATTACTTATGTCCTCCTCTGCAAAATGCACTGCAGTGTTTTCACCTTTGTAGTTTTCTGAGGCAGTGCTTTCAAGAAGAAAGCAACATTTGTGTGTGCACCTGGTGTAGTTGGTGCAAAAACTTGACTCCTCTGAAGTGGGTCAGCTATTGAGAGCATGGATGCTCAGCTCTTAAAATTGGTCTCTTCAGCAAGTGTTTTGCACAAATGCAAGGCTTCAGTCAGAGAGAGAGTTTAGAAACGGCTTCCCTGCTGTTAGAAGTAAGACTGTATATAAAGGTACAAGACTTTTGTATTTGAACAAGAGGAAAAGCACTTCAGAACACACCAGTATAAACCAAGTTTGTCTTAAGTATCCTAATACCTGCACTGGGGGCCTACCTTCTGTTGGCACATTCTGAATCTTCCCTGTGTATTATTCTGAACGCCTTTTACAAATAAAACACTGCCCAAACAAAATGCACCTGTTCTGTAGCATTTAGTTCATCTCCCATGCACTGGTAGTGAATCTGGTGGTTACTCTGTCAAATTAAACCAAGTTGATAAAAATAGTTCTTTCTTGAACCAGTTGTTGAGCAGGTCTGATTTCTACAATAGCTGGACACATTGTTATTTGGACACGCAAGAAAGCAAGTAAAAAAATCAGAGTCATTCCTGAAATGTTCTTTGAGCTGATTGCAAAACCATTATTCAAGCAGTCTGGAAAAATGTTTGCTATTGTGTTCCACTGTTTCTGCCCTGGTATTCTGGTTTAAATCTCCTACTGCCACTTGTCCTTTCAGTGCATTTCTGAAAGTAGAAGATTGGAGACACAAACACAATTTGATGTGTTTGGGTATTGTTTTAACTAGAATATTTCTTCCTTTGGAATCATTGCACATTCCTGATATATTAAAATTTGATGCACAGTCATAGCAGTGGCTGATGTTGGTGTTGTTGACACATCAATATATTTTAAGCTTAGTGTCCATTAAAACTTGAATAATCTGTAGCTGATTAAATCTGTAAGACTTGCTTTGAAGACTAGAAGTGGCAAATGCAATTCATGGCAGTGCTTCTATAGTTAAATTTTCTGAAAATCATATTTTCTATGAAGCTGCTGCAGAAAAAAGAAAAAAAGGAAATTTTCCACAATAGTTTTGAGAATTTATTGCTTCATTATGATTCCTATTACAATTCTGGGGTTTCAGATGATGAAAAAAAAAAAAAATAAAAGCTGCATTCCACTGTGGGATATTTTGTGGGGTTTTTTTGGTTAAATGGTGGTTTAGTTGAGAGAAGAACCTGAAGCCTTACAAGCATTTCAGAGGAAATTTGGTTTCTTGGAGATCCATAGTGGTATTGCCTTACTTTACATAGCAACATCCAAAAAGTTTCTGCCTCTCTACAGAATTATGCCTCTCCCTCTTTGCACTTTTCTGTTGTTCATCTTTGATTTTCCGTCTGTCTTTTCAACATACCTGCTCTAAAAAACATGTCTTATTTATCTGATTCTAATTCCCTTCAAATGACAATTTTCTTTCCATTCCAGGCACAATGCTATTACCTGTGGTGTCATTCCCCTTTGAAGATGTTTACATCGACAAAAGACATATTCTTCACACTCTGCCCAAAAGGGAGCAGAAAATTGTGTTCTACTTTGCCCTCCTCACAGCCAGTCTGGGAATAGGAGGAATAAGAGCTATAGTGTGTCCACTAAGTGCATACAGCCTCGAGGACTGTGGGCCAAAGGAACTGCTTTCATTTTTCAACTGGTTGGTAATTTAATGTTGGCTAAATATCTTTTGGGAATGATAGGGCATTGCCTTGAAATTCACTGCTGAAATTCATGGGTTCTGTGGCTGGTGGGTTTTGTGTTTTGTTTTTAATTGCACACCTTTTCAATTTTGGAAGAGTTTCCAAGAGGTTCAGTTAAAACTTTTCCTGACTTCTTCCTTTTGCTAGTAGATGATAATCCATTTTGGCCTCCTACAGAAGTATTCAGTCGAAGTATTCAGGATTAAACAATTTGCCCTAATACTCAAAAGCCTTGCCAACCTATTTGCTGTCAGCGCAGTATTTTCCATTTGGTTTCCTCCCTTTAACATGGCTATGCCTTTAGGATATTTTGCTGTTGCTCCCTAACAGTGGCAAAATTCAATGATATATTGGGATTTACATCAGGGTAAATTTTTAGCAGCGACAGGCAGCAGTAGACTGCTGGTTTGCTGGAAGTCAGGATTGTGAGTAGTCTCAAACTAAGCTCAGTGGTAGGGATCTGCTGTATTGTTTCAGCTTTGTTGCTGGGAAGTTCTGGCATCTGATAAACCACTTAACATTTGTATTTTGGTTGAATTTTTTTCATTATTTAGGAAAAATTGCTCTTAAAATGCTTCCTCAAAATCAGGGTTTGGATTTCTTTTTTCTTTTCCACATGAATTATTTATTTCTCCATGCATCAGGGAGGTAATTTTTGGTGATTTATTTGCCCTTATTTGCCCCTTCTGTAGCCCTATACAGAGTGATATATTTTCTGGTTAAACTGTGCAATGAGGAACTACAGTGGGAATCTCCATATTCCTGCTTCAAGGCAGGGTGAAAGAAAGCCCTAAACTGCCCCCTTTTCTCTCCTTTACACTCACAGTTATTAAAATAAAAACTGAGCACATTTGCATATTAACAATGCAATGCTGAAGAATCAATGAAGATCTTGGTGAATCAGATCTCTCTTCCTTTGGGGATGGCTTTCCTGGTTATTCTTTTTTCTTCCAATTATGTTAATATCAAAGAGTTTTGAATTAAATCCAAACTTCAGTGAATAAAGTAGCTTTACCAAAGGTGGATGAGATATTTAGTTCCTTAGAGTAGATTCTGCCTCCTTGACCTGCCCATAGGAGAGAAGAGGAAAAAAATCCTTCCTTTTTAGTCTATTCTGGGTTTTAATCCTTAATTAGCAACATCATTTTGATTAAATAAGACTCTGGGGAATTAAGACTGGAGAGCAATCAGTTGTTCTGAAAGATAGCTCTGGAGAGTTTATTGTACAGTGGTCTTAGCCATTCAGAGTTGTGTTTAATCAAAGTGACATTTCTCAGTGTTGATTACAAAGGAGATATAATACGAATAAAAAGTTCCTTGGGGGAATCCAAATGGGTCAGTTCTTGGAACTTTGGAAATATCAAGAAAGGCACATGTGCGATTCAAAAAAATTTAATTTTTGCACTGGCACCCAAGGAGGAGCTGTTGGAATGCAATCTCAAAATTTAGAAAAATGGTGAGGGGAGGGGGGTTCATTCTAAGCATTTTTAATTTCATTAAACCCTTCAGAATATAATCACTTTTTCTTGGTAGCCTGTTCACTCTTGGTGGGTGTTTGTTGTAGGATTGAATTTTAAAATGATATAAAATGAGTGGCATAATCTTGATGAGTTTGAGTCTGGTCTTAGCCAAGTTCTGTTAAGGCAATCAGAATTATTGAATTAAAGATTGGGTTAAAAGTCCTGGTAATTATCTGTTTTCTAATTCAATCCTTCAAGAAGATTGCTTTGCACATCTTAGGGCTTGGTTCTAACCTGCAGTAGGTTCTATGGCGCTGACATTATAAATAAACAGAATATGCCAATTCTAAGTGAAGAAAGGACTTGGATTCTGTTGGATTAAATTTTTCCAGGGCCTTCTGCATTTCCAAGGCTAAGGTTATGGACTGGTAGTATTTTGCAGCAGGAGAAATAGATTCTGGTCTGCTGGGGCAGGGAATGAGAGCAAAGGGCACAATCTAAATCAGGGTGAGAGTTAGCAGAGCTGTATCTCGTCTTACAGACTTGCTGCAAAAAACTGCAGAGAACATGGGACCAATGATGTTTTCCATCCTCACTCTCTTTTGTGTTTCTGTATATTGCAGATCAGTTTCTGCCATTTTCCTCAATACACTTTGCTTTGACTTTTTAAAGGCTTTTTCTACTTCTTTGGGATATTTTCCCCCACTTTGTTTTTGCAGAGAACTCCATAGTCATTCTGAAAAAAATTTACCTCTTCCTACAAAGATGTATAAACATAAACAATACTTTTCAATAAGAATCACCTGGACATTTCTTCTTTAAAGATTTCACAACAAATATATTTCTGTAAAAGGATTTAAGAAAATTATTAGGTTTATGTAGGTTTGTCATAGTAGCTTTTAAGTTTGTATCTGGACTGCATTCTTAAAATGAACCTCTCAAGTTGGCTTTTGGCTCTCATTGTGAAGAGACCTTAGGGTGCTGAAGCTTCAGGAAGGAGCTCTTCCCTGCAAAGCTGGACAGGATGGATATTCAGTTTGATGTATCTAACTAAATCTGCTATGCCCTGATGCGAGCTCTGAGACTCTTTATGAAATAAAGGCCCGAATACTGATCTGCTGCTGTCAGTATGATATGAGCACAGCCCAAAATTCTCGTATGTGTGTTGAGGTTAGTTCATCTTTCTTGCTTTGGCCACTGGGATTGCTAAACACATTGGCTGGGGTTTTTCTCCTCATTTTTGTAAGAGGACAGGAACTTTACATTTCAGTCTTAAAGTACATTGCTACACAGCAGCGAAAAATGAAAGTGCTCTCCTGTACTCCAGGGTTTTCTTTAGATGCTCCTATTTCCAGTCAAACACTCATGAAGAATGTCAGGACTTGGGTTAGCTCAGGCACACTTCTTTGGAAAGGTTGGAAAGCAGCCACTGAAGCTTCTAACTTAAAAATTGTCACTTAAGAATTGATTCAAAACTTCTACACAGCTTCTACTTAAATGAGTCATGTAATTATATTTTTTTTTAAGCTTTAGTTGAATGGGTCAATATTTTTATGTACAAAATCCCTTCAACTGTATCAAGTATCATAATTCCAAATCTCTTGTCACTGAAGATAATTCTAGATTCATTAGACCAAATGCTCAAGTTCAAATAGCATGCATGAGGTAGAAGTGGCACTGAGCTAGAAAAGGAGCTTTCCTTCTTCCAGTAATATGTATTAATCTGTACAATTATGTATTGGTGTGTATTTCACCTTTAAATGGAACCATTTTGCAATGGTTACAGCAAAGGCAAAGGATTCTCTTCTTGCAGTTGCTTACAAACTGTAATCTTGGACACACTGGGACAGTACTGCTCAATAATTGTGCTATTTTCAGGGGTCCCAAACTGCAGCAGATCACTAGTGGTATGCCATCTGCTTCCAAGGGTGTGGGATTTATTCTTTGAATATCTTCTGTGATTAGGAGGGGCTCAGGACTTACTTGGGTAGTACCTTTACTACCAATTACAGTCTCAGAGAAAATTGTGCTGGGGAGCCTTATCCTTATCAAGATATTCCAGAAGCCAACAAAAATTCAAGCTGAGCCTTGCAACTTATAACTGATAAATAAAAATTTAATATTTCTTACATTTTCTAGCATTTAATATTTCTTAACGAAGGGGTGGTGGCATTAAGACATTTCTCTCTTAAGCTTGAAACATATGATTTGATGATATTTCATACACAAAACTTGTTGCCAGATATTAAATGTGTAAATGGTAAATGTTGATGTATTTAATTAATATCACCCACAAGCATATCTCCAGTACTAGACTGATAATTTGTTCAGCTCTACTGCCTTAGTACACTTACTATAATCATATACCTCTTGGAGCTGAGACATTTGAGTGAAAATCTGTTCTAATTGCTGTGTTAATGTGTGCATGGTACTGGTGCTGTCCATGATTACTGTACTTAACAATGCCTTTAATTGGGTGCTTTAATCTTCTGTTAAAGGCTTTTATATTATTCAGCCCCTCCACTTTTCTCTCTCTTGTCTCTGTGTACCAGGTTTCATTGGCTGGTTAACTTGAATTCAGCAGTTGTCTTTGTCAGCATTTCTTACATCCAGCAGTCTGTGGCCAGGAACCTTGGCTTTCTCATCCCATTTGTGTCTGGGCTTATGGCTATGATCACAGTTCACATGGTTCGGGGTGAAATGATTTACAAACCCAAAACAGGTAAGAGGCAACTCTGTCTTAGGAAATATCTTTAGAGATTACTTTCATAGAAGAAATGAACTTGCATATCTAAACAATTCCTTCCATGACTCTGCCCTGTTTGGTTGGAGATCCTCGGGTTTTAGCCCTCCAAAATCTGCATGTGAGAAATGATATCCATCCTCTGTAAAGACAAACCTGGAATTCTGGGTAGGCTGTAAAAGTGGGAAGCAGTGTCTAGTAAACTCGTGTATGTTTTCTGTCATGTCAGGGCACGTGTCACAGCCTTTGCCTGTACAGGAAGAGGCACATGCCTGCTGCTGCTGGAATTGATTTTTGTCACATTTGGTTCAACCTTTGTCTGCCCAACCCCTTACATTCCAAAGGAAAGGCCATGACCATCTTTGAGGCCAGGTCCGATGAGCCAGGGCACAGCCGTGCTGCTGCTTTGTTCAGCTCTGCTGGGCTTGTCATGGGGCACTCTGTACATCTTCTGATTCCAAACCTGACTGGGTTCAACTTGCAGAGCAGTAAATCCACATTACTGCTTCTTATTCCATTTTTGTGAATGTCCAATCTCTAGTGTAGGGCAAAGCAAAACAACCTTTCTCTAACCTGAAACATTTCATTACAAGCTCTGCCAATGAATTGAACTGATACCAAATGTTCTGCTACCTTGTGATTTACTTCTGAAACTAACTCTGCTTTGAGAAGAGCCCCAAGTCCCACTTGTTTTCTGGTTAGCTTCTTAGTCAAGTCACTCTGGAATTCTGCATTTTTTTTTTTTATTCTTCAGATTTGAACTTAAAATTTTCTCGGTCTGAAACTTAAACATCACTTACAATGAGTGGTGAGAGTAGTTGCCTAGTACAGTCCTACAGAACAATAAAAACTACCAGCTCTGTGTTTTCAGGTTTTGATATGCTATCTCAGATTTTATTCCGTAGTGGCAACAGTCTGCAGGTTAATACTACACAGCCAGGGAGTTTTAAATATTAGTTTACCTAATAAAATGCCTTTACTTAGTACTTTAAAGCAAGTGCTTGCAGTAGGTGTCAATGGATATTTCTAGAAAATAGTTTCCACACCAGAGATAGTATGGAGACATTTTCATTCTGCAGTCTTAGTTCACCTTGATTTTTGGAAAGTATTTATTTACAGATACCCAACTTAGTGTAGTGCTTCAGCACTCAGAAAAGCAGAGAAGTGCCATAACCCCTATTTGCATGGATGATAATTTGCCAAAGGTAAATGAACCTGCATTCCCAAGCCTGTTGCTAACAATTTTGTGCTCATTCTAATGCTATTTCATCTGAGAACCAAGTTAGCAATTCCTGAACCCAGAGAACAAGTTTTAAAATGCCGAGTACTAGACTGGAAACCCTTCTTCTCTCCTGCACACTACTTGGAAGACCTGAGATAATTCCGGCTTTGAAATTCATCCATGAATATTCTCTTATCATCTTATCTTATCATCAACTGTTTTTTATACTCCTTTTCCCTTTCACTTTGCTGCTGTCCTTCCCTTGCTACTGGACTTCAGCAGACTTTCAATGCACATTCAATAAATGGAAAGAAAAAACAAAGGACATTAATACTTTACCTGCTCAACCAGAGAAACACCTTGTGGTGTGTTAAATAACTGGTAATAAAAGGCACTCTTCTCTGTGGCTGTTGGACAGGATTGCTTTTGTAACGATTAGGCTGTGAACCAACTCAGTTCAAAAAAAGTTTTTAAACAAATCCAGACTGTTATTACCTTTCCCTTCCCTAAAAACACATAAAGGTGAGTATACCAGTTTATTTTCCCTCCCAAAGTGTTTTGTCTCGGCTTGTTAGTTTTGGCAGCAGGCAAAAACATACCAATGTCTAATGCCTCTGATTGTTTGCAGACAGTTCCCTGCTGACGACTTTTGGGGTCATTTTTAGTGCCCTGAAAGCATGCTGGGTGCGGTATCGCTACTTCAGCATGGGCGTGAGCAGCTGGCTGGACCATGCCAAGGAAAACCACGGTGGTCAGTACAGTGAGACTCAGGTGGAAGGCACAAAGTCACTGGCCAGACTCTTCCCACTGTTTGCTTTCCAGATTCTGTACAGAACATGCATTATGCAGGTGGGTACACAGCTTTTAAACAAAGATCTCACAATAGACTGTGACACGTTGTTTTAATACCGCATCTCTAGGTGTGGTTTTTTCTAACTGCTGCTTTGCCAGCTGAGCAACCTTGCAGAGTAGTTTTAATTGCCTAAGAATATACCTTGCTATAGCCTCTGATATCCTCAAGTAATGAAAATTGACTTGGTCAAGACTCATTGGCTTGGTCAGGACTCATTAAGAAGCTTGCACGTTAGTGCTTGCTACTCTTTCTTGGAACCTTTTTACTGGCTGAACCATCTTGTGTGAGAGTCCTGTGCTCCTCACATTGCTATGTCAGTTATCAACACTGAGACTCAGGATCAGTATTCCTGAAAAATGTAATTTTCCAGTTTCCCAAGTGTTCCATCACTTTTGGGGAGAGGTAGAAAATCTTTATTTGCTGTTTTGATGGCATGTTTCTCCTACTGTTTTGACAGGACTGGGTGGCTGTTGTACCTACAGTGGAAGTGGGTGGGTTTCCATTTGTGGAAAGCAGCAGTCCTTTCACAGCCCCTCTGTCAGGCTGTGTGGCTCTTTTCACTTGTGTGTGTGTGTGTGATATAAATGTAAATGTGTCAAGAAGCTCCTTAAGCTGACATGATTCCTTCAGATTCCTTTCTGTCTGGATGATCCAGGCTAAGCAGGAGTTGGAGGTAGCTTACCCTTTGGCAACTGGAATAACAAGTTTAGGAGCTGGCTCGAAAATGCATTTTTAGTCATTGGTGTTAAAATGCTGCTTAAGGAAATTCTTATAAATATGTGGCATACACTGCTTCACTGACACTTCCTCTTGCCATCATTCTATGCTCCCATCCATCTGCCTCGTTCTTTCTCCTCTTCCCATCCCAATTCCTCCCCTCCCCCCAAAAGCGCAAAAAATCCCAAGCAAACAAAAAAAGCCCCATTCCAAACCAACAAACACAAATGCACGACCAAGGTTAAGCATTAGTGACCAGATGAAAATTAAACAGTTATTATCATTTATCAAGTTTATTATAAAGTATTTATCTAGCAAATATAGATGTCTTTCTACTGCTGAAAGAAATTAATCCTTTGGCAGAATTTCCAATAAGTTTAAGGCCCTTTCTCAAACTAAGAGATAGATCAGTATCTTTTTTGTAAAGATTAATAGTATTTTCTTCACATTATTAAGTTTAAAGCTTTCAGTGCCTGTGATTCATGTTGATGATATTTTAATTCCTATTAAGAAGTCAATTCTTATTTGCAATAGGCATTGGAAAAAAGGAACCAACAAAATTTGACTCAGTTCTAAACATACACAGCTTGGTTGCTATTTATTCTTCTTTTTACAATTTGTATTTCCTTTTGGAGGTGGAATGTAGGTGGAAAGTATTTTTGTTAAGAGCTAGCATTTGAGCAATTCTTGAGCACTGAACAGACTCCCGGTGGATAGAGTTGACTATAACATTGATGAGAAACCCTACATGAGCTCAGTTAATAACTATACATTAATTTCAGACAGCTATAAAGCAGCATTATCCTACCTGGGTTTGAAGTTGCTGGTCACAGTGAAGAGTGCACAGGATGCTGCAGGAATCCAGAGCTCAGTAAAAACAGATGCAGAGTAAAGAATCCAGTTCTATGTTGAGTTTTGTCATGACTGTACTCTGTGAATTGCTTGAGTTGGAGCTTCCCAGCCTGTAAAATAGAGTGGATTAAGGCTCCCTGCTGCACATGAAATTAGTTAATCAAGATTCCTCAAAAAAACCCAGACAAACAAGCAAAAAAACCCACTGAAAAATCTGTAAATCTGTTGGTAGAAGCCATGAGGATTTTGTTTTTACATTTTTTTAATAAACTCAACAGTTCTTCTGTGTAGCCTCACACTAGCAGGAGGAATGGATTTGCTTTTGTAGTGAGAGAGTCTTATAAATCTACTTAATTGTGTACCCTGTTGACTGGCATTGGGAGGTTCCTCATCTGCTTCTTTTTGTCTTTGGTTTTCCATTGCCCCAAGTAAAAGGAAATCCTCTAGAGGTGCTCTGGCTGTGAGTTGCATTAAGCTGGTTCTAAGGCTGTACCTAAAACTTCATTCCCTGTAGCTTGTAAAGTGCTCTTAAGAATGACTCCTACCTTGAGCACACAATCATCAGTCCAAAATCACTCTGTGCCTTGCAATTCTAAATAAAATCACTCTGCATTTTGCAATTTTAAGATTTTGTTCTGTCAAACACTCTCTGGGTGAAGTGACTGAAGTATTTGATGGAACCATTTAGTATATTGGCTGATGGCTCTAATTAGGGGTGATCAAATAAACTTATAGACTGTTGCTTAATCTGTTAAATGTAGGAGAAAAATATTATAAAAAGGAAATTTTATGTTCTGGCAGAGAACAATATTGTCATTGTCTGAAAGGCTTCATTCATGAATGATCTTTCCTTTTTTGCCAGCAGGTATTTGGTTTAATGTGACTTCTTCAGAAGGAAAAACTTGGAGAGGTTTCCAAATATAGCGAAAATCTTATCCATGGATTGTGCTTTTATCCTTCAACACAGATTCCTTCAGGATATTATCTCCAAACCATGAATTCTAACTTGCACTTCAGTGGATTTGTCTTGCCAGTTGCAGCAATGAACGTGATAAGCATCGTGCCACTACTGATTCTTGTTCCTATTTTGGAATGCATTAACTCATGGCTCTTTAGCTCCAAGGACAATGGACACTCGCCAACAATTTACATTGGTATGTATGAAATACATGTGTTTATACAGTTTTAACATGTCTTCTGTTTTTGAAATAGAAATTTCAGTGTGGTTGGATGATCCTAGACAATTGCATCTGAATATAAATGTTAAGATGGACTTGTTTTGGGATGATGCTCAGAAGTATGTTTCAAAGCATTTATTGAAAAAAAAGTCCTGAAAGCACTTACCAGATAGTAAGGAAAAATGAATAGGCTTTGTGTAGGACAGACTCCTCTGACCAATAAAAGTTTTGAGGCTCTAGGGGTCACCCTAAGGAATTGGTATTGGAGAGAAGCAGCATTAACTGTTTATGCCTGAGAATTACTTCAACTTGGTTGTCTTCTATATGTTTCTTTATCTGTTAGCTTTTGGGAAGTTAATTTACAATCAAAGACTTTTGAAAAAGTTAAAAAGTCCTTCAGTTAGTTGCTCTCTGATACTGGAGAAATGTGTTGCTCAAAATGATGAGTCTGGATTCGGATAACTCAGTTATGAGCAAAGGCTTTGTTTTGCCATGGTTTTTATGCTATAAGTCCATTGTTGTTAGGACTGCAGCTCATAAGAGGGAAATTGTATTACCATTAGTACAGTTTCTTCCAGGCTCTGAAGTTGCATCATAAATGAAATAAAAGTATCTAGGCTAATTCTGTATGTGAAGTTGGTGTTTTTAAACTGGATGAGCAAAAGAAAACCTACAGAAAACTGTGCGAAACAAATGGCTGTGTATCACTGGCTGCTGCTCCCGTTGAACAGGCTGAATATTTCACAGGTGGAAGGTTGCTTGGAGAGGTTACAGCCTTCTTCCCCAGGACTAGAGTTTTCATTAGAGTATCTAATATGAGATAATTGTTCAAGTGATTAGTATTTTCATTATTAAAATCCTCATTGTACACTCAGTCACGGCAAAAAGGGATCTCCAAAGGTGAAGGGTTACCTCTTTCTCACAGAAGTGGTAAAAGGAAGCCTTGCCTGTTGTAGATTGACACTTGTTTCAGAGAAATTCATAGCCTAGAAGCAATGATAACTTTAATAAGAGTTGGGCTGCTTTCTCTTGACACTGATGTGGTTTCTTTTATTTACTTGTTTTTTCACTACCCCCCAACCTCTTAAGTTCTAGGATCTGGAGGGATCCTCTGCAACACTCTTCAGATATCAGCTACATGTAGTACCAGCAGAAAAGCAACTTCCATTCTGTATTCACTTAAAACTATTCCCTTTCGTAGATACTCTCATTAAACTTCCTACATTTTTTATCTTCCAGGCTGCATTGCAAACCTCAGATGAAAATATTTATAAACCGCTATTTTCTCAGTGTGCTGCTATTAATTCAGTGCCCCATGGCAGGCAGCACAGTGAGTACTGACACACACAGAGGTATTAATCTGACTAAATTAGCCTAATTAAGAGTGTTATTAAGTTTTATACAAACCAGAAGCATATAACACAGCAGGTTGCAATTAGCCTAGTTTTTAAAATAACATCTGCATTAAAACACAAAAAGCACATTCAGATAATCATTTTCCTTTAAACCACGGAAATTTCAAGTTAGTATTAATGTTCTATCCTGTTATGCTGAACAGCAGTAGAATATATGCAGTGGTTTATTCTTAATAGGTTCATTTATCAAAATAGCCTCCTGTTAGGGGTGATAAACTACCTGAGGCATAAAAATACCTGTGAGTACAGGCAATGGCTTTGGATATCCAAGTATATGACTGCACCTGCAAGTATGGTAGACCTCTAAGTGCCAATATTTTTTGCCAACAGTTAATTAGGTTCTCAATTATTTTCAGCAACAAAATTGGAAGTATAAATAGGCAGTTGGTGTTAAGCCAGCCCATAACTATATTTTAATTCAACTCTTGTAAGAAGAAGAAATTTAAATAGTTTTCTGGAAGTTTTCAGTTCTGTTAAGAGTAACAGTTTTCAAGGATGAACCACGTACACAATGTTGAACTGAAATATCTCATTGCTCTGAATTAATGGTCTACATAAAAATGGTAATTTTTAATCTCTCCATAGCTGTTGGTTAATTCATAAATTAGATATGACCTAAAAAAAACAGTGAAATCTTAATGTGAGTTTAGATTGTGTCCCAAATATGTTGAGTATCTGCACCTCTTTGTGAAAAATGTGAATATTTGATAGACTTAGTTTTTCCACTTTCCTAGTTGTTTATTTGTGGGGCTTTTGTTTGTTGAGGTTTGGTTTGGGGTTTTTATGTATATATATATTTGCTGCTTGGTTTGGTCAATAATGTAGAAGATTGAGTAGAGAACTGAAATTGTGTGTCTGCTGAATAGTTGGCCATCAGCTACAGGCAAGAGGCTCTAGATTAAATACCTGAGGCACAGAAGTTCTTTCTTTAATGTTCTTCATGCCTGACTATACTGGAATGTTGTCTTAGTGTTGGATTTACTCCATCCATGAATGATATGGAAAACAGCTCTCAGTACAGCACACAAAAACAAGCCCTCAGTCTGATTTGAGGTGATTTGGAGGCTGATGATGACCATTTCTCCCTGAACGCATTCTACTTTGAACAGGAAAGGTTTTGACTTGCATTACTCAGGATGTGAGATCAGGACCCACAAAAGTCAAATACAACCTTAGTCTCTAGATAACATAAAAATTCTTGTTGCACAAGCACCCCTAAATGTTATCAAAACAGCCTGTTCTATAAAACCAAAGCCTCAGACAGTCATTCCAAGCCACTTGTTTTAAAGAGGATTGAAGGGAGAAGAGTAAAGGCAAAAACCATATCTCCAAGTTTCTTGGTTTCTTCCTCTGCCACATAAAATATTGAAAAAAAAAAGGTGGAAATTTTTGGGCACTCGTAGGTTACTTATTCTGAAAAGTCCTGGCTTTTAGTAAGGAAAATTCTTCAAGTATAGCACTGTTAGGAATACTGAACTGCTGGCGGTACCTTTAGTACCAACATAATTTTTCACTAGGAGAACTCTTGCTTTGGACGACTACAAGAATCTCCTTGAGGGCTTTATACCTGGCTTTGATAAGGTGCATTGGCTAGAAAAAGCTGTTGAATTCCCTCCTGTCATCAATTTTCAAAAAATAATTCATTGATATTCTCATTAAGCACTAGAGGAGCCTAAACAGCTTCCAAGGCTCAGGTTAGGCAGTGGGGATAGGATTTTTAAAGCTGTGAACATACAGGAAAACTGTGCTAGAGGAAGGGTGTGAGAGCTTGGTGCAGAGAGAAGAAACACAGAAGCCTGCAAAAACACAGCAAGGCTAAGACCATGTAGCTAAATGAGGTTTTTCATCTCTTCTGTCCTGACACTAAAAAAGACAAAGTGTGTATTTGTTCTAACTATGAAACAAAAGCTTTTGACTGTTGATGTTTGATCTAATAAGTGCAACAATTACCAGTCAAGAAGGCTTTGTGAGAAAAAACATAGTCCAAGTATTTGTTTTTGACAGTTTTGGCTCAACCAAATTCTCCTCACGTTATGGCTTAGAAATGCTGACAGATCAGAAATTTAGTCAAAATCAGTGGGAGCTCAGACCATGAGAAATATAGATAATTCAGGTTCAGAGACTTACTTGGAAACTTTGCTTGCTCGTTTTTCTTTTTTGAGAGGATACAACCATTTCATACTGTCAACATCAAGAAATATAATATTTTAATAGTATCCTCTATGCAATGGGTAAAGTGTGGGACAGTTTTAGTATATCTGAGTTTTGGAAGAAATTCCTGCTGCCTGATAGTGTTGTTCCTACCCATTCTCTTGTGGTGGTATCTGGAAGTGTGTGGTATCTGGAAGGATATTTGCCTTTTCTTTCTTTTCTCCTTCCTTTTCTCCCTCAATCTTCAATAAAAAAAAGTAAAAAGTTCTTCTTTCTGACTTTGGTTCTCAGAAAAGTTTTTCCTCTATCATTTATTATGCACTCTGAAATTGTCTCTGGGCTGAGCTGGTGTCATTTTGCCATATGTATATATATATATAGCAAGCGCTCTTTATTCACGTTTAGGTGTTCAGAAAAAATGATTTGGGGTGGGGCTAGGAAGCTTCTTTTGCATTTCTTAGGACTTTTCTTCACTCTGAACACACAAGGATCCTGTAAGCACAGCCTTGGTGAATGCTCTCTGTGCTCTTTACCCAGTTGTAGGTCACTTATGTGCTGCACTTTCCGTGATGGTTGCTGGCTTCTCTGAAATACACCGAAAGCGCTTCCCTCAGGTGCAGCAGATGCTCTCCGAGGAGGTTCTCCTGGTCTCCTCCATGCCTTGCTTCCACTTAGCCCCTCAGTACATCCTGCTTGGAGTGGCTGAAGCCTTGGTAACTCCCTCCTGTAAGTAAAATCAAATAGGCTAAAGCAAAAGTGTCCCGATTCTCAGAGAACTGTATCCACTTCCTAAAAATAATTACTGTCATCTGATATTTTATCCCTGGCTCTCTTCCATGGGCTTAATGAGCAGATCTGTGCTTTACCTGTTTCAGAGAAGCATAATTTGCCTTGCTGGCTGTAACTCAGGATGAGCAGTGGTGTTCCAGATTAACTGGAAGGCAGCACAATCCAGTCAGGTCCCTGCGGGGCACAAATCCCCTGTTTGGTTTTGAAGCTGAACCTGCTTCAGGCAGGGGCTGGACTGGATGAGCTCCTGAGGTCCCTTCTGACCTGAGCTCCCCTGAGCTGGGGTGATTTTATTGAGATGGAGCAAAAACACACATGAGATCTGAGTTGTGGTTATGCTCTGTGACCACCTTAAAGGCCACAGTCAGAGCAAGGTGAAGCAATTTAACACCTTTCATTTGTGGGCCCAGCTAATAGAATTATTATGTGTTTTTCACTGGCACAGAGCATATGTGGGCAGGTAACAGTGACAGGTTAACCTAGAGAATGGTGTAGGCAGCTGCAAGGTTTTTGTTAGTGCTCCAGTTGGGAGTCATGAGAACATGCCTCCACAGATCATCATGTCCTGGCTTGTGACATGGAGCCAGAGATAAACACCCCTGCTTTTCAGAGCACAGGCAGAGCTCAGCATGTGCCTGCCATCCTCACGTTATGTATATCCACATATACTCTTGATTGTGAATCTGAACATTTTCTGCTTTCCATAATTTACTTTTCTGTGTCTACACTGACATTTTTGAGGCTTATTTTCTTCTGAGGAGCATGCAGGGTGCTTACCAGTGTTTTACCTTGCAGAGCTTTAAAAAAAAAAAGTTAGTATTATAAAAATCTAAGCAACATTCACTTAGAGACACAGGTAAAGTAACTGACGGGCTGATCCCTGCAGGCATTTAATTCTATGGGTTGAGTGTCTCTTGTTCCAGTACAACCCCAGAAATGTTCAGGTTTTTATTTAAGTGCAGGAAATAACTTCAGTGTCTCAAGCTTCATTCTTATACTCTGAGACTACTGAGAGCTGTGGGTCACAGTCTGTCACTAAAAAGGTAATTTTCCCTAGTTTTAAATACTTAGCACTTTCATAATGCCTCTTCATCTGATAGCTCTCAAGTACTTAACTGAGACAGGTTTCTAGGCAGGTAATTTGGTTTCTAGGTTACAGGCTAAGTGTAACTGAAAACTGTGACCTTCTCTGTTTAGCTTAACAAAAAAAAGGTTAGGAGGTGACTTGCTTACAGTCTTCTCATGCAAAAGCATGAGAAGAATATTGCTGGTAGAATAAGGCTTTTTAATCTAGCACACTGGGACACAACTGGAGTCCAATGACAGGACGATTACATTAGCCTTTAGAAAAGAGATAAAACTCCATCTTGGGGGTTTTCTTCTTTTTTTTTTTTTTTTTTAGATCGTTTTAAAGGATTGTGGTTAGAATTTCTTAGGAAGAAAAGCTCTCCTTCCCCATTTAAATAGAGATTAAGCATCGTGCTTAGAGCTGCAGTGAGAGGTGTGACTTAAGAACCCAGCTAAATGGGACTAAGCCTGAACGTGAGACTTGCATATAAAAAGCTAAAGTGGGGTGCCTAAAATAGCATATTGCTTAGCTGATGGGGAAGAAGGCTTCCATTCACTTGCCCACAAATTGGTGTCTGGCCCTGTTTGTCATGGAGTGTCTTGGCTAGGCAGGCAGGGCAAGCAGGCTCTCTGCAGTCTGTGACCTCCAGCTGCTGCTGGACAAGAGCCTGGTTTTCCCCCAGACCTTGCACGGTATCAGACAGCCCCGTGCAGTTGGCTGAGGTCCACTGAATCATCTCCAGCAGCACTAAGCCTCTGCATTCAGGCTTCTGAATGGAGCTCTGGCTTTCTACTTCAATTTGAACTGAATTGCTGTTCAGGAACCGTTCAGTGCATCTCGGTGGATGTTAATGACAGCCCAGACACTTAGGGTTGTTTCACCTTTCCTCATGTTTTACTGCCTTTCTTATGCAGAAGGTCAAATTCAATTATCATAATAATTTACTGGACCTGAAAGTACATGATCCAAGCTGAAGAGGGAAATGTTCACTCTTTTAAGCAGAGGGAAGAAAGGAGATACCTCATTTCTGAAGAGCTTGGTTAGAGAAGTTAGATGTGGCACGCTGAACTCTCTATCTTCATTAGGACCTCTCTTACTGGGACTGTTCAGCCTGGAAAAGACAAGGCTTCAAGGTGACCTAATTGTGTCATTTCAGTACTTGAGAAGAGCCTACAAGAAAAATTGAGAGAGATTATTTACAAGGGCATGTAGTGACACGACAAAGGGGAATGGCTTCAAACTGAGAGTAGGTTTAGATTAGATATCAGAAGGAAATTCTCACCACTGTGAGGGTGGTGAGAAGCTGTGACTGTCCCATCCCTGGCAGTGCTCAAGGCCAGGTTGGGCTCTGGGTAACCTTGTTTAGTGGGAGGGGTCCTTGCCCACAGCAGTGGGGCTGGAGCTGGGTGATCTTTAAAGTCCCTTCCAACCTAAGCTATTCTATAATTTGGTCCCTGATACTTAGGACTGTGTTTATACAATATGCTTCATTATCTTATTGATAGGTGCTTTGAATAATCATCTGCTTCAGGTGGCTTGAGCGCCTCTTAGAAGTATACCTGCCTTCAATACTCCTCTACCACTAAGGAAGTCCTAAAAATAAAATAAAACAATGGTATTGCTCTCCTCTGCAGTGCTACAAAGTTCTCACAAGCCTTTGACAGGCTGAATTTGCAGCCCTGGCTTGGTTTAAACCAGGAAACTACAGCTCTGTTAGTTAGAGGATATATTGGGGATGGCTTGGACCACTGATGAAATGCATTAGTCTCCAGGGGGAAATGCAGCAGCTGTTTAATAGTTCCCAGCAGCACCGTGGGGAAAGGGAGGATTGGTGCAGCCTATTGAAACAGCAGGGGCAATTTAGGTAAGTAGGATGCAATTACCCAGGCTGAATTTGACCAAGATGCATGTTTGCACCTCTGCTTTTGGAAGGGAGGAACAGCCAGAAACTTTAAAGTCTTTTAGTGTCTCAGGTTAGCTGGACAATGCTTCAGACTATGGCTACAGGTGATGTCCCAGGCTCACCTGCTTTCTCCTGCCCTCAGGCTTCTGGTTTCTATTGTGAATGAGGAAGAAAATACTGTCTGTGGTATTTTTTCTTTCATGTGTTTTCAAAGCTCTCATTTGGACATCCGAATTAAAAATGTTGAAAGGTGATGATTGCAAAGTTTCATTTGTATTCAGAGGTGCTTCAGGCAACTCAGCATCCAAATAGGATCCTCTGCTGGCACGTTTTTCAAGCTGGAGGTCATTCTAATTCAACTAACAGAGGAGGTGGGGAGACTGGTTTTGGGAGAAAAAATGTGGATGAGAACTCAAGGTGTGAAATTAGGAAACAAAAGTTTTTGATGATCAGTGAAAATTGCACAAAGAGAACAGCTATCATAAAGTCTTGCTGTTACAGCCAAATTACAGCTGGTGGGATTATTTATAGTCATCCATGCTACAGCAGCATGCTACAGCTTTCCCTCACCACCAAAGCTGTTGCTGCTTCTGGTTTAGCCTTCTGGCAAGAAAGTGAAGAATGAGGTCTTAAAAATGTGCCAGTGAGCCTGGGGGTGGCACTATGGGGATGAGGAGCACTGTCCAGCCTTAAGGTGTAAAGGAAGCTCACTATCCAAATTAAGGCAGAGCTCTAGTTTTCGGAAGTATTTACTTCCAAATAGTGGCAGTGCTGCCCTGGCTGTGGGATAGAAGGTCCTGCTGCTCTGCAGTTAAATATCACATCCATTGTCTTCGTGCTTACTGACTGTGGTGGTGTTTCTCTGCTCTTGCTTATGCCTGAGGTTTTAAAAGGTGCAAGCAGCTGTCTGGGTGAAAGATCTTGGTGTATTGTGGGATGTGGATAGTTGTATGGGGATGGTTTATTACAGATACCCATTTAAGCAGTTTATAGGATGCATACTAACACATCTGATTGCTCTTCTGCAGTAAGTACATTCTCCATATATAATACAGAAATTCACTGATAGAGATGCTTTGAATTTTTTTCTGTGTTATCAATGTCCTACCATCATTTAACTGGGTTTTTTTTTTTCCCCCCCTTTTTTAACTTGTAACTGTATCTGCTTCCTTTCTAAGGTTCCTTACTTTCATTCCGGCTTGTGCCTGAAAGAATGAGAGGGATTTCCATGCATTTCTTAGCTCTCTTTAATGGAGCTGGCTGCTTTATGGGAGCTCTCTTTGTTCAGACAGCCCACGCAGGCACTCAAGGTAAGAGTATGCTCATGACGGGTGTTCCTGAGCAGTTTTCTAATATTATTGATTTGGAGAATCAGGCAGCAGAATTAAAAGGGATGCCAAAGTTTTATTGATTTGCTCTCACAATTAAGATGGAATTAAGATAGGAAATAGCCTTCCAGCTGTATTCATCCAATTTTAATGAGTCATCTTAGTTTTGATAGTCGGAGTAATTAGAGGATGGCATCTTGCAGGAAGGCCTCCTGTCCAATCTCTCTACTTCTGTTCTGGAAGACCAAAAATAAATTGGCTAGGAAGCACCTTTTTATGTTCATGAAGAAGCCCGTTCATGTTATTCACACTTACATGGAAGCCTCTGGCCTCCAGAGCAAGATTGGTGCTTTAAAGAATGGAGAATATTCCTTTCTGTCCGTCCCACCGTGTCATAGGGGAAACAAGGTTGGGCTGAGGGTTTCAAAGCTGTCTGGGGAACTCATTCTCCTGGACCCACCAGTTCTCTCCTGCCTTCTTTACACCTCTGCCTTTGCCCAGCTGTTGAAAGAACCAGATTCTGTGACCATACAGTCTCACTGTGGGATTGCCCTTTTGCAGACGCATGCTGCAATCCCCAGAAATCTTCCTCTTTCCAAAGGAATTATTTCGGATTCACCTCAACTTTCTGTTGAGTTGTATTTAGGGTAAGCCCTGAACTGGAGTTTTTCCTGGGTTATTGACTTCCAAGATAAGCCAGGAATTTCTTAAAGTCATTTTTCCTTTGCTGATGAATCTTTGTTCGATACAGAACAGATTCATTTCACAAGTAAATTTAACAAGCAAAGCACTTGAGTTCTTGCACTGTGAGGGACAGGTGCCCCTTTGTTCATAAATTTGAAATAGTCCCATGTGCTGAAGGAATATTTCTTAATGTGCCATTGATAAGCTCTGGTGGAACTGTTAGAGACAAATGTTCTTTAGAGACCACAGCTGCTGGCCCTACTGCATAACACCACTGCAATTGCCACGGCTGCAGCATTTTGTAACTCTTTAGGGTTAAGGTTTGGGTTCTTCTCTTTCCTGTGTAAAGAATCATGTAATTTAAAAACAAGCGAAAGTGGGTGTTTTGAAAGTGTGACAAGAAATTTTTATTCCTACTTGCAAGATCTGAACAAACAAATGATGCTTTGACATGCAGTACTGTTTTTCAGTTAAAAATTCAATTAAACTTTTATTACAAGGTATAAAAACAACACCTGGAGATGGGTAGAAAACAGGGATGTTTACACAAATGAATCAGGCAAAGAACTATTAAGCACCAGGGCATCCAGTGTGGAGAAGTGACCTCCTTGAATATCCCCCAGTGGAAAAAGCTCTTTTTCATTACTGTGGGTTCAGTGTAATTTGGGTTCAATGAAACAAACATTTTAAGAAAGACTGTGTTGCTGATTTTTTTCTTTCCCCCCAAAGTATGAAAGCTAATAATTTTTATGAGATTGAAACATTTAGTAGAACTGACATATTTTACTACAATTTGACTTTGGAAATAAATAATTATAAAATAATTAAGCATAATGTCAGCACCAAAATATTTTGCCTATGTTGTGTCATTATTATGTAATCCATTTCTTTACAGAGTATTTCCATACGAAGTGATAGAGGGAACCAGTTTTTGCATTTGGTTTGTAATTCAGTAGATTTTTCTCTGTTTTCTATCAAGGTGATTAATTCTTTTTCTGTGAATCTGTATGAAATCGTTTAACTGATTCAAAAAAGCAAACGTTCTGTTCTTGCCAGAAATACTGTTTTAACAGAGATTACAAATTCTTATCCTGGCTGAGACCAAGAAAGCTGAACTCTCTAAATTCTCCACAGGCTGCAGTTACCACTTTCTAACCCCTTTTGCTCAAGATTTTTGACCAAACTGGAAGATTTCCTGGCTAAAATATTCCTCACTCTTAGAAAGTTGGGTGGCAAACTTCTCAACTTAGCTTTTCTTTTTCTTTTTTTTTCTTTCCAAAGCTATAACTTATGTCTTTGTTTAACTTTGTCAGACCTGCTGTTCCTGTAGGTGGAATTGACTGCACCATTATCCTGAGCAAAAGTCACTCTGAAATTTCCAAGGGAATCTGTGACAGCCTGTATTCAGATTCAGGTGCCGCAACGGGAATGAATACTGCTAAGTAGGAGAAGTCCTCTGCAAAACTTGAAAAGCTTTAGGGAAAATAAAGTGAAAAATGCTCAGTGATTGCTCTGTTGCTCTAGTTAGAAGAGTGTTAGAGATTACTTGCCCTGCTAATATGTAAACAACATATTACCGGGCTCTCACTTTTTATTTTTAAAAATAATTGGGATCTCACTGGGTGTCTCTTTCCCAGTGTTCCTTGCTTGAATAAGATTAATTATTCCAAGTCACCACAACTCACTCAATTCACAGCTTGCAAATGATGATATCATCATCACAAAAGTTCATTTGTGTTGTAATGCTCCTCTGCTCATCCCAGGCTCTTGTGCTGCTGACTCCTAAATCAAAGTAGATTTGGGATCAGATTTTGTAGGTGGGCACAGCAAAACATGAACGCATTTTAGGCTCAGTCTTGGTTTTCTCCTAGTTTGATAGGAAATGTTATTCACACTGGTTTTTTTGTTTCATCTGTATTTTTTCCAATTGTGCTTCTTACAGTGGACTTTTGTGCTCATGAGAATCAGCAAAATAATGTATTTTTTTTAAATTTATTAAAACCTAGTGGTTGCCTAATGAACCCTCTAAAGATGACAGTGCTGTAGGGAACAAATTTGTGACCTCTCTTAGGTCAAATTATAGTCCAATGACACAAATTAAGCTTTTATTGCTCACATTTGGTACTTTTTTCAGATCTGTTTAAAGAGCTTGTAAATATTCAGTACCTGGACAATTTATGGAACTGGGAGAAAAGCAAAACAACCAGAACCTTTTTTTTTTTCCTTCCTAAAAAAAGCTCAGCTAATTTGCTAATTTATTTATATTGGAAGAGCAAGTTCTTTCTCTTTTTCTGAAAGAGAGGATAGTGTTCATGAAATGGTTCTGTAAGCTTTAACAAGGCTTAGTGAGCGACTCTTGGGCTATGAATGCTTTTGTCTTGTCCCATGGTTCTTGTTTCACTAAAACCTGAGCCAAAACTATTTCTGGTTCTCCCATCTCTAAGCAATGAGACCATGTTTTCCATGTTCCTGCAGCAAAGTAGATCCTCCAGTGCGTATTTTGAAGTGTTGAAGCACAGAGGGTGTTGACAAAATTTAAACATTTTTATATCCTGTTTTATGTCACTAGTTTAGAATTTTATTTGGGTTTTTATTGGCAAAGTTGATCAGATATCAGTCACAGTCAAAGCTGCATTAATCATTTTTAACGCATCTATGGAGGATGGTGTGAATATGATAAAATAAGACTTTTTTTAAAAATCTGACGAGTGCAAACAGATGACGGGTGACAGTGATATTTTCAGTACAAGCTGGGAAACTGCTTTCTTTTGGATCTCTTACCTCTCCTAACATTTTAACGGGAGAAGATGCAAGACAAAACCTGTCCTCCTATGCCAATCATTTCAGAATATATTTCTCTAAAAATATTAATATAAATATGTAAGAAAGAAATAAAAATAAAAAAAGGTCAGAGGAAGGAAACTGCCCCAGACACAGATTTCCTGCTTGTAGCTAGAGAATCGTTGGGGGTTTTTTGGGGTTTGGGTTTGTTGGGATTTTTGGGTTGGGTTTTGTTGGGGCTTTTTTGTTCTTTTTTTTCATTTTAGTCTTGCGTGATTCTAAATACCAAAGATGATAAAGCTAAAGGATATTTCTTGCAGTCCAGATGGTGGTGTCCACTGGTGCCTACTTAGCTAATAGGGATTAGAGGCAGAGCGAGACTTTAATTTGGAAATGATTAAACACTAAATATATATGCCCACTAAGTTGATGAAATGAAGGAAGGCAATACAAGCCTTTTCTAAAATATGAATTAAATGTTTTCTATAATCATAGCACAGGTTTCAGGATAGCTGCAAAAATGCAGGAATGGCACAGGATAGAGTAGCTTCT
This sequence comes from Monarcha castaneiventris obscurior, assembly GCA_026261815.1. Classification (NCBI taxonomy): domain Eukaryota; kingdom Metazoa; phylum Chordata; class Aves; order Passeriformes; family Monarchidae; genus Monarcha; species Monarcha castaneiventris. The sequence continues at coordinate 14,939,937 of JAMPIT010000884.1, forward strand.
GGCATATGACTGACTTGTCTTTTCTTCAAGGTTTTCCACATAATAAAATAGGGTAGAGTTATTCAGCAAAAAATCCTGGATGCCTCCCTGTGCAACTTTCCCTGAGCTCTCTGAGGGCGCCACCATAGCAGCAGATATCTTGTGTACACTAACATTTGTCAAAGACTGGCTTACAGCCCTTTTCAGGTTTCCTTCAATGGCTGCTGTTGCCAGCAGCTCCTTGCTGTCAGTCATCCACCAGAAATAGCCCAGGAAGGTTTTTGTCTATGTCCTGATCTCTGCTTCACCACCACCTCTGTCTCTTATGGTAGGATCAGTTGTTTCCTCTTGGTATTGTATAATACTTCTTCTTCTTGAACTAACTGAGCGATTTTGATGCAAAATTAATAGGACTCCAAAATGTCAGTGAAATTTTACCAGGAGCTTTATTTCCATGATTGTAGAGCAGACTTGAAGAACTGATTCTGCCTAGACTTCATTTACTAACTTGTTCTAAATTTCCCATAAGATACATAACCAATTCACCTCTAACCAGTAGAAAAAAATCTATTTAAAATAATGCACCTAAAGGAAACTTCTGTTTCTCTGTGGTGATTCATGCTACGAAGTATTTCTATAGCTGGAATAAAAATGGAAATCAGGAGCTTGTTGTGGAAAGTTAATTCCCAGTGAGCAATTATCTGTGTGACAAACCAACCTTGTAATTGCTGCTTCTGTTGGCAATCTCCATAGAAAAGTAAAGGATGCACAGAGCCCAAAGGCAGTCTCTTTTGGGGGAAAGGGAATTGTTGCATATTGCATGCTCTGTCCAAGATGGGAAGGTGCTGGACTCTTCAAACACAGCAATGCCTGGGGTGCCCAACTCCAGCAAAATCAGACTGGCCTGGGGGGTCCCTCATGTTCATGGCTGAGAGTAAGATCCTGAAAGTATGAACCCCAAAGGCAGCCAGTGGAGGGTGCTGGAGTCTGCAGACAGCTTGTGGGAGGTGTTAGTAGGGCCAGGGGTGAAAGCATCTAAAGGGAGTTTTGGTGCCTGAAACACATGGGTGATGTTCTAGCCCAGACGACTCTTCTCTGAAGACTTCTTGCAATCAGAGGAGAGGATTCTCTGTAAAGTGAGTATAAGTAGAAGTAGTCCAGGTTTATCCCCTCTTTCATGGAAAAAAAAAATTTAAAAGGAAAATTAATGAAAGGAAAAAGAATGAGAATTAATTTTTTTGGGCTGAAAGTAGGAAACGGTTATATTAATTTTTGCTGCATCCACTGATGAAAATGCGTGTTGGAAGGATTATAGCCTGGATATCCTTAGGACTGCTGCCATCCCTCTTCCTCTGTAGAGGAAGGCCTACCCCTAACAAACCTTGTTTTCCCTCTCTGAAAGGAAAAGGAGGCCTTGATCTTACCTCTTGCTTTGGACAGAGCTGGAAATTAGAGGGGGAAAGTGTGCTCTATGGCAGCAGGAGCCTTGCCATATCCCATCTGATTTTGTCCCTGCCTTGCTGTTGCTCATCTGGATTTACCAAAGGCTCTCTGTCGTTATCCTAGCCCCACTGCTTAAACACTGGCAATTCCTGAAAGAAGCAGGGAGGAGGCAGAGCAGGATCTTTGACCCAGGCCGTGGAGGAGACCCATGGTAAAGTGGGAGCAGAATCCAGATCTCCTGCTTGCTGGGCTGCCCTCCTACCCTCATAGAACCAACAAGCCCCAGTTTCTGTGCTTTTATCTGCTGCCTTTATGAGGGATAAGACAGAGAATGCTGCAAATGGACCTTCGAAACTCAGAAGCTGCAAAATTATTTTTATTAATCTTTTAACTATATGTCTTCTGTTCAGGTTCCACTGTTGCTGCCATTCCATTAGGAAGCTCCTGCTGCTCCTGTAGTTAGCCCAGCCAAGGTGAATAACCTAGCAGACAGTGTGAACTCTGCTTTGACAAGCTGCAGTGCAGACCCCCGTGCACGTTTTCTCTTTCATCACATTCACATGCTCTCTCTCTGCCTTCTATTGGGCCCTGGGGGATGCAAAATGAAAAACTACCTGATTGTGAATGATGACAGTAAAAGTTTATAAGCTACTAAAATGAAGTTACAGCACCTAGGAGCTCAGTCAACTTACAGTGTTAGATGATAGGTTTTTAAAACTGGCTCTGAGATAACACTAGAGAAGGAAGGGAGTAGGCAGAGGTGTGGTGGTGCTGCTTTGTGACAAGCACAAAGGTAACAGGGCATGGAGAGAACTGTGGAGGAGTTTGGGAAAACTGCTGCACTGATGGCAGTTGTTCTCTGTTAATCCCAGGAGAGCTAAAGGCAACAGCTCTGAAAAGAAATGTGTTTACAACTCTGAAATGTGGAAGAAAGAGTAAAATGTAAATACATGAATGTGTGTTTGGCAGGGTGGAATCCTTTGGTGTCTCTTCTGCACTGTGGAACTGCTCTTTGTCTCTAATTAGAAAAATATTAACAATCTGAGGATGACATTCAATGGGTAAAAGTGTCATTAGTGGCCAAAAGATCTGTTAAGGCCATCAGGTTTTTACGATACAGCTGGGGTAAGAAGGCTGGTTTTCCCTCTTTCCCCATCCAAGGGGTGGATACCCACACTATTTAGAAGGCAGGATTTGCTACCAGACTTCCATGTAGCAGAGAAAGGTGACTTTGGGCACATTGATGCTGGTGTAGCTCAGATCAGGGGTGTGCTTTTAATCTAAATCTCTTGGTAATCTCTGATTTGCATCACAGAATGATCTTGGAGCATGAAAACAACTGAATTCCTCTTAGATGGAACTAAACAAAAAAAATGCTCAATGTCTGATATGTTCCAGCTGCTAGTGGGAACTGCTCTGATGTGAACCCCCCTGAGCTGTGGAGAGTGTGGACATCCCATTCTCAGCACCAGCTGTTTCACACTCTGCAATTCTTCATTAATTGCTAATGAAGACAGTCTATCTGCCTTCTTCAAAGGCAATAAATATCCTGTATTCCCAAACCATGTAAAAGGCCATTACAGCACTGTATAGGTCTCTGATATTCTGCAACTTCAGTTTCTACTGTAACTGGTTTTTTCACCTTGGTTTGGTGGTTTTGCTGTAGCTGATTATGGCACTTCAGGTACTGATGGTCTTCAATTGAAGGCTGACGGGGCTGGCTTTGTTTTTAACGACTTTGATTTCTATAGTTATTTGCCACCTGAGATTGTTTGCAGTGAACAAAACTGAAAGCAATACAGCCACAAACTGGAGTGCCCAGGAACAGACAGGCAGGGAAGCTTCTCAGGGTGCATAGAGGTGGAACTGACCTCTGCTGAATGGAGTGCCAAAATGTCCCAGGCACTATTGCCAAAACCCTTGGTTGAAAAAGCTCTGATTTGTGTAAAAAAACACTGAATGAAGGAAAACACCTTACAATCTCATGGCTAAAGGCAGCTATAAAAAAAGGTAAAGTAAATTGTCAGGTAGTATGTTGGTAATGGAGCACCATGCAAGGCACTGAGTGAATGCTTTTAATGTTTTAAGTTTTAATTTATTTTTTTTTAAATAAGAAGAGACTATAAAAAGCAAGAGAGATACAAGTAAAGATTTCTCCAGACCACCTTAATTCTGGCTCTTCCTAAAATTTTTTTCAGATGACTTTCATTTAGCTGTGTTCACAGGATAACACAGATGGAAGATGGCCCAGTCATTACAGCAGTAGCTGTGCAGGATTAGGTTTTCCAGTACACTTCAGATTTATTATGGAGGTTCTTTAGTTTCTTTAGGTCTCTACTGCCAGTCTGCAAAGCACAAGCAAAAGTATACTGGGCTCAAAAATCCCCCACGGATGCTGTGAGAATGAGCTCTGTATCAGTAGCTGAGGGGGGGTCAGAGCACCTGTGGGGATTGTGTCTCACACTAAGTTATCTTCACGTCTTCCACATGAACCATGTCTCATGCTGCAAGGCAAACTAATTCTGCTTCAAATATCTGCTTTACCAGGCAACTGGTTTCCACACTTGCTGCATGAAGGTAAATTGGAGAGATTCTTCTTCCTCTTGGCTTCCTTAATGATGGTGAACACCCTGGGGTTCTGGACCATTGCACACAGGTATGTGTGAGAAAATGAAAGCTTGATGTTTCATTTGTAGGTGCAGGTAGAAATTCTTGTAAATTCTGTGAACTAGGGTGTGATAAAGAGTTGGTAGTGATAGATCATATGTGGAGAGAGGTTTCACAGCAAAAATGTGGAGAGATTTAGAAAAAAGACTGATGTAATTAACTTAAATAGTTAAGGGGTGTCATTATTATAAAAAACCTTAAAGAAAGAAGAGCATCATATTCTTTGCAGGAGGGTGTGAATGTGTTGGCATGGAGTTTAGATGGGAGCACAAAGCTATATTGGCCATGGAACTGACCTCCACTGCCCTTGGTTTTGTACCAGTTTATAGAAAGCATTGCTGCTGTCTCAGTGAGATCTCATCTTCAGCTCAGGCCAGCAGGCAGAGGGGGGTGAGAAAGCAGCAGATCGCTGCAGGTTACTGCTGTGTGCAGCAGCTTCAACTGCACAGTCCCCAAATATTTTCTGATATTGGGCATGGCATGGAAGCAACTTCCAGCCAGAGACAGCAGAATTTCTCAGCCCCCTCACAGGAAGCAACTTTATGCCACCTGTAGAGCCTAGGTTTAATCCCTGTGTGCTGCCTGTGAAATGCAAGGAGCTCCCAGCTCTGGAGCATTTAATCCGAGTTAATTTTCTATGGTCAGTGTTGGAGTAACCCTTGAAGTCAAGAAGAGGGAGGGAAGCAGCCTGTGCCACCAAGGGTGGGAGGGCTCACATGCAAGTGGCCCTTGGGCTTTGGGAGGCAGTTCTGTGGGAATCCTTCAGGAACTTTGATGAAGCAAAGATGTGATGATGAGAGCAACGAAAAACTTCCAAGGGCAGTGCACTTCTGGAACTCTTGACAAAAATATTGGTTTTTCTATTACATAGAGTAGTAACTTTGCAGCACCAAAGTTTACCATAGCACCTTGTGGATTATTCCAATGTGATTCTCTTAAATGTGACCTGGGTCACAACTAAAAAACGTTTAAACAACTAAAAACATTTCTCCTGCGTGTACTTTGTATTCCCCTTATGAAATGGGATTTTTATTCTTCTGTAAATTGAAATTTTCATTTGGGACATTTACTGCTGAAAACTAAAAGGTTTTGGTTGTCAAAGTTACCATAAAATTGGTTTAAACTCAAAAAAAAAAATTCCACCACATCTTAATATGTTTTTATGAGGAAATCTGTTGACCTCCAATCTTCCTAAATATAGAAAACCAAACATTTAAAAAAGTTTGTTTCAAATCAACATTTCACTTCAGAATCATGGTACCTCAAATTTCAATAAGACGACTAAAATATACAAGAAATATGGTTTTTGAAGTCAAATGTAATTTTTTTTTTTTTTTTTTTTTTGTGAATAAAAAACCCACAGGGGAGAAAAAAGAGTGAGGGCTATTGAAATAAACACCGATTTAGACATGGGGAGAAATCAGAGTTTAAAACTCTGAATTAGAAAAAATACACTAAAATTTCTCTGAGGAGAAAAAAGCATGTTCATTATTAATTTTTTTTAAAAAGGCACAGAACAGGTATTGTTAACAGCTGCACCCGCTTTGATACGTCTCATCATGAAGTTCTGAAAGGCTCTAGGAAAATGCATGTCATTTTTTGTTTATTTTTTTGTCCTATTTTTTTGGCTGCCTTGAAGTCCAGGACTCGAAAGGCACCGTAACTTAAAAGGTGTTGTTTAATAAACAATGGGTGAAGCTAATACCTTAAAGGATGATTATTTTTTTATTTTCCTTCTGTATCATCTCCCCCAGATTCAACAATCTGCATCAGGATTGCACCAAAGAATTCAGAGGATGTCTTCCTGGAGAAAAACTTCTGAAGCATGAAAAAGCCATCAAGCATTATAATGCTGTCCTGGAAAGTTCTCCCATTCTGTCTCCTATGGAGAAAACCTGATAAAATTTCACCCTCGTTTGACTAAATTTTGATTGTGTTATCCACCAGCTCTCTAATGATAAATTACCCAGCGTACTTAAGTGGAGCTATGCCCTGGTATTTATGAATTATCTGATGAATAATAATGTTATTTATAAGTTAACAAAATAGCTTTCTTCATAGGGCTTGGCCTTGAAGGAGGCTGCACTGTCATAATTCACATCGAGGCCAAGGAGACCTCACTGCCTGCCATGGCTGATGGAGAGAGGCTTTTAATGTTTATATGGAAATAGGTATCCACATATATTTGTACTTAGGAATGGTTAAAAATTAATAAATGTGCAGACGTTCATTTAGCAAATTTCTCTGTGGCAGTATCATTTACAAGCAGTTTTGGAATCTGGTATTGGCTGGTTGATATTTGCAATGGTGGGAATCTTGTGTGCTGTCCTTGGTTCTTGCTGATCTACTCCCCAGCCTTCAGCAAGGTGCTGCTTTAGTTCCCCTGTCAGTGAAATGGACACAGGCATATCAACCTTCTTTGCAAATTGCTTTGAGATCTACCAAAAATACCCTAGAAACAAGGTACCACTCATCAGTCCATCAAGTGTGTCATGAAGCCTTGATGCTGAGGCATCCAGTCTTACCTGGCAGCAACACTGGGATTTGCCATTCCTAAAGGATGAAATAAAGAAAATTGCTAGTAGGAGAATGGGAGACTGGAATATATTAACATCAAAATTACTAACTGCAGCCCAGTTAAAAGGGGATGAAGGGAATTAGGAAAAGAAGATTGGGAAAGGGTAGATGCAACTGGAGATGGGGGGAAAAAATTGTTGGTAAAATGCAGTCCAGTTTGAAGATCCACACAGTGTTAAACACTCCCAAAATTGGCTGATTTTGTTATTGTGAGAGATGACAATCTGACACTTAACAGCTCTTTTTAGAATTCATACTACTAAAAAGAGTGAGGTCAGAAATGGGGTCTTTATGTGATGAAGAAACATATTGAACCCAAAAAACTGAAGGAGCACTTTGATACCAAGATGTACCTAGGAGAAGGGGCAGCTAAGTCAGAATGCTTGCTAGGTATGAGGAATGCTCTACCACAGGAAAAGCTACATTAAAAGGATATAATGCACTAAAGAGACAAAATCTGTGAGCTGAAACTGTGAAAGAGCTGGTAAAGGAAATCTCTTCTGCACCATTTACCACACTTAATGCTGTAACTTTAGGTTGGCCATTGTGGAAGAGGGAGAAAAATGTAGTGAATATACCCCCTCCCAGCAAGGGACAGACTTGTTCTCCCAAAGTGGCTCCATAAACTGGGCTGGAGCTGGGGCTGTGAGAGAAGAGACAGCAAAAGGCTGAAGGGTCTCTTCTCTGAGGGCACTGGAACGTGCAAGCCAGGCTAATTTCCACATATTTGAGTAAATTTATCCATGACACCTGAGAGTTATTTGCTTGTAAGGTATTATTTTCTAAATCATATTTGTACTGCAATAGACCCAGGTTTAAGCCATGAAAAATACTAGTTTCTTTCCTGAGAAATTCTTGAATACTTGACCTCTGTCCTTGCACAGCAAAGCTACAAAAATGCTGGCTGGAGTCTGCTGACAGGAAGGATGTGATTGCTCTCAATGCATTTGAGAGTTATACACAAAAAGACAAAAACTATGTAATAAAGGGGTAAAATTTAAAATTTGGGCCAGTGCATACCATTGGGTTGGAGATGCTTTCAAGAAATACTGATAATTTTTTTTTTTTCCTAACTGCAAGAGTAACAGTAGTTTGGAACCATTTACATGAAGAACAGGAGAACAAGAAACTGTTTTAAGGTAAAATGTTTCCTCTACTTCATTCTCAGGCTGAATGGCTTCAAACTTCCTGAGACCAGTTTGTTTTTGTTTTTTTTTTTTCTCCTCAGAAACTGAAGCATGAGAACAGATGACAGCCAATAACAGAATGCAGACACTTGAGCTGAATTGTCTGATGAAGAAAATTCTGCAAGAAAAAGAGGATTAACTCCCTGGGTAGGACCTGCCTGGCATGCACTTGTGCAAGCAAGGCTTCCAGCAATGAGGGCAGCAGTTTGGCAGCCTGCATGAACAGGTTCTCTGGAAGACAGGGGTTAGAATGGGCTCTGGGGTGAAGAGCTGCCTATTGAAACCTCGCTGCCTTCTTCACCCAGACTGGAGGAATGCTTTTTCTATCAGGTTTAATAAGGAGTTTGGCCTTTTAGATGGATGGCAGAAGAAAAGGGAGCACTGGTTGCTGAATTTTGGCACAGCTCAGTTGGTGGAGCAGAGGAATCTACATGCAAAAAACTGTCAATCAATCTCACTGTTATGACAGAGCAATTTAGCACTTAAAACCACCAGACAGGGATTTTTCCTGAACTGATGCATCTAGGACTCCATTCAAAGCTGATGGAATCCTCTGTGCATACAGGGCATTGCCTGAATTATATAAATCTTATGCCAGCACACAGTGAAATCAGTGTGAAGGACTCTAAAGGTTTAGGTCTTGACTTTGAGGGTAGCTGCTCTTCATTTCTGAAATTTTAGGGACTTAACATTAAAAAAAAAATTAAAAGACAGAAACAATAAGGATGTGTGTGTGCATACAAAATGAGGCAATAAACAGCTGGAAAATGTTAGGAGAGCCTTCTTTTGTTCAGCCTTTTGTTGATATGTGGCAGTTTTCATGGGAGATAAAACACTCAGATCTCATCACTTGTGTTTGAGGTCACCTGTTGCCATCTGCATTGCTCTGCACAAAGTAAATTTGGGATATGCATGTTTTAATCCTCTTCATAAATGTTTATAGTTTTGAAATGTATTGTGGAAAAAGTTGCCTCCTGGATGAGTTTAGGAGTGATCAGAAACATCCCATTTCAATTTTCTGTTTGATTACTGCCTAAATTTTCTAACTGTTCTCCCAGCACAGAGTGGAATTGGTATAAAGGACTCTAGATTCAGACTTGGCTTTGGAAGAAGTTGCTTTTGGGCATTTCTGGTTATAATTGAGTAGGTGCTGTGCTCATCAGAGGTCATTACTAGCCTTGAATAACCAGATGTACTGCTGATTACTGCTGCTACATTTTGGGGGTGTCTTTTTAGTGATTAAATGTGAGTTTTATAGTGTATTCATGTACACACATACAAAAAAAAAATGCAAGTTCTGTCCCAGACTGTTCGTAGACCACCTCAGTTATGTCTAAATGCATGGGACACCATTTTGTGGGGGGGGGGGGGGGCTGAAGAAAACTCGATGGAGAGGATTAAGATCTCCATCTGTTAAGTTTGCACTGATGATAAAACACATGCTCCCAGTTGGAACAAGATGCATTAAAAGAGCAATTTCACTTCTACTGCCTAGCAACAATGTCATTGAGCACCTGCAATAGTTTAAACATTAAGCATAATTGGCTTTGCTTGACATAAATCTGCAGTTTTGTAAATAAGAGCAGTTGAGTTTCTATGTAATACCAATTAGCTATAAGGAATGCTTTGTTTGCTGAAGCCTGCAGCTTTGTGGAGGAAAGAGGGAGTTGTTAAGGCTCAGCAGTGGTAGTCAGAAGGTAGAACCCAGATTAGACATTACACAGGCTTTGAATGTCCTTGTGCAAGTTACTTAATTTGTTTCAATCAGATTCCCTAGGTATGGAAGAAAGAATACTTTTTTTTTTTTTTTCTTTTGGTAAAAAACTCTGAGAATGTCTGATCACAATACCTTGGAGGTAATTTTACAGCACTAAGCTGAGCTGTCTTGTTTTGTGCTGAATTTCTTTTCCCTTCTTTTAGCTGAAGCTGCTATCACATCTTGAAAGTTCTTGAAAATTTTCCAGAATCATTTGTTTCTGCCAGTGATGGAGGAAAGAGGTGCACGACCCACTAGACATGAAAATCAGTCTTGTTCAGTTCCTGTGAGAACTGTGAGTTGGAAAGGGGAGGTAGGAGGATTCCTTCCTTGTGGTGTTATAGAGTAGAACTGCAGAGCAGTAGGAGAATTCCTTCCTTGTGGTGTTATAGAGTAGAACTGCAGAGCAGAACTAAAGCTTTTAACTTAAGCTTGGTGTCTGTTTGCTATAACATGTATTACATTTGCTGTGGCAAGGGCAAATGCAGCTACCTTCCAGAGGATGTTTTGGAAGTCTGCTTTTTCTCATCTGAAAAAATAAAAAAGGAAATTCACAAGTCTGCTCATGATTTCTCTGTTCAGAATAGAATAAAAATTGCCTTTTCCTTTCTACCTACCTGGTCTCTAGAAAGTCTCACCATAGAAGTCACATTCTGGTGGCGTAATACTTTAAATTATTCTAGTTTCAATCTCTGTCTGTAACTTTAAATACAGATTTCCTTGAATCAGAGAAGGTTGACATCTGAACCTTATGGAGTCTCCTTGTATTGGAGCTGACTCTTTAAAGTTAATGAGTTCTAATACTCAGTGGTAATAAGAGTGAAAGAAACTGCTCTGACAGGGATTCTTCAGTGTTTTGGAGATACTTCATCTCTGCAGAGTGCTGGATATTGCACCCCAAGACTACCAAGTTGTATTTTGTTGGGAGATACACACTCTCAAAAATAAAATCAGCAGGAACTTTTTTTTTTTAAATACTGTATGACAAGCATCTTTTCCTACTTTGATTTTGCTTGTGTGGTTTTTTTTGTTTTGAGGCTGAATTTTTTTTTTTGTTCATTCTCCCCAGCTTAAATAAAGGAACTGGAGTATGTACATCTACAGTTGACTGGGGAGTAGTCCAGCACCTTTCCAAACCCCATGATGTTTTGTAGAGCCAAAATATTCTCATTCCTTTCTAACTCACATCTGAGAAAATGCTCAAGTCTAGAAAATACTGCAGATATTAGCTTTACATTTTTGAGGGTTAGGCTTCTCTCCTGCTAATATGGGAAACTCCTGTTCAAGTGGTTGCACTATATCACATCTGGAAGAGCTCAGATTTGAACAGAGGTTTTGAAACTGAATCTTCAATACCCAGTAGAGTGTGCTGACCCTTTGGAGCTGAATGCAGGTTATGCATATTTTCTGGATTCTCCTTTTATTATTTAAATATATATACTCTTTCTCCTTTTGGATCAGAAGACATGTTTTGAAAGCTGAAATACTTAACAAACAATCCAAAAAATCCAATCACCGAGGAGGAGTCAGCAGGGACATCAACAGAAAACAAACCTTAAAGCAGTTGATGTTTGTCCTACCTGCTTTGTAGCCTGGTAAAAAGCATCTTTTGAAACCAGATCCCAAATGCTTTTATTGTCATGTTGTGTGAACTTCAGAAGCAAGATTGCCAGGAGGCTGGGGGTAGTAGTCAGAGTAGCACTTAATAAAAAGGCACAGTGAGTTATCTCAGTTTCACTTCTTGCATGGTCAATGACTGTGATATGAAGATACTGCCTGTTTAGCTGGCAGGATGGAGCAATCTTTGATAACAAACAAAATCATAAATTCAAAACTAACGTTGAATAGTAAACCGAAGGTTGCAAGAGGATGCTGCTTGAAAGTGAATCCAGCATTACAAGCAATTCTGAATTTCTTCATCTTGGTTCACAGAGTTTTGCTGTTGTCTTGAAATTGTTCCCTTTTAAAGTGTTCAGGAGAAAAACCTGAGAGGTTTTAATATCATGCTGACAGATGATAACCCTCTCAACAAGCTTCGTCACTGGTTATAAAGAGCTGTCATTTAGTGGAAATGCTCTTTAAATTTAAGCTGTTTGTAAACTAAACTTTAAAGGTGAGAATATTGTGTAAAACCTTAACAGCAGAAATATTATGCAGCCTTACATATTCTGTAAAAAAGAACTAGGCAATGTCTGTGACTTTAGGGAAGAAACTTCATTGCAGACATACAAGTACAGAAATTATGCAGGTCTTGCAAAAATAAGCAAACAGCTTCAAGAGCAGAGAGCAGCAAACTCTGTGAAGAAGGGAGGGAGGTGATTATTAGCCATTTGAAAATGGTGTTACTTTATTCCTGGAAGCTTTGATTGCTGCTCCTTGGGATAGGAAATTCATGTTTATGAGAATGTGTGAGAGTGGAGGGAGTTCTTGTCAGTTAGACTGCACAGGTGTTAAAAAGACTAAATACAGCGGCAGTAAGGGCACACCTAAAGTATCTATTTGTTGTACTTAAAAAATAAAAAAAAAAGACCAGAAAAGGGAGCTTTTGTAGTTCTGGCTTAAGTAACTGAAGGGTACAGCTTAGTAAATCCAGTGTTGCTTCTCCTGTCAGTTTCAATGTGAATTACCAGCCAACTGACTCTTGCCTTTGCAAAGTTTATTCATCTGATTAATGGCTGAAATGGACTATTCTCTGCTCAGTTAATTAAAACAACAGCCTCTGTTGCAGCAAGGGTTAACTAAAGCAAGGTGATTTGGGGTTTGCTCTTTTCCCCCAGTTAACATTTTCAAGCTCTCTTCCTATGCACCCAGTGATTGTTACACCTACTTTCCAACATTCTTTAATAAATGGCATTTTCTTTCTTCAAGCCTTTTCGAGATGCAGTGAGTTCCAAACAATCACTTGCACAGATGTTCATAAGTGTTTTGGGGTGGGTTTATTTGTTTGTTTGCTTTTCAGGGGGGTTTGTTGGGGTTTTTTTTTTAGATACTTGTGCAGTTCTGACACAGGCTCAGGCATGTAGATCCTTCAGAAATGCTCGCAGAGAGCGGCCCAATTTAAATTATCTATTGAATGCTGAAACACAAATTGCACATGAAATCCCCAAGCTTCAAGGGTCTCTGGCAGGTCACATCCTACCAGTCAGTCAAACATTTAGTCAGTGCTACCCCCATGCACCTATGAAACTGAGGCTGTTTGACACCTCTGAGAATATTTCTCATGTTAGATCTGTTGTAAATGAGCACATGGTCCAGAATAATTAATGGTAACACTTCAGTCCTTTTTTGACAGAGTTGTGTTTCTCGTGCAGTTTGTGCTGGTCTGTCTATTTAGCTGCAATCAGCCATGCCTGAAAGACAGGAAAGAACAAGACGGACAAGTGTGTCAGTGAGTGAACCTCTTTTCTGTAATTAGAAATGCACAGGGAATAAATTATTCTCTAATTCAAGCTGTCCAGCTCACACTAATAATGACAACTCAAGAAGCAATCTGTTTATAAAAATCAAAACTGAATTTGTGAGACTCCTTAGTGCAAGACAGGATTTACTGTGTAGTCTTGTTCTGATTTATCAGCGCTCTAGGAAGGCAGTGTGTGTGTTTAAGGCTGGACTACACAGCCCTTTCAGACACAAATTTTATATCACCCACGATTAGCTAAAACATTAATCAGAGATCAATGTAGCAGCTCTGGACCAAATTTTTCCCTGCTAAATTAATGACTGATAAGGAAAAAATGCCTCAAATAAAGGTATAAATAAACTTGGCCAAAGTCTTGTCTTTATTTTTCTTCTGTGGACACCTTTTATCTCTTCTCCATGCAATTGTTGTTGGCTTGCATGAGCAACACCTTTCCTGTTGGAGGCACTGGAGAGGACCCTTAGCAATGCCTCAATAATCCCTGATTTGCTCACATAAGTGTAATTAATCTCTTCCTTCTCTGGGCTGTAGGGCCAAGAGACTGGATGGGATCTTGAACTTCTGTGTCCAAAATATTTGGCTCAAGAGATTTTAACTGTTTCTTGAAATTATTTTTGCTACTATTTTCTCCTAAATTTACAAGATAGCCATAATTAAGGCCTATGTCATTGTAGCACCTGATTAAGATGCAAAAAGCTGAGCACTGAAGAGTTCAGAGCCCTCTTACTTGACTTCAACTTGGAGTCAAGTGGAGATGTAATGTCTTGAGAGTGGAGAAGGTGCCAGAGAACCAGCTTTCCAACACTGAGTCTGAAAATGAGAGTGCACAGTCTCCCTTTCACACCTGGGAAAGTAATCAGGTCTCAGGATTAGATATGTTACTTATCCTCTCTGAGAGCCAAAAGCTATAAAGAAACTGCTCAGAATTTGAGCAGCTGTCATAAAGCATCCCTGACATTTTTAAGCAATCTCAGATCTTTGGATGAAGAGCCACGATAGTAACTCTATTTTTTGGAAGGCTGAGGTGTACACAATGAATTCTGTCTGTCAGACAACATGCTGCAAAAGAGAGTGGTGACTACCAGAAGTCAGCCTAACAGGTAACAATATTTTTTTTATTATTGTGAAATCTCAGCAAATCACTTTATCCATTTTATTCTTCATACAAAGTGTATTGTGGTCAGCCACTGATCTGAAAGTACAGATGAGATCAAGGGGAGGGAACAAAAGCTGTCTGGGTTTTCTGGCACATTTGTGCATATACATCACTTCAAAACAAATAGAACAAGCTTGAAGACTCACTGTCCAGTAAGTCAGAGTGCCTAATTAATTAATTGCAAACCATGAAATTCTCAAATTAGTTTATTATTCAAATATATTCATGTACTTCCCTCCCCCAGGGCTCTCCCCCTAAAAAACCCTGCCTTTTCAGCACAGCTCTGTTTTGTGAACATCTGAAATCTGAACAAAAGAGTACCCACAGTGTGTCAGACCAGTCATCCTTTTACACAGAGAGTGAGGGGGAGCACAAAAGCCTTCTGAGTAAACCCTTCCAGGAACCCAGGCTGAAGGAGATATCTTTACTTTTGTGTTTCTGCTTGTTCCAATAGCTTCTGTAAATAATCAGAGTACAAACAATAGCTAAACATAATGCTAATTGCCTGTCAGGCATGATCCAGTTTAATGTGCAGTTCAGGTTTTCAGTTTACATCTGTTTTTAGTATTTTGCTGCTAGTGCTTTTGCTCTTGGGGTTTTTATGCCTTGCATTTTGAAGTCCAAGGTGAAGTCAGCTGTGGGCCAGACACTTCCCTGATCAGGTTTCTACAAGTAGTAGGAAGGGGATTTCGGATGGAGGAGAGAGAATGAACTTGCACATCACCTTCACAGAGTGCACACTCTTCAAATATTATTTTGTCTGAGCCTCCACTGCCCTTCCCATAGCTCTGTAGCTCAACATCTAACATCAGGGAGCTGTGCTAATGAAAGGAGCTGGGGACAGATCTGGTGCTTTTTGTGGTGTAACCTCTCATTACAGGAGTGAAATGAGCCATAAGCTACCAGAGCTTGAGCTTTCTAAGTCCACAAAATAGACATGTGGCTGATTTGAAGTTAGTTTAGAATCCGTTTGTAGGAAATTCCTTCCTTTAAAAATAGGATGAGATCTTTCCTTTTTATCATAGTGAGCAAGGCACTTGGGTCTTCTTTGATGGAAGAATTAGGTCTAGCTTTTTGTCACATGGGAAAATAAATAAAAATGAGTTGATGCTAACACCTTGGCTTCTATTCCTTCACATGAACTTAAACCTCTCGTGGCCTGACCTCAGAAGAAGCATGTGTACAAGTAGTCTTCCTGGTGTGTTTGGGGGTTTGTTTTTGTTTTCCTTTGCCTTCCCCAGCTTTCATCCACCAGTGCCCTCAAAGCTTTGATATGAGGAGCACCCCACGGTGTTACAGATGTTCTCCTTGTTTTTTCAGCTCTTTTGGCTGCTTTTGACAGGCAGCTCTCGGTGGCCTTGTGCTGGCATCCCTGCTCTTGCTCACCTTTCCTCTCACCTGTTATGGCACAAGGGTCTTTTTTGTCTGCCCCATGGCAGGCAGTGCTCTAATCCAGGCCTCCTTCACATCTCCTCAGAAGTAATTCTGCTTTCCCGGCTCCCTCTGATGATCTGTCGCCCAGCCTCGCTCGGTGTTGCATTATTAACCAGCAAGCAGACACTCAGTGAACCTGGTGGAAACTGTATTCCAGGAGTGTTTCTGTGTGTGTGTGTGACCTGCTGTTCCCTGGTCCCTGCTCTGCTCCCACGTGTGCATCTGTGTGCATTGGGAATTTGGTTTCTGCAGGAATCATCGGTGCCCGTGTCCTTGCACACTCACTGCTCTTTGTCAGGTCCCTTGGCTTTTTTGGTGTCTGCGCTGCATTCCAGGAACAGTGGGGACATCCAGTGGTCACATGGGTTATAATTAATTACTCCCGATCCCGTCAGGGAGATCAGATTTCCAAGCTTTCTTGTTTTCTCAGCGTTTGACTTGTTTTTCATCATAGCTCATTATGCTGTAAAGTGTCTGACAGAAGGTTGGGATGACTTGTTTTCTCTCGTCTTTTTCTCCCCCCTATGTGATGTTGCTTCATATCTATCAGCAACAGAAATCAGGAAGTTGAGTCTCTCGCAGACAAATATCTGGGGATATCTTTTAATTGCTTTTCAAATTGAGGATTTGGAAGAAAGAGTAAAGAAAATATAGCTATTCTTTTGAATGCATAACACTGGAATAACTGGTAAAAAAATGTTATTGCTAGTGGTGACAAGGATACTTTTTTTTATTTTTTTTTTAAAGTGATGACAAATAATCACAAACTTTTTATACAACTTTTTCAAATTACTTCATGCATAATGCATGTGCACCTTGGTTCATCTGGCGTCTGTAATGAGGCTGAGAGGAGCTGTCTCCTTCCCTTTTCTGAACTTGGCAGTGATCAGATTCAGTCCCTGCTCATCGTGGAAGCAGAGCCTCCCATTTTCCCGACTGAGTGGTTTTTTTCTGGAATGATTCTGAACAAGATAGATTTTAAAATACACAAATAAAAATAGACCTGTTCTGTGGTTGTCACAATATAGCATAACTGTGAATTCCAGACCTTTCCATCAGAGGATGGAAGATGCTTCTTATCCTGTCCTGCTAAATTTGTACTGTATGTACATATATATATATATATATTTAATTTGTTAAATTGAGTTTAATCAATTTAAATTAGTTGAATGTATATATTTAATTTTTTGTATAGCCATGCAGAGGATCCAACTGTCCTTTGCTCTCTTGGTAACTCCAAGAATGGAACAAGCTGATCTTAGCATCAGAATAGCAAAATGTCTTTCTGCTGTGCATCAGTGTGGTCAAATCTGCTCCCTCATTTTTTTCAGAAATGTTTAAAAAAAAGAGTATGAACCCTCCAGGGTTTGAGAGAACACATAAAAATCTTAACTTATTTTAAAATTAATTTATTATAATCTTGTGTAATACTACATTTCTGTTAGTCCATCTGATAGTGGAAACACTGCCTTTATTTTGTTGTCAAATTACAAATTAATTTAAACAATACTATTGTTCCTCTGCTGTTTACTGTTTCAACGTTGAGATAAAATTTGTGGAGGCCATGGGAGAAATTCTACAAAAGGTCACTGGCCTAATCATAAAATGTCTTTAAAAGTTTTATGATCTTTTAATGGAGTGCAGTATGATAATTCCTCCTGGAAAAGATCTAACTCTGGAACAAAGCCTTTCAAAGGAGCACTGCAACTTCGGCACAGCAATTCTTTTCCCCAGGTTTGCGTGGTGGCAGTGACCAGCCAAAATGGTTCAATCATTTGGAAAAAATATGATGCACAAAGAGAGCAAGATAGAAATAATGGATTTTAAATTTTACCTTGGTGGAAGAGTATGGTAATTTTAACAAGGCAAACTCATATAAAGAAATAATAATTACCTAAAATGCATTTGTCTTTTAAGCAAATTATATTGAATTTCCTCGACTTTATTTGTGAAATAACTGGCTTTTTCCAGTGTACCAGGATGGTTACATGTCAACAAATCTGTAATTTTTCCTGGATGATGGAGATGGTGGGAATACCAGACTGGAAATCCATGGTGTTCCCTCATTTTCTCCTCTTCTCTGCTGGTATTTTCCCATGCAAAATCATCTTCAATCCCTGCTTCAAAGATGTGGACGGACATCAGAAGCTAAACAATGGGTGTAACTGAATTTATGTCAGAAGTGAGCATTTACAAAGCCTACTTTTTAAAAACAACTTTGCCTGTGGGCCAAAATCTTGTGCCTTTTACTGTCTGCTGGCAATCTTCTGAATGCTGAATTGTTCCTACTGATATCAAGTTTTGAAAGAAATGCATTTCAAAGGTCTGAATGAACACTGTGCGTGGCCTTTCCATGTTGCTGGTGTTGCAGTGGAGACTGTTGTTTTTTCCTTAAAATAAAGGGGAATTCTGGCCATTTGGGGGTTTGTCAGGAGCTCTGGTCTGTACATCCTGTTGATGCCTTCTCCAGCCACCTAGAAACAGAGACTAGACAAGAGTAAGGGAATAAAGGTCGGTGTTTATTTGAAGGCCCTTCAGGGCACACCCTGGGGGAGCCAGAGGCTGCTTCCATAAAAAATGGACCCCAAGATGGACGACAGGTCACGAGTTCTTCACACCTTTATAGGTTTGGTTCATTTGCATAGCAGGGTTAATTCTCCAATTAAAGCCCCAGTTTAATGATGTAATTCCCCTCAGCTTGCTCCCCCCTTAGAGGCTTTGGGTTACACATTTTGGGCCTAGAAGAGCCTGGCTGTCCTTGAAGGCAAAGCCTGGAGAGGCTTTGTTGTGTCTGCCCAGCACGAGAGAGCAGAAATTACAGGCTACAAGGAACTTCAAAGTTACACTCTAAGCAGCACAGAATTTGAAAAATACAAAAGTTAAAACCTAAGGCATCACTGTGCATGCCATTAATCAGCTCAGGAGCAGCACCTACATGGCAGCTCACCTGTTTCCTCCTCTACTTCCTTCTGGAGGGAGCTGCTGCTCCTACTTAGTGCCTCCCAACAGCCCTCAGTGATGCAGTAATATGCATTTGAAGTTCTGCCAAGGGGAAATGTAGCGGTGTTTGACAGTAGCAGCGGATATCGGGAGGATTGGGGGGGTTTTTTGTTTGTTTCTTTCGTTTCTCGAGATGAGCCTTTCCGTTTGCGCTCGAAGTTTTGCTTGATTAATGTATTCGTTAAAGAGGAGTGACGGTAATGATTAAACAAAAACATCTTTAAAATGCAGAGTTCATTTCAACCCATTTGGTTTTGTTGCACACAAATTGGATTGGCATTGCATCCTGCACAGCAGGTACTCCACTTGAAATCAAAGACAGATGCTTTTATAGGATTAGAAAGGATATCTTGAGGGGTGGAGGAAGAGATTGAGGTTGGGGGGCTTCTGTTGCTTTTTCTTGTACTTTTTAGTAATAGTGAGGAATGAATAATGATAATACTGCTGTTTTGTCTGCCTTGAGTACTAATAATATTGTTTGCTTACAATTAAAAGGAAATAAAAGCTTCATTGTAACTTGAATTCTGAACAAATCAAGGATACTTAATTGAGATTCTTTCCCTCATAAATAACTAATGGCACCTGAGTCTATTTGAATTTTAATGCTAAAAAGCTCTGAATGAAAATATTTGACTGCTGAGTCATGTCAGGCTGCCACTTTTTTATCTTTTTAATTATCTGACTGTATGTCTTTTAAGAGCTTCACAAATTACTCAAGCCCAATCTTTGCCCAAATGGAGACCTGATGAGGGAGCTGCAGCTTGCAGAGGATAGCAGTTGGTTAAAATAAATGCAATTGAAGCATGTCTTTTGAAAGAGAGATCTCAAAGATTGAGCTGAACTGCTGAAGGTATTGATCTTCCTCAAGTTCACCGCAGCCAGTTGACTGCTGCAACAGGAGGGGAAGGTCTAGGATCACTTCCATGGCTCTGGCAGGACCTTCCAGTCAAAATGTCCATTTGGGCTGCCCTTTAGGGGGTGTGATCTACAAGAGCCACCAGCACCCCGTGAAAATCGAGCTCTGGTGAAATATCACCTGGAACACCCAGACCCCATTTGTCAGCACACGATAAGCCAGCATTTCCCACAAAACATTTTTCAGATTGCTTGGTGTTAAAAATGATGATATCCTCATGCAGGCTTTGGGGCTCCTGACTTGGAATACCTTCCTTGCAATCTGCTGTGCTTAATCATCTGGCATTTCCGCACACTGCAGCCTTTCTGTAGCTTGCACTGTTTACTGTTTACCACGTTCCAGCCACATTTATGGCTTCACAAAATATTTCTTATTTAGTTTCTTTTTAAATACATGATTCCATGAGTTTCTCCTGTCTCTTGACACTGCAAAGCATCAAAAACCTTGGGTTTTCCCAATGGAACTGTAATTACTTTTTTTATAGTGTATTATGTTTAGTCAATACTTAGCCTCACCTAAGAGAGTGGAAGAAGAGAGTGGAAGGGAGGAGCAGCTTGCTGGGAATATTCACCTTTTTTTAGTGTCACGGTTATTTTCCTGAGTGTGTCCAAAGTCAAAGATTACTTGCAGGGTTGGCTTCTCTGTGTATTGTTCAAATACCACAGATGGAGAATCTCTAACCTCAGGAACTTGTCGGTGCCTTAGGAAGCAATAAAACAATAATTCTGAGAAACAAGAGAGAAATCTCATGTATCCCAACCAATTAAAATTTTTCTCCAGCTAAAGCCATTTGATAACATCACTCCATGTGATTTGAGTTTCCCCTCAGCTGTTGGTGAATGCTGTCTGTTCTAGGTCACAAGAATCATGACTGCACTGGGCCCTTTTTCAGGCTTTAATACCTGGTTTCATTCTGCTGCCTGGCCTGACTTAGTCATTTATGAGCATCTGGGTGTGCCTGAAAGTTGGACTTGATGGTCTAAGATGTCTTTTCCATCTGTCTGGTATGATCCATGGAGTTTTTCAACCATATAAACTCCTAACATTTCTATAAGGTTCTGTTTATTACTGTTTGGTTTGGGTTTTTTACATTTCCTACATTTTACCTGTAAGGTATATGGCTTGCAGAAGACAAGAACTAAACTTAGATTTTTATGATCAAACCAAAATAAGGTCTGGCATTTTGTCATTGATGATTTTACTGCAGCAGAAAAATCCTGAAGTCTAGGAATCAAATTATAATTATTGCCCCCAACTCTTACCTGACTTTGCTTTCAAAACTGATCTCTACCACAGATTTAATCTGGTATTTCTCTTTTCAGGTTTGCCGAGCACTAAATTTATCTGTGTTCTTTATGAACTCCGAGCTTGGTAGAGTCAATTCTTGATGGGGGTTGGTTTGATTTTCAGAATAAAGGATCTTAACCTATATAGTTCACAGAGGCTAGACCAAGGGAATAAATCAATAAATCAATGGGGAAGTGGAGATAGCCTTGCCATCTTCTATTGCATATTTGTGGTCCTGCTTAAGAAACAAACTTTGCCATTTAAGTGCATGCAAAGAAATAATTGCTTCTTTTGTAGTAACTCCCTCATTCCAATCTTAAATCAACCTACAGAATATAGAGGAAGATGTTTTAAAAAATACTAGACACCTGGAAAGCAGAAATATAGGTCAGGATTCATAGAGGTGCTTTTTCTAATTCTAATATTTTGCATGAGAGAAATTTTGGGTTTTTTTCTGCCTCCAGTATTGGTATAGAAGCTCTTTAATTGGCTGAGATTTTAAAGAACACTCTAATGAATGCTTGCTTCCCATTGAACTTTTGAGAGAGAGATTTGTGATGCATTCTCTTAAAATCATGAACAGAAAAGCAGTTTGCTTACTCAAAAACAGTATCCCATTGAAGAAAGATGTGGTGTTTATCATTCAGCAATCAACTTAATTGCCTTCCATTATGAAATTGGCTTGGGTTTTTGGGTTTCCGCCATAACAGTTTTTAATAGCACAAATGAATTTTTCATAGAATGAAAATGAAAAACACTTCCAAAATGCCGAATTCAAAGATACATTTTTCCACTGTGCATTCTTCCATGCTCCTGCTGGAAATCATCAAGTCATATGCTGTTATTGCTTGTCAGAAGACCCATACAGATGGGAAGTCCTTCTATTTTATATTAGCAGAGGCTGTAGGAAGCCAGAAATAGGGAAGTGGAGACAGTCTTGCCATCTTCCAAAACTGAATACAAGAGGAATGTAATCAACCTCCCAGGAGAACTTGAGAAGTTTTACTGCTTCCTGACTTCAGCAGGAGCTCTGTTCTATCTGTAGTCATTCTACTGTGAGCCCTGATCCACTTTTTAGTGTTTATTTTCTCCATTGCAGGGGGAGTATCCAACAGGTCAGGCAGCTCCTCTCATCTTGGAAATGGTGGCCACACCAAATCCACAACTGAGAAAACTCAGCACTTAAATGCACAACACCCTGCAGGTGTGGGTGGTTGTAGGGATGCAGATCAACAGGGAGACTTGGGGAGTTTCTTTCTCAAAAATTCTTTTCTCCTTTTCTCTTCTCCTCTGCTTGAGACCCCTGTGGTTCCTCTAACGCTGGCCTGAGCCCTTATTAACTGCAGAAGTTACATCTTAGGGGGCAACAGAAGTGACAGAAGCAGCATGGGGGCTTTCCTGGAGGCTCTGCTTAGCGAGGTGATGTCACTAAGTGTCTGAAAAAAACCTCCAAAACCAACGAAACCTTTACTTTTATGAAGTTGGGGCATTTTTTGAAGACAAGAATATGTAGCTCTTTCAGTATCTCTCATATGAACCCTTTCCTATTGGTACAAGCAAAATTCTGCTGCTGCTATAAAAGGTTTTCCACACTAGAAGAAGATCTACATTACTTTATTCTGATTTAAGTGTGACCAGTTGATGCTTGATTGTATCACAGCTATTTAATTTTAAAAAATAATTTAAATAACCCCTCAGCTTTCTGTGCTGCAAATCAAATTTTGGCTAGCTGTTGTATTTTGCTGCAGGATCTGGTCTTCATAAACAGCATTTCAGTGCATATTTCATTATTCTTTTCTGCCTTTCTTGACTCCTACGGTCTGACTATTAACATATCACTAAAATTAATTTTTAGAGCTATTCAGGATGCTTTCTAAAAAGAAACATTTTGAGGATGATGTAGGATTAAAAAAGAAACAACAACACAGCTTTTCAGTGCTGCTCCTGCTTTGTGAGAATTGATTTCCTGGTTGGATTTGTTGATTGGATTGGGTTTTTTAACTAGGTATTTTTTATGCAATTTTTTTTAATAACACTTATTTTTGTGGCTGTTATTGTAAGATTATTGCAGAGGCATTTAAATACCATTTCTAAGTAAGATTTTAATTTCCTCATCTCTCTCATGTAAACTGCAGTGATGAAAGCAAACGTTGCCATTGAATTTCATGTTCTTTCTTCCAGACGAAGAGAAAAAAATTGAAAGCTTTACTGGGATAAAGTTTTAAGGGGTCTTGCTGGATATTCTTTTTTGGAAGATGGAAGCTGTCACAAGAAAGAAGAAAATATATGGACATTTCAGAATCTGTGTTTGTCTAAATTTCTCTAAAAATTAATCCTGAAAATGAAGTACTTTAGGAATAGCATAATCTAGGAAAATCAGACTGGTATCCAACACACATTAGTGGATGCTGACTTCTTCCAGTGGTGGCTGCTGTGTGTGCTTGTCGCTGTCAGGAGATCATGTGGATGCATTGTCTGATAATAGCTGTATTTTTTACCTACCTGTCAGATTTGAAAGGCTGAATTGATGGTGTGTGTGGTTTAAACAGGATGGATGTGGATGTGTACAGTACGTGTCTGTCAAGGAAAGTTGGAAATGTATGAGTTAACTGTATATTGTTTTGTAGTAGGGTAAATTTTTAATCACATTGCATGTATACTTTTTTGGTGGAGGAAGTAATTGATATTTGGGACACAGAGGGATATAAATATTTTATTCAGTCTCCTAAAAATAAAAGGAGTCATGTGGGTTTCTTTCATGAACTTATATGTTTATCAGCTTTAAGATGAAGGAATTTATTCATGAATGTTGAGATGCAAAAATACCATCAGCAACAACAGCTGCCTAAATCAGTTGAGACAGTAGTGACTTACATAGTTTTGTTTTATATCTGCTTTTACTTTTGAGGGCAGGGAGCTTGTAAACACTCGCACCTCTGAAAACAAGTAAAAATCTCTGTAGGTGGTGACACACCTCCTTTCCCTTCATTTACTAAATCCCATCACCAGCTCCTGCATTCCCATCCCTCCTTGGCACTGACAGTGTGGTACAGAGTTACTGATATGAGCTGCAAGAAAAGTCTGGATTTTTTGGAAGGAACGTATTTTCTGAGGCACTAATTGGTCTTTTCTTGACAGAGCAAAAGTGGCTCAAACCAACTGCATCGTACATGGTGTTCTTTTCTCCAAAACTGCATCCACTGGGGCTTTTCTTGGGCTGAGAAACCTTGTTATGCTGAAATCATGAGTGGAGCTTCAGGACACTGATGTGACAATAGCATTATGTACTTATTGTGGCTGTAGGTTGTTTGTTAAGGCTCTGTATTCAGCTATTCAAAGACAAGAAGACATCAAAGTGACAGTGTTTTATTTAGTCACAGAGATGAGAGAGATGTGCCAGGTCAGGTGCGAGTGGTGAGCATTAGTGACACTGCTGGACATTGCCTGGGCAGGGAGCTTTGTGCCCACCATCAGGCTCTGACTCAGGAAAAATGTGATTAAAGCAAGAAGTGTGCCAAAAAACCCCCACTTTGCCATGGTTCCCTCTTTATTAAAAAATTAGCTATTAATAATCCCTATAATAATCTCTGCATCTGCAAATACAGTGGGACAAGCCCCAGTCTGAGCTGGAGAGGAAAGGTGGGATGTCTGAGGTGTGCTGGAGAGGTGTTAGCATCCTACTGAATGCTGTTAGCAGGGGCTTGTCAGCCCTGTCCTCTGAACTCAAACCCTGCCTGCTTAAACAGACAATAAATCAAGAATTGTTTTGAAAAACTCACCAAAAGCGAGTCTAACAGAGCCTCTAAATCTGATCAGCACATTGCATTGTCCTCATTCCTGTTTATCCAAATGTGACAATGCTATAATCAGCCCCCCATGAAAATATTTGGCTTAAAATGGTGTTTTAGCATCAGGAGTTTGGTATTGTGGTTGTTTGGGGTTTTTCCCCCCCTCTCTTTGCTCCTTGCTGCCATTTGAGCGCAGCACGTTGTTTGCCTGTGGAAATATAGATTGGGTGATCTGTCTCTTTTAGACCATTCAGTGATGAAATTTCTACTGTACTACTTTATTGTGATATTACCTGACTAGATAAAGCCATTTTCTGTCTGAAGAGGGAAAGAAGCTGGCAGTGTCTACATAAATCGTGTTACTCATTTCATGCTGAGACAGGGGTTCCCAAAGGGAGATCCTCTGGGACACGTCCCTCCTCAACAGGAAAACAAACAGAGGCACAGCCTGTTTGTGAGGAATGGAGCTGATCAGTTTTATAATGTTGCTGTTATTACAATAAACAGCTATTGCAGTTTAGTTTAACAGGTATCCCAACAGCTATTCAAAAGTGAAGCACATGTGAAAGAAATACAGCCTCCTCCTGCTCCCTCCCTTCCCCAAAGCACTTGGCATCACCCTTGGACTCCAATTTCAGGGAAATGCCGGCATATCTTAAAATAATGTTATGTTGGTTTGTTCAGGCCAAAATTGCTGCTTTGTCTGGCCCATCTGAATACCATTGTCCAATATTAGAGTGAGGCAGCTCTCAGATCTGTTTGTGAAAGCACTAGTTTTTTAATAGCTCCTTATTTTGTGAGCTGCTCGCCCCTAGATCCTAATGTGCTTCATAAAAATAAGGTAAAATTCTCATCCTTGTTTTGCAGACGGAGGACTGTGGTCTTCAGAGACAGATAACTGAATAGGGGAGCTGGACGGGATTTCTGGCAAAAGCTATTTTTTGTCAGGAAACATTGATTCATTAAATCTCTTTTGCAGAAGCATATGCTTTGATGAAACTCCTGGCATGAAGTTTTCCTGAAGCGTGGGACAGAATTTAAAGGCAGATTTTCTGTGCTGGCAGAAAAGTGAACACGGACTTTCCTCCGTGGCTGTGAAGGGCCCTGGGTCACCCAGCTGGGCTGTGCAGAGAGTCTGTGTCCTGCACAGCAATGTGGGGGTATCCAGGCATGCCTTATGCTGTCCTCTCCAGGTGCTGAGCCCTCTCAGTGTGGCAGAGAATGGCAAAAGGGCTGATATTCCAGAGCCTGCTGTGAATGACCTGTGATCTGTCCCTCCCCTGCAGGCTGTCCAGGCCTGGCTTTGTGCTCTTGCTAGGCAAATACCAGGAATATCTCTGGGGTCAAATGCAAAGCAGTACAAAAGAGTGTAAAGTTGTACAGACTGAGAAGTTAGAACTCGGAGGTGTTTTTTAATTGACAGAGAAAATGCTTTGTTCTGTCCTACTGGTAGTTACTGGGAAGAAACTCCTGACAGCATCCTGGAAATCAGTAGCTCTGGCTATGCATGGCATTTCTGGCCAGGCTGTGTGGACACCCTTTCTGCTGTTCTGAGCCTCTGGAAGGAGGCTGATACTCTGCTGGTGGAGTCCTTGATCTGCGATGAACAGCCACAGCTCTGACAATAATATTCTGCACTTCTTTAGTCACTGCTGCACAACTCAAAATTCCCTTTCAGAGCCTGCATGAAACAACCTGATGTGCCTGAGCAGTGGGTAGGATAGTCAGTGTTTTTCCAGCTGGGGGAACGGGAGATCTGACAGACTCAGTGATGTGCCCAGTGTCACAGGGGAGGGAGGGAGGGCTGCTGTGCACCAGAGACTGAGAACACAAGTGTCGGCTCCTTCAGCATGCAGAGCTCACCTGTGCTCAGCACTGCACCTCAGGCCTCCTGATGCTCTCTTCCCTGCCTCGCCCACATTACCACATCCCCACCTAGAGGTTCAGTACTCTAGGAAGAAATTAAAATGCGAAAACAAAAATGCTACCTCTTCTATCATAGCTTGTTTGGGCTTCTTTTTTAAACGCTGCCCTTTCATTTTATTTTTTTTCCTTCTCCTTGTTTTTTGTGTGTGTGCCCACTTTGTTTTCCAGCTCTAACCAAAATACCCAGGACTGTGTAGTCGGCTGATTGGTGTCTTCTGGGGTCTTTTCTCCTTTGATAAAATGCTGCTGGCTCTTCTGTACCTGCTACTTTATATCTTTCCCCCTCTCATATATAGCTACCTATATCATATGGAAAGGATCAAACAGTTTTGATTTTTCCCAATGATACTGAGAAATGCAATATTTATCACAGGTTACTTGCAGAGAAGAAGAAAGGAGAATCTAAGAGTGTTCCCTTCAGCTGTGTTTCTGTCAAGGCATGGTGTATGTCCCAGTCCACTTGTTTTGCTCAGTGTGTTAGTTCTACTTACTACCAGTTGTAATGCAGCAAGACTGATAAAGTTGGTTGCCTACTGGCCATGTGAAGGAGAAAAAACAACCAAAGCTGGTTGTTAGTTATCCCCACTAAAGTGCTAAACAAATCTCCCAGCAGCTAAACTCCCTTCCCTTTTTATTACTTACTGTACCTTGTAAATCAAATATTTATTAACTGAAAACAGCTTTGCTCACTGACTGATCTTGCAAACACGGGACAAATTCACCACAGCTGGCTAGTGGCCAATTGCTTATTCAGGCTGCTAAAGGAAATCGGCCTGGTGGAAAGACAAACTATGCGATGATTTTCCTTCCCCCCTTCCTCACCTCCCAGGAACAAACCGCTCACGTCGCCGCTTTGTCTGCCATATTTACCTCTCATGAAAACGAATGTGTCTGAATGAGGTCACTGCTACCCTTTTGAAGAGGACTTTATTTTTGTTGTGCCTGCGTCGAAAACGAAGCTTTGGTGGTTTGAAATGGCGGGAGCAAAGGCAGACATTGTTTCAATTAGCATTTTGGGTCTGTCACCCGGTGAAATGAAAAGATCCTTTAAGCAGCTGTTTCTGCAGTTGCTGTCTGATCATCTCTTGCCGTCTCCTGGCTTCGTGTTAATCTGTGGGGGTCCTCAACAGTCCGACTGCAGCAAGTTTGAAGCCCTTGGATGTTGAGGGATGACAGGATGCAAAGAACAAAACTAAATTCACACTCGCTTTCTCTTTCTCTGGAAGTGCTGCCGGTAAACTTGAAAGGTCTTTGCATCATTCGAGGCTTTGCCTTTGGTTGCTGTAATGAAAGTGATTTGCTGTCCGTCATCTAATAAATATCCCACGGAATGACAGCACAGTTGTGCTCTTTCACTGAAAGGGGAGGCAGAGAACAAGCAGGAATTGCAGGCATTTAAGAGAGGCTCTCCAAGGAGTTGTTCAGGGACACTCTTTTCCCTCCCTGCCAAAGCCAGAGCCACCTGCTACAAGCACATGCATTGCAGTAAATGCACACAGCAGGCTGGGTATCAGCAGTAAGTCCATTCTCAGTGACTCATTTGGGGCCTGAGGATCCTCACCTTGTGCCCTGAAGTTTTGCTCAGCGTCTCCACGCTGGTGTTCATCAGCCGTGGTTGCATTGATTTCACTGGTTATTACCAGAAGGACTTCAAATCTTATTAATGTTTTGCGTAATTATCTTTGTTCTCTCCCTTTCGGACTAATTTGAGGGATGATACAGCAATTCTCTCCTCACAGCAGCACTTTCCCCCAGCCTGAAGCACCAGCCTGCTCCTGGGTGTGTGTTCTGCTCCCCCCTGCTACTCAAGGGCTGCTCTCCTCCATCAGGCACCAATGGCTTGGGAGGTCCTGCAGCACATTTTCCTGGAGAGCAGCAGGAAGGCATCAGCACTTCTGCAGCACGCTGGGCTTTGTGGAAACCCTTGGAATCTGTGTGGCTGTGCAGTAGTGGTGGCCTCAGGAATACTGCTGAGCTGGACCTCAGCATGGAGCTTCCCAGGCAGCATGGAGGGGAGCTGCTCCATGGGTCATGTCCACCTCATGAGTGCACTTAGAATGCTCTGGCTCACTGCCAGAAGAGGACAGGGTCCTTACTGCTTGTTCCTGAAGTCACAGGTGACCAGTACTTTTCAGGCTAGACACTTTTTTTTTTTCCAAAGGCTAAAAACCATAATCCTATCTGGGTCTTCTGACCCTGTGAATTATTGCTAATATTTTCCCTTTTTCATTTTTATACCTTTGGATAGCTGAAGATGGATATACTCTGTCTTTAATCACTTTGCCATGCTGGAAATATTTATATATTTTAAAAAGAGAAAGAAATCTACATTTTATATTTGTGACAAGATGCATGAGCATTGCTGAGCAAGAAGCAACTGCCAGAACCCACAAATCTCTGTGTTAATTTTACATCCACCAAGCAAGGGTGATATATTTTATAGTGTGCATTAACAAGATGGTCATCAGGGACTGCTTATTTAGATAATAAAATAGCCACGAAGTCACTGTTGCTTTTTTTTTTTTTATTCACTTTTTATGTGTATAAACTATTGTCTTAAAAGATCCCTGAATACAGAGCAAGAGTGGAGTAGGGAAAGGCAAGAAATCCACAGACAGCTGCTCACAAAGCCATTGTAAATACCCACCCCACACACAGTTACTGGTTAACTGGGACAGAATGGACTCAGCCTGGTGCCAAATCCCAGTACCTGCCCTATCTGCTGAAGGATGTTTGCCTTGCCACAGGTACCTGATGGATGAGGATGCGATGGATGTGTCATGTTGTGCATAACACAAGCACCAGAAGGTCAAAATGCTAAATTTATTGTTTGCCTTTCCTGGGTGACAGCATTATTCTGCAATTCTGAGGTTTCAGGTCCTTCCACTCTGCCCCAAGACATCTGTAGGCTACTTAGAAAGTGCTCGAGGAAAATCTTGGCCTCAAAAGTGCGTCCAGAGAAGTCTTACATTTGCAACCATCAGACACTTACCTAGAAATGCGCTTGCAAATCTTTGCCTGCTTGCTCCAGACTAGTCATTTCATCCCAGATAAATACAGAAATGGGAGAATTCTTACCCAAACCTTTCTGCTTGCCATGAACTGGTGCTTTGTCATTAAAAAAAAAAAAACAAAAGAAGAAGAAGAAGAAAACCAACTCCTTGCTTTTTGTATCATACACTGTAATGCATTTCTTGCTGCTGGGCACAGGCCTTGTGCTGGTACCTTAAGCCAGCTATCAGCTCTAAGTTTAATGCACTTCTCACAAGAGTGTTTATTTGCTGTTTGCTGTTAGCTAATCTGAAATTGCATTTTATTCTATAAGGCTTGCTTTGCTTTTTTGATGGTGTTTTGGGGTTGTTTTTTTTTTTTTTAATTTGCCTTAAACTGGTCCTGATTTTCCAAATAGACTCTCTGACAACAGAAGGCACCAAATGCAGGGGCCCATTTACTTTCCTAATGGTTTGGGTAAAAGGATTTAGGCTGAAGCAGAGACAACCTAATTGTTGCAGTTTGGAAGTAACTTTACACATGAAAAACAAATTGGTCCCTGCACCTTTCAGCCAATCCATTAAGACTACATGATGTTATTCCTTCAAACTCTTCTTTTTCCATGACCATATTTATTAAAAGGCCAAGCTACGTCCAGTTTGCACCTGACTGACCCCGGGGAATTAATCTAATTTTCTGTCTATAAATAAGGGGGTGAAGTTTGCCTGGAGGCTGGGGGAGAGGGGTGAGCAGACGTGTGATGAGGGGTCTCTCACCCACGTGAGGAGAAACACTTTAGTTGGGTGTCAAAACCAGATCAGAGGAAGCGAGCCTTTCCCACTAATTGGTTTCTAAGTGCTATTTAGCCCTCTTGTCAGCAGATTCACTCACACCTCTGGGAGCACAGCACTCCTGAATGTGACTTGGTCGGGTTCCTTCACACTCTGTCATGGTCTGTGGGGTGTGGCAGCTGCTGTAACTCTGGAGCACCAAACCCCCATCACGCAGGTGCAGGAGGATGTGTGCCATGTCTGTGAAGGAATTAGGGCTCCCAGGGGAGTGGGGAGCTTGTGGGGCACTGAGCCTTGCTGCCCTGCAGTGAGGAGCTCCTCAGGAGAGCAGGGAGCAGAGCTGAGTCCTGTCCACTCCCAGCAAACAGCCATCCCTGGAAACATCCAAGGTCAGGTTGGATGTGGCTCTGAACAACCTGATCTGGTTGAAGATGCCCCTGCCCATGGCAGGCAGGTTGGACTGCCTGACTTTTAAGGTTCCCTTCCAACCCAAACTAGTCTATGATTCTGTGGTTTCTGGTGCCTTCACTGCCAGCAGAGATTGCCAAGGTGGCTTTGGCTGCCCATTCCTGGCCAGCTGCAGTAAGCAGGGCTGACCCTGTGCTGGGTTGGGTGGGGGACCCAGCCCAGCTGAAAAGAAAACCACTCTGGCCCATGGTGGGAAATTGTTGTTTTAAAACCGAATCAGCCCCTAGACGTGTCCAGCTGCACAGGCACCCCAACATCTCTGACAGGGAATGGGATGAGCTGGGAGGTGCCGAGGTGACCGCAGAAAAATCCTGCTCACTTGCCTCCCTCCCAGCTGAGCATCAGGGCTAGCCCAGGAAAACCTCCTGAGCGTCTTTCTCTCGCATTCCAGAGGCAGCCAGGCTGTTTTCCTCCCATGAGGAGATGGGAGAAGGAGGGGAAGAATGACAGATTGGTGAGAGGAGCGCTACGCTCTCCCCTGACAGCTTGCAGATGCATGGGGAACAAGGTTGGCAAAAGGCAGCATTAGGTGTTCCCGCTGCCAGCTAATGGTGTCCAGTCAGGTGGGTTAGCCTAGCAGACAGATAGTAATGGATTAGTTGTACCACAGCAAATGCTTTATTGGCAAGTAACCATTTACAACCTGCTGCGCTCTTCCACCCAGAATTTTCCTACTTAATTTCCTGACAAACCACTGTCCTAGCACCACCTAGTGTCCAGCCGGGCAATTCAGACGTCCTTAACGTGGGAATTCCAGCCATTTGAAGCCTAAAGAAGAAAATTTGGGGGGATTTTCTTGGGTTTTTTAAGCTAACATAGACTCCTACATCATCTTCAGAAATGTCTACAGTTGTAACATCTGAAATGATGCTTTTATTTCCAAATCTTGCCATTACTTAGCATGATTGTCTTCTCTCGAATGTCTGAAATCCCTCTGCATAGAAAAGGGCAGCAATCAAGAACCTTTCCTGATAGGGATGTCGAAATTTTCGCTTTCAGAAGGGGTATCTTGGCTGAATAAACGAGGAACACAGAGGTATTAAGGAGCTTCTTGAAAGATACAGGTTCTTCAATGTCAGAGGCAAGGCAAGACAGTGGTTAAAATGTTGCTGCTTAAAAGCGCTGGATTATTTCCAAGAGGATGGAGAAATGGAGAGCAGAGTGTGCTTCAAAGAACAGCAAAATGAGACCATGGTGTGCCTGGCAATCTGAGCTGGCATGCAAAGAAACTGAAATTACTGCAAAGTGTCCTATTTCTCATGAAGTCAGAAGCACAGCAGGAATGTTGGCACTCCCAATTCCAGCCTCCAAGCAGCATGTATCATCATAACTTATTGCCAAACTCTTGGTTTATTAGCACTCCGGAGCCAGGAGCGTGCATTTGCATCCCTTCTGTCGCATTGCATCCATGGGGTTAAGTCTCACAGTTTGCAAAGTGGAGCAGACTAATTATCATCCATAAAAAATGACTAAAATCTGACAGTCACTTATCTCCTGGGAAGGACAACCCAGGAGATACCAAACAGGGGGGAAAAAAGATCACTTTGGGGAAAACTTTCGCAAGTTTTCAGTAGTCCTGATGGTGTGCTTTCCCCTAGTGTGTCACAGAAATCCCAGGCAGCAGAAACACTTGTGATGGATGTGTCCCAAGGACCGCTGGGTGTGTGTGGCTGCCTGCTCGCACTCCCTGGCGTGGAGCAGCCCCTGCTGCCCACAGGAGGGGTCAGCACAGCCACAGGGACCCTCACTCCAGCCACAGCCACTGCTCCATCTTCTCTAGAGGGCTCTTACCAATGTTCCATCCCAAAGGGAAGCCCTGCTTCCTGCCCTGCCAAATCCCACCAGGGCCAGGGAGAGGGGGATGCATTGCAGGAGGCACCAGTGTGGTTTGCCAAAACAACAGGGGCCGTGTTTCGAACGAGGGCTGCTTTCAAAATGGATCAGCAGAATAAATTATTAGAAGAAGCAGAATTAACTTCTGAAAGGGCCCTTTTTTGATAACAATAAATTTTGGAGAGGAAGAGAAAGAGTCACATGAATAACATGTGTGCCCCTGACAAAGACAGGAGCTTTCTGACAGGGGGTTACCCAAACCCCAGCAGCTGCTGAACACCCCTGTGCTTGCTGATGTGAAGACACTCCACCTGAAGATTGGCACTTCACTAATGAGATGATTGCTAAGATTTTGGGTAGGGATTTGTCCTAACAGATGTTTTTCTTCACTTACCATTTTTTTTTTCATTATTCCTGATGTTTTTACCTATCGAATTGCAGACTTCTTCAAAGGAAAAGGAATAAGCAGTTGTCATAACAACAAAGCTCTTCATTACCACAGGAACCTTTGACAGCTTTATTTAAAACATTAAAAAAAATTAAAAGAAAAATCCAACCAATTATTTTTATCAGTCTGATTCATGTTCTTCTTAAACAGATTACAGTGTGTTCTCTAGCAGTTACACTGTGAAGGGAGTATGGCATGAATATTTATGATAATGTAAACTTTGGCAAAAAAAATTAAAAGTGAGTTTGTTGTCTTTATGGGCTTCCTGTGGCAATAGCTCACCTTGCCTTTTAATTAGAGGATATGATGTGAAATTTAAAGGCGGAATTTTTCTTTTTTTCCTCACATATGTAAAGCAAAATGATCATGGCATGAAATAAAATACTGAGGGAGTCATCCATGTGTTCTAGAAAATTATGTCTTCCATTTTTCAAGTTAAAAAAAGGATATTAGCATCCTGAAGCTAAAGGAGGAGTGATTTGTTTGTTAACAGGTGGAGGCCCTTTGCAAAGTTTAAATTGACTCCTGTTTTTAATTCTCAGTTCTCTGAAGCTGAAAGAGAAGAGAATGAAAACATGATCAATTATTATCCCATCCTACAGAAGAGGAAGATGCAGGGAGGTGTTGCACAGCTCCTCCACCCCCAAGAAATAGCCTCTTTATTGGGAAGTGTGACTTGCTGGGGCAGGAAGAGGAGGAGGCTGATCTGGGCACAGAGCACTGCCTGGCCACAGGGAACAGAAGCCAAAGAGTCCTTGTATTTTCTCACACAAAAGAGGGAAATAGCTCCAACTTCCTCCTGTTTAACTTGCACACTCAAATTTCAAAGATGCTTCTCTGGATTTCACATTCTAATTCTTAGTCTGAAATAAAGGCTAAATGCCTTTCATCTGTTCAAGTCATTTATAGTATCCCTAGAAAAAGGATTTTTTTACAGCAAAGTGAAGGATAATAGTGGAATTGTTAAACTCGTACCCTTAAAATAAGTCACATTTGTCCTCAGTTTGAGCAGTGATGTTTCTTGCTGGGCGTAATCAACAACTTAATTCTCTGCCTAAGCCAAGGAAAGAATGAATATCTGCAGAGACCTATCATTCTGTCTTCCATCCATAAAGGAATATAACAAGCAGCTGTTGCATTTATCTTAAGAAGACGATAGCTGTAAATTGCCTTGTCCCACAGGAACTTCTCCTGCAGATGTCCGTAATTCCTCCACCAAGAGGATGACCAGGAAAAGCAGGGAAAATCCCAAATACATAAGGTCAGACTCCTCTCCCACAATAATGGTTTACTTAACCTCAGACTAAGGTCTGAGGACCTTAGTGTTGGGACCCTATTATCCGCCAGTTTTGGGGCAGAGAGGCTTTTATTTACCTTTTAAAAAAGGGCTGGCCGCGTGCAGCAGAAGCTGTTTTCTCCCTGAGCAGAGGGGAGGGGGTGCTGTGTGTATTATTTCCTTCCAGCCTCCTTCATCTACCCACAGGCTGGCTTTGACGGCTTCCCTCCGAGGGGAAATATGGCTGTGGCTCTCCCGTTACATGAGCTGGTGTTGGGAGTTATTATTTAATTATGACAACTACACACAGACAAGGCACTGCATTAGGAAACACACACACACCATCTGCTAGATCCCATGATCTTGCTGTGGGCGTACAAGAGCGGAGTCTTATGAGCACTAACTTTATTCCAGGAGACCGTAAATGCAGGGCTCCCAGCACAGCACTGCCGAGGGAGGCAGCCAGGGGAAGAGCATTCCTCCATGATATAGTCATTACTGCTTCAGCAAGATGTTAATTTTCACAATAAATAAGCTTAATCTTTTTATGCAGATCGTTTTAGAAAATAAACAGGCCGTTTTTATGAGCTACTTAGAACCGGGGCTGGGATGGGATTTGTGGTAAGGTCCTGCTCACACTACAAATTGTAAGCAATTCTGAGTTCCTGGGGAACTGCTGCAGATCATTATTTCTTGTGGGTTTTTAAATAACTTATAAATGCAACATTTTTGCGTGTTTCAGAGCATTTAGAAGGCAAAACCATTGCCTGGTGGAACTAAATTCATGATTACTAAAGAAACAAGACTACTGCAAACCATGGGCTGAGCTTGGAGTTTTACCACAGCACCTTTCTCAGCTTCTGGAGAACTTGTAAAGAAAACAGGGAGTGGGGGAGCTGCTGTGGGAGAGCCTGACCACCTTGGAAGCATGAAGTGCCTTGGGCTTCAGTGTGGTCTCCTCTGTTAGCCATGTTTGTAACTGCAGCAGGAGTTAGCAAACAGCAGAAAACTCAATTCAGGTATCTATAACCACAGACCTTACTTGTAGAAAGGAAGTAATAATGCAGTTTTGGACTCCTGAGGATATCACTATCCTGCCTGACGTGGGCTGTGAATAGTAATGTACAATAGATGTGTGAGTCTGATGTGAATTGTTGATTAATGTTTGCTGCAGGAATAATGCAGCTGTTGTCTTGAGGATAACAGAGATGTTGTCTTTTTCATGAAGTATTAGAGAAAGAGATGATATTACTAGCCAGAGTTAGGCATTTAATATCTTACATGACTGAATTTCAAGAGGGGACTGATCTTGCCTTCTGGCCAGCCCTGAGATGATTGCATTTGTACGACAGTCTCTGTTTTGACACTAGATATGATATCATGTCCTGGCCAGAAGGTTTCACAGATTTGGTGAGATTCTGTGAAGGAGCTGAATCTTTCCAGCCCAAAACTAGCCTGGCTTTCAGAAGACAAATATGGCCTCCAGGTTCAGCTGCTCCTGTTGACTTTGTGGGACGTGGGCCCAGCTCTCCCATCATAGAATCATAGAATGATTTGGTTTGGACCTTAAAGTTTATCCAGTTCCAACACCCCTGCCATGGGCAGGGACACCTTTCACTAGATCAGGTTGCTCAAAAGCCCCATCCAACCTGGCTTTGGACACTTCCAGGGATGGGACATCCACAGCTTCTCTGGGCAACCTG
Source organism: Monarcha castaneiventris obscurior (assembly GCA_026261815.1). Taxonomy (NCBI): domain Eukaryota; kingdom Metazoa; phylum Chordata; class Aves; order Passeriformes; family Monarchidae; genus Monarcha; species Monarcha castaneiventris. Next base: position 14,975,981 of record JAMPIT010000884.1, read on the forward strand.
TGCCAGGGCTTCACCTCCCTCACGGTAAACCTGCCTTGTGTCTGCCTGGGAGCCTGGATAAGACTGTGTAGCCTGAGCCTTCATTCCTGTCTTGTAAACAAGCTGATTTCATATTGTTAGGAAATCTCATTTTCTCTTTATCTGTAGAAATGATGCTCAGGCACTGTGGAAAAGGGGATCACATAACCAGGTTAGCTTTGGCTGCATGCAGCCACACGTTGTGTCACTCCATCACAGAAACATCATCATTTCAACAGCTACAAGTTTATGTAAAACACTTCCATTCCCCATGGCAGCAAAGTTTATTAGCACTGTGCTTCTCTTCTTGCTATCCACTGAGCCAAGCAGTTGTGTCTCACAACTACAGAAAAATATAATACCTGGGCTGACTTTCCTAGTGCAGCCCAAGGGAATTGCTGTGGTTGCTGCCCCCTGCCTAACACATCCTCTGCAGGACATGGGATCCCACGTGGCATAGGGCAGCAGCCCTAGTTTGCCTGTCCAGCTCTGGATACACCACCAAGCACACAGACAACAGCAGAGGCCATGTAAGCAGCCCCAGCCATGAACACAGGGCTTGAATAAACTGGCAGAGAGCTGAAGCTGCCCCTGGGGACATACCTGGGACATGCTGAAGGAACAACGCTCCCTCCAATACCCTTGGGCACAGTCACCATGGGATCTTTAAACTCTGCAATTGTCAAAGAAACCCACCTACTCATTTCAAAACACTGGCTTTAAATCAAATTCTAGGCAAAATAGCAAGCATACGAAAACATCAGTAGCTTCATTTGGTAATGCAGGTAGAGGTGTTTGTGTGCGTTTTTTTAGAATGTGTTTTATAATGTAAATACAACCTGGATGAGAAAGAGAAAAATTGTTTTCATCATGAAAGCAACTGTAATTCCCAATTAAACAACTCCTAATAAATGTTGGTATTGTTCAGTCGCCGTGGAGGCCACCACTAACATCACACAGTGTGCAGGCCCCCAAAGCTCTTGTTTGTTTCTAAAGCGATCAGGTCACACCACTCAGTTCTCCCCAATTTATTTAAATCTGTTACTTTATTTCAAGTGCTAATTATCTCTCACAACAAACAGAGCCTTGTCAGCTGCAATTACTGGCATTACAATAGATTATCAACAGAAAAGTGTGTCTTGAAGCAAGAAGTGTTGCCTTGGTTACCAACCCAAAATGCTCCTGGATTGCATCTGTAACCACAATTTCCTGATTATACCTGAAATATTTCATGAGCGAGGCCCCTCTTTTCCTCCTAAATTAGCACAGGGCATCATGAGCCAAATTTTACCCTACAGAACTGTGATTTAAATCACAACAGAGCAAGTTTGGAGCCAACGGTACCATATCCTAAAGGCAAAAGAAAGGGGTTACATTTTGCATGAGTGGAGGGGGATGCATTTTGCTCTTGTAGTTAGCGTTAGAATAATTCCAGTGCCTTCCCAAGCATTATGCCTGGCTCGTAAATGAGAATAGGCTCTTGCCCAGCAAAGCAAAGCAGGTGTGTTTCATAAGGCCCTTCTCCTCCCCACCAAACACTCTGACACGTGCGAAGAGCTGGCACGGGCTCGGGAGCCTTGGACTGGTTGTGAATGCAGTTTTCAGGGATGGCAGTGAGTGAGAGAGGGGTTTGATTTGACTTGGCAGAAGGAGAAATGTCAGCCGTGAAGGAAGCGTGAGTTCAGGCGAGAAGTTGGGAGGTTGGGAACGTCTCTCATCCTGTGTCACACAGCCAAAAGTTAAATGCCTCTGCCTGAGAAATGTGTGCTTGTCTTTCATTCCACGTTCGGGCGCTTCAAACAGGAGGGAATCAAAGCGGGAGCGGAGCCGGCGCCGAAACTTTGTGACCTTGTCAGTTGAACGAGGTTCCAGGACCTCTCAGGGACATGTATCAGCCTCCAAAGGGGAAGACTGAAAAAAACCTCGGATGCCTAAGCGTTATTTCCACTAAATGTCAAGGATATCCTAAACTGCAGTCCTACTAAGCACCATTTATTTGGACCCCCAGCTTGTGACCCGTAATCTTATACGGGCAGCTTTCCCCTTCTGCACTTCCCAAAAACCTCCTGATTGATTTTAATGTACAGAGAGCGGATTCCTAGCCTTGAAATGGCTCAACAGCTCTTTGCCTATCTTTACACCTCAGCCTGATGAAGATCTCCAAACAATACATTTGCTTCCCCCACAGAAGTCTAAAAATTTTGAGAATGCTGACCAATTTGGGTAAAATATGGTAGAAGTCTTTGCTTTCATTCAAGTTCTTTTTTAGACTGGAGATTTTCTGGTCCTGTGAGTGGCTTGGTGTTAGGACATTCGGCCAGAGAGGAGGAGCCCTGGACCTGTTTCCTCCCCTCTCCTCTCCAGGTGTGTGCCTGCACTGCCAGGACAGGACTGCATTTTCCAACCTCCCTTTGGGAAGCTGTGCCATGGCACAGGAGAGACTTAATGGGCGAAAGGGAGGGAGGGAGACCACAGCCAGCCGTGTGCTTGTGGCGTTTTGCTTAAAAGACGCTGAGTTCCACTGCCAGCTCCTTCTGTAGTTTATCTGTGTGAGAGCCATGCAATGTAAAATAGATCACTTGTGGGAATCCAGAGTGCAGGGAATATTTCTCTGCCTGTTTTGAAGAATCTAACCCCCCTGAACAACGTGGTTTTTGACCTTTATCCATGGAGAAAACTGCCTACTCTCTGGGAGGAATTAAAATCTACACAGGTGTGAACTAGGTGATAGAATATGATGTAAGGATGTCACAGGGTGAAGAATTTAGAAGTTTTAGGTTTGTTAATGTAGTAAACAGATAAATAGTAAAAGTTCCAACATGGAGGAGACCTTGTAGTTTCTGACCTCTGTCTTTCTTCTTCTAGCCCCCCATATTTTGCAGCAAAAGTAGTTTAGGATGATTGGATGAAAAATTCCACAGTTCCTGCCTGCGTGTCAGAGTGATTTACTGAACATTGGAGGAAAAGTAAAAATATCTGTCGTTTCAAGTTTTTATTGGTTAATTTACCTTTAAAAGAGCTGTGAAATTTTGATAAGCAGCCATTTTCTTGCCTTCTCTTGCCATGTTCTGCTCTGCTATGTCTTCTCTACGCTAATAGCTGATAACACTAAAATAAACAACTATCTGAAGAAGCAGTTACTGCGAGTTTGCCTCGTCCGTCTATCAAGTTCCTTGCAAGGACTCTAAAGGACTCTAAAGGCCTCTCCCATCAAGAGAGGCTGATTTATGGCACTACCAGTGTCAGACATGCAGATCCGAGTCCTCTCACAGTGAAAAAAGCCATGTCTGGATGTGCTGAGCCTCATTAAGGGCTGTAACCCTCCAAAACCCTGTGGATGGTGGTGGCAAGTGAGGGTGAGCCCAGTTTTCCCCACGGAGTTTCTCAGAAGGGCTGGAGCAGCAGGACTGCTGAGAATAGTCAGTCACTGCTGATGGAAGTGTCACCTTTGAACCAATCGAAAACCACTCTGAGGAACATGTTTTTATTTCAGCTTTGGAATCACTGTCTAGGAATAAATAAGAGGGTTTGGGGGCATTCTGCAGATCATTGGGGAGCATAGTGCGGAGTCTAATCTTCACTCACGATTTTCATCCCCTCAATTTGCACAGCAGGAGCACTGATTTGTACTCACAGCAGAACTGGTTTCTGTTTATCCAACCCCAAATATAAATATTTCCATAAAGATAAAATTTTAATGTAGGGCTTTATGATGAAGGCTGTTATTTCCAGGCTGCCATTAACAAATCCATGCTGCTGTGGTTTAAATGGAAAAATTTAGAGCTGATTATAAAATGCTGTAATCAGACACAGCTACAGAGATATGATAATACCTGAACTGGAGACAGAAGGTCCTGTTGGGGATAAAAAAGCAGAGTGAGGGACTGGAAGCCAAGCCTAAAAGTGCACAGCCACTGTCTAACAGGGCAGCACCATCAGAAGAGCATTATGAGCCACATGATAAGGTTCTCCCCCAGAACAGGTTTCCATGAGTTAGCCCAGGGGGAGATTGGACATCAATAGAGCTCCTTCACAGATACATTTTGGCTGCTTCAAAAATTAACTCATTAATTCTAAATAAACAGAAGTTCAAACAAAAATAGTCTGCCTTATGAGGAAGTAACTAGAGCAGAGGGAGATGGTAAAGCAGCAGAGAGAAAAGTATGGATACCCAGAGAGGGACAGGTTTAAGGTTTAAATCCATTATGCTCTTACTAAAATGACTCTTCCCATTTTTCCCTAACTTCAGTATTTGCATTATTTTTGATAACACCCTCTTTGATATCCTAAACACATTCTAGGAGAGTAATACAGGCTGATTGCTGCCACGCCCTGGTGTTTGCTGAGCCTGGCAGAGGAGGAGGAGAGCTGAGCACGGCGTGTGGCACACAGGGCTGCTTGGGGCAGCATGGGCATGAGCAGGTTTCTGTGATTCTTCAGATGTGGCATTTGAGTGGCCTTTAATGCATTTTATCTGCATGAAGCCAGCCCTGGAATATGTCTAAAAGGCTCCCCTGCTAGAGTGCAACAGGTTTTGACAACCACCAGTGCTCAGAGGAAGAACAAATGTGTGATTTAGGCCATTGTTAAGGACTTTTTCCCCCAAAGAGAGTTGTCACATTGCAAAATTGTAAAGCTGCCTATAATAGGATGCTGACTGCAAAATATGTTGCAGCCATGCTCTCCTATTATTTAACAATATAACTATGGTTATTTACCAAGCTTAGATTGGCAAACCATAGAGGAGCAAAACTACGTGAAAAACTTAGCATAGCTAAAGCAAAAATTTGTTCTATCTCAGGCCATGTTATTATACTTTAAATTTTTATTAAGAAGTAAATTTACTGAGCATTGTTTGCCTTAGAGGTGAGTGGTTCTGAAACTCTATTTCTTGTTTCCACGTAACCATGCTTCTGTAAATTTTGAAGTTTTAACAAGAGTTTGGGGTCAGTTTCCTTAGGCAAGCTGAAGAAATTAATTCTGGTGATTTAGTTAGTAGTGGTGGTGTGGTCTTCTGTAATCATACACCAGGCAGCTGGAATGAGGTGGGGAAATTAATCTGTGCTGTACCTTTAAAGTAGGTGGATAAACCCAAAAGTAATAAAAAGAAAAACATAACTTTAGACTGATTCTAGAACTACTTTTGTTTTCTGCATACAGTGCAAGTTTACATGAAGAAGAGTGAGAGTGAGAGGCATTGAAAAAGTTAAAATAACCTAATTCCAATGGATAGCTTTCCTGTCATAATCTAAATTAACAACATGGCACTGTGCAAGCACAGAACAGAGGGAGCTACTTTATCCCATAGCCTTTGCAGTAAGAAAAAAGCAATTTTAAAACGCAGCCTTTGATTTTCTTACTTTATTCCCTTTCTCTGAATGTCCCCTCTTTGTAATACTTGCTTCTGCCTTTCTTACAACCCCCAAATTCCTCAGCTCCAGGAACTGTGGGCACATGAGAGCTGGCAGATCAGGCCTTTCCTTCCCTTGCCTTGGAATATGCTCCCTTCTCAGATGGGGTGCTGCTCCAGAATAGAAATAACTAATGATAGTGTGACTGCTTGAAAGCCACATGGAGGGAGGGAGGAAAGAGATGCTATTCACTTCAGCAGTGCAAATAAAGCGAGAGCTTTCTTTCTACAGGCATGTGTGGGAAGGGCATCAACAGAGCAATTACATGGTGGGCGGGAAAGGGGATTTTGTCACTTTGGCAGTGCTGGCAGACAGAAATAAACTGCTTCTAGGGGAATAGCAGGGTAAGAACTTGCACATCAAGAGCATAAGCAGAATTAAAATGGGCCCTTAAGGGGATTTATTGAGGGCTGGTTTTTTTTTAAAGTGCCTAAGGCCCCTCCTATTTCATTGTGTGCAAGCCAAGAATCAGGAGCAGGGTGAAAAAGCGAGCAAGTTGCATCAAAACTAGTAAAAAACTGTTCTAACTGCAAGAATTTGATTGCAACCCTCATGCAGCTGTTACAGGTGTGGCAGAATGGCACGTTCAGCATGCAGGGCTGGTGAGAGGGGTAGTGGTCAAGAAAGCAGCATGTAAGAAACCCTCTTCCCTTTTCAAACCAAAAATGGGGTCCATTTCATCAATAGAATAGAATAGAATAGAATAGAATAGAATAGAATAGAATAGAATAGAATAGAATAGAATAGAATAGAATATGCTGAGTTGACCATCACATCATCAAGTCCAGCTCGTGGTCCTGCACAGGACACCCCAGGAACTGCACTATTCGCTGCAGCTGCTTGTACTTTTTCCTGGTTTCCCTGGAATTCCATATCACTCATATGAAGGCAGAAGGCTCCAGTTTGACTGGAAGAGGGAAATCAAGCATTGCTGTTCTGCACCCACAACTGCCAGGTGCTGCTCGCCTTGTCTGGGAAATAAAAAAAAATTTCTAACATGGGTTACAATAACAGTGGACCATCGATGACACATTTGGGTGGTGGAGATGGTTTTGCCTCTTTTTCATGTTTTTTCTCGCAAAAAGAAATCTGGTAGTGATGTCCACCAGTGTAGATGGACACAGACAGCTGTAATGTGATAATGCTGAATGGGAAATTGCAGATTGCTGCAAAAGGAAGATAAGAAATACGATGTGAGGAACAGAGAGAGGTCCCTTCACATGTAAGACACACACCTCTGTCTCATGGACCCCAGGTGCCAACAACCAAATTTGAGCCACTCGATGTTTAGTGGAGCAGCTCATCACACTCATTTGGTGCAACACTGCTTGTAACAGCAGGCTGGGCTGCCATGCAGAGCACTGCAGCTGAGGCAGAATAAACCTGCCTTCAGCTAGACAGCCTAGAGATGTTTTAGATGGCAGATGATTGGTGATGTCACATAAAATTGACAGCTCTTCAGACAAAAGGAAGAAGCTTGACTTAATGAGTGCTATGGGTGGGTGTATAAGCAAAGACTTTTCTAAGAATTATCATTACCTGGGAAAGGCAATTTTCAGCTGAATTGACATTGCAGTAATTAAGGGCCAACGTAGAGAATCTTGGTCATTATAACTATTTAAATTTCCAAATTGCTTAGTTTAGAATTGCTTATGCTTGAACTGCTACTGACAGCCCCATCACTTTCTATTCTCAGCCAGCTTGATTGGCAAATTGATGAGGTCTGTGCCACACAGCCACAGTTCCACCTTGGTGCCAAAAGTCACTACCTGGAGCAGAACAAGTAGCAACTACGGTCAGATCAAACCACAGTGAATCCAAGTTTTATGTTCACTCCTTGACAGTGGAAATGCACATTAAAGGGGTCAGTGGGCAGCAGATTCTTGAAAACCATGCTGAAGGATGTCCTCATACTTCAGTTATTTAAATTTACCTTGCCTGTGAATGCCTTTTGTCAGCCTAGTTGGAATCCACACTGATGGGCTACGACAGAACCTAATTTTTTTCTGGCTTTTTTCCTCTGTGTTGCCAGCTTCAGGTGGACAATGGTTTTCAAATGGCAAACGCTATTATGTGGTCATAGGAACTTTTTTCAGAGATGGATAAAAGAAACATCTGGACCATCTGAGGGGATTGCATTATGTCTTGCAACAACGCTCTTAATTCTAAAAGTGAATCATTATATGTTGTACCTGCCAGTTGCTTTAATTCTCTTGTCATAGCAAAGTCAGAGAGGCTGGGAGACACAAACCATATTTTTATTTTAACAATTCAGAAGACTTTGTGCATTATCCTGCAGGAATGGAGGCACTGGTCTCCTTCAGCTTTGGCATGTTGGCCTCCTTTTTTTCCCCCCTGTAAAAATATATTAACTTATTGTGTACTTTGTTCTACCGACTTAGGCAGAGAGAGTTTTTTTTTTTTTAGTCCCTCTTCCTCTGTACTGTCACTTTTGATTCACAGTTGCTAAGCGTTGCAAAAGCTCACCAGAGGGACACTCTCATAGTGTGATTTGCAAACTTTGAAATAACACCCACCAGCAGAAGCACCATATGCTACAAAGTTGCACAGTAAACTGACAGCAGTATTTCATTTATAATTTGAATTTCCAAAAATGTCAGCATTTTTCACATCAACAAATGCCTCTCAGCTTGCAGTGCATGGCTCTTTCCTCTGAGTGGACATTAAATTGTGCTAATTCTGCTTGAATTTCTACAGGCTTTATTAATGACAGACACATTAAAATCAATTTGCTTTTATTATGGTAACTTGTGGTATTGAGACAAAATAAATCTGTGGATTTTCTGAATGTGCAGATAAGTCACTGGGCTTAAATGCTACCCAAATGTGTGTGTAGTTTACGGCATGTGGACTTTGTGGCTCTTTGTAACACTGATAATCCAGTGCACCCTCTTTGATAATAAAATAAAGTACTAAGGAATAGTTTTTTAATCAATCAAAGGCAAACTTCACATAAAACACAAGTTGTTCCCTTTGTGGTTAATTTTCATCCAGCTGCACTTAAGTACAACAGAGCCAGCAGAGAAAACTACTTGGCAACACTTCCTAATTAGGGGACGTTAATTACAGCTAAATACTATACAATTTCTATGTTAAAAGAGTTCATCTAAATCAATGTTATTATGGTACTAAAGGAATTAATAATGATTTCATACGTAGAAGCTGTTGCCAAACTACCCATTAGTTCAGAGTTTAAAACGACTTTACAATGAAATCTCTAAATCTGCGTTCCATAAAGCAGCGGAGCACTCGCAGACAATCACACATGGCACTTGCATTGTGCATTAATAACTGCGCCTGATGGCATCCCCTGCTCCTGCTGGAGTGTTGATGGGCTGGGGAGAGAGGCAGGCAGGGAAGGGCCCTGCAAGGCAAGGCACACATCCCCACAGGTCTGTCTCTGAGAATGGAGACCTGCCCGTCCCTCCACGGGAGGTTGGGTGCAGATTCCACGGGGCAGGGGGCAGGCAGACCCTCTGACAAACCCACAGGCACTTCCCACACCAGCAGGGCTCATCCCAACGCTGAAATACAAACTGGGGCTGTGCAGTGTGGGATCATAGCCCCTCTGGCTCCCAGGCCAGGGTTCAGACATGCTCTTCCACTTAGGATGGGGAACTTCTTGTGGAACTGATCCATGCTAAAATGTCCTTCACTGCATCTACTCATATTGCTGCTTTAAATGCAACACAAGGATTAAATCACTTTTAGTTGCACCTTGCATTTCTGGCAGCATCTGCCTCACTAAAATTATGGCTCAGCATTTTTAAATCAAATCCAAATTACCGAAAAAGGAGGAACATTAACCTACTATGCAGACAGAGAATTTCTCCCAGGTTGTCTACCCTTAAATAGGGATCTATTACTGCCACAGCGGCCACTGCTCAGCAGCCTTGTCAGTAGAGTGGGAAGAGAGACCAAGGACTGGATGCACAGAGCAGACACCTGGTCTGTGCAGAGCCAGGGAAGCCACGAGTGTGCAGTGCCTCAGCTCAGGCTTTGCACAGAGTAATCCTGAATGGCTTAAAGCCCTCTTTGTGCTCGCTCCGTTTGAGGCGCCTGCACTGCCTCCAGTTTCCCTTGGCACAATTCGTACAACCCACAGGACTCTCCCTGTGTTCCAAGAACTTGCTGGTCTTTTCCCCCACCCAGAGTTATTGCTGCCCTGGGAAACACTCAGCTGTACCCTTCATTTCCATGGGGAGCTTCTCCCTTAGTGTCCAGCTCCTTTTTTTCCCATTCAGCCCTTTTTGTTCATTGTGGTGCATGAAGCCTGATAAGTGCAAAGCAATACCTGAATTTGGTGGATGGCAGAGGGGAGCTGCTTTGCAATTTCATTGGTTTATTTCTCAGAAATGGACAGAGAAAGATTTGTGTTGTTGCAGGGAAAAGCTGCTCAATTCGTATGTTTTAGAGCAAATCAGGATCAAAGCAAGTTATTGATTTATTAATGGTATGTAATTAACTGGCAATCAGTGAACTATGAATCCAGGGTCAATATCAGCACCGCAACAGATAAACCACAACACGAGGTGCTTTCAAAATGTAAATGCTGGAAAATTCAGAAAGAGCCTTCCACATGTAATCCCCAAAAGGCTCCCACCACATTTGCCCTACATGAGGGTGAAGAGGGACCCTACAAGGCTGCAGAGGCAGTCCCTGGACTGTCAGTCCACTCAGGATGTCCACAGGGAGGGGGCAGTCCTTGCCTTGCTGGGCTGGGGTGTGAGGGGCTCCCCCCAAAAGGGTGAGAGAACCTTGCAGGAGTTGAATGCCCAGCACAGGAAAAGTCACGTTCAGCAAACACACGCAGAGTTTTACAAGGCAGCTCCTGAGCTGCTGGGCTTTGAAGAGCCGACCTCCAACCAAGTCATAAAAGTTGTTTTGCTGCACTGCCCCAGGACGGGAACATCAAAAAGATCAGGAGATAGATGCAAAATTAACCCTTTCTAAGCAGTCAGCTGTGAGAGCATGTGGAGGAAATGTTTGTAGATCAATACAGGTATCCATAATCACTAAAGAACACAGGCAACACGGGGAGATGTGCAAGCCTTTACCTGAAACCAACACCCACGCTGACTTTTAAAAAGTTTTGATCCATCTGGGGACAGTAATGACCACGTGGGTTTGCTAATCCAAATGTATTCCAACACTGGGTACCTGTGCACGGCACCCCTGCTGGGACACGCCAGAAGAAGAGGCACAAGGCCAAGCAGGGAATCCGTGCCCAAAGGAGAAGCCAGGAAGGCAGCAAAGCTGCAGGGAGGTTTGTGTCCATGGCCCAGGGTATCCCTGGCTTGGGGAAGGATTACCCAACATGCCCCGATCTTGGATATAGCAGATATCCCAGCTTTCACTCCCATCGCCACTGCTCTTCCTTGGATAAGCAAGAGAGCACTCTGCCTGCAAACCACAGTGTTTCGCCTTTCAGTTTGCAGTGAAAGCACTTTTTGTTTAAGAAAACATATCCATATCAGCACTAGAATTGTATTTTAGTGAAACATTCAGCAATATTTACACCAGCAGAACACTAACAGATAGTGCTGCATCTTCTACGTATGGAGCAAAGGGCTGACTTGCAACAGACTGCTATTTTGATAAGAATACCTTCTGCTTAGGAACTATTCTTAAGTTTATTTTTCAAGTGTTATTCCAAATCCATGTTATAAAATGTTTATACGTGCACTTAGGAACATGGTTATGGTATAGATGTAAGAGGGAAAAAAAACCACCTCACAACTGGTGTCTTTTCTCATACTTAAAATGTCAGAACGGATTTGCAGCTCTCTCACCCTCGGGCTGTGCAGAGCCAAGCCTCCCAACACAGGGGATGCTGCTGAAGTGCCCATATGCCCCCAACCCCCAGCACACTTCTGTGGTGCTCGCACCCGCAGGGTAGCCCAGGAAATCCAGAGGGAAGCAGAGCGGGTCTGTCACCTTAAGGATGTGAAAGGAGATGTTCCCGTGACAATAAAAGCATTCCTAAGTGCACCTCCAATCATAAATCATTTTCAAAATTGCTCCTGGCTTTTTAATTTCTTTCATTTGGAGGATTTATAGCGCTCTGATGTGCCAGAATGTTTATTCCATGGGCTGCCCGTCATGTGGCACCCCACTGGCACAGCACCAGGCTCCAGTCCGTGTTAATCTAAACCTCTGCAATGATCATCTGCAGCTTCTAATAAATGACTGATAACTCCGGGTGTAACTCTTGCAGTGATTAAAGTTAACATCAGCACAGAGTGCTTCAGTGTTTCAGCCTCTTCTTGACGGCTATTTGCCATTCTCCCTTTTTAGTACTGCCATCACTGAAACAAAAAGCTTCTTGTTTGAAAATTATTTATGGAGTGTTGCAGTGCTTTATAAGATTTTCATACACCACTCTGTGAACTGGGATCCTTTTGGATTAGAGTGTACTCTCAATTTCAGTCCATGGATGAGAACAACTTGATTTCTTTTCACAGTTTGCAGCTCCAGGAATGGCCATGAATATGTATTCACGCCTTTTGACACTCCTTTGTGCCGGCTTTTGGGGAGGGCTGGGCAGGATCTGAGAAGTCAAAGATGGAGTGGACCCACAAGACCCATCTGCCTCCTTGTGCAGGCTTGTGCTTCCTGAACGTGGCCCTCTTGTATTGGGGTGGGTTCCAGCTGAGGGGCTCCTGCTGCCGCCCCGCAGGGCTGCCAAACAATCTTAGATAATAACTTACAGAAAAACTTGTTGGCATCCATCCTAAACTCCCCCTTGTTATTTTTGCCTGGTGTCCCTGATACAAACCCAGCATCTGGTATCAAACCGTTCTCCTCCATTGCTGGAATTCACATTTACCTCCATCCACACTTTTGCATCCGTGACGTGCAAAGGCACCAGCCAAGAACCACAACACATCCCAGCAAGGGCTGTGTGAAAACAGGACTAAAAAATCAATCCCTGCCTCAATGAGTTAATTGCTCAGATGAATTAAATTTACAGCACATGACAGGAAACAACCCTGAGGTCTGGAGGGCAAAGCATTTCAAAGTTATAAAAGACTAAGTTGCCCATGCAATCATCTCCCGACCTTTGGAAAAGGCCACTTTCAGTGACAACGCTGTTTCCTGGTCCATCTGTCTGTCTCCTGGCCATTCCCAAAATCAAACTGATGCGAGACTGCATCTGTGAACCATTTTCTTTTGGTGCTAGTATTTCTCCCCTCCAGATGAGGAACCATGTTTCTGGCAGGTTCACTTCCAGTCTCCTTGCCTGGATCACCTCACTCCTGCTCTGCATCTGGGCTTCTGAGTCATTTCCCCCCCATGCCTTTCCTTCCACTTTCCCTGCTCCCTCTGGCACTCCCTGTTTCCTTTATTCCTCTAACCTGTGCAGTGCCTTTCTCCCTCTCCAGTCTAGCTCTTGCCTGCTGATGGAATTACAGTATGGCTGGCACTATGTGCCACACTAACACCACAAAGGCAGCTCCCAAGGATCAGGACCATTTTCCCCCTTGCCACAGGTTTATGCTCCAAAACATTGGAATTTCACAGATCTCAACTGCCCCAGTTTCTAGGTGTGGGCAGAAAACTCCCAGCCCACTCCTTATTTTTATTCAGCTTTATCTTCTAACACTCTTTTTATAAGAAAGTTCAGTCAAGGAAGACACCTACCTAGAAAATTTCAGTCCAAGCAATTAGCTTGCCAGTGCCACAACTGGAGCATAATGGAGAATAAAACGTTTATGACTCTTAGAAGTCTTTGAGGCTCCAACTTCTGCCTGAAGTAGGTGTAATTTCTAAGGAAGGATTTAAAGCTCTATTTGTGCTTTGCTCATGCACTTCACTACTGTTCTCTGGAAACATACCCTATTGACCAATTACGCTGTGTTCAAACACACGAGCAGCAATTAACGTACTCATCTGCCTCACCTGTCACACGTGTATTTAAAATTCTCTCTTAGCATCTCAGCGTTTCTTAATCTCGTCAGCAAAACCCAAAGCACTGATGTATTCTTAGGCACAGCACTTTTTTTTGCTCTCTCCGTGTGTTGCACCAGTTTTACACCCCATTGAGTTCAGGAGAGCTATACAGCAGGAAATTAGGCCCAAAGTACATATAGAGGTTTAAATCTGATCCTAAAACACTGTAACACACTGCTCTGAGGCCCTCTAATGGAGACAATGGCAGCCACGATCAGCAAAATGAAATGGAATTAACACTAAACAAAGAAATTTCCACTGGAGGAGGCAGCTCAGGGAACACATACTCAGTGAGGAGTGGATAGATACTTCTCTGCAGTTGAAGTGACTTTTACTTATGTATTTGTTTGTTTATTCAGAGCAGAAGGTCAAGAGGGTTTGGTTTTTTTAGAGAAGCAGGGATGGGGAGTGAATGAAATTAGATCAGAGGGAAGAGTACAGGTGAGACCTCCTGGAAACCTCTGCCCACACATCTTTGCTGGGGAGGTCCCTGCTGTGTCTCCAAGGACAGTGTGCGGGCAGAGGGGCTCCAGCGAGTGGCCAAGAGTACCTGTCCATCCTCTCTGAAAATGCTGTGTTGCAGTCTAACATAGTTATGCAGTCTAACACAACACATTCAAGCAGCTCTGTACCCTCCCATGCTGCTTACACACCCCTTTCACCCTGACTGCCTGTGTGGAGCTGCTTTGGGCCATGTCTGCTCCTTCCTCTCTGGCAAATCCTAAGCCAGCATAACGCCAAGATGTTCCTGCTCATCTGCAGCTCTTCTTAGGGATCTTGCATTGGGATTTTACTTGGCATTGTCAGGACAAGTTTAAGAAATGCTTCAGAAATTACGAAACAGCTTTGCCTTCAGTCCGCTGGGGATACCTTTTTCTTCTGTCTCAGCTGCCTCCTCCTCACCTCCTCATCTTAAGTGTCTTAAAGAAATAGAAGTTGTGGGAATTTGCTCAGGGTAATGGTAGAGAAAAGTAAAGATATTTTTCTCAATCGCTGCAGGAATGTGTTGGATTGCTCTGGATCCCATCAAGTTGTTTGAATGTGTTGGACATCCACACTATAACAGCAGCCAAAGATATCTGTCATTTCTGACTCTTCCTGTAAGCTGAGGCATCAGTCACAGAGCTGTGCTTTTTTCATTTAAACCTGCATTCCACACTCAGAAATAAAGAAGGAAACCATGTAAAGATTATTCCTGTTTCATTAGCTGACCCGAACAAGCCAAGCAACCCATGCCAGCTCTCCAAGAAATGTAGTGGCTCCCTGCCCAGCCTCAGTACATCTTCAAGTATTTATTTAAAGCTCCTTGAGCTTTAAACAGGTGCAGGGCAGGTCACTTTTCAGATCCCAAGTTTTTAAGGGCCATTCTGAAGCACATTTAGCAGAAGAGACCCAGGATGACACTGTTTTACAGACGGGCACAGGCACTTCGTGAGTACCTGCTATCTCCAAGGATGGGTCTGGCTGCCAGGTGGGGAAAAATCTGTGTTTGTGTAGATGTTCCCCACTCTGCCGTCATCAAACACCGAAATAACCCATTTAAAAGTGCTGAAGAAACTTGGGGCACTCAGTCCCTGGTGCCTGGATCTATACTTAGAGGGGCATTACTGGATGATGTGATCCTACCAGATTGCAGGGTTTATTTCTTTCCAACATTAGAGGACTCGTCAACCCTGAAGGGACTAAGGGAGGGAGGATGGAGAGGATGAAACCACCTGGATGTGCAGCACTGCAGGTTTAAAGCTCCCAGTCCCAGGGCTCAGCACGCACACCATCCTTGCAGCTTCTGGGCTTCAGCCTGAGAATTGCTCCAGCAGCATGAGCCACACAGCATCCCCTCTGTGCCCGTGTTAGGCTTTTCTTAACATTCAGAGGGAAATAACAAAAGTTCCCCTTTTCCTTCACAGCTCTTTTGCTTTTCGCCTAATGAAGCTGGAATATAAAATGTTGAAGGAAAAAGCAGTTTTCCCCCTACAGTAGAATTTCTTTTTCAGTTATTTTTAATCTGACATCTGTTTTAACATGCATTCACACACCACATTTATTTTAATTTTTTCCCTCCCTTGTGTTTTATTATTTACCTCCTGTTCCAAAGAGATCACAAAAGATTACACTTCAGTGAAGCAATAACAGCGGTGGCAATGATCTCTCTTACTTCTCACAACTTTTCTTTTTACCCCTCTGTTTTTCCTTTATCTACATCTCCCCATCACCGCCGTCCCAGAGGCCTCGTTACAGCTGCTATCACACGGGGTGGAAGCATTCATGGGGTTTTTTTGGAATTGGACAGATATGTGCTAACTAGAACACAAAGCCCTTCTTGTTCAGAGCCCCGATAGTCGCTCTTTGCTCTGTTTCAATTCATGCCTTTAAAAAAGTTCCACCAAGAAATCATGCTCTGGGTCAGCTGCTGCCTGTGCTTTGAAGAAAGCCCCAGACTCTGCTGAAGGCAGCAGAAAGCAGCCAGCAATGAGACGTGCCAGCCTTCAGCCAGACTTCTGACGTGATGCTGGCTGAATGTTTCATTTCCCCTGGAAATGAAGATAACATCCTTAATCATCTTACGTGTAATTAAAGCATACGCGTTCTCCAGCTTCTCCTAAGAAGCTGGTTGCCCAGGTCTGAGGGTTAGGGTGGGAAAGAAAATTCTCGATGGACCAGTAATCACTACAGACATTTTTAGCACTTTCCTGCCCCAGGGCAGCCTCTCAGGCAGTGAGAGAGAGCATGGGCTGCTTGGTGCAGCTGGCAGGCTCAGTGGTGAAGCTTGCCCAGCTCCTCTCGAGGTTGTGACAGAGGCAGGGACCCCTAACCCATGGGATTACTAAACCAGCCTTGTCACTGGCTTGGCCCAGACATAGGAATGGAACTGGTGGGCTGCTTTGCTCGTTTGTCTTGTTAACCAGTAAATAGGTGAGAACTCATTTAAGTCTTCGAACAAAATCAGGCTATGAAGCTTTCCCTCATCTTTCTGGGTAAATCATCACCCATCTTTAGGGTTTGGTTACATAAGGGCACGGTGGTGTATAGAGAGGACACTCATCTCCACCAGCTGAGCCTGCAAAGGGCCTGTTCAGCCTCAGGAAGAGGTGACTGAGAGGAGTCCGTGTCAATGCCCACCAGTGTCTGAAGGGAGGGTGTCGAGAGGATGGACCAGGCTCTGCTCAGCAGTGCCCAGCAGGAGGACAAGAGGCAACAGGCAGAAACTGATGCTCTGGAAGTTCTACATGAACATGAGGAAGAACTTCTTTCAGTGCAGTGACTGAGCACTGAACAGACTGCCCAAAGAGGCTGTGGAGCCTCCCTCACTGGAGATATTCCAGAACACCTGGACACAATTCTGTGCCGTGTGCTCTGGGATGGCCCTGCTGGAGCAGGGAGGTGGCACCAGCTGTGGGCCCTTCCAACCTGACCCATACTGTGATTCCTCTACTCCTCCCATACAGAAAGCAAGGCTTGAAAGAACAAGTGTAGTCAATTCCAGTATGGCTTCCTCAGTTTGTTAACATTGTTTAAAAAGCCCTTTGTTTTCATCTCAGCTAAAGAAGCAATTTTAAATTTATGCTTTCACAATTCACTGTTTTCAAACACTGCCTGTGATCTCAGAGATCTGAAACTTTTATGCCTCAAAAAAGCTTTGCTGTATTTTTCTACACCCATCACCCATTCACTCCTGCTTTTAGGGAGTGCAAGGGCTGCAAACTTTCTTGGTGCTTCTTTCTAAGTCTTATCACCTCTTAATTTAGCACAGTTCTGACTTTCTGGGACTTAAATAAAAACAGGATATCAGTAATTTTACCAATGGTGTCTTTACATAATAAGAACACACTTCTCTTTGGTTGCCCTGTTACATAAGGACTGGCCAGAAGGACAATTTTCTTTCTCTCCTGGTCAGGTTACACCTAAATAAAAGCAGTTCCCTCCTTTTACTCCTACCCCACACAATACATATCCTCCAGCTGTGATTTCAGCAAAAGCTCACCAAGATTTGGATAAAACTTGCTGTTGTTGTTCATGGGGGTTTTTTCTCCCCAAGAGAGGCAAGGAGGCAAAGTTCCAACTGAGCAAAATAAAATTAAAAGTAGATCAGTTTTTTCTGTCTCAGTGGCACATGCTATGGTATATAATGTATGTTCCCTGCTTCACAAAGGAAATGAAAGAATGAACTTATACGACTGATGAAATAAAGATATCAAAGTATTACTTGCCCCAGCTGATATGTGCACTTCACATATAATTACTATTTAATATCTTTGTCTCCTACAAACCAGGAAAAAAGCTTACACTCTCTCCCAATTCCCTCTTCTAGTAAATAAGCTGATGCAGAATATTCCAGATTTGCAGTTTCTACTTGACTTTCTTCTTGAATTTATTCTCTTCTTTTGCAAAGTAATGTGGTCTACAAAATGAAGCTATTTAAAATCCTAAATGAATAAGTGTTATAAAAATAATAAATTAGTATACAAGACTGACTTGCACAAAACATATGCTACACTCTGAAATATATTTAGACGTGAGTGCATAATTGCCTGTTCCTTTTCTAATGGCCTGAAGCACAGAACTAAATCTGAACTTTTCCCACAGTCTGTGCAGCGACGGAGCGCCGCCTCCTCCACACTTCCCAGGAGCCCAGGTCCTCTGCCTCTCACGGGCTGCCTGCAGCCTCCACAAACCCCAGCTGGCCATGGCAACTGAGGAGCAGCAAAGGGCCAGCAGGGAAAAGATGGGACAGGTGGAAAAAAAGGGAATGGAGGTGCCAGTTAGGGGGAAGCGCAGCAAGCACTCCCAGCTCCCTGTGGGTGGGAGTGTAGATCCTGCCCAGCCAGCCTCTGACCCCAGCTCAGAATTAGGGTAGTCCCTGTACCTGGCTCTCTCACAGGCTCAGTGCTGGCACAAGCCCAGGGATGCTTCTGGCCCTGCCCAGCCTTCTTCCAACCACAGCAGGGGCCCAGGAGCCCCACTCAGCTCAGCCACCCTCCAGCCCTGCCTCTTCCTCATCCCAGCATGGATCCCATACCTGCCAAGGTGGTACAGGCCCCTCGGATAAGCCTCGTTCCCTGCCTCCAGCCCGGGCCCTTGCTGCTCCTGATGGGATCTGTGGCCCAGTTCAAGCCCTCACATCCCTCGGGGCTGTCAGCAGAGGAATTGTTGGCTGGTACCAGCAGCTTCTGCAGGAGGGCTGAGAGACGAGGCTCTGGGGCACGCTGGTGGCCCACAGACAGAGACAACGTGGATAGAACTCAAATCACCATGGAGTTAAAAACAACCAGTTGCTCTGAAACACTGAGCCTTGTGCTCATTCCTCGAAAAAGAACAACCCCCAAACCAGAATCATCTTTATTTGGATGTGTTTACAGACTGTTACTTTTTTCTTCTTGACAAAAATATAAATGTTTCAAGAGAAAAAAATGTAATAAACTAATTTCCAATCCAGCTTCTCTGAAAACACTGGTTGGCTTGGAGTTGCACAGTATTTCACATAGGTGTGTTTTTAATGTTCATGGAAAAGGGAAGTGGCTATCCTCGACTTTTCAGGAACCTCTCCCTCTGCAAAGGGAGCCTGTCACCCCTGAAGTAACCAGCAGCAGCCCATGAGCACATCAAAACTGTTGACAGAATTCCTCCTGGCAAGTTCTTTCATCAACACAGTTCCCGTGGAGACAGTGAGGTTTTTCTCACCAACTCACCTTACACAGTGAGGTGGCAAAGTTGGACCTCCATTAATTTTAAGGAACTACACAGAGTCCTCCACCTAGAAACTAAAGCATCTCCAAACAATAGTTTCTATCATCACCCTAATTGTCCAAAAGACAACCAACAACAAAAAAATGTGGTTTGCAAGTGGCATTACTTCCCGCTATGGAAGTATGGACATTTATAATATTTAATAACATTTGGAGAGCTAAACAGCAGCAAAATCCAGTGTGTGGTGGCTGGGAGGGCATGGCAGAGGGCCAGCCTGGTAAGCACCTGGTGGGAGCTGACTTCATATAAGAGGCTCTGTATTCCTGAAAGCTCAGCAGCAGAATTCTCCTCTCAATATGCAGACAGGCACTTGGATTTTTCATTGATGGAACTGGCAATGAAATCAGAAGGAAAACCCATGGTAAAAAGGGCCACTTTTCAGGAAAACAAATGGGAAAAGGGAGTCACAGCACAGCCTCACCTTCTGGGTTGAGACCTAAAGCAGAAAAAGACTGAAAGCCTTGGATAAACTACTTCCTGAGAAATTAAGGTCCATTTTTATTTCTAAGCACTACATAGAGGATTTTTCTTTCTGTGTATGTTGTTTTTCTTGGCTTTTCTCCTCCTCATCAGCTTTTCTATCTGTCCAAGGTGTTTTGTAGCACACTAGTGATTCAGGTGGTATAGCCAGATAAATAACTGAGTTATTATCTTTATAATAAATCTCTTTGAAATAAATGCACCTTGTAGCTTGATTTACAGCAAAATCCTCCTCCTCCTCTTACTTCCATGATGAGACCTACTTAAGTCAGTGAGACTAGTCATGATGATAAGATAATTAAGTTTTTAGTACAACTCTGGTTAGTGAGCAGAATGCAGTTCTGATATAATGAATCTACTAGCTCCAGTCTGATATTCAAAAGGTGTTGGTGATTTGGGTATTATTCTTAATGTGCTCTGAAAAGGGGCACATTTTTTACATTAAAGCATTAAACTCCATATAGGACACAATCCAGATCATGTTTTGAATTAAAGTATTTCTTTTGGAAAGGCAAAGTTGAAGTTCAGCCAGCCTAG
Organism: Monarcha castaneiventris obscurior; assembly: GCA_026261815.1. Taxonomy (NCBI): domain Eukaryota; kingdom Metazoa; phylum Chordata; class Aves; order Passeriformes; family Monarchidae; genus Monarcha; species Monarcha castaneiventris. The sequence continues at coordinate 14,996,146 of JAMPIT010000884.1, forward strand.
CAGTGACACCTGCAAACTGACAGTCAAACCCCCTGACATTAAAATGGAAAGATTTGCATGAATGTGTTTCAAAATGACAGGAGACAGGAACTGGAGCTTCTAAGCAAGTTAGACTAAAATTTTAAAGAGTGAAATGCCTAAAAATAGGCCCCTGAATGCATAGTTAGGCACCTATATAGAGACTGCTTGATTTTCAGTTGTTCTGATCACCCAGAGCTCCCATTAACTTCAGGAGCAACTGTGGATACTCAGCTGTTCTAGAAATCAAGCCACTTTTATTCAAGGGTCTAAATATGGATGTCTGTGCCCAAGTTTGGGGGGAAAAATACAAAAAATAAAAAAGAGGTCTGGTTGGCATTTTTTTTTCCTACAGAAGACATTTTATAAAAGAGAAGTAATAGCCAAATTTCATTCTTCTTTCCCCTTACAATGCTTGAAACTGAATCAACAGAACAATTAATAGTGCAACACATTTGAGCCAGAAGATTGTCTGAGGTGAATGGAAATCTATTCCAAGATCAGTAGCTCTTAATTAGCAATCTGAAACATTCCATGGATATTTCATATTCTGCGACTGCAAAGTGTAACCAGGCCACCTAAATCTTTCTCATAGTATTTCAGGGTTGCCATTAATAAGCTTTTCAGGCTGGTCTGAGGAACTTTGGAAGATTAACTTTGCAAATCTGTAAGTATTAAATAGTTAACTATTTCAGAAATGCCACTTTTTTTCTGCTTTTGGATCAAGTACAACCAGCAGACTTGAGCATATTTTTAAATACCATAAACTATGAAAAAGGGAGAATTAGGCCTTTAATTCTTTCATATGCACTTGGTTGTCAGAAGACTTCTGAATGCTGTTTGCTTAAAGACCTCTTTTGTAAAAGTAATCCTGAGTTGGTTTTGTGTCTAAGCCATTGCCAGTTCATGCTGAAGTGCATAAGAGCCAGTCACATGATAGAAAATCTGCAAGAAAAAAAGAGAATTTATGATGGAATTATATATGACTATAAAGCTCCAAGTGTCAAGGAAGTAACAAATTAAAGGCATGCCAGATGAGGATGATAGATATTTGTTTGTGTGTGTGTGTGCATAAAATATGATGTAATATCCCTTAATATATTTGTTTGTAGGATATGAACTAAGGGCTCCTGCTGCTGTGTTTGGAAAGAAAAAGTAAAAAGCAAAGACTCTTGCTGCTCTTAACTAAGATTTCAAAAAGAGCCAGGTAGAAGCCAATGCTTTCCTCTGTCATCTGGTTTTGACTACTTCAGTACATTTGTTTTATGGAACATAATGACTGGGACATTTTATCTTCCATGTTTTAGGCAGCATAGTACAGCAGAGCTTTGGTCATTGCTGGTCATTTGTGCAATCCCCGGCAGATAAAAGATACAACCCTTAAGAAATCAGAACAAATGGTACAACACAATCACTGGCTGTGTTCTAACACCCAGCAGAGATGGCAGTGGCAAGGAGAAAGCTCATGCTGCTCTGTCATAACCAGGGACATAATTTTAGGTCAAGAGTGAGGCAGAGGGAGCAAGACAGTATTATCCTCATTGCAGGAGTGAGCCAGGGGTTTTCAGCAGTCATGAATATTAACCTGACACCTCTCAGCTGTTGTAGATTTCTTAAAACATGTCAATATTTCAATTGCTAGGAAAGGTAAGGAAAGGGAAAAACCTGGTGCTTTTATCCTCCCCCAAATCCCTTACACCTCATGTTTTCCCAGCAGCAGCAACAGGATAATGACTCTCAGACATTTTTCTTGGTTAAAAGGTAGTATCACCTCTTCTCCTGGGATTAATGAACATGGGAGCCAAGTCCAGAAGCCTCCATGTTTTCGTAGTTCCTATGACACTGCACAGTTCCCAATCATACCACATCCTTCAGGGTGGGCACCTTGTGCCAGTTTCTTCCCCAGGAAACAACCAACATGTAAAAATGCTCTCTCAGCAGCACCATATGTAGGATGAGGTGTGAGTGTCTCCACAGGATGAAAATACACTATGAGCAGTTGTGGCACAGTGACGCAAAGGGTCTGTGAGGTACTGCAAGGCTCAGTCACAGCTGGGAGTGGAGGGAAGAGCACTGCCATGCATTTGCAAAAGACTCTCTACATGCACAAACTGAGCCCTTTTTACCCAGATTTTGTAAAATTTTACACTGCAAACATGGCCTAGACCGTGGGCAGCTGCTCCAACACCAGCATCCCAGATGCCTGTAACGACAGCTCAAACCTAAAGCAACACTGAGCTGGAAGTGAACCTGTCGTTAATAATGAATTAGATGGACGTCCCACCTCTGCAAAAGCAGTAAGGCAGCACATTCAGAAAGATTACTTTTGTTCTCCACGAGTTGTAAGCTGCCAACAACCAACCTGTTGCTCAATGTCTCCCAGCAAACTACTGGCACCCAGGCGGAAGAGCTCTGGTGTCAGCCACTCCACGCCCAGCTCCTCCTTCACCAGCATAAGCCAAGTGATAGCTTCTTTGGCTGTCCGAATGCCCCCAGCAGGTTTAAATCCAACCTTGAGAGAGAAAAAACAAAAAAAGAAGTGCAATACATATTTTTATTCATCAGCAACCCTAGAGGAGCAATCAATGTTTGTACATCTGCAGTCTCAAAGTGCCTGTGATGCAACAGCTCCACCAGGTAATGGCCTGACTGCAAACAGGACAAGATCTGGACTAGCACTGGGAGCTATCAAGCCTCAGCCATCACTGCCAAAGATAACATTTCCATCTTAAGGGAGCAATACTTTCAACCCCTCTGCACTTTCTCAGAAGCTGGGCTTGAGGTCTTACTGGAGTACTTTGTCTATAGAGATTTAGGCAGGACTGGGATATCTGCATAATCACCCAGTGCCCATGTCATAACCACCTACTGCCAATCTAATTCCAAATACAGAACAACAAATACACAACAATAACACCAAAGATGCTGCCTGGGAGGCAGCTGACTTGTGGACAGCAGTGAGAGCTGGTTGTATTTCATAAAAAGCCTGTGCACCACAGTTAGACATGATTTGGCTGTACATTCAAACCTACCAGAGGTTTTATTTTCACTAAAATTTTCCAAAAGGGAATTAAATTAGGTCTGTATGAAAAATGGAAAGCTTTGTGCTCCACAGGAACTGCAGAACTTCCGCCCCCCAGCACAGGCTGGATATGCTTTCAGTCACTCGGTGTGAGATGTGTGTCATATCTGAAGGTGAACTGCCACGTCTGTAAAGGCATAAACACCAAGGAAAACGTATCTTTGGGGTAAAGCATGTCTTGAATCCTGTGATGGACCTGCTGTGCACTTGGCACACACCCTTAATGCCAGTCCTTTGGTTATGTGCCATTTAAACACATCTCATCCCGAGACAAGAGCGTGTGACACGCAGCTATCAAATTCCTCATCAAAAATGCCAAAATGTTGGCCTGTAGCAGCTACCTAAACTCTTGAAGAACAAGGAGAATCAGGAAAAATTCTTTCTGCATAAAAAAAAAGGAAATCTGAACAACATGTAGCACACAGTGATTCTTCCTATGTTTCCTCCTGCCATTAACCTTTACATTCTGCAAGAATTATCATTTTGGTTTTTTATGTAAGCTCCTGAAACCTCACTGCATCGAGGATTTCTTTGTGCCTTATGGATATAATAGCGGAATCAGAAAGTATCTGTTTTTAAATGTGTTTGGTAATCTTTTTTATATAGTGATTTCAGGACCAACAAACACAGAATTAATCCTTCTCTCATGCTGGAGCATTGTGATAATGGCATATTTCCAGTAAGATTAAAAGGAACAAAAGCAGGAAAAGCTTGGTAAATCCAAACCACAAAGACTGTGTTTTTGTGGATGGACAAATAGATGTGTGAATGTATGCAAACATCTGTTAACACTGGATTTCCAAAAAGAATTTAAAGCACAGCAACTGGAAAAGCATCTTCTAGACAATAAGCAAAAAAAGTTGGAATGTGTTTTCCCTCAGGAAGAGAAATGCTAATGAAATTTGAATTTAGATTTCTTCCTAGAAATACTACATCTCTTTGAGACAGTCTGCGGCAAAAACAAGTAAAACAGAGTTAATAAGAGAATTAAAACCATCATTCAGAATTCCTTCCCCTTTTAGCAGATTCTGAAAGCTCTTTTCTTTGCAAAAAAAGCTGACAAAGACAAGCCTGTCCTCTCCTCCATTTACCAGCTTTCCAAACAGCACATCTGACTGCCATAAAAACGTAAAAAGGAAGGGGGGTTGGAATTTAATTCAAGAGCAGTACAAAGTCCAGCTACCACTTTCCTGCTGTTTCACAGCATTTCATTATTTTGCTTAATAAGTTCATCTCCTCAAGAATTTTCTCTTCACCTTACATTATTAAAAGTAATAAGTTTTTCTGGATTGGGGGTTTTCCCAACAGAAAAACCAATTTATGTATGTCCTTCAATAATGACAGGAAAAGATTATTTCCCATTATATTGCACACTTTTCATATCACCACCACAGCTTATCAGTCAATAAATGTTACTCTGCAACTTGTTCCTTTCCTTGAAGAAGTTTAATTTCTGTATTAACCTGTTTTTCCCAGGCAACGCCTTGCTAGAAAGCATCCCTACAGCAGCAAAATTAGTTTGTTAAAGAAACCATTTAGAAATTTCTTGCCACTGATAATATTGTCTTCAGTTAATAAAAGTACATAAAGTCAGTTTACATCTAATTCACTGACACACACATGCACACAGACACGAGCACTTATTCTTAACAACACATTTCATACCATGAACGTGTCCTTTGAATGCAAAAGGTGAATTCAACATTTATATCCAATTATGGGGACAAAGCTGTGCTAATGCAGTAAGGACCAACTCGTGGCACACAGCTCGTGCAAGCAGCACTGGTGCCCAGGGCAGTGACTGGCCCCAGGGAGCTGCCTCACGCTGGGGCAGCGATGGGGCTCCCACAGGAACAAGGCTATTGGAGCTGCTCCAGCTGTTGTGTGGCAGAGAGAGAGGCAGGGTGGGGAAAGGAGGAGTGGGGACAGCCCAGGGATCCATGCTGGCCTCATCTAGACAGCTACAGAGAGTAGATGGACACACCTCTAACCTGGTGTCACACGTTGCTCAAGCTCCAACAGCCTCTGAAGGCACCTCAGCCCCCATCTCACTGCTCATCCCATGTCCTGACATTGTACCTTGCAGGGCCACCTGCAGAAGGGCCAGAAGGATAAGCTGGAGGAGGAGGGAAGGGTGGCCAGGAATGGGGAGAGGCTCTTAGAGATGTGGCTTCCTGCCCTGGTGCTGAAGGTGGGGACAAAGCCCACTGCTGACCACCAGCACCAGATCTAACTGGCAGCCCCCACCTGCCCATGGGTAAAGGAAGTGAGAGGTGGCTTAAACCCTCCTGGGAACCTCCTCCTTTCTCAATGTTTCTGCACAAGGATGAATGCACAGACAGTTCATTGCTGGCTTTGCTGTACATTCCCCTTTTCTCCATTGACCTCACCCGATCGATAAACATTAAGTACCAGGCCATAATATTCTTCCAACCCCTGTCCCCTCTCTCCTTCCTTCCATCCCAGGCAACAGGACACAACTGGATCTGCCTCCTTGTCCCCTTGGAAAGCCTCTCTGGCAAGGGAAGAAAGAGCAAAATGTATCCCCTGGGTTGCCAGAACAAAGTCAGAAAATCCAGTTGTGTACACTGGAGAGAGGTGATGGCTCTGAATTCATATAGCTCTGCTGAGGTTTATGGGAGCATGTCAGCCACTATCAGCCTGTGATTTGCTCTGTTATCAGTGGACATGACCACTCAAATGGAGAAACAAAATTCAAATCCAAATGCAGCAGGGAATGCTTTGATTGCATGAGCTTTTATGGAAAGAAGTAACAGCGCTTCAAGGGAGAACAGACAAAAGTAGAAAAAAAAAATAAAAGGAAAATTAGCAAATCAATCCTATTACATTCTTGTTTCTTTCTGAGTGAGCCTGTTTGGTTAATTTGTACAAAGGAAATGAGAACTACCTTGTAGCCAGTTTGCCAGTAGTATTCTTTAATGGCTCGCATCATGACTATGCCAACGGGAAAGGTCGCATTTTCCACCTCCTTTCCTGTAGATGTCTTTATAAAATCAGAACCTGAAAGGAAGTAAAATGTTTTATAGCAGTTTCAGAATAAGAGCCCCTCTGCAGATACAAGTTCACAGCCTCAAAGATGCCCTCCTGCTTCACAGCAAATCTGAAGCATTCCTTTACACGTATGTCCCTGTGGCGTACATAAATCAACATCTTAGTATTTCCACAAGGATCTTTGAGAATAGACATTATTTTCACCAGGTTTTTTAAATTTAACTTTGCATCTACTTAGTCTCACGTTTGACAGTCTGGTATTGTATCTCCTGCAGCTGTTTTTAAGAGAAGGGAAAGATATCTCAGATGTGTTTACTAAACCAGCTGTGAAATACTGTAAACCAAGGGAAAACTCCCCTTTTATGCATTTTGCAATTGTTACATTGCAAGTGACTATACTTAAAGCCACGTTCTGATTTAATGCAGTAACAAGGTCAAAACATATGCGATATTTAAAGAATGAGAGTTAGCCTTGGCTTATTTTTTTCTGTTTTCTCACTTGTGACTAATATTCTCCACTGCCTGTCTCAATATTTGTGTAACATTCTTGGGTATTCTTGTTGTTCTGCCTTGGCTTGAAAGAAATCCTGAATCCAGTGTAAGAAAAAGCTAAGAAACTAACAAAAAGTAATGAGCCTCGCAGTGCATGATCCAGCATTGGCAGAATACAATGACAAAACTTCTTTAATTTCATTAGGACGCACTTCATCCCTAGGAACCTACTTCTTAGAAAAGGTGTACTGTGGGATCATTAATTATCAAAAGTAATTGGGAGAAGAAGAGGGATAATTCAAACATCATGTAGTAGCGCATCATCCACTTAAGTCAATTGGAACTGCATCTGCTTCCACTTCAAATTTGGCTTAGGGTCCATTTTGTCTCTTATGCGAATGATGATGCCTCTACAACATCCCCTAGAGTAGGGAAGGGAAGTTTCAGCACTGGCTCCAACTGAGGAGTTGCCTTGGCTACATTCTGTGTGCTGCAGCACACTCCAGAGTGTCTCCTGATGGCACAGCTGGCTGGCACACAGCTAGGTCTCGGCCTCATGGCAAGGCAACACAAAGCCAGGCTGTGGCTGATTTAAGCACAATCAAACGGTATCACAAACTTTGGGGGTTCTAAGACCACACTTTTCGCTGTAGGCTTCCTGACTAGGCAGCATCTCAGCCCAGTGGTGATTCAATTGCACCCTCCTGTGACAATTTCCACTCTGGAGAGAAACAGCTATTTGCAAGAAAGATTCCAGCTCCAGAGAAAGTGCAGTGTGCAAAAAAGAGGCAATTAATAGTTGATAGAGCTTTGCAAAGAACGGAGCACACAGGAGAGACAACTGAGTTGCACATTTCAGAGCTGCTCCCTTCCAGAGAGACACTACGGACATCTGATAGTCACATTAAAACAAGGAGCAGTGGAAGTGAAACTTCAACACCACCAAATTATATTTTTAATTTCCCTTTCGAAATGTAGCACTTAAAGTCCTTCAGTGCAATACTTCACATTTTTTCTACTATAAGGTAAGTCAAAGCTTTTATAAGTCTTATAATTACAAGTCTCTATGGTACAGTTTCATTAAAAACTTTCATTAAACAACAGCTGCCCTTGTATATGGTCTTCTAATCAATTTGGTCAAACAGAATGACTTCTAATCAGCTGTTGATAAAAATAGAAGATGAAATTTTAATTCTAATAGATTAACCACAAACTCAAGATAGTCTTCAAAATCCATCTAGTTCTATTCTCCAGTGGATTTAACGACTATTCAGCAACTCATTACTAAATAGAACAAGATGAACATTTTCCAGTTCATTAAAGAAATGTACTATGTATTTTTGCATTGTCCTCATGATTCGTTACAGGGAGTCTTAATTACAAGATAATGGATAATGGTTATTAAATGCAGACTCCAGTAATGAAGCTCTATTCATTTGCGAGCCTCAGAGACTGCAAAGAGGGGAAAATAAAATTACTAGCTTCAAAAGATTAACGGATCAAATTATTATTCAATTTTGAAAATCTCATTCAGACTTCATAGAAACAAGAAGAGATTAAAAACTAGTATTAGTACAAAAGTTGTGCATTTATATATTTATTTTTAAATAATATCTTAAGGCTATTACCAGAATAATCAGCTTTAGATGTGATTATTAGACAAACATACAGCCAATTTAGTAGCATCCTCTAACAATGAAAACAATACATTTTTCTTTCCTGAACAAATTCTTTTTATGACACAAGAGCTTGCTAGCAGGACTGCAGGCAGCCCCTTGCAGAAGACAGAGGACCCACACTAGCACAGAGAGCCACGATGGAAGGTGCTATTAACTTTTGGATTTCAGCAATGAAAAGGGGGATTTTAAAATCAAGCGCTGCCATAAAAGGCACCTCATTTAGCAGACTCTGTGCCAACCTTGGAATAATAAGGGAGTTTCACCCAGTCTATTTCTTACTCAAGTTTTCAAAAACAAGTCTAAGGAATTAAGTTCAGAAGGAGTTTCACCGGGAAATTTAGGAGATGATTTAGAGGCCTGACTTCTATCACCCACCTTCTCATCTTCCTGTGAATGGATACACTCAAAAAATCAAGGCTAAGGCTAAAATACACGCTGGATGGCTTTCCCCTTCCTTAGAGTAGATTACATGATTCAGTGAAGCATTAAATCCAAGATTTCACAAAATCAGTTATTCAGGGTAGATTTCTAGGCCCAGTGAGCCTGGAAAAGACCACACTTCCCACTTTTATTTTCCAGTGTGAAGCCACACCAGTACATTTCCTTTCAAGGCATCAAGTAAGACAGAAGCAGGGGGATGGGATGAGCTCTGGTTAGGACATGGTGCCAGTAACACCAAGGTTGTGGGTTCAACACAAACAGGCCATTTACTTCAGAGGAAGTCCATTACATTACTTCCCTTCCAGATACACAGCCTCATTTACGGTGGCACCTGAACAAAGCTGCAGAGCTGAGGTATCCAGAAGCTGAGGGACTTGCCCAAGGTCTCTCAGCAAGCATTTGGCAGGGCATGGATTGAATGCTCTGGTCTCCCAGAAGGTCAGAAGAGCTTCCAGAACTGGCCTGCCCTACTGCTATCCTGTACCTCAACCGGAAACCCTACAAAGCTTTCCAGTCCACGTAACATTGAAGCAGAGCATGAGAAGTGGAGAATCTTATTTAGATGACAGCATCCAGGAAGCACACTCTGATTCCATAATTAAGCAATAAGGAATAATAAGCAGTGTAGCAATCGTGGAGTAATCACAACCTTTTGGTTGTGAAGTGTTTCAAATGCCCTTGGGGAATGATTATCTCCTGATAACTACAGACTCTGTGCTGCTGCCTTAGTCTTAATAAACAACAAAGATGTGGCTGGCAGTTTTAAACAATAGTTTAGAGAGAGATGCTTGCAGAGGGACAATTATGCCGTGCTACTTTGTAAGTATTTGCAATGAGCACAAATATATCTTCATTGCTGCAACTGAGATGTAACAACATGCAGTGACATAGGGAGAACACATATCCTTCCAAGACCCCCAGGACTGGAGGCAAAAAGGGGCACTCTGCTCAGAGGACCTGCAAAGCCACCTGCTGTTTGTGCTGACCAGGCAGCAATGACAAAATAGTACCGTATCGAACGTGCATGAAGTCCCATTAGCAAGTCATCTTTCTATTTTATGAGCACCTAAACTAAGGGTCTTCAGATTCATACACAATTAGCCTTACCAGGGGTGACCAGGTTAACAACCCTCTGAAAATAAGAGGCAGGGCAAGATATAAAAGGCTAATGTAGCAGCTAATTCTTGTCAGTTGAGTCATCCTAATTGTCCCACTTAGATGTCCTTATCCTGCTCCAGCAGCAAGATAAAATACATTCCCCGTTAGCTTAACTTTGCCATCCAGGAGAACAGAATACAAGGCTGTGGTAACTCACTTTAGCAGTAGCTCACCAGGTAGCTTTAGCTCCATGACACGAGGCTACACTGCCAGACCACTTGGTTAGGTGCCTATGTGTGTTTTCATGTGCCTGTGTCTCAGCTACCATTGAAAAATGCTGGTTTGGAACGTGGTCTGTTGAGAACTGCACATTCTTTGCAACTCTTTTCAGAAAAGTACCTGCACAGAGGGGAAAAAAGTAAGAATCCCATCACAGGGCTCCACATTTAATGTCTGTTTACAAGTAAGACAACCTCTTGAAATCCCATCCTATCATCCCAGCTTGGTTTCCGAGACTCGGAATGGATGCTGCCCTTCTTGTACAGCACCTCCAGTAGCAGGGGTTCTGCAGGCCAAACAATGCCCTCAGGAGCACTTACACATGCACACAAAGGGACAAATTATTAAGTCCATACTTATGCAAAATTCCCTGTAGATGATGGCTGAAAGAATTCAGCATTGCTGAATTATGCATGGCTTGCTAATGCACTGTTACAGTGTCTACCACAGGTCTCCACAGAATACTATTACTTAATTAGTATTAGTTTCTTGTGCGTTCATTTAAAATGTTTCTTTAGAAGGTTCAGCAGGAAGAGCCATACCACCTTCTGTTGCTCGGCTGCATAGCATAGGCACTTGCTATTTTTAGAGCATTCCTTCCAATCCAATCCCTGTGTGGCAGGGAGAAAGAGAAGATAAATAATTGACACGTGCTCCGGGTCCAAAGACCACAGCTGGAATGGCTGCCACTGGTGGCACCTGGCTTGGAGCCACCCTGAAACACAGAAGGAATCATGCTCCCAGTCACCTCCCCGCATTGCCATGCAGCAGCAGTGTTGGGAGATGCCAGGGTGCAGGAGTTCAGGCGATTATGTGCTGCTGGAACAGCCACTCCTCTTCCTCTCCAAAGAGGAAGCAGCAGGAGTGACTTGTGGGACAATAAAGAAGTTTAACGAATTCTTGTATTGTTATCCGCTTGTGAAACTTCCCGTTTCTTTACCACGATCTCATTTTTCCTCTTTAAAAGGGTGTACCACATACTACACTCGGGGGTGTTACAGTGTATGACCTACATTAACCTTATTTCTTTTTGCAGATGGCATTACTGGAACCGCTGAAGCAGTTTGCCTAATGACACATGGCAAGCCAAAGGCAGAAAGAAGAAATAAATCAAGGCATCCCAACACCTAATCCTAACCTTACTATCACTGGGAAAAACCAGACCTTTCTCTCAGCTTACCTTGCACTTGCAATGCTGATTTCCTCTACAAGCCATTGTGTGGGCTATTTTTTGCCACACTCCTGATTTTGAGCAATATTCAAAACACAAGAGACATCAGCAGAAACGTCCTCCCTAGCACAGGCTCAGCTTGGGAGTGCAGCACGGTGCACCCAGGGCAGGAGGCAGTGCTGGTGGCACAGCTCTGGCCCCAGATTCCCAAACCCATGGCCTCCTCCAGCACTTACTGATGAAGCAACATCAAGACTGGCCTCTCCTTTCAGACTGAGTGCAAGCACTCTGGCTCTCAGCACTGTGCCACGTGCTCTGGCTAGGATGGGTGGAAAAAGCAAAATGCTGTGGGAGAAACTGGACTTGATTTGAAAATCTCCCCATTTAAGCTTCCTTTACAAACACTGAAATGCATTGCATCACTTTGCTTGTTCACACTTAAATTAACCTAAACAATGATAAACTATCTTAAACTGTGATATAATTAAAACAGCACCAGTCTAGGTCAGGCTTTTACCCTCTTGGCATTCTTGGTTTTGGATCAATACATCTCAGCCTCTCAAAATGTTGTCCAGCACATGACATATTACAGACTGAGGCTGAAACCCTGATATATCTACCAGTAATAGCACTGCAATTTGGAAGAAAATAATAAATATGCATGATGGCTTAGAATCACAGCACTACATGGCATATTGCACTCCATGTTTTAGCAACCACATTTAGCTTTGTGCTTTTTAACGTTGGTAACAACTTTGAAACAAATATGTTAACATTAAATCTCAGGTACACTTACGTATTGTCTATTAGCTCGTAACAAAATTACTCAAATTGAAGAAATAGCTGTTTAAAATCAATTTGGAAATACTCCACGCTGAATAAAGCAAGTAGAAAATCAGTCTACTTTATCAAGAAGGTGCTATGAATTTTAAAGATTTAAAAAAATCCACCACACATAATACAGCCAAAATCATGGCACTTCAATGACACTTTGAGTGTTTTTCAACACTTGATGTTAAAAGCAGTTTAAGATTCTGTTCCTACTCTAACCCAGAGAAAGGCAGGATTGATTTTTGAGCTTTAAAAGTCTATGTCTTAATGCCACAGTCAGAATCTGTCCAGCATGCAGCCTCTTTGTCATGCAGAAGACAAACAGCAGCATCAGCCCTTCTTCCACCCTGTTCCCTACAATCAAAGGCAGCTGGCACAGGTGAAGGCTTCAGTACTAGGGGGATTTCCAGGATCAAAGGTATTTTCCTTGAGCAATTGCAATGGTCAATGTTTTGGCTTTTGGCTTTGCCTGAAAATCAAAAAATATAAGGTGCCAGATCTCACCAGACTCATCTGTGATCTGTTTGTTTCCACCTGGCTTTTACAAATTAGGTAGAACAGATTTCTTGGGGGCTTGCATAGAGGGATGAATATTCCACTTCGGTGATCATGGGATTACTAGGAAAATGTGAGGCACTTTATTTTTTATGATACTCGAATGTCTTCAACGCCAACAAGCTGCAAACACATAGATTTTATCATGGACTTCCTGGATTCTCCTGATGCAGCAAATATCCAAAGGGTAACACCCTGGATGGCCTTACCTATACATAAGGCATCACAATGCTTGTTTTCAAAGGGCATCAGTCTTACTTTAAGCTCCTACTTTCCAGAAGATTTTGCCCCTCAGAGCGTTTCCTTTTTTTTTCTCCACCTTGATAATTTGGCATCTGGCAAAACTGCAAAAGCCCAGGTGTGTAGGCTGCAGTGGAGGTGAGAACTTCCAGGTACAGACAGACATTTTCACCACTGTCAGTAGGGTTGTTTTGCAATGTTTCTAACTCTTCAGGCAGCCTGAATACCAAAAAACCTGCCAGCTCCCTTCAGTGAAAAAAACAACCAAAACCCCTGACTGTGCAGCCACACTCCAAGCAGGAGGCCCCTCTCTGCTGGTGGTCAGGGAAAGACACTTCTGGTTTTTTAAGAAACCTTTTTTTCCTCCCATTGCATTATTAAAAATGCTTACATGGCAAAACTAACAATTTTATTTCAAAGGGATGCTTCATGAAGGTGTGCTGCTGATAAATTCAGTCAGATATTTCTGGCATAACATCTACTGAGCACTGCCTGAACGAAGGAAATTAAAAAAAGACCAGTAAGCACCATCAGAAATAGGCAGCAACTCATAAAAAGGTATTCAATACGCCAGGGCATTGTTTCTCCACCTCCATTTGTCAACAGCCTGTGTGCTGATCTTACCACAGACTGCAATTATGGCAAGCATCTCAAACCAAAAGCACCAACAATCTTATTAAACAACTGCATGGGTTCGGTTAAAAAATAATTGAAACTGATAGAGAAATGCTGATCTCACCAGACCACTGGCAAAACAAAGATGATATTCCAGTCCTCAAATCCACGTTTTATATACAGGTTTTACATTTTTAAAAACTTTCACGAAATATATATTATCATTTTGAACTTTGGCATTCCATTCTTTTTACTGAAATACTGCAAATCAAAGAAATTGAATATCAAACTCTCTTTGTGTTCAATGTGTATATATATCCTCACAGGTATTTAGTGGCAAGTTATTAAATGTCACTATTTATTGAGACAGTACATTTTATGTCTTTCTTACAGAAAAAAACCCCCATCTATGTAAAATTTCCAGCAGTATTTCAGAGCCTCACCCTGGTACCAGTGACTTCTTCACTGACATGTTCGGAAATAGAGGTGGTGTTGGGGTTTAGGAGTTAGCCTGTTTTTCTCTTAAAGAATTTTCCCCATACTTGCTGCCAGGGCACAAATTACTGGGTGCTTAAAAGAAACAAAAGACCTGGCCACAGAGGCGGGGTGGGACTGGCCACCCTTCTGTCACCTGGGGGTTGGGACACCCGGGGGGCTGGTTGGGGTTCTCAGTGTTCAATCTGGGAGCTGCCTGCCTTCGGTGTGGACGTCTCGGTCAGCCCTGCAAGCGTCTGCTTCTTCGGCTGTTTGCTTTCTATGGGAGAACCCCCGGGATCCCCAAGCCTGCCTTTCCCTGCCCCACTGGGAGCTGGGCACTGCCGCTCTGCCCCTGCCGCTGCTCGGAGCTTTTGCTACTCTGTAGCTCCTACGCTGTGACCTGCCGGGTTCCTGCTGAAGCGCCGGATTTCGGTGCACCTCGCTGCCACCCAGCATCTGTGCTTGCCCCTGCTGTTCCAGCCTGCTGTTCCTGAGGATCCAGCCAGACGCCCAGGGGTTTGTGAGGCTTTTCATCCATCCTTCCCGGGACCCCAGGCCGCCATTACCGGTGCTCCCCGAGCTCGCTCCGGAGCGCCCCCTGCAGCCGCGGGGGAACCATCGCACCCGCCCTGCTCACCGGGAGCCACCCCGGAGGAACTGCGCCCAGGGGAAAGGGCCTGAGGCCGAGAGAGGCCGCACTGGGTTGGTGCTGCTGTTTGCTGTGACTGCCACAGTTATATCTGTTTGTTTGTGTTGTTATATATTTATTAGTAAAGAACTGTTATTCCTATCCCTCATATCTTTGCCTGGAAGCCCCTTATTTTCAAATGTATAATAATTCGGAGGGAAGGGGGTTGCATTTTCCATTTCAGGGGAGGCTCCTGCCTTTCTTGTCTGACACCTGTCTTTCAAACCAAGACAGGTGGCCAAGAAGAACAGCCCCTGTGCTCTCCTGAGCTGCCCCGTGCCAAACCTCAGAGGCAGCAGCGGTGCCAGCGGCACACCAGGCAGCACCACCACCCTGTCTGGGCCTTTCCTTCTGGCATAAACAGCAAAAAAGCGGTGAGGAATTCTGTGTTCAGCACTTCCCAGCGTCAAATCGCAGGCAAAGGTAGCTGGTAAGTATTTACTTTGGAAAATGCTGCTCTGGGGCGAAGTACAGCAGTGTTACATATCCCTTATCTATCAACTAAGCACTGCATTCACTTCCGTGGAGGGCTTTAAGGCCCCCAGACATTAGCCCAAAGCAAAACCACATTGTCTCCATTTAATTACCTATCTTTTCATACTGACTGTGATCCAAATGACTGAGTTAAACAAAATGGTTACTAGTAACAGGAGACCATTGATAACCAGCAAGCTGAGGTGGGCGTACGTGCACAGAGTTCAAAAGAAAATGATGCTGCTGCATGCTGTTTACTTCTCCAGTATGAATTTATAAAGTGTATTAGCAAGAATTAAAAGGATTAAAGTCCCAGGAACCAATGAAGTCAGAGAGAAATAGAAAACTGATTCAGTCCTAAAAAGATAAAATTATTTAACAACTTATTAAAACAGTTCATCATTGTAATTAAAATCCAAGTGCCTAGAAAAAAAGTGCCACAAGAAAGGTAATTATTTATGAGGAGACTTTAAAAAGCCATTCATAGTGAATTTGGGAGAGAATCAGCCTGGAAGAGTTGGTAGTAGAAAGAAATTGTTTGTTTATTCATAAAACTTATTTTGGTCTAGCCTACCACTAAGAATCCCTAACATCTGCTCAATGGCAGCTGTAAGTAACATTACGAACACTCAGCCAGTTTATATCTTTCCTTTTTATTAAAAAGTAAACAGGTCTTTTTAAATTATTCACTAGTAAATTAACATAAAAATCAGTGCTGTAGCTAACCACTTTTTGTGGAAAGGCATCTGCAAGCTTTGCATGATCATGATGATCTCAATCTTTCTGCATTTCACTGACTGTTTTACTCTTTATGTGATGTCCCACCTAATTTAGCAAATGAAAACGTAGAAAACTTACAAGCCATACAGGAGTCACAGCCATGAATAATACAAAATGCACCACTGATACCTCAAAAGCCATATTAGTTGCCTCCTTCTGACTTTAATTGATTCCATTCTTACCTTTCCTTTGCCTTCTGCTGTATAAAAATTCCTCTCAAATAATCTCAGATCTCTCCTGCTTCTGTCTTTCAGGAACAAGATGTTCATTAGACAGGAAGGAGCAACAAAATACAGTGGTGTTACTAATTAAGAATTATTTTTTCTGATCTGCAGCACTTTTATACATAGATGACAAAGTCCTCTGCATGTTCCCGTTTCACTCCAAAACTGTTCTTAAAACAGTAAAAAAAGGCACAGGAACACTTCAAACCTAAAAGCTTCTCTTTACCTCTGACTAACTTTTTTTTTACTTAATCTCTTCAACATTTTAGAAGAAAAATATATCACTTTCCTCCTGAGTTCCTCTCCCAGCTTCAGTTCTTACTTCATAATACAAACAAGTCCCTGCAAATGAACTCACCAAGAAGTTGTTCGAGGGCACGGAGTAGCTCTGTTTATTTTACTAGGATATTTTTGTTTTACTTCAAGGGAAAAACCAGGCGTTTCTGCAGTGCTCTCTGGAGACAGCTAGTTTAAAGCTGAGCTGTAATTCTAACCCAGGCACTGGAAATGGCATTGTTACAACAGCACAGGGTCCACCCAGCTGAAGTTCCCGAGGAGTCTGCCTTGAAGCCACAACTGTGCTGCAACTGGCAACCAAGCAAGCTGCTGAGAAGCTGAATTTGCAGAGATCCAGAGCAGCTGCAAACACAGTGCCTGATTACAACATAAACCTAACTAGTTAGCTATCAACAGTATTTCTGGTATCATGGTCGCAGAGAACCAGCTGAGAAATGCCACCCCTCCTCTTCCTGGGGACTAGGAGACCTGAGAAACACAGCATCCCTTTCCATCATACTCCACCAAGCTGCTTCCTCATCCTGGGGGTCAGCTTCGTTCCAAAGCTCCATTTATGAGTAAGGCTTTGTGCTTCCTTTGAGTTCTCCACAGGTTCATCTTCCAGGACTAGTGGGAAGGAGGCTTTTGAAGATATATGACTCACAATTTTGTACTCCATAATTTAAGTGCAACGTGATGCACGGAACATGGAACATCATCCCCTGTTTCCTTTCTGGTCCATTAGAGGTGAATTAACAGATCTTCATGACCAACCACAAGACTTCACTCCTTCACTCCTGCGATGTTTGGGATAGGCTGCTAAAGCAGACATTGGTTTCCAACATGACTACAAAGGTGATGGAAAGAAGAGGTTCTACTCAAGAACCTTCTACTCAAGGTCCTGGTATCACCGAGGAGGAATCTTTTCTACATCTTAGATTTAGGGAGAACTCAACTTTAGAAATCAGCTGCAGCTGTACACTGCAGGGAAATCACTTTATAGCCCAAATGCTAGCAGGAAAGAAACATCAAAGGTACAAAAGACAATCAGATGTCAGATCCCTGTTGACTTGCCCTGAAGACTATGGCCTTTGCTGTCAATTTTGTCTTTGAAAAATTCCCTCAGAAGGAGGACTACTACAGACACCTCTGGTAAAGCTATTGTCTCTAGTAACTGTAAAGTAAGCATAAGCAGAAATCTTAATTTGTCTTACCCGAGAGATGCTGAAGTTTAAAACTATAATTTCTGAAAAGGAATTAAAAAAAAAACACCTAACAAAACAAAATCAGGAGCACTTCCCAGAGAAGGGAGTATCTCCCATTCTTTCCAACATCCCCCCAACACAGTTTGAGCTACAAGAATCAGAGGAACACAGAAAGGCTGGGAGAAAGACTCCAAGTAACCCAAGTACATACCAAGGAAATTCAAGTTCCTTGTGTAACTCATCAAAACCACAGAGGTAAGCTGGAGAAGTGTCTTTCCAAAAACCATTTTAATGAGCATATTTCTGAATATTGCTATGTTCACGTTCTGATAGAAATCTTTTCCTTTCAGAAAATGACTCAAATAGACTGAAGAAGTCTGTTAGGGAGGCCTTTGGAATTCTGGTGAAAACTTTACGTTTGTAAGGAAGGAACAATGTTAAACACAAGCATCCAGAAGGGCCAACCACATCCGGGGGGCATCAGACACAGCATCACCAGCCAGGCAAGGGAGGTGATTGTCCTGCTCTGCTCTGCACTGGGGCAGCCTCACCTCGAGTCCTGGGGGCAGCTTGGGGTGCCACAATATAAAAAAGACATTAAACTATTAGAGAGCATCCAAAGGAGGCCACGAGGATGGTGAAGGGCCTTGAGGGGAAGCCTGGTGAGGAGCAGCTGAGGACACTTGTTCTGTTCAGCCTGGAGAAGAGGGAAGCACACTGCAGTTACAGCTTCCTCACGAGGGGCAGAGCAGGGGCAGGCACTCCCTTCACTCTCCTGACCAGTGACAAGGCTTGAGGAAACAGCATGAAGATGAGCCAGGGGAGGTTTAGGCTGGATATCAGGAAAAGGTTTTTCACCCAGAGGGTGGCTGGGCACTGGAACAGGCTCCCCAGGGCAGTGGGCACAGCACCAACCCTGACGGAGTTCAGGAAGCGTTTGGACAATGCTCTCAGACACATGGTGTGACTCTTGGGGTGTCCTGTGCAGGGCCAGGAGCTGCACTCAATGATGCTGATGGGTCCCTTCCAACTCAGCATATTCTGTGATAAATGCATTTGCATTTGACCAGTCCTGTGTAGCTCAGTGAAGAATGTGTTCATGCAGCCCAGCAGCCAGCTGGGGTATTCAGTCTCTTTCTCTGCACTTCATCACGTAACACTTCAAAATGCAGCATCAGCACCATTAGCCCATGATTTGTTAAAAGCTCAGGAATGTCTTTATATTGGTATCAGTGTGTTTTAACATACAGCTTTAACATTCAGGTAAGGAAACAATCCATGCCCTCCTCACAGGAAACTTCTTGTTTCATAATGACTAGTTTCTGTCCCACTTTAATGGCTCAGCAGGTATTTCACTTATATTTGTGCTCATCTCTTGTTATCCCTCTTTGTTTTCACTGTGTCCTTATGATTAAATGGCTATATTCAAGTGAGTATCCATAGTTTTTTTTTAAATAACCTAATGATGTTCAAGATCACATATTCCTGGTGTATTTTTCCACTCAACACATTTCTCCTTAGAAGTATAAATCTACATTGCTGCTGCCATGAGCATGCATCTTCAAATTAGACAGGCACAACCACCAGACCTTAAAAAGCAACAAAAAAATATGCAGGACCTACAACCCTAAAATCATGCTTAGTTTATTTCCACATCTATAGTAAGTTTCTGTTAAGGGACTGGATTTTCTAACTAGTGTTCCTACTTGCAATCCCTTAAAAGATACTTTAATATTTCATAAGCCAATTTTATATAATTGATAGATACAGTAAATTAAATATTTATTTCTATTTTTCACTGCTTTAGTAGAATTTAACACCTGCTGCTGACTGAATAAAAAAACCCAACCTGAAATATCAGAGAAATAAATAGTACCCAGTACATCTATTGATTTTACATAATATTTCCATGTTTTAAAATTGCATTCTCTCAAACCATTACCTTCAATAGCAGAGCTTCACAGATGCAAAGTTTTTTGCCAGGAAGCCCTGTTATTTAGCTGGCATGTTTGACGAGAACTATTCACTGTGCAACAATTTCTGAGTCTGAGGTGATATGAAACTTCAGAAGTTTTAACGCAAATTCTAACAAGTTATTTAACATAGAAACAAGGTTTCATTCATGGGGAAAATTAACCCAACAGGGGTGCTTTCTCACCTCTCTGCATCACTTGGTATAAATTGAAAGTATACCATTTAGATATTCCTTAATTAACATGTTTTGGAAAGATCTCGGATAGCAGCAAAAGTAAAGTGCTATTCAGGCACTGAGGATAATTTGCTAATAGAAGGTTGACCCCTCTCAACAGTGTGTGACTCTGTCAGTACCTGCCTACTCCCTGCAAGCTGCTGTTTCACAACCAGTTCCAAAGGTTGAAGCATAAAGAACAGCCACTTTCTTAAAGGTCAAGGAGCAGAAATCAGCGTTCAAACCCTTCTCCTCACAGAGGAGGACAAGCCTGGGATTTCCAAGGAGCTGTCACACTCCTGCCCGTCCACAGTTCCACTTTGCTCAGTGCAGGGAGAGCACCAAAGCACGACAGAACAGGCATATGGGAAACACGGCAAAACTCTCCCATTTGGAAGAACATTTTGGGAAGAGTGCTGTGAGAACAGCTGAAGGAAGGGGACCTCCCTGCTGCTCATGTCTCCTGCAGTGCACAAAGCATCAGCCTGCAGCTCTGCCAGCTCCCACCACCACTGTCACTCCCAGGGTTGGCTGAACAGGAAATCACAGCCAGCAGCTCCCACCAGAAAATTTCCAGACCTTCTCTTGCTCCATTTCCCAGTTTGAATCGTGACCAAGAGTATTCCATCGTCATGCACAGGCACAAAAAATTTCTACCTTCTATCGAGAGGAACACATTTCTGTTTATATCTTAATTTACTAAGCCTCACAGAGGCTCTATAAAATGTGCAAATGTTAATTTTACACACCGAAAACCAGAGATGCAAGAAGAGCCATCAAAATTGATGATATGCTGGAAGTCATTCTGCAACCTCAAACCCATCTTCTGGCTTCCTGATTTGGTGTTCTTCTGGTGAGAAGTGCTTGGAAATCGCACAGTTTCTATTTGTAAGTGGGGATGGTGGAGGGAGAAAGTCAAGTGGTAGTGTGGGTAACAGAATCAAACAGGTACAGAGCTGACAAGTCATCTGTTTTTACACTGGTATTTCTTGGTATTTCTTCTTTGACTTCGTTGGAGGGTGTGTATTCTTATTTTCTGATTACAGGAGAATACCATTAATAGAACAGGCCTTGCACAAAATTAGCAGAGTTGCCAGGCATCCTGCTCTGACAAATATGAATGGCCCCAGATAAAGATCTCCCCTCAGATATGGCTGTGTAGGCAGGCACACAGTTCAGTAAGCACATAAATAAATGCATAACAAAATGTGCCATTGCATGCACGTCTGAGTTTTTAACAAACTGCAAACAAATGAGGCTTCACTGTATGCACTCTAACTCTGTTCTCACTTCACAGACTCTTTGTATCTTTATTTTTCCCCCAACATCTTTGTTTCTCTTAAGTATTATTTCTGCCCTCTACTTACCCATGCAGGGTTCTGTTGACTCAACTGGAAAGACTTTTCATGAGAGCCTGCCCCAGCCTGTCTCAACCACTTTCCATTCCTTCACTTCTGATTCCCTGCACATATACTACTGAGTTCCAGACAGATTTTTAAGTCTCATTTCACATTCCTTCAAGGTCTGCTTTAGTCAAGCCCCACCTTTTTTTTTTTTTTTTTTTTTTTTGCTACTAGTCTTTGTACGGCCTCTCATCAGTAATTCAAACCTGAGGATATTGTGATTGCATTGTTGGAACTTTTCAACTCCAAGCTTATCTATCACGCCTACATTATTTCTAGTGATTAGCTGCAGTATCACTGTTAAGCTTGTAGGCAATTACCTCATTTAAGGGAGCATCCTTGTAGTGCCTTACTGAACATGCTGTTATCTGCATTTTCATACTGCCAGCTTTTTCATTTCTCCCCATTCTGTACCAGAACAAATGAAGTCACTTGGTTCTGTGACTTGGTTCTTTTAGGCTCATTGTATCTAAAGATACTCCATCTTTTGATCTCACTCCTAATTCAACAACTTTCTTAGTCCATGATATCATGCAAAACTTTGAGACAGACTGTCACACTGCATCTCGGTTTTCCATAGTGTTTTGAGCTTATTCTTTGCACTAAACTTTCAGTGATGTTAACTAGAGCTTTGAAGATGCAGAACAACCACAGACTATGTAGAATGCAGGACATCTGCTGCAGCAGACAGGGAAGTGATCAACTCCCAACACAATTCCACAGCCATAGTCACCATCCTGATAAGCCCCTTAAGCAGCCAACTGCAACCACTTCTGCATTCCAGACAGTGACCAAGAAAGCCTTAGTCACCAGTCAGTGCTGAGAACTCTCCCCACACACTCCTAAGGGTAAGGACTCACTGTCCCCAGCCCCATACTGGACCTGCAGAGCAGAGATTAACATGGTCTGCCATCCTGGAGAGCATTCAGAGACAGCTCACACCCACAGAAAGGAGCTGCTTCCAGAAGAAGACAGACACATATTGCCCCTGATTTCGGATGGATGTTTCACAGGTAGAGTGTACCCTTTCCAGAAACACTGTCAACTCAATACAGTTGGTTGTATTTCAGGCAAGTAAAACACGACACAAATCGAAATTCTGTTTCATATGTGTTACCAAGCCTCCTCCCTTGGCTTGCCTGTCATTTGGAAATGCTCTGGGCTCTAATAACTGATTTAGTATCAAATTACAGCTGAACCTGTAGACACATAATTAAACTAACACATAACACAACTCACATGCTGCCGAGAGGGAAACCCTTGACTTTTGGGCTGAGCACGAGACTTAAAGCCATAAACGCACAACTGATCTCAGTTTGACTTTTGACTTGTCTGTTACTATCTTTGTCTCACATTTCACAAGGCAATTGTAAAATTTACTCTGCTAAGGTCAGTATGTGCTTTGAAGTCATAAAGTACTAAGTGCCAAGTATCATTACTTATTCAGTGGTCTTGTTTCCTACGTTAGCTGCAAGTGAGCAAAGCATGCCTTGCTTTGCAGTCAATTTTGCTAGTTTGGTTTCCTTGGTCTCTCATTTTTCATGGAACAGTCACTTGGCAGAAGTTTTGGTTCATGGTGGTCCCCATGCAGCAGGAGGAAGTCAGCCCTTGCACTCAGATGACTGCTAGCATCTTTACAGCCACACCACATAACCCTGCTCAGAACAAATCTTTGCAAGAAAGTGCTCAGAACAACACCAGCTATTGGCATCTTAGAGTTTGTCTTCCCTAATATTAACCGCAGTACAAAAACCTTATTTAGAGCTGAGGTAAAAGCTTTGTGTAGACAGGCATTATTCTGCAATGTTCCAAACCATCTCTCTCTCCTGTGAGCTGCAACACAAAGCTTTTCCTTACTGCTTGGCTATGTTATTTCTGTTCACTTTGGAATGAACAGCACCAAAGGATCTAAAACCATGTCTGCTCACATATTTAATGTGTTTTATTTTTCCCCTGCTGGACTATCATCATCAGAGACCTTATTGCTTCCACCATCTTCTGCCACTTCTTGCAGGATTTTTTATGCTAGAGACTTTAGAATTTGGTTTTGTTTTAGCACTAACTCATTCCCTTTCTAAATTCTATGTTTACTTTAGTCAGTATCTCGACATACAATTTATTTGACTAATTGTTTAATGACCTATGAAAAAAACTTTTGAAACCCATACATTAGGAGAGCTGCAGAAGAACATGCATCACTCTTTCCTGTTTTACCCAAGTCCTTGTTTAGATATATATAAAGACAACAAAAATCTTTCACATGTTATTGCTGTGCTCCCTTATCTTCCCAAAGTGTGGCATAAAAGGAGCAGTTTTCACAGTCAAAATGACACAAATCAAGTTTTCACTTTTAAAGTACTTTTACTTAATCACTTCCTCCACCTTTTTCCTGGCCTGCAAATCTTAATTATTATGAATTGTTACACAGTACAGTAAAGACTTTGTAATTAGGTAATATGGTTTTCCAGAATAAAAATCTTATGTAGGAGCGAAATATGCAATTAAGTCATCAACAGCTTCACTGAAGTATTCCTTTCCCACTGTAAGTTTGTCTTTCCCTTCCTAGTCTGCCTTCCTTGGCCGTTTCTGATGTTTTTGTCAAGAAACAGAAGTTAAAAAATGGCCACCTTTCACACTATGTACAAGAACTCTTTAAAGACACCATGATGAAGAAATCCATAATAGTTACAACTAGCATGGGGAAGTCAGGCACCCATCCCTGTTCCTTAGGACTGTTTATTCCAAGAGACTCCTTAGGCACAGACTTGAGTGTCTCCTGCAGAAATGGACGTGACTCACACAAGGATGCACCAGACACTGAACACCACTAATTGCTGTACTCTCTGTCCCAAAGCAGAGTCAAAAATGCTGTCAGTTTTCTGGAGAAGCTCAGGCACTCAAACCACCATGAGGACTTGAAGAAGCACAAGAAATGGCAGTGGATGCTCTAAACCAATGACCCAAAATTCAGTGATTCAGTGCTAAGCATTTGTCTCAGTCAGCTTTCCAGAAACAATGTGCTCCTCTGGCAGTGGGACAGAGCCACTGCTGTGCAATGCTCCCTGCCAGCATGTCCTGCTCAGCACTGCACTGATTATTCTGTGCAGGTATTCTTGCCAGGTGAGTCACTGTCCTTAGAGGGATGTCAGCCTCTTTCACTCAGAAATAGCTTCTTAAATATTCCACAAGAATTTATGGCATGTCAGTCAAGCTGGTAAAGGCATGGTTAAAAGAATTTAAGATAGCTGTGTGCCTCCTCCCATTCTGATGTTGTTGTCCTTATGGACTTTACTAGAGAAGGAAGAAAAGGCAGCCATGGAGAATTATTTCAGAGACAGCAGGAGTCAGGACCCACCAACTCAAACAGAGGCAAATTATATATCATATACTAGCTGCAACACCTCTGGTGGCTTTGTGCTTCAGGGCCCTGGTGAATGCATTGCTCAGCAAGGCAATGCAAACACCTGGAACCCCAGGATTCTGTGCTCCCCACGTGGCTGACAGCATGGATAGTGAAGTGAGAGCAGTTTAAGGACTGCACACCACATCCTCACTTGCACTGATACAACTGTATGCAAAGCAAGGCTGGAAACCAGATTATTGAGGTTATCGCCATTACAAAAAAAACCTTAAAACATTGCCAGCCAATCAAAAACCACACAGCAAACTAGTTAACCCTTTTTTTGGAATAATTTGCAACTGTAATTCTTTGAAAACTCAGCTTACATTGAAGCATAAGAAGCACTTCTAACAGCACAGCTGAAGGAGCTGTACTTTGCTGTAAAGGACAGGAGCAACTGGTCAGAGGCAGCAAAAACTTCTAAAGCCAGTTTTGCACTGAATCCACTATACTATGGATTGACTTTCCCCAAAAATGATACAAATATACAAACAAAACAAAATTCAACTGGAATATTAGGCTCTCAGCAGTTCTGACAAGTTGGAGTCTGAAAACCTGGCCCTCACTGCATGTATGTAGAGCACAAATAAAATTCTTATTTTTATGCCTACCCACAAAGAAAAAGCAAAAGACTGAAATAAGGAAATTACTGGATATATTCAGATGGATAAGTATCTTGTAAAATGAATAACTAGGCAAGGAAAATCATTAACAATAGAGCCATCTGCTGTATTTCAAAAAAACTACACCAGCAAAATTCTGAAAATGGCAAAACGCTTTACAAGCTGAATTTTTCACTACTCAGTGGTACAAAAAGTGATCATAGTGATTAGTGCATCAGTTTAAAAAATAAAGAGTGTGTATTTCTTACACCTCTTCTATAAAAGCAATATTTAGTAGCATAATACTGATCCTCTGTGTCTAATGATACTAACTGACATTGTAGGTGGGCTCGTTATAAGCCTGGAATGCTCTCCATTCCACTTGAATCAGATAAGCACAGAACTGTGTATGGTGACAGTGAGGTCAGCAGCAAGCTGAATATTTATTTAAATACTGCCAAGACACTTGATTACATTTTTCTTGCTTTAAAGTAAGAATTTCAAGTCTGAAGAAAAAAAAAGTCAAGAAGAAAATTGCACAAAAAGTGAGGGGAAGTTTAGAAGACAGACTAACCCAAGTGGTTCTTAGTATGTCTTTACACTTCTAGAAATAAACTTGAGGAACCCTCTTTCAAGCACAGTGGGAAAAGCAAGTTCCTGGAAGCCAATTCCCAGTTCTGCATCTCCAACATAACACTAAAACACAGAACTAAAATCCTGGTTAAACTAGGAAAAATTGTACCAGCACAGACCCAAAGCTGCAGAGAGAGAATATACTGCTGAAAATCTGGGCTCAAACGGGTGCTAAGCTATGCAAAAAAGTCACACCTCCAAAGGACACAGAGCCCCTGGAAACTCCATCCTGTTCACTGGAAGGTTGGTTCCCTGAGCTGCCCTCTCAGCGGTGGTTAGAAGTGATCACAAACCAAAAATGAGGGCTCTTAGGATGAATCTTCACAGGGGAAGTGCCCCTTGCATTTAAAACAAGCTTGTGAGCCATCCACCTACATCATTTCTGTAGGGCACCACAACTGCCTCTGTAAGTGTGTCTGCCCCAAACCTCTTTATTAAACATTCAGATCAGATGTTTGACAACGAATTTTACTTGCTCCTACAACCCTTGCCATTCAGCAGTTTGTTACTTAACATTTCATGCCGTTTTTATAGGATATGCAAAACAAGTGACACTTCATGACTCCACCTGCAACTTCAGTAATTGCTACGCAAGTTTTTCCTACAATCGACAAAACCAAACTTCCACGACTAGAAATTTTTAAGCCTCATAAATAAAATAGCAAAGGCATTCTTAGCTTAAAAGGAAAACCAGGTGTATTTACCTGCCATCATAGCTATCATACTGGCTTTGTAGACATTGGCAAGGGACCCCAGTTCACCCGTAGCCAAGATTGTTTTCATGTGAGCTTCTCCACAGGCCGCACGGCACAGACGGATCTCCTCGTAGAGACCTGGGGATAAAAGCATGTGGAAATGATCAAAGTTGCCTGAGAGATATTTTCAAGTATGGCTGTAATTTCCACTTCTGGATTAATTTCCAATCTTATAATTAGTCGTAGCACTCAAGAACTTAAGTTTTGTAAGTTCAATAAATTACATGACTGGAGGTAATTAACAATGCTGTGCAGTTTCAGACTTTACCTAATAGCTATTAATGTCTGTTCTCTCAAAACTACAAATGTGAGCAGTGTAGCAAATACCCATGAATACAGCAGGAGTAGAAAATGCTATGATAGTAAAGATTGATTTTAAAACAGCTTTTCCAGCAGTAAATATGGTAGCACATTGAATCAGTACTCAGAGATAGTTATGTTCTCCTGTGCACCTGGTCAGCAAAAACCTCCCACTCTTCCTGGTAAAATTCAGCAGAGCTCCCACAAAAGTTTAAACACAGGGAGACTAAAAGAGCTAGAAATTAATGAAGCACTGCTGTCAGAAGTTGGCCTCTTGGGGACGTTTAAGATTGTCCCAGCGTGGGGAGAAAAGCAGCTCTTACAGTGCACAGTCACCATTTCTGGATTGGGAATTTAAAAAACAAAGTCGCAAAATAAACAAACAGGATGCTTTGCAAGAGAGTCCTTTTCACAAACTGTACTCAATCTTCAAATACATAATCAAAAAGTTCTTTGACAGAAGGGTAAAATACAGCTTTAAATAGGTGCTGCTGAAACAGTCCAGGCTATAAAGACTCATTTTTTTCAGCAATATGAGACTTTTTTTCCCCTCAGACCTGGAAGCATTGAGCAGGGTTTGCTGGCTGTGGTAGGGCCCACATCCAACTGATGCCATCGGCACACCAGGGTGTCCAGGGCTGGAATTGCTGGCATGGCCTTCTGAGACATGCTGCACACATTAGCAGACAACTGGCTAATGCACTTAGCAAGTCCCTTTATAGGCACCAGGCTTCACCTTGTTTCTTGCTGTGTACCAAAGGTGTGAATTAATCAGTACTAGCATGCAGTCTAACATGTTTTATTGATCAATTGATGATGCTCCAGAAACCTACATCAAGTCAAGGCTCAAAAAGGAAACACAAAGGACCTGTGCTATTTTTTTGTGCATTTAATAACCCTGCTCATGTTAGATCCAAACGAAATCTCTTTTTGTGGAGCAAGTCTTTCCTGAAGCTTTTGAAAACCCAGAGAAAGCAGCTTTCTTGTTCTTCTAGTTTCGGTAACAAGAGGAAAAAGTTTTCCCTACCTTTGAGATACGCCACCAAAAGTGTCAAAATAAAATCAACAAAATGTACATTTAGGTTGGATTCCACGAAAAGAAATTACATCCTCACAGCTGTTGTTCCCTGGCACTGCAGCTCCAGCACCCTGCCTGTAGTTGGAAGGTACTTTTACATGCAATTAGCGTCAAGCTGGTTTGAGCAGGCTCACTCCCTGCCAGCACACATCATCCCACGGACAGGAACGACTCAGGATCCTCAATCATCCATGTCTGTCAGGTTAGCTGAGGTGGAGGACAAGTGGGCACACTTTAATGGGGCAGGTGTGTAGGTAAGAAATGCTGTTCTTTATTCAGAGACCAATTATTGCAGACAATAGCTGACATTCATAGGGCATTTTCAACCCCACAGTAAAAGTACAGATAGAAATGCAGATACATCTGGGACAGAGCAAATCAAGCAAAGCATCCCATTCCCAGTGCAAGCTGGAACTGCTTTGATACAGAACAAGTGTAAAAACTCCTACTCGTTTCAAAAATAAAAAGAGAAGTTTCAGTCCTCAGTCAGATTTAAGCCAAGGCACAAATAATGGGATTATCCTGAAACTCTTGGGCAAATGTCTGTAGTATGGGTAGAGTTAATCACACTTGAAAATGTACTCAGTGTTCCAAGGAGTCCTGGGCTTCCTGTGGCACAGTCTGTGCTGCCAGAAAGTCCAACACTGAACGACTCAGTTGCATCAAACTGAACAGCAACAGGATCAAAGCTGGATGCTACAAATCCAAGAGTATCTGTGACCTGTGCAGAGCACCAGCAACTGCCACAGCAGACACAGCTTCTCTGGTTAGCAGCAGTGGCGCCAAGATTTTGGTCAAAAAACTCTATCACAGGAAACCCTGCAGGTGTATTTTTCAACTGGGAGCTAAGAACACCATGAAGAGGTTGCAAGAGATTTTCTTTTTGACTCATAAAAACAAAGAAAAAAAAAAAGCAAAAGCTCTCAAAGCAAATGGCCAATACTCTGCAGCATCTCGAACAAAGCACCAATATTATCCATTCTAAAAGCAGTCTAAAGCCAGGGAAAAAAACCCAAAAAAGCAAAAAACCCCAAGAAAACCCAAACCAATAAACCCACAAAACAACCCTCAAAGCAAGCCAACCTACACAGAATATACTTGGAGCTCACTAATATAGTCTGCAATAGCTCTACTGACTTAGCTGTTAAAATGGATGTGACATAAGAGCTCTTCTACTTTGCACCACTTGAGATACCTGACAGCTTTAATGAACTTTAGATCTGCTTTTACTGCATGCATTTACAGAAGTCAGAAGAATACAGATTTTGTAGGGAAAAAAAAATGCTTTCATAGCTGTGGTTTTATTTTCACTGTTATAAAACACAAGAGTTGGAAGCTTTTTTTGTAGCTTTCCAAACACTGTAAATATTTAGTACATTATATTGAATTTTAGCAGCTATTAAATACATCAAAGAAAAGGTTCCTTCCCATATCCATTTCCCAAGCAAACATCCCTGAAAATTTCTGCTGGCCATAATCTGGACTAGATTGCCTAGATGGTCTGTTACTTTGGTGTAATACATTAGTCCTAAAAATCACAAAACAAAGGGGATAATCTGTACCTCCTACAAAGGAAATGAAAATATTAAAGGAGGAAAAAAAAAAACTGCTTAATTTTTTATGAAATAGCTCTTCTTCAAAAACGCGGTGATATAATCACTTCGTTAAAAAAATTCAATTTTTTGGTGTTTTTATCTATCACAAGTCACAATGACTGATGTTAGGGGTACAAATTGAGATGAGATGTTTCCATTTCTGTTAGCCCAAAAGATCAAGGTAATTGTGATGGGAAACTGGAAAATGAGCTGGAGCCCCTTCTGTCTGGCATGTTAATGGCAGGTTTGTTAACAAAATGACAAGCACAAGGCTATCAGCACAACACTGCTGCTCTCAGCCACATATGTGCAACTCCAGGCTCCAGTGATTCACACGGAGCTGGGAGCAGAGCCTGGCTCCAGGAGCCTGAGGTGCTGCTGACAACACGAGACAGAAATTGTACAGCCAGACTGTGAGATCCCAAGGAAGCCTGCACATCTAGGAATGGTAAATCCAGCTACAGCGTCCCTGAACAACACATGGAGTCTTCTCCAAGCCTCTGGAGCAGGGAGTGTGTTTTGTCTGCACTATTTATGAAGTATGGAGCACAAAAATAGGGTTCCAATCGAAGCCTCTAAACTCACATCTGAAAAATCAGCAGAAGTGAAAAGCAGTTTTCATAGTGAGGTTATACCTTATGTATATCATGGATGCAGCCACGCTCAAATTTCTTAAAATATAACGTTTTCCCTTTTCTTACAGGAAAATTCAAGTGCCATGGAGCAAATGATGGATTAACAATGCTCCTGAAGCCACTGACATGTTCAGTGTAGCATGCCCAGGTGTTTGCTAAAAGCTGTGGAATTGGCACCAACATTACGACACCCCACACAACTTCAGGAGGTACAGCAAATACTGACAACAGGGGGAAAAAAAAGAATAATAAATAGATCCAGTTTCTTTCAACGATTTGTTGGTTAACTTGATCACTCCTCACATAAAGACTCCACATTCTGTGTCTAAAAGAAGTATCCAAATGGATAATTTTAAGCTTAACCCATACTTTGTCAAGTAATTCAAGACAATAGCTGAGCAATACTACTTTAAAGTAGTATTGCTTTAAAAGCTAAAAGGTTATAAAAGGTATGCAAATTCATAAACTTACATCTCATTTAATGTTATTTTCTGATGTAATTTAGCTGTCCAATAAAGCTGCTTTCATATTCAGCATTATTTAAAAGGTCTTAACAATTACTTCACGAAGATCTGGAAAATACATTCTGAGTGTCATAGACAGCTCCAGCAATATTCAAGAACTGCTTTAAAATAACTTGACATAATTGGACATACACTAAAATATTTAATAACCAAACAAGCCTTTGAAGCAAATCACAAAGCAACACTATTCTATTGTGGTGACCCCAATT
Source organism: Monarcha castaneiventris obscurior (assembly GCA_026261815.1). Classification (NCBI taxonomy): domain Eukaryota; kingdom Metazoa; phylum Chordata; class Aves; order Passeriformes; family Monarchidae; genus Monarcha; species Monarcha castaneiventris. The sequence goes on from JAMPIT010000884.1 coordinate 15,027,105, forward strand.
ACTGCACAGGCTACAAGAGAAGCTAAAAATGAACAGTAAGATAAAGCACTCTACCAGACAGGGGTTTCTTTTCAGTAACTTTTTAAGTTGTGAAGGCTGTCAGCATAAGAAAATACCCATAAAAGTATATTACTATTATTATTACTACTACTACTGTTAGCATAAGTTGTAATAGAACTGCAAGGCAGCTTTAGCTGATGAAGCACCTGGAACACAGGCACAGGTACTGCACTAGACTTCTTAATTTTAGGTAATATAGGGATTTAGCCTAAAAAAACCTTCTTCATCCCTTCTTCTAGGTCCCTTAAATGTACTTTATAGATTACTCTGTATTATCCCTAATCACACAGGTAACATATCTATATCTAAACTGGAAGACAGAACACTAGATTTTCACCAAAATATTCAGATCACCTAATGAAATACTTTTTTTTTAATAGGAAAGTTAAATATTGTAATTTTTCACCTTGTGGCATCACAATCTCTATGGCAAGTAAATTCTGTCCCTGAAGTAGCTTTTTTTTCAAGATCATGTAAACGTGTGTCACAGACTCACATTCATGAATAAACTTAGAGAAATCATTTAGAAATAATTTGAATTCTGCCATCAGTGAAAAAAAAATATACAAGCCATGCCAAAATAAGGATGGCTTTCAACCCTGTCATGACTTCAGCTCTGGATAAAAGAATATGCATACCAAATTAAAAGCCATCCCTAATTTACTTATTGAGTAAACTGACAGCTTTATATCACATCCATCATTGCTCTATCTGCGTAATCCTCCCTTGTAATTTGTGACCACAAAAAGTCATTCACCTCCCATGCAGAGAAAGCTAACAAAGTATGTTCAGTTCATTTCAGTCATGATACAAACTCTCTCTCTGAATCCAAGCCCTGTGTTTCTCCTCTGAGTTCTCCTCCATATAATCCTTCAAGCAATGTAACTAAGGCCAAAAGTATGGAGAGTGCAAATGCTACAAAAGAGGTCAAGATATTACAGCAAGGAAACCAGCCCTGAAGACACAGATGCAGAAATATGTGGGGTTTTTGGTTTAATTCTAACTGTTAACTGAAAGACAACCAAAATCAGAAAACATGATCTATTACCATGATGACTGTTATTTCCTTAAATAAAGTCAGGTACCAGGGGTCCATTAAAAACTCTTCCAAGCAAATAGGATATTATGGCACTGCATTACACAGCTAAATGCAAAATTCATTCCAAGACAATGATGTCTCTACCTTCACAAGGAGATTAGTTATAGGAGCACTGTCAGCACTTAAGGCAAACCATTCACAGTACATTAAGAAGGCAATTAGAGCAAAAACCATCTTCAGCATTATTGTTCTTACTAATTAGTAGTAGTCTACAGACACCAGAACATCAATAATAATACGAACAATTTGTACCCTCAGTTTTCAGGAAAAAGAAAACAAGTAAAACACGTATTTTCATCAAGAATTGAAACATGTATATTTAACAAGGTATCATCTACATTAGCAGCCCCTTGGGCTTTCTAACAAAACTGTTCAAATAATTAGGCTTTTATTTGCTGTTTTTTTTTTTTTTTAATGCTGTACACAAAATCCTCAAAAGGCACAGAGGGAATAGACCTGAATTTTCAAACCACAGAGTCATTCTGCCTGCCCAGCCTGAGACAACTTCCAACAGCATTCCTCTTAGAAAACACAACCTTTTGTCATAAATTAATTAAACAGTCTTTATTCAGCTCAGAGCCCCAGATTACCAAATTCTTCAAGGACTGATGGAGAGATTTGAGGAAGAGACAAAGACAGACCCTGCACATTCACAGAGGAAGGTTTAGGGTCCTTGCCAAAGGAACTTTTTACTTACTTTCCCACTGGCCAGTCAGCACCAGACTCCTGCTAATGACAATGTCAATCTCCCGGGCACCATACTCCACTGCCAGCTTTATTTCAGTCAGTTTGGTCTCTAGAGGAGTTTGTCCAGATGGAAACCCAGCAGCCACTAGAATGAAATGGGTGCAGGCAGAAGGAAGAAATGTTTTATGAATGTGTTAAAGTTTTATGAATTGACAGTAAAATTGAAAATACCTCTAATACACCAAAAAGTTTGAACATTATTCTTTTTTTTAACTCCTGCCATGAATCAAACAATCTAAAGGCACCTCATCCTACCCTCTCTTCATCCACAAGAAGCATTAGCTCTCCCCTCAAAAACCAATGTCCAGCAAGGTAAGTGCACCTTGTGAAAAGATCTTTCACGTGCCTTGATATTTTCCAGAACAGCCTACATAAAAGCACAGTATCTATTGCTTCCAGAAGAATTGAGCAAACAAGGAGTGAATTCAGACATGAAGCAATACATACACTTTTAATTTTCTCCAATTCTTTTAAGTAGTATCTCGAGTTAAATCATAATAATATTGTTTAACAGTTAAATCACAGTATAGCAAAAATTGCTTTCAATGAGCTCTATTTAAGATTATGTTTATGATGTTTGAGTACAAAACCCAAAGGTAACTTTGGAAATGGAAAAAATAATGGCTTTGTCAGAGATTGTCTTTCTCTCTGACATATAAATGCATTTAGTATGTATTTTTACCCTGCACAACAAAACTAACAAAAAAACTCACATTAGCATTAAACACCTGCTCTAACTTCAAAGTCTGCCCCTGCTTTGAGCAGGAGGTTGGACCAGATGATATCCAGGGCTCCCTTCCCAGCTGAGTAATTCTTTGATTCTACTTCTTGCTTACTGTACATTCAGGACTTGTCTGCCACGTGTGGTGACTGGAGAAGAGCTGGCACTGCTGGATTTGGAAGTGAAAGTCCTGAACCTGTGGGCTGCTCAGCAGACAACAAGCCCTGAAGTCAGCCTGTGGGATGTGCTGGTTTTGGCTGGGACAGAGTTATCCTCATAGGAGCTGCTGTGGGCTGTGTTTGGGGTTTGTGCAGGAAGCAGTGTTGGCTCTACAGGGATGTTTTGGTGACTGCAGAGTAGTGCCAGCACAGAGTCAAGACCTTTTCCTGGCGAGTGGGCTGGGAGTGCACAAAAAAGCAGCTCTTATCACAGATTATCACTTTTACTCCCAATTCTCTTTTGCCCCTCATACTGGAAGTGGCTGGATGAGCCAGTGGCTGCATGGTACATAGTTGCTGGCCTGGGTTAAACTTTGACACAGGATTGCACTTAAAAGCCAAACATGATAGGAAAAATAAACCTTTGTTAGAACTCTTATCATCATCATGATGTGCTTAGTGTATACTGATGCCTGTCCAGCACTCTACCTCAATTTCTTCTGTCCGGGTGAGAAAAACACTGATCTATTTTAAAGACCTCTTCGAAGAGTTTCCAGCAAAACAGACTTGGCATTCCTGATAAGCTTGAAATTGAATGACAACAAAAGATTATACCACAAGAAAATCCTCCTTCCATTCCCTTCCTTCCCCCTGTTACCTTTGCACCTTCCTCCCTTTGCACCTTACTCCCTGACACAAAAGCAACTCCAAACTTCTGGATTTTTCTACGTATTTTATAATACCAAATTATTTAACGGGATATTTTCAAGTAGAGCTTACCTGAAGCTACTGGGATGTTACAGCCAGCAGCCTTTAGGGTGTTCACAGCATCGGAGACTCTTGCAGGATACACACAAACTGCTCCAACAGTGATACCTGCAAAAGCCACAGTTCCCTTTTTCATACAGACTTCCACCTTCTCCAGTGCTATCCATACCATGAGCACTGTCCTCACCTCCCACTCCTGTGTTCTCACAAGGACCTTAAGCACCACACCAGGGGTGTCTGTTATACTGCTCAAATGGCTCAGGTAATTCTCGGACTGTTTCCTCCCTCGTGTTCCTTCACCTGACCCTGGGAGCAAGCCTGCATTAGCAGGAGTTAAAACTCCAAGATTTTTATCGACAGACTCACAGTTTAATGCCAACACACACGTTTAAGACATGCTTGATCAGCGAATTGCTGCAAGAGAAACTGCACTGCCAAGCTCTGCTCTTACTTGTGGAGCCAGACTGAGCCCAGCAGCAACTGAGCAGTCTTTATGTTAATGCAGCCCTACTGCATTTCTAGCTAAAATGCTCTTCTCTCGAACTCTCAGATAATTGACCTCATATTTTACACTTCAACTGTTTGAAGAGTGCATAAATCCAAATTTTAAAAAAAAACTGATCTTTGATACTTTATGTATGTGACTTCAGTGAGAGGCCTGATTCCCCTTTGGTCCACACGACTTCAATCAGTGGGCCAACACCCTCTCCGAGAAGTGAGAAAATAATGAGGAAACGCAGACATTTTCTCTACAAAATACACACACCAAAAGCTCCCATACCTTTATCATGCATGTCCAAGGCTTTGAGCAGATCCTCTCTGATAGGGCGCTTGGCTTTAAAGCACAGCCTTTGAACATTTGAAGGAGTATCATCGCCGGAGAGAGTGGTGAGGTCTATGCAGGTGACAGCTTTCAGCAGCCAAGCTGCCTGCAAAGGAACAAAGCAAGGAATGGAGCAGTTCTGTTTACACTGCCAGAGCCACACTGCCTTAGCAGATGCAGGAATCAGAAGCCTGGCTCTCACTCTGACAATGAGGACATGTATAGGATGTAACACAGAGGATAAGCAAATAATGGCTTAGGATAGTCAGGGTCGGCAGGTATTTGTCCATGTCTTCAGCAGTATCTAATGATACAGAAAGGATCCACTTTCTTTTGTGTGATCCAGGAATAAAAAACATCTGTAATTTTGGTGCAAAAAAAAACCCCAAAAGCAAGAGGCAGGCGACAAAGTTAAAGCACTCTTTAGATGGAAATGCTACAGAATTTTAAAAGACTTATTAATCAAAGAATGGAGCAGAAGAGTAACTAAAAATTTTATGAGCTTTTTTTGCTGAAGAAAAATTTAGCCTAAGACATTATTTTGAAATATTTGTTGAAGGTCTTCCAGAAAACACTCATTTACAGTGATGGCTTCACTCAAAGCTGACTTCTCCTACAGGGTCCTTGTACAGGGGGTGAGTTTGCAATGGCAAAGTCCAGCTGAGTCCATAAAGCCCCTCTCTGACACGGTTTGTCAGCACAGGCAGCAGAGCTCGTTTCCACATGGAGGTATTAACTCTGCACATCTTCCATAGCTGGCCAGCCTACACAGCTTTCACACTTTGCTGATGGGAGTCTCCTTCTGGAACCTGCAGTAAATGTTACCAGGAAACCTGCTTGGGGGTGACTGAATGGGGTAATGAACCATCACTGGCCTCTGTTAGCCTAAGCCTGACTGATTGTTTCTGGTTTCTCTTCTCATCCTATAATGCTTTGAAAAGGTTTTTCCCTTGAAATGGTTTTATGTTACTTTTATTTGGATTTTTTTTTTCCCTCTGTTTGAGGGAATTTTGTCTCCTCTCTTATGACATGAATCATAAAGTCATCAAGACAGATGTAGTCGGGGGGTTTCAAGAACTGGTATAAAATTCAGGTTTTTAGAAAAGGTTTTTCTAATGTGTATTTTGGGAAACAGGCTGCAGAACTTGAATCTGTGATGCTCCTTGCATTCAAACATGTACAGGTTCAACATGATCTCTGTTAAGTAAACAGCACATGACTGCCCTGCAGTGACAGTGTTCAAACACAGGAGAGATGCTTCTGACACCTTTCAAAGTAAAACCTTGCTCAAGTACTGGTGTTTCTACACAGGAGAGGGGAAAAGCATTAGGAATAAACATCTGTCCTCCAGCTGTCTTGTGGGAGTGACACTAAATCCCTCCCTTCCCAATGGTTCTCTGCAATCAAAGCCTGTGGCTCTCTCTGTTATTTATATGGCAACCTCAGTCAAAACAGAAGAATTACTTCTTGCATTACTGCACCTGCAGTGTCTGAGGATAGCCAAGGTTATGGAACACCATTGGGACCTTTTCACTGATGCTATTTCCCAGCTCAGAGCCACTGGACTGATAAACTTCATATCAAGTAACTTTTTATGCATAAGAAACTCTAAAAAAGTGCTCAGCTGGTGTCTGAATTTCCTCCGTTCACCTCCATTTTTTTAATTTAATCATAACACACAAAGCACAAATTCTCAGGAAGGAAAAACAGGCAGGAAATTTTCTTCTATCACCTTCCAGTAGGATCTTACACCTACATCCTCAAACTAATCCCAAGATCGGTGCTCATTGTGAGCTCAGCTTCAGCCACTCCAGAATGGTTGCATGATGTCAACTATTTTGAACAACTTTTTTAAGAATTAGGTATAATTAAACTATTCTTGCTTTGTTCTGCTACGTTCCAGTCTTGAGACTGATCCTTCATCTCCTTCCTCCTGCTTCCAGGTTTTCAGCTACTGCTGCACATAAACAACTCGTTCAGTGTGCAGAGGGGAGAGATCCCAAGCCTTGTTTGCAGAACAGCTGCTTGGTGAATGAAGAAACAGTTTGTCTTTTTATAGTGAGATGGACAATAACCAACCATTTACCTTATCTCAGCAGCTGAAAAGTCAGTCCTCCTAACATTAGTGGGCTCCTTCCCCCCGCCAAATGCCACAGCCAGTCAGGAACTTTGAATTTTAGGTAAAAACTAGTTAAGCAATGAAATCACACACGTTGAGAATGTTTAAGCAAAGAAAAATCATCCAGGTAGGTCAAACTTGACAGGGACCATGATCATATCTTACAGCTTTAAAATTAAAAAATAAGAAGGCAGCATGCAGAGAAGTCTGTCTGGGAAACAGAATAAATGTGGAGGGATAGTAATATACAATTTAATCCACTCATGAATAAAGATGACTTAAATCCATTTGCGGTTTTGCCAGTCATGAGTTATAAGGTTTTTAACTTGTTTGGATAAATGCGTCACCTTATTCCATCCCATCATCATCAAATACAAATTACTAAAATAAGACATGGACAAGCACATCTTTTAAGTTTACATGTATCTTGAAAAAAATTCAATATTACAGCCTGGAGAGGGAGAGTGACTGCTTTAAAAATGCAGGCACAGAATGCATAAGAAGAGCACTTACTTGCCAATTACCTTTCACAGTTTTCCATTTTTTAATTTGTTCTGCATGCCTCTCCACTGCAGGTCGATTCACATACACTTTTGAGATCCAGCCAAGTTCTGGGGGGAGACACAAAGAAAAAAAGTCTCTCTCAAGCATTTCTGTGTTTGAATATATGGAGGGGTACTTTGGAAGAACGCTGCAGAAAGTTTGGAACCTCTGAAAAGCATGCTGTGCTTTCATGTCCTTCTAAGGGCTTGTGTACTAATCACCAGTCCAAAATAGCCTCAGCTTCTGTTGGGGGATATCTGTGAACTGGGTACTTCACACAGCACGTTTTGTGGGCCTTTACAAGTGAATTAACTGAGTGCTGATGAGAGAGAGACACTGTGTTGCCAGCCCTGGACTGAGAAGTTTATTACACAGGTAGCATGAAAAAAACCTCAAAAACCTCCAAAACAGCCTTCTGCCACGGCTTGATGACTTACTTCTAGATTCCAGAATTCCCAAAGAGTAGAAGATGCTCCATGTGTACTGAAATAATGAAACTGCCTAGAGCCAGAAGAACCAAATATTGGCCACTGCTTACCAAAGACTGACTGGTAAAGGAGAACTGAGGGTTCAGGCTCTTAATCTTTACATTCCTGCTTAGTATGATAAACCCAGAGAGTAATTTTTAATATAAACATACACAAACTGCTCATGAGAGTACACAGGAAAAAGAAATTGGAATGTCTTTAAAATCTCTCACATCCCAAAACATAAATAATTCTTCTACATACCAATCATACAAGCATTCCATGAAAACAGTCTGAAAATAACATCAACAATCATTAACCACCAATCATCAGCAAATCACCACCATCAATCATCAAATACCATCATCAGTTAAGGTCAGAATATGGACATGGGCACAGACAGATACTAGGAGATAATAATTCTGGGTGACTGAAGTTATTAAGAGTATGTCACTCTATGAATCTTCTTTACTATGCTGTTAAATTGCATTTCCCTCAAGCATATTGATTAAAAAAACTTTTAAAACTTAAAAAAAAAAAAAAAAGCTGGTAGACAAAATCACTAATTTTGTACAGAAATCTTACACTTAATTTTTTTTTCTTCCCACTGGATAGCTTTAATAGCCAAAAAAAAAAAAAAAAAAAAGTAGAAAACTAATATACTAGCCAAAGCATGTGCAAATAAAAGCTCGTTTTCCTAGATTTACAAAAAGCTGCAGAGAAACCAATTTAGGGTAAAGATGACTCAGTGGAAATGCAGGACAACACGGAACAGCTGAACAAAATCTTGTTCTGAGCAGAGTAAGCTACTGTGCTACCACCACATACAAGCTATTAGTGAGCCGTACCCACAAGGTCAAAGTGTTGGCTAAAAGCAGGGATAATAAACCAGCGAAGGAAATTTCAAAGGGATCCTAAGGAACGTATGGATTTCTTTAAGAGTTTAGCATCAGACTCACTGTATGGCAACAAGGAGAAGGGGGGAGCTCAGAAAGATGCAGACCAATCAAACAACAAACCCTCGTTACTTTCCACTTTCACAGCCACGGGTTTATCCATTCTGCCCCCAGAGCAGGAAGCTCAGCTGCCTTGTAGAAAGCAGGTGGGAAAAGCTATTGCTACAAAAACTACAGCTACAACTTTCCTCCTTTTCTGCCTATCAGCAGGCACAGAGGATATATTTGACAAAAGGAAGGAGGAGGAAAACACACATAAATAAATAAATAGAGGAAGGACACATAAACCCTGCGTTACGATTCTTCTACTACGTGCCAAGTGCTGAGGTAGCACCATTTAACCATAATCCCATTTATTATAAAAACTTTTGAACCCTACTGGGTGCACGATGACCTTTCAGCCCCTTTGGAAAATGGGATAAAACCAAAGGAAGCAGTTTAGATGAGGAACTCAGCTTCTCCCTCTCTAATAAGGATCCTTTCAGCTGGTCTGCTCTAACCTATTCCTTCTACATTTTTGAAGACAACCAAGAAAACCAACTCATAATTGATTTAGAAAAACTATTCCTTGGGAGAATATGAAGACAGCATCCAGCTTGTTAGATAGGGAAAATTCAAGATGGAGATGAAAATCTAAATGAAAGGACATAAATTTCGCCCATGAGTAGGTTAATTCTTCATTAGCCATTGTTTGTAGAGGATTCAATCTGATACTGATGTTGGATCTACCCCAGCTGACTCCTGAGCATCCTGACTCAGGTCTAAGCAATCCTTTTAGGACCTAGAGCCCTGCACACTAGACCAGCTTAAAGGAAATAGTCAACTATAAAATCATCTGGAGAAAGGAAAAAAAAAAAAGAAAAAAGACAATTCATAATGGGAGAAAAGGTGTGGAAGGAGAGTGGAAGTGGAAATGAGCTACTACTTTTGCTTTGCCTGAAGTCCCCTGTGAAAGTCACCAAACATCAGCTGATCAGCAATAGCTGACTGCATGTTCTCTGCAAATGTGACAAAATCCATTGATTTAAGCCCTTTTCACTAACACATTTTACCCTCTGTTTGCAGGAACTCAACACTACTCACAAAGGTAGCTGACACATGGCAACTCAGTAATGTCTAATATCTCATTTTTGTGCATGGGACGCAAGATTCCCTGAAAGACCACAGAATTTGGATCTCCGAGTATTTTTTTGAGTGTGGGAACTCGAACCACAGTGCACAGCACAGGCAGGGAATTTTAAAAAAAATGAAATAATTCAATAAAAATTAGAACGCCATCCTTTCTGTACAATTTAATGTGAGACATGATGCAGCTAACTACAGGAAATAAAATGGTGCAATAAAAGTGGCACGGCAAGGAAGGACAAAGGTTCTGGTAATATGCAGCAGCAGATGGAGACTTCCATAGAACACACACCTTTTATTCAAGCCCATTCCTACATTAATTAAAGCAATGGGTAAGTGAAAACAAATATGTCTCAGCATAATTGTCTCTAAATAGACTTTCAAAGTTTGCCATGTGAAGTCTCACCAAATCTTTAGATCTAAGTGCCTTTATTCAGAAAAATCACTCAAAATTCCAGCTTTTCTCTTTTTTTTTTCATTAAAAATCAGAATAAAACCATTTTTTGAAATAGAACTGACTGCCTTTGGATTCTCCCCCTCCCTCACTCCCCTAAGCTTTATGATTTAGTATCTGGCTAAGGAAAACTATATTTAATTAGGCTCATTAACCTTGCAGTGTGAACACGTCTTTTTTTTTTTTTTTTTAAATAAGTCATCTGCTAGTCATCTGCACAGTCATGTGGCTTCAGGGATAAAAGTAATTAAAGCAGTTACACTACAGCTAATTAGCCAATATTCTGTAATCACTCTTCTAGTTTACTTTTTTCTCTGAAGACATTTGAAAAAATCATATTCCATTTCTTAACAGGAAATTCATCTCCTCTCTTTGAAGAACATGAATCCAAAAATACGGAGCATTTCCTCAGAAAACAATAAATAAAACCGCTTCATTAGGATAATTACATAAATATCTACGGTTCCTAACACATTCCTCATAAAACAGACTAAGCTTTACAGAAGCTTTAAAAAAACGTGTTGATGGCATCCCTTCAGATGGTGAAACAGAAAGCTCAAGAATGCCTGAGGCGGTGCTTTCACAAGCATTTTAAGGCAGCACCGTTCCCCAAAGAAGCTGCCCCCCTCAACTGGTTATTTCATTTTGTGTGCCAGAGACAGCATGTGTGCTCCTGCTCTTACATGAGCCCATGATAAAACGGGGAAGGGAAGTGATGAAAGCTGTTATTTCGGGAGAAGAGACTGGAACTGCGTCCTGAGCCTTCCGTGGAGCAATGAGGAGCTCAGCTGGACACAGGCTGACCCCAGCTGGCCATGCAGAGCTGAGCAAAGCCACCAAAGGGAGAGAAAAGGCTTTGGGATCAGCTCTTGCTACAGCTGTTTTACTACGGGGGTTATTCAGTTTTGTCAAGACAGAAGCTGTAGTTAGTTTTCCATAGTGACACTTGATATGGACCAATAGATCCATATTTTCATGTGGGTCTTCTTTTATCTGACAGAAGTTCAGCCTCCAAGTCAGCAGCATTCACATACTTGAAGCAGGACATGAAAGCATGAGCCCTGAACTGGAAACCAGCTCTGCTGCGTTGTGGCATCAGTGAAATCACACAGTGTTGTCCATGGACCACACAAAATGGATCACAGGATCCTTTGGAAACCACTGACAAGCCTTTCCTGAGAAAGTGAGATGCAGAACATCAGGACCTGGCTTCCTGCAGGTCCTAGTCCCCTGTTGTCCCTCTCTTCTTCCCTGGTTTGAGAGATGTCCTCACCCCAAAAACCCAGCTGTCCTGATAGGGTCCTTACAACCACGAGCAAAACAGGACTCAGTCCCTTGCATAAAGGCCAAAATAAAAGAGTTGCAATGAAAATTCATATAATTGCTGATCTGTACCTGCCTTTCCCTCACCAGAAGAACTGATTTGGTCACTCCATCCTGTGCCTTGCTTATGTCCAAGGCATCCACCTGTCCTTCAAATTTGATTAAAATTACCTAGCAGATCCAAAAGGAGTTAGAACAGTGAAGAACCAGAGCCACAGTACAAGCTAAAACCAGCTATTAATATATTAGAACAGAATTATGGTGTCTTGAAAAGGGATGTAACACTTCATTATCTAAATGCCACTTACCAACAGGCTAGCTCTCACATGTAGATGGCTCAGAAATACCAACTATAATTAAAAATATCAATTGAAACATAATGAATGTATTTTTGGCCCTTCAACTAGAGGGTCTGAGCAACACATAGATAATGGGGTTTTTTTTAGAATCCAAGAACATTGCAAAACAACTGCAATTAATTACTCAGAATACACACACATGTGTGTGTGTATATATATATATTCAGACATACATAGACACACAGAGGTAATAAAACATATAATCATGGAATAGCTTGGGTCGGAAGATCTCTGAAGATCATTTATGCAACCTGCTGTGCAATGCAGCATCAGCTCTGAGGTCACACCAGGCTGCTGGGAGCTTTATTCAGGTGGGTTTTGAGAGTCCCCAAGGATGGAGACTGCACAGCCTCTCTGGGCCCAACCTGTCCCAGCACCTGACTGTTCTGCACCAAGTTTTCCCTTATATCCAGTATGAATTTCTCTGCCTCAGGACCCCTAAAGGCCATTTCCCTGGGTAAACCAGCCCAACTCTTTCCTCACAGGGCAAGTGCTCCAACCCAGCCCCATTGTGCTGTCCCTCTGCTGAAGCTGTGACAATTTAATCAATTTCTGCTTCATACTGGAAAGAGAAACTGGACCCAATCTCCCATGTACACTCCAACAAGTGCTGGGCAGAGGGGATGGTCCCTGTGTCCCCCTGTGTCTGCATCCCCCCAGTTAAACCAAAGCAGTGTGCGCCTAGCTTACACTTCCAAAACAGATACTCATTGACATCTTCCACCATTTCGTTGGGAAATGAGATTAGAAGTTGCATCTGATACTTTTCTGAAGCATGACAAAACTTTACACATCTGGGCTATTATAACCCAGTGGAGAGCAGAGCAGGAGAGGCAGACTCCATTCCCTCCCTGCAGGCATCGTGGTGAACCCAAGCACACAAGCTCTGCAAACAGTCCTTGTGGAATGAAAATCCTGTAAAACTCTTTATCCAGCTTCTTTGCATGACTCTCAGATGGCAAATGTACCAGTGTATTAGGCTAGCGAGCCTCTGACTGGGCACATCAGTGTCTTTTCATCTGTGTAACAAGTACCTGCTCTTTATTCCAAGGAAATACCTTCTTCTAAGGCACAGTGATGGTATGAGGGAAGGAGATAAGGAAGGGAGGATCAAAGAATTTTTTAAAATGTATTTATTTTTTAAAACATCACTCAGGAAAGCACTACATGCCATGATTTGTGAAGAGTTTGGCTTGTCGGTGATAAACAAATAGATCCTCTCTAATGGCAACATCAGAAATCTACTGCTTCAATAATGCCACTATGTAGCAAGCACAGAAACAGCAGACACAGAAAAGGACTCAAACCACGTATTTTTAAGTAAAAAAATATTTTACCACTAGATGTCCCTGTTAGAAAACTGTAATTCTACACAAAGCTGTGTGGGAAACAGGGCAAATCACCCGAATTAGTGTTAAAGCTGGTGGCACAGGCTTGTAAAACCTTCAAAAGCTGCAGTGCCTAAGTCACAGGAGCAGTGAGTATTGTTAGCAACCGTGAAAGATAACGGTAAGGGTTTACCCTGCTCTTTCTGAGTGCTGCTCCCAGCTAAGGTACCACCACTAAGATATGTTAAGTGCTGTATTAAGTACACTGCTGCATTTCAGATACGTATTTAGTGGGAGAGCAAACGGCAGGGAAGGGCAGTTCTCCCTTTAAAGCAGCTAGCAAAAGGCAGATGCTAGAAGCTGCCACTTAAACATGGTCACAACCACACCATTCCCCTTCTACACTTGTCCTGAACATCTAACCCAGCTCACTTTGACCCCAACTGGCTTAAACAAAGATCGCTGGGAAGGGATGGGCAACAAGCATCAGAACTGAGCCGACTTCACCTCCAAGCTTCTGGATTCCCCACATATCAACTAATTTTAAGATTGATTTCACTAAGAAAAATCATGACACACACCTAGTGTAAAGAAACTGGAGTGCCTTTGCAAACTTTTCTGCTAGCCTTTTTCCTAACACACAGTGAAGTCTTGTCACTATTATTATTGTTTGTTTCAGCTCTTCAGATGGCTGCAGTTGAAACTCACCTGGTCCCTACAAGCAGCCTGTGAACAAGGACATCAGAGAGCAATTAGACAGCTCACTTTTGAAAGCTGCAACACGTCCACAATTTCAGTGAATGAAAACACAGCTCTCACTTGTCCATCCACAGGCTAATCACTTAAACTGCACCTTGGCTCTGTAAAAAGTGCCTGGGCTTGTTCTCATGACAGGCGCGTGACCCCAAGTGCGGCACAACCTCCTGAACTCTGCTCGTGCCAGCTTTGAGACCTACCTGTTCCACACCAGCTGTCCTTTGCTTCCCCTCTTCCATGAGCCACCCCGTGTCTCCTCCACTTCACTGTCCACCTACTAATGCTGACCAAATTATCACACCTTAGAGGCAGGCTCTAGGAAGGCTCATCGCTTTAGCTCATTCCACTGCTGCAGCTGGGGTTTGCTGAGGAAGCTGCAGCACCTTTCCCTTCCCCAGCAATGAGAGAAGAGGAGCTCCAGCCAGGGAAAGGCAGAGAAGCCCTTTCTTGGCTGCTCTCTGCCTTACCTGAGGCACAGCCGCCTTTCGGGCCCAGAGACCACCTGCAAACACCTGGAAAATCCCTACCGCTCCCCAGAGAGCAAGCAACAAGGAGAATGATCACAAGAGGCGGAGTCCCGAGTTTGCAAATCAGAGCCCGACTGAGTGTTTTGAATCTCTTGGTGAGGAAGAGCGGAGGAGGGATTATCCCGTGAGAACCAGAATGGCGTGCAAGAGAGAACCAGGTCTAGCTCCGTGACAGGACCGGGGCAGCGGAGCCCTGCAGCCCCGGCTGTCCGACAGCCTCTCAGGCTGCTCGGAACCCCCCAGCCACAGCCAGCTGTGACACGGAAACTTGTGTTTACCCTGCAGCACCGAAGCCTCCTGCCGGCCTCCCGTCACGGGAATATGTCAGAACACCTACAAGAGCCCTAGGGCTATCCCCGTTTCGGCTTTTCAGAGGGACCGGGTTCCACAGCCCCCCGGAGAGGGCTCAGCCGGGCGCGGGGAGCCGGGGGCGGGCGCCTGTCCCGCCCCGCCCCGCCCCGCCCGCTCCGGAGCCCCCGCCAGCCGCGGCCCCGCAGCGCCCACCGGGGACCCACGGCCGGGCCTCGGCCCCACCGCCGCTTACCCAGCTCGGTGCCCGGGTTCCGCCCCGCCATGGCCCCCGCTCTCCACCCCCGGGCCGGCCGGGGCGGGCAGACTTCGGCCCCGGCGGCCCCGCCCCGCACGGGCAGGAAGCGGCGGGGCCGCCCCGGGCGCGGAGCTCCGCAGCCACGTGGGGAGCGAAGCGGGCCGAGCCGGGCTCGCAGCCGCCCCTCGGCCTGCCCCGGGCGAGAGCTCGGTGCTGCTGCGGCGGGAGCTGCGGGGAGCTTCCTTTCCTTTGGAGGTACAGGGATATGCGGGTCCTTTGGCGATGAACCTGCCGTTCGGGTGGCGATGAGTCAAGGCACTGTCCAGTGCCTTTATGGTGACTCTTAAAGAAGGAACTAGTGCCACACGTACACAGGGGGTCAGTAAACCGGCCGACCTGTAAAACCTCTAGTCATACCTGCAAAGTTAAATTCTGGTGACAAAGCCACCGAAAACTTCATGGCCTTTACACGAAGTCTCATGAAAAATACATAAATCTCATGAAAAATATATTGTACGTTCTTAATATTCACGTTTAGATTAAAAAAAAAATCCAACTTTATTCCTGTTTGCTCGGTGATAACAAAGAAACCCCAAACTCACAACAGCATCGGGTAAAGCAGGAAAGGGCCATAGCTCT
The DNA here is from genome assembly GCA_026261815.1 of Monarcha castaneiventris obscurior. Taxonomy (NCBI): domain Eukaryota; kingdom Metazoa; phylum Chordata; class Aves; order Passeriformes; family Monarchidae; genus Monarcha; species Monarcha castaneiventris. The sequence continues at coordinate 15,042,624 of JAMPIT010000884.1, forward strand.
GAAACCTGGGGACGCTTCTCTTTTTGCTTTTCCCATACCAAAACTGCATGTGTGCTTTGAGCAGCAATGGTATGAAAGACAGCAGTCACTCTAGAAGTATATACCATTTACACTGTGGACTTTAGGATGCATGAAAGCAGTCCAAAAATTACAAGCTTTCATGTACTTGTGGTGGTGCATCCTCCTCCTCCCCCTTTTCCAGGCCATGCTGTCATCTAAGAAATGCTTGTGATGGCTCTGCCTGGACAAACAGCCCCTGGGCTCAGCTCCTCTTGAGCTCATCAGAAACACTGTCTGCTCCCAGGAACTGCTGCTGTCTAGGGAGCTCCTGTTTATGAGCTGTTGTGACCAAAACCCACTCTCCTGCAACCCTAAAAACAGTGGTCCAAAATGAGACCATTTGAGCTCTCCTGGATCAGCCCACGGGCTGTGACCAGCAGCATTCCTCTGAATGGGGCCTCTCAGAGCCAGAGAACTCTCACGTTTGCTATACCTGGAGGAACAACAAATTCTTGGTCAATACCCTCACTTTGCCCATTGGGGAGATGCAAAAGCCTGCAGAGGGAGTATGTCGCTGACCTCCGAGGGGAATTTTTCACAGGTAACTTACACTGCCTGTTTGTGTGTGCATGTTTGCATGTGCAGATATGCTATAGCAAATCCGGGAGAAATGCGGCTTTCTTAGATGTTTAAGTACCTTAGATATCTAAGTGAGTTAGGCTTGTAAGTAAGGTTAAGGCGTAAGTTAGGTTAAATGCTGTTAAGTGTTATTCCTCTGTTAAATTGTTACGGTGAAGTTATAAGTGTTGTTGCGTTAAAGGTTTAAGGTAGAAGTTAACATTACTGTTGAGTGCTGTTAAGCTTTTAGGCCTTATTCCTTTTTATCCTTGCCCTTGCTATCCTTTTGTCACACACACCTAAACACACACATCGCTCTACAGTTCTCGGTTCATTTCTGTTTTGATTGCCTGGATTTTGGTCTGTTGTGTTGTTGCTTGTTTTCCCTTGGTGTGCCTTAACTGCCCTCTAAGTAGTAGAGTTCTTGCCAACGAACTTTGACGTCCTGTTGCTTAATATTAAATCTGGCTTTTGCTGATACCTTGCTGGTGATTTTTCAAACATTTCATAGCAGTACTTCAGTTTTGTTGGGGTTTTTTTCATTTCTTCCAGTATTTTAGTAGCCATCAGTAAGTATTGGGTTTTATGACTCTTAGCTCCGTTTCATTTTTATGGATCCCAGAGCAAGCTGTAAATGCAGAATGTGGGACCTGGTTTTCTGGTGAACTTGGGAACACTGGGTTAACAGTTGATGTTAAAGGGTTTTTTCTGCAGCTAAATGATTCTGAGATTCTATTCCAGACCTCTCTATGAAATGCTATAGAGCCTACTGCAAATATGGAATAAAACCCACAGCATGCAAGAAGCTTCACCATGGGGCAAGGTGTCCCAAGTTCCTCATATTAAATGCATCCTTCAGTTTGTAAAATTCAGCTTTTATGCTGAAGTACTAGATATGGAACCCTCATAAGCCTTAGTGGAATTAGCAAGACTGAATCCTTTAGCTGTAAGTCAGAGTTGCTTGCTTTTAGAATAAAATTCACATAGGTAATTACAAGTGGTCTGCAATAGTCTGCGAAAACAGGACAGTAAGGACAAGTATGAATATGAAAAAAGAAAAAGGTGTGTGAATAAATATACCTGTCTAACTTCTCTCCACAGAGAATGCATTATGTAAAGCTTTCAGTGTAACATTAAAGGAAATGACAAGTGGAAGAATGGCAATTATTTTCTTTAATGAAGAAAATATGATTTGTAACTTTGAAAGAGTAACTTTTTTATCCAGTCTGGAGGACTAAACCCAAGCTTTACACAGATTTGCAGCCAGCTTCTGATATTTTCATGTACAACCAAATACTTCAGGCAGCACGTTTAATTTAGGAATTTTCACTGTTTTTCTTCTTAGAGACTCATGTTTACATTCAAACTTTAAAGAATAAAAAAGATACAAAGCTTACAGATCAAAGAACTTGCCACCCTCTGTACCAACACTAAAACATTCTTTTGCTTTCTCTCTGTATAGTACAAACCCAAGATGCCAAGGATTACGTGATTAATGTGGTTGCTTTTCCATTTCATGAACCCAACACTTAAAAGTAATATACGAGTTTGGAGAGGAATTTTATTTAGACAACTGAAAACAGTTAAACATTCAGAAGCAGCATACAATGAAACAAAACCCGAACCAAATACTTTTAAGTACATAATCCCTTCTTTTCAACTAGAGCCAATTTTTCCAACTTTCAAGACAAAAAAAAAAGGTAAAAGCCATTGTATCTCTTCTTTGTAATAATGAAAACACACTACAGTGAGTCTAATTGAGATTGGAGAGACTGGATCTTGGCTTGCACACTTCTTTGAAAAGACAGTAGGCAGTTATGCCAAAAAGCCAGCAAAACTCTACTACTTGTCTTTTGGGTTTTTATTTGGATGCTCAGTTCTCTTACAGACAACACCTAGCCAGTTCCACTGCATTCTCATCAATTACTGCCCATCTTTGCCCCACGGAGAGAGCGCTCTCTGGAAGGCTGCTGTCTGTCACTGCTCGCTTGATTTAGTCTCGCATGTCCATGTGTCACGTAACAGCTGCAGTAATCAGGCTTTCACTTCAGGAGTTGAGCTGTACACTGTATCTGAGTTTTCAGAGGCAATCTCTTCTGCAACTAAATAGAAAGGATGTTAGTTAACTTCACTTTAGATATATAAACCAAAGAAATGTTGCAGGGATTGCTCAAAGAGACTGGTTCAGTTTGTTTTCCCATTCAACCTGATCCAGCTATTCTACCCCATCTGTTCTGCCTGCACAGCTCCAGTCACCAGTCTGACACTTACCACATGATCAAGGGCAGGCAAATGCATTCAAAGATCTTTTGAAAAGAGTGAAAAATACCAGAATGCATTTGAGGCAAACTACTTCTTCCATACTAAGGAATGGCATCATCTTGACTGATCTTTTAACACTTAGGCAGTTGAAGCTGACAGCTCAGTTCATTACCTATTTCCTCCTCTGCAGTTCCTGGAAGGGTAGTCCTTGCTTTTGCTGCTTCTGCATTCTCCTCTTCTGTAGAGAAAGAGGAGAAAAACAGTCAATACCTGCAGTTCCACCCACCCACCTTGCTTACAAAAAAAAAAAAAAAGGAATTTCCATGTAATTCAGTGTTGAGGAGAAACACCTGAGCAAGCAATTCTATTAATGAACATTCACTTATAGTTATTGCTTCCCTCTCCCGAAGCTGAAACAACCAAAGTACAACAGAAAATAAAACTACCATCCACACTTCTTTCTAGAGATTCTCCTTCAGAATTATAAAAGTGGTATCACATGTTTCTCACTCTTTAACATAAAAATACATCACTCTTGGCTTAAATATCCACCAAGTGTCACTATTCAAAAAGCTTATGGGTATGATGCTAATTGCTTACATGACAGCTACAAAAATACATCCTGAAATCTAACAGATAGGAGTGGATCAGAAACCCTCAGAAGACAGGAGTTACTGTACAGAACTCAGTGTTTACCACTAAGGACAGATATTACTTCTGAAGTGCACAGGGAGCAGCCAAGTTTCACCAGGACCAAGCACACACTTACCAGGAACTACACACTTCCAAAGGCCATAGGTTTTCCCTACTGTTGTCTGCCACAGCCTTAGTGTGCCATCCTCAGAGCCACTTGCATACAACTCTCCGTCAGGGCTAAATCTCACGCAGTGAATGGGACCAAAGTGCCCTTTGTAAGATTCTGAAGGGAACATGGCAAGACCATCAATTTCAAATTTCAGCCAACAAGTGAAATTCAAGTACAAACCAATCAGTTTCTGATACAAAACAGTTTCCATGAATGGGTATGTCAGCAATGTCTACTTTAGGCAAGATATTAATGTTTCAGGAACTGCAAGAAAAAGGGTGCTTAGTTACTCTAGACAAAACTACAAAGCAAGCCAGCAGCACAGAGTACCATGCTCTGTTCCTTCAACCACTCCTTCCACAAACAAACCATTTTAAATGAGGACTGGATCAGTAAGAAAACCTTAGAAATATGCCTTTTCTGAAACAAACTTGGCCAACACATCGTATTTTTCATAAAATCTTGTAACTGACATACCTAATGAATAGTATGACACTTAAGTTAACATACAGCTACTACAGCAATACAGAATGAGAATTTTTTTTAAATAGGTGCAGAATTGTTGAATGGACATTTTAATTAGCTCTAGAATAATATTAGGTATACTGAGAGAGCAAAAATGTTTAACTGATAATATACCTTTCCATCATCCTCTTGCACAGCATGCTATGCTAAGACCTTATTTGAGTACAAGAGTTTCATTTATTGGTTATTAATACCTATTTCAGAAGTCCTTTATGATTACAGGAGACACACATACCTAATTCTTCTCCTGAATTATAGTCATATTTATAGAGTTTAAAATCTTCACCACCTGCAACCAAACATTCTTTCGCAGGGTGAAGTGATGCAGAATTGATTGTAGCAGGTGCTTCAAATGATTTAATCTGCTCTAGACTGAGGGAAAAAAGTTTGTTAATAAAGTTCATATTAAAAATAAAATCCTGAGAGCAAAGAAACTATGATTCTACTAATCTGGACTGTTTTTACCAGAAATAGAATACAACCCCAGAGAGTTTCTGAAACAAGTTTTAACACTTGTAAATCACGCTTGTCAAGTCAGAAATGAGTTTAGAGTAAGAAAAACAAAAGCTCACATATATGGAACTGCTTTCCGGAATATGTTTAAGCGTGTACCTTGCTTTCTTAAGGCATCCCAGAGATGCTGGTTTTGACAGCTTGGTGATTCTGGCCTTGTACAGTTTTTCTGGCCAGTTTTTACCCACAAGGAGCCCGTGACTCAGCCTGTGAAAGTTTGAGTTGTGGACTCACGTTTCTGCACTATGAAAAGCAATTGTCTTCCCGTAGGTTATCACCAGGATCTGTCCTTCTGGAACATACTCCATGCTGCTCACTGACATTGCCACATTTAGTGACTTCACTTCAGTCATGGTACTCCGGTCCCAGAGGCTTAAAAGGAAACAAAAAGGGAATAAAAGACTCTCAGACTACTTCTGCAAATCAAACGATTTCCACCTCACATCCATGGCAAGACCTGGATCAAAAAAGGCACCCATCAAGGATTGTGGTTTGATTCTACAGGTACTTCAGATCTTCAGGGGCTTTATCTGCATTCTCACCTAGGCCAAGCTTAAGAGACATTCCTTTTTTTAAAATATTTTTACCTTTGCAGCTTAATGCCACAACATTAAATGGTATATACACACACCATTTAACTACTCAGTGATTCTCTTGGAGATTAAAAATCTTGGTTTAAGTCTCCTAAGCAATAGATCTTTCTAGAAGCAAGGCTTGAAAAGTCCAGTCTTCCTTTTTGCCTCAAAACACAAAGAGGTACTAATCCCAATTTACAGAGGTTCATTAAAGATAATACAGTTTTCTATCTAGCAGTGCAAGGGGTAGCTAAACAGAAATTAAAATGTTCTGCTATGACAAGTAGGAATCTTTATTCATTAGCTGACTGCTGCATTTCTACTCCTACAATTTGGAGAAAAACAAACAGGACTAGGACTTCAGTTTCCGGTGAACACTTGGAAACTGAAGAAGACACAGCAGCAATAGGTCAGGACAGTGTGCATGCAGGAGATCTCATCTACAAATTCATCTTCTTTAGTATTACAAAAGGCATATATTTACTCTATGCTGTTCTCAAAAACCACCTCTTCGTATCAGGGAGAACACATCTATGAGGAGCACGTATTTATGGGGTAAATTAGGACTATTAGCAAAATGACCTCCGACAGCAGAACAGATCACTTATCAGGCATGCAGCTACATAATTTAGGATCAGGTAACTTGTGTGACTTCTATCCTTTACCAAAATAACCTAACTGTATCCTCACGTAAGAGTATGACAACAAAGAAAACTGAAGGTTACTTTTTCTTACCGGACAGTTTTATCATCAGCTGAAAGAATCTGTTTGTCATCGCTGCTCCATAAGGCCTTTTTAATGCCAGAAGTATGTCCACTGACAACGTCAGGTTCTTAAAATAAAGCCAAATATTTTAATACATGTCATAGAATGAAATAATGTCATGTAGTAGTTTGGGGGCTTCCTTAAGCTACATGGATTTCCATCTACTAGGGACTGTAGAATTACTTGAAGCACTCATGACTTAATTTGTAGAACTTATTCCAGGAACAGGATAAATGTAAACTGGGTGTCTGATTGCCTAGCTTTCAAAAACTTCACTAGGTGAACATCAGTGAATGTTCTCTAGCTTCCTATCAACCATGAGTAGTTCCATATCAACATGAATTTAAACACACTTAAATATGTGGAGTCTTTTTTTCTTTCAGATGACTAAATTTTAATTCATTAGACCAGTTTCTGGTGAGTCTGCACTGAACTGAAACATGCTCTTCTTTCTGCAGTGTCCCATTCCTGGAAGTGTTCAAGACCAGGCTGGATGGGGCTTTAATCAACCTGGTGCAGCAGTCCACAGAAGAGAGTTTGGAACCAGATGATCTTTAAGGGCCTCTCCAACCCAAGCAATTCTCTGACCCTTACATACCAAAAGGTTATAGACACTACATTTGTAAAACAATCCTCAACTTTGTTTTTTTGTGATTCGTCACAGAAAGTAGCCCCTTAATTTCAGAATTTTTGTTTAACTTAAAAAAATTCCCCAAGAATCAGTTTTAAAAGCAGACTCACCTGCTTCTGGCTTGCTCAAGTCATAGATACGCAAGAGCTTATCTTGTCCACCTGTTAACAGATAATTGCTATCCTGAAACAGAAGTTACAGAGAGTCAACTCTATTTTGAATCAAAATACAGCCTTCATGTGAGAGTTAAAATCACAGCTTTTTCTCTCAGACAGCCTTTAACACACTTGCATTTACCCTACAATGTTAAAAACGAGCACTGGTGTTTTAGATTGTTTGCCTTATTAGAGATACACATAAAAAGCAAAAAAGTAACTAACAGCAAAACATACTCAAGAGCTTATTTCCCCGGCGCATAAGAGATAAAGCTTTCTCATACCTGTGTAAAATCCACACTTTTGACAATGTGTTTGTGAGCCAATGTGATGAGTTCATCGCCTGACACAGCATCCCACACTTTGCTAAACAGCAAGAGGAAACATTCATATTTTAGAGGCACCAGGACAAATCAACCTGGACAGTCAGATGAATTTGTAAGCAGTCTTTCCTGATGCCATCACAACATTTTATCCTAAGTGCTACATTCTTACAAGTTGTAACCCAGTTAGTAAATAAGAATACTTTATATGTTTTACTAGAGTTTTTTTTTGGACTATCCCACCTCTTTCCTTCATGCTCTTCTTCAGGACCATGCAAACTAGTCAACAGTTTTAAGACAAAGGTGGCTCTTCTCTGCAACTTCATTAACAGAATTTGCCCTCTACTAACAAGATTCAACTTGCAAAATACTCATTTATACTGCAAACAGCAGTAAAGAAACAACAAAAAACATCAAAGAACAAATTCACAAGACGTTTCTTGTAATAAAAAGAGGCTAACTGCTAGAAGAAAAATAAAAATCACTCTTTCAACTCTGCTGTAACTACAGTGCCAGAGATTAGAGCTGTGTAGGGAAGTTATTCTAGCAAACCAATATGGTAATTAAGCACATCAGGAAGCAATCACAGTTGTGCATCATGATGGAATCAACTGTAGCTGCTTTCAAGAAGGTAGAAGTCTAGGTTTTAATTTGGCTAGCCAAAAATAAGCTGGCAATTACTAAAGAGAAACAAATGAATCAGTAATTTAGTACAGCTATGTTGTCACCAGAGAGCACTACAGACTAAAATCAAAGCACAGACCATGAAGACAGTCCATCACTTACGCTGTGAAATCTGCTGCTGCTGTAGCTGCTTTAGTGGCATCCGTGTTAAGGGTGGCACCCCAAACAGCACCTTTATGACCCAGAAATGTGCCAATCCAGTCTCCTGTGTCTCCCTGGCGCAGCATAGGCTTGCCATCTTCACAGAAACAAAACCAATATTCACAGAACACGATAAAAGAAGGAAGCAGTTTTTTAAAAGAAAAAAAATATTCTCTTGCACCAGCATGTGGAAATATCCCATACTTTACAAAGCCATTCTTTGCAGAAGGGTTTAGTTGGAGAGCTTAGATGTGCAGCTGTACTTGCTGCATGCACCTAAACTACACAAATATTCAAATACTACTGAAAATGAGAGAAAATATTTCTGGTAAAAGTCTTTAGCTTTGTGTTAAGATAGAAAGAAGGTAGAAAGGAACATTTCATTTAGGTTTGATTTTTACTGAAGTTTTCTTCAGGCAAGACAGATTTGGTTTGCTTTTTGTTTTTACTTTGGACGAATATTATAAGGCCATCAGTATGTACAAACAAGTCTCATGTTTGCAATGAGACATGATTAAAACATACAGATACTCAAAAATGAAGTAGTAATAGAAAGCCTTTCCCATCATCAGTTTTTTCTGGAAGGCTATCAAAGAGTTGCTCACACAAGAGCTGAACTGGAAACACTTCAAGGCAGAAAGGAATGCCCTTTAAAACTTATGCATGCAAAAGATTAACATGTACATGTATGAAAAGGAAATGCTATTCCCACACGGAGCAAAGAGTTCTCATCGTGCTGCGTCCAGCAAGGCAAGGCAGCTGCCCTGATCAAACCGGAGCTCGCTTTACATCTACAGCCCATGTGCACAGGCGGTGGAAACGGGAAGTTTTACAAACAAACCCTTTCGGAGGCCTCGCCCCCCCTCAGCAGCCCGGCTCCCACCCGGGCGCATGCGGGCTCCCACAGCCCGCGGCTAACCCGGCAATGAAGCCCCAGGAAAGAAAACCGGCTGCTCGCTCCCTTCGTCATTCCACAACACCGCTGTCACCGCCCTGGGGGGCCGAGACACAGCCCCGGGAGCGCTCCCGCCCCACCGACACCCCTGGGGCCGGCGATGCGCGGCCTACGAGCGGCGGGGCTCCCGCACGCCCAGCCCGGGGCGGGGGATCCCGAACAAAGCGGCCCGTCCCGCTCACCCTTGCAGGCGCTGATGAGGAAATATCCGTAGGGGGTGACGCCGCTGAAGGCCAGGTCCACCACGGGCCGCGTGTGGCCGGAGCAAGTGAGCGGGGTCTGCCTCATGGCCATGGCGGCGGCAGCAGGGGCCTGGGCAGGGGCACGAGTCCGGCGGCCCGGCGGGAGCGGCGGTGGCAGCGGGGGAAGTGACGGGCAGGAAGCGCTTCCCGGCGGACGCGCGTCACGGGCGGGGGCGCGGCCGCCACGGCACCGCCCCGGCGGGGGGACGGCCGGGAGCTGCTCTCCTGCGTCCCGGTGTTTGGGGGAGCTGCGGCTCGTTCAGCCCCTCATCCCACTGCCTGAGGGAGCTGCGGGCTCTCCGCCGTCCCGTTCAGCCCCTCATCCCGCTGCCTGAGGGAGCTGCGAGCTCTCCGCCGTCCCGTTCAGCCCCTCATCCCGCTCCCTGAGGGAACAGCTAGCTCTCCGCCGTCCGGTTCATCCCGTTCCCCGAGGGAACAGCGAGCTCTCCGCCGTCCCGTTCATCCCCTCATCCCGCTCCCTGAGGGAGCTGCTGCCCGTTCAGCCCCTCATCCCACTGCCTGAGGGAGCTGCGGGCTCTCCGCCGTCCCGTTCATCCCCTCATCCCGCTCCCTGAGGGAATAGCGACATAATCGCCGTCCCGTTCATCGTAGTCCAGTTCATCCCCTCATCCCTCTCCCTGAGGGAACAGCGAGCTCTCCGCCGTCCCTTTCATCCCCTCGTCCCGCTCCCTGAGGGAACAGTGAGCTCTCCGCCGTCCCGTTCAGCCCCTCATCCCCCTTCCTGAGGGAGCTGCGGGCTCCTCGTCAGCCCATTCAGCGCCTCATCCCTCTCCTTGAGGGAACAGCGAGCTTTCCGCCGTCCCGTTCATCCCACTCATTGAGGGAACAGCGAGCTCTCCGCCATCCCGTTCATCCTTCTCCCTGAGGGAATAGCGAGCTCATCGCCGTCCCGTTCATCGTAGTCCAGTTCATCCCCTCATCCCGCTCCCTGAGGGAATAGCGAGCTTTCCGCCATCCCGTTCATCCTCTCATCCCGCTCCCTGAGAGAGCTGCGTCCCGTTCATCCCCCCTCATCCCGCTGCCTGAGAGAGCTGCGTCCCGTTCATCCCCTCATCCCGCTCCCGGAGGGAACAGCGAGCTCTCCGCCGTCCCGTTCATCCCCTCATCCCGCTCCCTGAGGGAATAGCGAGCTCTCCGCCGTCCCGTTCATGCCCTCATCCTGCTCCCTGAGGGAATAGCGAGCTCTCCGCCGTCCCGTTCATCCCCTCATCCCGCTCCCTGAGGGAATAGCGAGCTCTCCGCCGTCCCATCCATCCACAGTCGGTCCCAGGGCTGCGGCCAAGGTTCCTCAGTGCCCGGCTCGCTCTAAACCAGCAGTTTACACAAAAGGCAGCCTCCTTTTTCTGCAGGGCCAGCTCCCCTCACGGCTCACTGAGGGACCTGATCCGCCGGGAAGGCGGTGGGAAAGCCCTGAAGGATGTGGGGATTTCAGGGATACAGAGCAGCACCCGCCTGTTGAGGCATTTTTATGCCAAAGACAAGCTGATGGTGGTGTCTGGACTTGCCTTCAGAAGCGTCTAAGGATGGCACTTGAAAATGTGTCACCACCCTTACTCAAAGATGAGAGGAGTGGTGTTTCTCTTAGCTAAGAATCAGAATGATTGACACTTAACCATCTTCTATTTCTCTTAAGCCTTACAACCAGGAAAAGGATTTAAATCATTAACAAATAATGGAAGCTAACTGCGGACTTCCACAGCTTTTCTATTTAAAAGATAGGCACCATGTTTCACGTTCTTCTGGTATTTCATTTCTCACCCCAGGGTTCTCAGAAGTAACTCCTTAAGGTTTTGTAACGTAATGACTCCTTTTCAGGCATACTGACACTGTATCTTAAATCAACAGTTTTTCCAGTCAGAGCCACAGGTTGCCACGTAGACCTTTCCAGTGTCTTTGAGATTTTCTGGATTTTTCCAAACAAAAATTTATTACTTCTACATTCACCTTTTTCAAAATCTTATCTAAGCATAGGGCTATGTCTCCTTGCTAGAAATGCTGCTTGGGTTTACATTTTTAAAAACTCTTCTGGTAACTGATGTTGTCAACTTTTTCAGTGGGGAAAAAAAAAAAAAAAAAGTCAGTACAAAGAAAATACTAAGTTTAAATTACCTGCTTAGAATTCAAGGTTGAGAAACAGAAAGAATGGGAAGATTGTGTTTGGGGAAGTTTGCTTTTAATGATTTCATAGCTTTGATTGATTTTGTCTTCTGTTAAATGGAGCACAATTTTCCACCTGCACAAAGCTTATAACATCCACTTAAGAAGACACAAAATCCATAACGGGCAGAGAAAGGCAAAAATATTTCAAATTGCCAATAAGTAGCTGAAAATCAAAAAAGGAGAAAAATGATGGAGATGTAAAGCCTATAAGATCTAGACATCCCACTAGACCAAGCAGAAATACAGGGTATTGGAAAATACAACTAAGGACATACGGAATTAATACTGAAAATAAACCCTATCTACAATTTTTCTTGAAGCCTCCAAAGCTGATGCTAGGCCTAAGTCAGGGTATGTCACACATGATTCAGTCAGAATGTTTCTTTAGCAGCGGTCTCAGACTTTCTCCCTGGTAGCACCTCCACTGAAATAGTTTATTCCCCACAGTCTGAAAATGTTTGCTTTAAAAATACACTAATTCTGTGCCCTCAGAGGGCACAACTCTCTGTAGCTGCTTTACTTGATACAGAATGTTTTAGAGAAGGTAGGAACTGTGAAATAGGCTTCAGTTTTACAAGAAAGTCTAGACATGATACAAGAAAAAGAAGGAAAGCTTGAAATAATTTTAAAAATGAGGTTATGCTGAGTTATACTGTTTCAAACAGGGTGATTATGTATCATGTTCCAATAATATTATGAATAAAAGAAATGTCATTAGAAACCTGTTATTCAAAGTTTCATATTTGTCTATTTATTGTGAAAATAACTGTCTTGTAATGTTAAATATCCACCAACCCCAACCTGTCAGGAAGTAATCAGGGCCTTGTAATCACACAGAGTAATTCACCCCGTTACTGCATGGAATAACAAGTGTGCCAATCACAGATGATAAAGCACCCGGGCAAGACTCTCTTTTACTCAACATTTGTAATTCAGAGTGCCTGCTCAATTAACCAATATCTTTCTACAGACAGTGATTGAATTCTCTCAGAAATGTTGCTGACAGTAAATAAAGCTATCCTGGTGAAACACTATGATTCTAGTGCGATGATTACAATGAATAATGCAGAGACTCAATTAAGTAGAGGTGTTTATTATACATATTTACATTTCCAAAGACTTCTTTCATAGATATCACAGTTGGAAATACATTGTCTCGCCACTGAGTGGAGCTCCTTACGTATTTATTAGTACCCTAAAGATCTAACAGAGTTTCTACTGTGAGGTGACCTAGTGATGGTTATTTCAGCTTGTGCCTGGCAGCTGTGTGGACCCAACACTCAAGAAGTTACTAAATGCTTAATTCTCTAAAATTAATTAGCTAAATAAGTAAATGGAAATCTCCAAGACACAGCAGCAGGGCAGACCCTTTGATAGTAGACCTCAAATATGAGTTATTTTAATGAATGGTGAAACACTCAGTGTAGTCTGTGGGCATATTGATGCTCTCTACCTCTGTTAATTTTTTTTTTTCTGCGAAGTGCCTTGCACTAATTTGTGCAGCTCCTTTAGGGGGAATAAAAAGAAAGAAAGAAAAAGCAAAGGACTAGCTGTTTGCTGAAGGGTGATGTGTTACAGATACTGCATGCAGATATGTGAGAGCAATTTCAGAGCGTGTTGCTGGGTTTCCACCGGGGAATAATTAAAAATGAGTGCCAGCCTTGAGCAGTCAATTATCACTGAGTAACAAGATGAAAGATAAAAGGCAGATGTAATCATATTTCACAAATAATACATCGGTGTGCCTCTAGTCAAGGAGTCCTTTCTACATCAGCCTTTCACAGCAAGTGACCATATTCTTTCTGGTTTCCTTCAGCTTCTTTTAATGTTCATCTAGGGAATGTGAGTGGATCACAGACACTGTTCTGGTGGGTGTCTGTGGCAGGACAGTCTACTGCAGTGTGTTCTGAGGACATTTGGGTACAAACTGGGGATCCATTCCCTCTCTTGGATACTGCAAGTTTGGTAGTACAGTTTATGTGTGTGAATAGAGGCCACGGGGATTAGGCAGGGAAATGGGATGTAGACGAATAGGGAAGAGTGTGAAGAAGAGTTTGAGACAGCAGCAAGGAAGAGAAGTGGTTTAGCAGGAGAAAGGTAGTGCCTGGAAGCTGGATAGGAGGGGAAATGGGAGGCTTAGCAATTGTGTACCTCACAGTTGCTCTTGTACCTTTTTCCCTGTCTCTTCTGGTGAGGTCACATGTAAGATCGCTTCTTTAACCACCATGTTAGTGCCAGGCTCTCAAAAGGATTTGCTCTTATGAGAAGAATGTTGTTCCTAACATTGTCAGGAGCCTTTCCATCTGTCTGAAGGCAGGGATCTGGCACATTCAGAGCATGCACCAACCACAGAATGATAAAATAAGGAATATTTAAAATTGTTTTATCTCTGCCATAATAGCTTCTCTGTTCCTCTGTCTTCAGATCCCTTTCTGTCTTCTGAGAGGTCAAAGTTGGTAGTTTTGGCCAGATAGAGAGGAGAGTGATATCAAAAGGAAATGATTCTCCAGTTTCTATCCAAAAGTCTTCAGAACATAGTGTTGCTACAGCTAATCCTCAGGAAATAAAGGAATGTAAAGTAAAAATATATGTAATATTATTTTGCTGCTTCTTTTCAAGCCTCATGTTGGACCCACTTGATAACCCTAGCTAAATAAATATTTACCTCTGCAAAAAGAATGTCAATTCATAATAAAACCGAATCCAATTGTAAAGCTCTGCTAAAGGAGAATTAAAATTGCCTGTCAGTTTACTTGCTTTCCAGGAAACAGCTTAGCAAAATTCTTATTCTCTAAGGATCCTCACAACTGTAATACCTCTCTGTGAGCTTACTGTACCGTAAGAAACAGCAAGACAAACTTCCAGGAACGAGCTTTAGCTGAGCTGGTTCATAATTGTAGACTGCTTTGATGTTTTCACTTGGAAGATGTTTTTCACAATGCAAGATGTTTATACTCACTGTTCTGAAAGACTAATTCAAGCATCAGCCTCTGAAAATCAGCCATAGCAGATAGTCTTAGTCCTGCTATCCTAGGAGCACTTGAACTGATCTGACACAGAAAGGACGTTGGGTTTTTTCCTCGTTTCCAGGGGTAAAAGCTTTGCTGAAAAGACAGAAGCTAATCCAGGTAACATCAGTCAGGCTTGTTGATAAGCCTTTTCTAATCACTTTTTGAACAATCCTGCAGATTTTCTTCAGATTCTGTATTTTAGCAGTCACTTGCAAGTGCAGTTATTTTACCATTAATATTAGTGGTGTAAAATAATCCAGTGTCTAATAAATAAAACTTAGTTTGTAACATGGCTATGAGCTTCTCTTCACCAGGCAACGTGATACTTGCTGGTTTATGAGAGCAAGTTGTGCTCTGCAGAGAACAGGAGCACAGCAATGTTATTCTGCTACTTGCACAATAATTTAGTTTTGAGAAAGTTGAAACCTTTTTCTTCCTAATGGAAATTACTATGTACTAGACTGTCCCTTTTAGGACCCACCAGGAAAATAGGTGAGCTTGAAAATAGAGGTTAGCAAGAAAAAGATAAGAAAGACTATTCATATGCAACATGTATTTGTGTTATTAAGAAAAAATACTAGATTATATAAAATTTCTTTGCATAGACAGCAACTCATATTATTTGCTCCATCCTCTGGCCATAAAAATCTCAGCTTTTAAAGAAATACTGTTGCTCTTCTGAGATTTGAGAATATGTTCCATTTCAAAACAACTTTAAGCTACATTTGTCTCTGGACTGAATCCACCAGTGTCATCACTATTAGATCATGGATTAATTTGGCTCATGGTATTATGCTTGGAGTAACTACAGTTGTGGGCTTTTGGTCTTTTGCCATGATCAAACTTTGAAAGAAATGAATAGCACTGATGGTAGAAGACAGTGGTCATGCTTTTACACATAGGCGACAGAAAACAGAGATTTGCAAAGAGTTCTTTTAATTATTATTGAGATTCTGGGGAACAAGGATTATTTTGTTCTGGGGAACAAAGATGATTGTCCCAAGATGCATAACAATTATATAACTGCAAACAACTGAAAATATTTAATGGTGGAGTGAGTCAAAAAGATAGGAAGTAGCCTCATTACTCTTGAGTAGAACTTTGCTCACAAAGCTTATAAAAATATTTGGAAATTCATTGGTGCAATGCAGCTATTTTCCAGCTGGGTTTCTGTGAGACTTTCGTATTTGGTGCTGCACACCCATGTCGTTGTGACATGTAAAATGCAGGCCAGGATTCCCAAAAGTGTATTTTATGTTTCTTTCCTTTTGATTCTTGATGGTGACACAGGAACAGCTTGACAAGGTGGCGGGAGGCTTCAGTTCATCTCACAGCCATGTCCTTCATCTCACTGTCAGGCCAGTCCAGTCTGTGCTAGTAGTGGGACACATGCCATTTCGGATGCTAAAAACAAGAATCTTATTTGCATGTGAATGTCAGTGTGACCCAGGTCTTATATAGCATTTATTATAGATGTATAAATACCTTCATATGACAGAGCAGTTTATGTTTGCGCTAGAAGTGGCTGGCTCTCAGACCGGGTAAAAATAGAAGAAGAAATAGTCTTTGGACACCCCTACTGCTTGATTCCAGGTGCAAATACCATCTTTGCTTAGAGTTAGAGGTTCATCAGCTGGCTGAGCATGAAGGAGGGAGAAATCAACAAGTTCCCAACAGCTTCACACCCATCAAGAGCCTTTGAAGTTTAACAACAAAGCCTGACTCTAAGGGCATAAGTATTGGGCCACGTAAGGAAAAGTCATTAAGCAGTTAATCTTAGGCCTTATCTCAAAGTACTCCATTTCTATGGAAACTGAGTACTTGGCTCTGAACACGGGAGCGTATCATAGGAATTCATTGTAAGAGTATTGGAGCAGAGATACCCGGTTGTGTGTCAGCTAGGATAACATTCTCTAGTTCTGCTTGTCGTCTTGTCATCCCTCTCCCCCCATCTCCCCACCCCGGTTTATAACTAATCCTTTACCTCGAGTTTCGTCCTCGTGATTTACATCTTTGTGGGGACAGTAAACCCAAAGGAAGCAGTGTATTCAGGCATCTCAGAGACATTCCCCGAGATAGTTGATTTACTCTTGGGGCACTCTTGATTTACAAAAGTACAGAGGACCTGTGTGGAAATTTTATCGAGTTTTTGGGAAGGAATTTTTCTGGCAAAGAAAAAAAGTCATTTTACAGAGCCAGTAACACTCTTGCAGCTCCTGCAAATCCCTTGAACATTGTGACCACCTAAGAGTTGACAGCTGCAAACAGGTTGCAGGCAAAGCTCCGTATCACAGTAGCATATTTGGGATTTTCAGCTGGCGTTTTTATATTAATAATATGCCTAAAAAGAATTAGTGAACAGAGCACTATAATAGATAATAGGCTTCTTGTATCTGACTTTTTCGAGGCACTGAACCAACAATCATATGTGAAGTGGGAAATGGGAGCAGAGTTTGAAAAGTAATGGCTGGTAACCTACCGAAACGATACGAGTAATTTAACTGCATGTTACATTGTAGTGTAACAGTCAAGAAAAGAAAATAGCCATTAAAAGTCTGCCCGCACCTGGGAATGGGCTGTTACTATAGCTGGCAAGAGCTGTAGAGATTTCCATCTGTAGATCATTAGTCAAATACATGCCAACTTGAAAGAGCAAAACCTGCTATCAGTTACTTTGTCATCTTAAAAAAAAAAAAAAAAATCAAAAGTATCAGAAAGCCCTCCTATTGACAGCTTTATAGGAGAGGCCAAACGCAGTTGAATCCCATCCTCTGAACAACCTTCCTTCTTCTTGTGAGAGTTAAAATACATTGGCAGAAACTTTTGAAGTGATGCATTAGTACATTCATTTCATTCTACTGAAACAAATGGATTTATTCTACATATTCCATTAAACAGCTGTCAGATCACCGTCTTATCTGTCAGATCACCAGCACTTGCAGGCACTGCTGACTGCAGCTGAGTGCGAACGGATTGCTGGAAGTGAAATATTTTGGTCGCTGTAGTAACTGCGCTAACCCCTTCCTTCCAGAAGGACGTCAGGCTTTTGCCCTGGGGTTGCTAGCCCGGCTTTGATATCTCTCTTAGCTTTTTCTGTTACCTGTCTTTCCTGCCTCTTATCAGCCCCTCCGTGAAAGCCACAGCTGGTTTGCTGGACATTATCCTCATTGCTTTGCAAATGCTTTGCTAACCAAATTCATGTGTTCCCTTCACTCCTTTTCTACCGCAGAAAATGATGACAGCGCAGAAGACTCAGATGAAAGCTGTTTCTTGGCTTTCTGTGCAAGCTTTCAGTTCACTGCCTATGAGTCTTTGGTCTCAGGAGTGCCAGCTGCTGGTTTGATTCCATTTGTGAAACTCGGAGTACTCAAAGGGAAGTGAATTTGAGGTGAAACACTGTTATTGGATGTTTGTTCAGAGCTATAATGAGATTGAGTAGATAAAAACAAACATAATGCTTTCACAGTCTCTTGATCTGACTGCAAGCACCGTGGAAAACAGTGATAGGAAGCACAAAGGTTTCGAGATGAAACCTCTATTAATTCCTTTGCTGAGAATCTTCATACTTCTACAAAAAAACCAGTGCTGCGCTTTTATCTTAATGGATGTTACTGAAAGTAGCTCTGATTCCGCATGCAGATACCGCATGATTGGCATTAAGCTTGTAGTTGCAAAATGTTTTGCAAGTCGATCCCTGCTTGTATAATGCATTAAACCAAAAGCCAAACTTCCAACTCTTCAAGTCCATATTTGGATTGTTTTCACAAAACAAGTTAAATGAGTCTAAGATTACTTCAAAAATATTTTCCAGAAAACTAAAGTTAGCTTTTAAACCCCATTTCCACTAGAAAAATGAAGGTTAAATATTTTTGCTTTGAGATCTGGGTTCATTGAACTCTCCCAAGTCCTAACACAGGCCCAAGCCAAAAAACCCATGAACCAACAGTTCATACAAACTCCTGAGAGCCAAATCAGCTGACTCTGGCAGAGCACAAATGTTTTTAAACTCATTTCAGCTTCTTTTATGAAGATAATCCAAGCAGTACCAACTTGCTTTTTCCAGAAGCATCTTCTTTGCTTCTCCCAGGACAAAATGATAACATTGGAGTCAAAGACTTGCAGTGTCACAGAGTCATGGCCTAGATTTTTTGTACTGTAACAACAGATCTGCAAGAGAGCAGATACTTGTTTCATAATATAGAAAACAATGTTGGAAAATAACAGAAACCGTCATCTTTTTTTAACTAGCCACAGTATTTTAGGGAAGGCTGGAATGCCCTGTGTCTAGTGTAAATGTACAGTACTCCATTTAACATACTTCTTTTATTTATTCTGCCTTGGTAATCAACTGCTGCCTTTGAGAGGATGATAAAATTAGTTTTTATTCCCACACACAAGCACACACATACAATGCAATGTATCGTGACCGATTTACTCTTTTTAGAGAAGCTGAAAACGGAGAAATGCACAAGAGCACCCTTGTTTGAATAAATACTGAGCTGTCTGTATGGAATAACAATTATATGCTGAAGCTAGAGCAGATGTATGGGTGTGAATCACATAAGGGTAGGTTGGGGAATTATAATCAGCCAAACAGACCTAGGAATCAATCAGCGGTAGAAATTTTTCTCTGGTTAAACAGCAGATTTTTCCAACTATTATGGGGCAAGATGGGGAAAGTGATTTTTCAGCTCATGTTTTGCAAGTGTAGTGTGAAAGTTCTCGAAGTGTAGGACATGCATTTGTGGCACAGAAATGCAAAATGAAATGAGATCTGGCACTGCCATTTGCAGCTGCTGTTAAGACTGATGAAGAAAAGTTTGCAGATCCATTTTTTAGTACTCTGCAGGAAGAACAACTCTGGAGTTAAGACAAGATGTGAATGCTATTTCTTCCTGTTTTTTGCCATACCCTCTGGCTGAGGTCAGACTTGGACTGAGTTGTACCACCACCAGGTATCCAAGTGTTATATAATCACTGGAAGGAGGCAATAAAAGTCACTTTCTCTAAAAGGTGAGGTCAGCTTCTGTGTCACAAATGATGCAATGTAATGGTGTGTCTTCATGGATATTTCTGATGTTCCTTTGATATTTTCATATACAGTGTCATCTCAAATGTCATTTGCCTACTTTTCTTCATCCTTTCAGCATTTTCATACAAAAAATCTCATCCTGGTCATTCAGTGGCTTTCCCAGCACTGTGTTTGTGACCTGCTTACTCTCACACTTACTAAACGGCTTTACCTGAACCACCGACACAGACACACTCCCAAAGAGCAGAGACCGGGAAAAGTCAGGAGACAAATTTTGTCTTCTGTGAGGTCCTTTCTTCTCTTCTATCGGCTTTGCATTTCACACGGTTCCACGGTATCTTGCATTAGACTGTTGGAAATGACCAAAGGCGTCTGTAAGCTCAGGGTTCTGAAGCACCCTCCAAAAACCTGCCAGAAGCATCCTCCATCAACTTCAAGTAGGAAGTGAATGGACTGAGAAGAACGGGCCATTAACAGTGATTACCCAACATGACCACTTTGATTGGGTGGCATTTATTCAGTGAGTCAGCCAGCCTTTTTTTTTGTTCACCTCCCTCAGGTGTCTGCTGATGAAGAAAAGTACTTTTATCTAGGTGTTTTGTGGGCAATCTCAGCTGAGAGTCAAGGCAGAAAGGCAAAGGAACAGGACCAAAGTCATTGCTGGGGCACTGAGGGAAATGTGGTGTCTTGCAGTCCTGTTCTTGCTGCTCTCATACCTCCTCTGAGCGGAGACTTGACAGTAATGTTTGTAATTTCATCACAAATGCATTACTCTACCAAAAAATTTTATTGTATTGTACTCCATCCAGGATTGAAGAAAGTTCCTATACTATTGTCCCTTCTACAGGAATTCGATGTGCATTAGCTGCTTTCCAAAAGACATGTCGCTGGTCCTGGCAGTTAAATGTTTTCTAGGCCCTGAATTAAAGTAATTTAAAATAATTTGGAAAATGCATGGTATTCCAGATTTTTAAACAACTTGTAAAAGAAATATGAGTCTTTTCCAATAAGGTCGAATATGATTATTGAGCAGTGACTACAAAAATCAAGCCTATTTCTAGTGGTAACTGAAATGTGTCCCCACTTGTTTCCAGTTGACCCACTGGGCATTTGTAAAGTGATATATTAGTGAAAGTAGATTGGGCATTTGCTTCTGTTTCCACAGTCTTTATTAGGTAGATTTAAACACTGCCTAAAACTTAGTTAATTGTAGAAAAGATGGTGCAATAAAAGTAGAAACCAAACCTGCTGTAATCCAATCCCAGCAGTGATATCTGGGTTGACTGTGTATCCTGTTTTACAGACAATCTCCACCAAGTAGGAATGCCACTTCCAGGGACAGGGGATTCCCACCTCTCTGAATTACTTTTACACATACAACAAACCTGTCACATTTGGGCTCCAGAACATGACAATCTGTGAAACTCTCCTGGCGTGGCTTATGACTGCCAGAGAAGCATATATTTATTAATGGAAATTACAAGCTTCTTTCAGAGAAATAAGTCCACCATGAATTTCAGGGAAGCAATAGGAGCCTAAAGATAACAATGTGTTCTGGAAGCCTCCCCATTTATCACACTGTTTTTAGGCAAAAATCATTCTCAGGAAAGAGTAAGGCTTGCAAATATTTCTGCTGCTGGATTAACTGGATATTAGTAAGATACAGAGAGCAATGATGCAAAGACATCAGGGCAAGGCTTAAAGGGCAAGACTTTCCTGTGGCACAGGATAGAAAACTGTGTGTGAATATTCAAAATTTTGATGGCATTTTGATGGAATTTCTAACCACTGATGCAGAAAACCTGTTTACATCACAAGGTGGAACAGGGTAATGAACAATTTGGCCACTCAGTGCTACATGGGAGTCAGTCATTCCCTCTGTCGTGGTTTAAATCCAGGCAGGCACCAAGCACCACGCAGCCGCTCGCTTGTCCTTGGCTCTGTGCTAGGCCTGCTCAGCAATAACAAAAACATCTCTGCATTATCAGCTCTGTTTCCAGCACAAATCCAAAACACAGCTCCATACCAGCTCCTGTGAAGAAAATTAACTCTACCCCAGCCAAAACCAGCACGCTCTATCTAAAGCATTGTGAGATCAGTAAGGAGCAAGGATTCCTTTTCTGCCAAGTTCCCCTGGACAGAAATCCTGCTTCAGTGGGTACATGATACCACTTGGGGAAAATGGAGTGATACCAACTATACATTAAGTATAATTGTTTGGATATGTAATTTTCCACAGAAGGATCCAGCATCAAAAATTCCACAGTATTTAATGCTTGAATGAAGAAGCAGTTATTCAGATTAATGGTGTGCCATGCCAAAATAACAGTAGCTGCCTCCCAGAGCTATCTGTGCAGTTCGAATATATTTTCTTCCTTCCATCCAGATGTTAATGTGATCAGAAATATCAGCCAATTTATTAAGTTCAGAAGCAGCATGGTAAAAGCTCATCCTTAATCTCGATCCCATTTCCCAGTGTCCTGCCAGAAGAGATCCTGACTACAGTAGCCCATCAGTTTCCGAGGTTGTCCAAAGGTAAAGACAACACCAGGGTTTACTGCTGAAGAATGCAATGTCTTATTTTCTAGGGGATTAAGGGCTGCAGATATTTTGTGTCTGATCTTTTTAGCTTCAGGTCTATCTACTCTGTCTCCCAGTTTGAGGGTCAGATCCTAATCTTCAAAGCCATCAGCAAGTTTTAATCTCTTCATATTGGCAGAGCTTTGCTATTGGCCCTGTAGCTGAAGAGCTGCATCCTCTCAGAAAAGCAGCTCAGAGTGTCCAGGACAAAGTACACTAAGGCTGAAGACAGATGGTTTTGGCAGTGGGGCTTCACTGCTGGGTAATCTCCTCAAGGAGGTCACACACTCAGCAGTCCTGAGCCATAAAACCTTGTATCCTTTCCAAAGTTACCTGTTTTCCCTGTGGAATGTTCCCCTCATCTTTCTGCTACATCTTTTTTTTTAATCAGAAACTTAGGACTGTGAGCTAAGATTACTCAGATTTATTTACAATCTAGAATGAGCAAACCTGCAGTCATTGAAAAGTACTTGCACAATAATTAAAAAAAAATGTTGCTTATTTTGAGATACTTTTGACAGACATGACGGAAATAAATGCTGTTATTAAAAGTTCTCAGATTTAAGTGATTTTTGATACACCTGCAGACCTTTCTTGTGAAAAGCTTCTTTTCCAGTAGAACTGAGTTGATTTGAATTATAAAGTAAATCTTTCATTACAGACAAAGATTTATGCTACATATTCAGCTCCCTTAAGAAATGGCCTCTTCTTCCTTTCCACATATTCTGGTGGAGATAATCCCCTGCAGCTGGTGATTCATGCTGAGATTGCTCAAGCAAGGGTTTGATGCAAGATTTACATTTGCAGTAGAGTGCTTACATTGTGTGAAGGGACTCTTGCAGAAAAATAGATTTCTTTTTCCTTTATAAGCGATCAGCAGTGTTCCAAGCAGTGAGGCAATGCTGGGAGTCAGGTACCAGCTTGAAGATCACCTGATCAATACAGCAGCCTACAATTTGCTCCATTTTTTTAATGGGGAGGAGGAAATAAAGGCGAAATGTTAAGCAAAAACAACCAAATACTGACCCCACAACTATTGTTGCATTTATTTTGCAGTTATTTTTCTTCCCTGTAGTAGGCCAACAGGAGAACTTTGCCTGCTGATATTTCTGATTGTTTAGGAGAGAAAGCAGACTGTCTTTGCCCCATTGGTGCTTGCTTTCGTAGCCACCCTCCTGTTTGGCCAGAAACATTGAAATAACACTACTGATTGCTGCAGCTCCATTTTCAAACTTTCAGGATTTCATGGTTTTATTTGATACTTCAGACCCTGAAGAATCTCAGTCTTCACTTTTGCAAAGTTATTAGGTCTCACTGATAAAAAAAATAAAAGATGAACCCAAGTGCATCTTAAGGGCTCAAAGTTACAGAGAAACTAAAAATGTCTTCATTTTTTATTTCCCAGCTAGGTTGCACAATTTGTGATATTTACAACTAAAAATTTTGCCAAAGATTGTATTCTATATAGGAAATTTTTCTGAGAGAACTTTTCATAATTTCAATATGAAATGGTCTCCCGTCAAAGACATTTTGCAGATTCCAAGTTTGTGATTCACGTGTGAAGGGAGTTATTTTCAACCTTTCCCATGATCTCAGTGTCATGGGATTTTTGTTCTCTGGGAGCCATGATGACACAAATAACATTAACAATAACAAATGGTTTATCCATTTTGAATTTATGATAAGAAATCAACTCATGACTCCTGATAATTTCTTAGTGGGCAGGAGGTTTTGTTTCCAGCTACCAGTACAAACCCAGCTGTTATCAGTTGGGAAAGGCCACATAGACTCAACCAGATGTCAGCAGAACTGCCATTTATTTTCACCTTTTTCTTGTGCTTTCTGTATAATTTGTCAAATGACATACTCTCCTGCTTCATATAGTATCTGTAAAATGGGATCCTTTCGATTTCCCTCTATTGGACTATAAACAGATTGTTACAGTGGGACAAATTCTGTCATCTCTGCCCTTGGAGCAGAGCACTTAATGAAGGAAAATAATAGTGAGAATGAATATTGAGTGTTTATCACAAGGGGAGCCTGATTTTGAAGCCTGCAGATGTATTCATTTATCTGCATATAATGAATAAAGTTATTAATAAAGTGATAAAACTTTCAAATGATGTGGAGGCTTATCCAGTGTGCAAATTCTAGATACTGCAGGACAGTTTGATTAGCACACTAGCTGGTGGTTTCTCAGCTACTCAATGCATGTAGAAAGAGAAATCCCTATCCCTCCAGCACATTTTCCTCACTTCAGGCAGACTCTGTGTCCAGTCTGTTTCTGTTTTGTGGTTAAATTAAGGACATCAATTTCTTGGAACATCTCATACTAAACTGATACAGAAAAATAACTAACATTTCAGAGGAACAGCAAAGGCAGTACCAATGTGCCTGAACACTGGGTGATTGTCTGTCCTCCTGTTCCTCCTCCCTCCTGGGCTCGGCGTGCTTGCTCCAGCTGCTGGAAGAAGAGGTTCTGGTGAAGCTGCCACCCGTGCCACGGCACCACTGAGTGCTGCAAGGTCACTCTGAACCTCCAGCTTCTCGGTCTGCAACTGAAAATGCTGCTCTTGTGTTCAGGCTTCTGGGGCAGCGTTATCTCCCCGGAATTCGGTATCAAATGGCCCTGCCCGTTCCAGATAGATCACATACCGTGCTTGGGAACCACCAGCGTGTGCTACGTTGGGTTGAGTTCTCACTGGGCCTCATCAATGGCTTGCTTGTGTTGAAGGATTAATGAGGAAAACGTGGCAATATGTATTGATGCTCATGCTGTGTTTTGGCAAAGGAGGTTATAAAAGTAATAGAGGAATTTAACCCCAAAATCTGTCATAGCAAGGACCTGAAATGTAGACACCAGAGCCGATAGGAATTTTGCATATGGTCTTTTCATTTATTTTTATAGCAGGAATAAGTATCTTAGGGAAGTGTGTTATCTGTCCTTCTATTTCCTACAATGAATATAGTTTTGAATATAATTAAATTGTATTTGTAAGACACTGCAAGGTATATTATATGAGAACAACATAGGATTGTTTTATTTTTTTTAATCTACATTTGTTGCAAATACATTTGATTTTTGTCTAGTCAAGAGAACAGAGCCATACCTTACCCATCTACACTATTTTGGTTGTTTTGAAACATTTTTTTTTGTTTCATAGACAAATGAAGTTTAATATTCTTGATAGAATACTTACATTTCCAGAAATTTTTTAGATGGAACAATTTAAATAATATGGTCTAAAGTATCTCTATATTGAATTTGTCATTTTATTTTGGAGACTGTTCTGGTTCACACTCAACGTGGTCCAAGATAATAAATCCTGTTTGCAAAAATGTGTGATGTTTCTAATATGGGTAAGAATATATGTTTGCAGATTGATTTCAAAGGCGGGCTGTTTCAAATCCTTGCAAGTGAAGAGAAAGAGGGCAGCTTTCTTGTAACGTTGTTTTGCTTTTGTTTCCAGTCTCACAGCGATTGGATACAGAAGTGCTATCATCGCTCAGGCTTTGCTGCCAAGGTCAGCTCTACAAGCAAACTTCATATTTTACACATGGCTGTTCGTGCTTCAGCTGCTTCCCTGGTGTATTCAAAACAAATAGGCTCCTCTCCAATGTCAAGTGTTCGTGTCTTTGGTTTATTTCTGTGTCTCCTTTTTAACCCTCACATCTGTTTGAGCCCTAGGAAGGTGCCCCCACCCTCCTACCCCATCCCACCCTGCCCATTCTCCACCTGCCCGACTGCTGCCCTCAGCAGGAGCTGAAGGTCTGCCTGGGACACAGGGGTTAGGCTGTAGGAAGTTGATAAGGAGGAACTCTGGCCGTGAATAAGGTCAGGGATGCATAAGGATTTGTTCCTCTGAACAGCTGGGGTTCCCGAGCTGCATGGAAGATGGTGGTAACAGTGGGAGGAGAGTGGTGGGACTTAGAGTGGCTTGTCTGTCCTTTTCTAGCTACAGTCGTTTGGTTTTTCTCCTGTCTCAGGTGTAGGATCCAAATATTAAAGATGTGCTAGTAGGTTTTCAAAGTTAACTGGGAAATTGCATTGTACCCTTCAATTGCAAAACACAAATGTTCTAAACTCACTGGTTAAGTTTTTGTGTTTTGGCTACTGCACCCTGGGTGCTGTGGGAGTTAAAGTTTGGGTTTTGGTCTTGAGTGAGCTTGAGTTTAAATGCTCACATCTTTGAGAAACTGATCCAGTGAGCAGTATCTATATCCTTACTTACACCCACTGATAGCTAATACACATCCCTCCTATGCTTATAAAGCTCCATAAGGAACCAACGGGAAAAAGCATTCTGAGTAAAATTTGCCATCATTTTTAAAATGAAAAAATAAATCCTGACTTGTGAGTGCATAACTAGTGCCTGTGTTTCTTGCTTCTGTATCGTGTTTTCAGGACTCCTGCTGCTGCACAGGGAAGTGTGTCAGCAGCCAGGAAAACTTTCTGACACTGACAAGACTCTGCTGCAGAGGTGCTGCTCTCCTCCTGCACCCCTTGTTGAAAGATGCCCAAAAAGCACTGAAAGAGGTTGGAAGAGAAATCCCCTGTCCAGGGGCTGTAAAGCTGATGCAGATAGATAGGACAGGCAGCCTCAGAAGCCTCACTATAGTGGCCATAAAAGCAGCTCTACATTATCTATATAGTACTGGAAGTGAAAAGGGTAGCTTTGAAAAATACAGAACAGCTGAGGTTCTGTGAGAGCATCCTCTGCACTGGTCAATGTCCAAATTCCTCAGTGCTTCACTGCTGTGTGCTCACAGTGCCCTAAAAGTACAGATGATAGTTCACTTTAGGAGCCTGATACCTTCTGCCTTTATAACTCTGTAAGCTAAATAAATCCTTTTCTGCTTTACATCTCTAACCTAATGACAAACTTCCTTTTGTAATAATTGCAGCTGTGACAACACAGGCCTAGAATCCACAGAAGGCAAGAGCAGCTCTTGAGCTAATGAAGTGCTAAATGTTGGTAAAAATGAGAAGGTACCTGCAGCTCTTCATATGAGCCCAAATAACCATATGAGCCATTGGTAAAAAAGGCAATTCTAAATTACCCCCTGTTGTGACCTATAAAAACATATCTGACAGCCGATTTTTAGTATTCCCAAATATCAATAAGAGCTGCAAATAAAACAAACCAAAACCAAACCTGAGAATGAGTCCCAATAAGGTGAAATAAAGCACACTAAAATGTATGCAACTTACAAATGCAATTTCTTGGCATATTCACACAGTTTAAGTTAATTAAAGCAGTAATGCTGTAAGGAGTTAGGTGTTATTGCTCTCCTCACAGGACCCAGGAGGAGACCTGTACTTCATTTTTATTCCTGTATGGTCAAAACTGCCTATAAGTGAGAAATAATTTAAAATGTGGGTCATTAAAAATCTCATTCCTCTAGTAGAAAATAATAAATCCTCTGAAGAGAAAGGTCTACTGCAATAACTTTAAAGATTTATTATCCTTAAATATCCTAAAGATAGAAATTGATGACTAGAACCAGGATAAGGTCAATATAACATTGTAAACTCAATGAAATACATCAATAAGGATGTAAAATATAAGAAATCACTTGCTGACAAATGATGATAGGGAACTGTGAGCTACTTATTTCCAATGTATTTTGAAATCCACATCAAAAACTTCAATCTTGCCATCAGTTAATCAAGTTCTGTCTTACTTTACTCCAACATTTAGCCCATGAAGTTTTGTTTAATAGCAGCAATGAAATCTTCCTAATATGAAAATAAAACTTGATGGAAAGATGTTGATAAGAGGAAAGCCTTCCTGCTGAAGAACAGGTCTCCTGCTGAAGGAGACTATCATTCTGTTATAGCTGTTATTCAGAAATTTGGGTATTTTTTTGACTAGAATAAGCACACTTTGAACAGTATTTCTGTGTTGGGCAACAAAGGAATTTTATTCATACCCAGAGAATCATTCTAAACTATGCAATTAATCCTTGATTTTCCCTAAGAAGACAGTGACACTCCCACAGATAGAAGAGCTGGAGTGGTTGCGGTTAAATGGATGCAACAGTCAGTGAAACCCAAGTCCAAAACAGCTTACATTGATATGAATCCTTTCAATTCCCCCAGATTTCTGTGAGCTCATTTCTTACACTGCTGGGCTCTTTATTAGGATTTTAGGGCTACTATAATAATAATATACTCTATAATCAATAATAATCTTATTAAGATGTATTATAATATGTTGTTAAGAAGAATATGTTATGTATTGTCTTTCTCTCGTTATTTTTCCTTACTCACTCTCAGATTTTTTAGACATTACCATATTATTCTTTGGTGGAACAGAAATGCTGGAACCCACTCAAACCAAGGTTATGCAGCAGCCAGACTGGCAATGGGCACACATTGACCACGCTCCAGGTTCCTTGAAATCAAATGCAAAAGGCAAAACAGCAGCTGAATTTAATGTACAAATGTTTGGAGAACACTAAACTCAACATGAAATGGTTGTAGGGATACAGGGCTGGGGACAAAGCTGGGGGCTGACTGGGAGAAGGTACCTGCTGATCACTAGGAGTGATTCCATTTCTCCAGCAGTGCTTGTGAAGCTGTATCTGGATCAGGGTGTCTGGTTTTGGGCCCCTGAATACAAGAGCAGTATGGCCAAACTGAAGGGAATCTAGTGAAAGGTCTTTAGGATGATTTATTTGGGTGCTGTGATGAACAAAGAGAGTCTGACAAAGCTGCGTTTCTTCAGCTTTAAGAAGAGAAAATCTGGGGGAGACCTTATTGCTGTCTGTAGCTACCTAACAAAAGTGTGTGGAGGAGACAGAGTCAGGCATAGCTCAGAGGTGCACAAGGAAAGGATGGGAAGTGATGGGCACCCTGGTTGGAATGTGGGGAATTCCAAGTGAATAAAAGGAGAAATAAAATTGCCATGAAGTTAGTCATCACAGGGACACAGACACAGTTACGTTCCGGAGTTTTCATTTCTTGGAGACACTCAAAACTCAGCTGTAGGAGTCATTTAGCAACCTGAGCTAACTTAAGTTTGCTAGTTCTCATTTATGGTACAATCTCTTTTACCCCAATTCTTGCAGTTTCTCAGGGCTTTCAAGTACGTGTAAACAAATAAACAAAATACCCATACAGGTAAATGCAATGGTTAAAGTACACTGCCGTAGCAGAGTAAACAAGAATCAGGCCCATCAAATCTCAGCTTTGGCCGTGAGTGGCCATCAGCTGCAGTCATTGCCCTGGGCAAGCTGCTCTCTGGAGGAACGAGCCCACGGTCTGAGCTGCAGGAGTTCATATCTGCTCAAAACAGGGAAGCTCACTCAGCTCATGTACAGGGGGTGTGCCAGTGCTTGTCACATCAGTGGCCAAGGGGAGTTAACCCCATACAGAGAAAATTCACTCATAACCATAACATTTTCTTTATAACTTTCCACTTTCCTGGCTGGTAGCTCCTCGAGGGAGCTACACATGGAGTTGCATGAAAATTTCTGTGTCCCTGTTAGGACAACCTGATGTATTGTGTGTGTTCAATTGTGAGTAAATGGAGAATGCCAACAACACTGAGGAACAGAACGTGTGTGTCTGTCTTTCCCCTAAAGAAATAAGCTCTCAAACTGTCTCTGCCTGTGCTTCCTGGGAGAAGCACGTTGAATGAAGCACACCAGAGAATTTTTCATTTACCACTAAGCTTTTGGACTCCTTCAAAACTGCTCTAGCATCTGCCTCGCAAATGAGGAAAATTAATTGAAAATTGCTTTCAGCACAGAGAGCCCGACACTAGGGGAGTGTTGTCTCTGTGCTACAGTGATTTGATTGGGGCTGCTGTCACATGTTATATATGTTATGTTCAACTCAGTGCTGAAAAACAGCCTTTGCCATTTGCCCTGTTCTCACAGACAGGGAAGCTCAGACCATTGTTCCTGGTTTGTTTTCACTTGTTGCAGTCTTCATGCTGATAATTTAACAGCCTGTAACTTAGATGAGGATAACAAGAATATATCTTTGAAATAATAAAATGCAAAGGCACATGAAAGGATAATTAATACTGGTTTCATAGTACTGTGCACACCCTGACTTATCCTTTGCCACAGCCATTTACTCTGTAAAGTTCAGAAGTAATTTTGCAGTATATATGGGCCTGCTCCATTGTCCCGTAAATTAAAGATATCCTTTTGGGCTTCAGAGGACTTTGGATTCAGTTTTATCACTCTTCTCATCTTGGGATCTCAGAGTGTTTTGTAATTATGTCTAAATAAATCTCCACTGTGTCTCATTCTCCTGTAAGTAACAATTCACTTCTCCAGAGGGGAGGGTAGAATTTGGAGGCAGAGAATAAGAGAGGAATGCAAAGCTGGCCACCCTCCTCTAGTGGGTGCATGTGTTAAATCTCATTTTGTTTTCAGACTGAGGAGGAGGGATGTTTCAGACATCTGAGGTTCACTTTTCTCACCTCCATCAAAACAAAAGAAATACACCCCCCAAGTTTTAAATGCAAGGAAAAAATGGTCACAAACCTGCAACATTTTCTTCAGATCTCAGAAATCTACAAGTACTGTGGATTTACTAATCCTTGAAATATGCTCCTGATAGATCAGGTAGGCTATCAATGCCTGCTGTGTACACTCCTGGCATGTATTGCTGTCTTATGGTTGGGAATCTGAAAGCTCTTTGGTCCTCCCAGGGAATTTCCCAGATTATCTATTCTGTTATTTCCAGTAACTGTAATTTGTTTATTTGACTTAGGGATTAACTTAATTACTTCTCTTCCAACTTTTCTTATAGCCCAGAAATATCTGCATCATGAGTGTGTTCCCTGTCCTTAGCTTGTTCATTCTAGGGGTTAAATCATCCGTGTCATTCTATAAGAGTTTCAGTCCTTCTCAGTTTTTCCTTTTGTCTCCATACAGCTGCACCAGCCACAAGCATCGCCTGATTAAGACCATTCAACCCCCCTTTTTTAAATTCAGCAGCGGTCCGGGTGCTCTTTGGAGTGGTGAATTCTGCTGGCTGACACCACTCCAGAGGAAGAAGAAATTCTTCTCTTGGCCAAGTACTTGCTTATTCTTTTAACATAGGCCCATGTAAAGAGGAAGGACTGACATTATTTTTGTCACAGTTTTGCCTGATTTGGTAGGATACAGAGACTTTTGTCAGCACAGAGCCCTGGCTGTGCTAGGCACTGGATACCTATATGTGTCTGAGGACAAGTCCCAGCCTTGAAAATCTCACCCTTTTAGAAACGGAAACCACAGAAGATGTGGGAAAATGTTTCTGTAAACAAACAGGGTAACCATCATTGTGCTTAAGATCAATTTCTTCCTTCAGCTCGTTGAAAAGCACCCCTGGCAGGGGTCAGGAGGGGAGGGCAGCTCAGGTTTCTCCGGTTTTCTGTGGTGGTTAGGTGCAGAGGTGGGGATGGAGCAGGATGCAGGAGATGCTTCGTGGGACATTTTCTGCTGATGTGCCTGTCACCTGCCATGTGGCACGGTGGCTTTTCCCTACCCAGTACTCCTTCCCCTCATCACCCCCTTGTGTGTAGGGTTGTGGAGGGAAGGAGAAGTCCTGCTGCTCCCTGGATTCGTAGGGGAGTGGAGGGGAGCTGAGCTCTGCAAATTTCACATGCACAGTATGCAGTGATGGGCCTGTCAAGGGCAGGGGCTGTCTGTCATGATGAACACACCTCTGCCACAGAGGGCTCAAATGGCTGGCCTCTTGCTGCCCCTAGAAAGGACAAAAATTATTTGGGCCCATCACTGTGTCAGCAAGTGCATTTACTCACAAAGGAGTAGGAAAAGTTTTGGGACATCACAATATAAAGGAAAGGAAGAACATGGAGGACTGAGGTAGAGAGTTTTCTGTGTAAAATCTTGTTATTGGCAAAGGAGGAACACAGAAGCCAAGGATTTTTTTAGTCTAATTAAAATCTTAACATGTTAACTAATACACAACACACAGTAAATTAGTTGTACTACAGTGACAATACACAAATATTCACACTCCAAATTATCTAATTAATATAAAATAAGCTCTGCTGGTTCATTCACCAGGGTGAATGGTTTATCACCCTGAAATCTTTAGTATCATCTTGTGCCTGCACTTCACTGGACTACATCTCATGTCCCCGCTCTGGAGGCTACTGAGCTCCTCCTGCATCATTAGACCGGGGCTATAAATATGTCAGAACACACAGAGTATCAGGTTGTTGCTGGTATCTGTGTAAAAATTACTATGCCATATGGCTGTAACATATGATTCTGCTATGTGATTTTGCTCAGCTCTAGAACTGAGGGAAAATTAAGTACAGCTAAACAAGCTGATGGTAGGATAGCCCTGAAGGCACGGTGCTCTCAGAGACCTCTCAATCATCCAGCTCTGGTAAAAGGCAGTGACCTCCAAACAGGAGTTTTCCCGAGTACTTTTTCCACACCCCAGCCATTTCTGTTGAAGAAAGCAGAAGGTGTGCTGTGGTAGGTGACTTCTCTTTTTCCCCAGAATATCTGAGCAAATAGCTGTGACCACCTCAGTATGAAATCCATCACTGGCCAATTAATGATCATAATAACCATAGGGTTTAGTCTCCCTTTTAATTATTATTAGCTGTTCCTTACTTCTAACAAGCTCAGGGGAGGCCCTCTTTGGTTTGGTAGCATGTGTGTTTCAAATGCTGATATTGCCATGGGGACTGGGGTGCCTTAAGGCAAAATCAAGTAATGCAGCTGCAGACCTGCCACATCCATCATAGACTGAAGCCATTATGAACTTGGACATTACACATGTTTATCTGAAAACTGTATGGAAATTTATCTATCTCATGGGCACCTTTGTAGGCAAGAAAAGCTTGTCGAGTCTGATTGAGTTTGTGATTATACCCACAGCCTCAACCTTCTCAGTCACAATTCCCAGGACCACACCTGAAACTGACCCTGTGTGAAATCAAACTCAGAGACATTGTCCCATTTTTGTACGAGGCACTGCAATGATCAGAGCACCAAGCTGGGTCCCACTAGAACTCTGCTTCCATGGTCATTGGATGCAACTTCCCAGCATAATGGAGTCACTTCAGCTTTGCCAGTGTGCTGGGGTCAGAGATAATGATTCATGTTCTTCCACCCAAAACTCATGAGATTTATGCAAACTGTGCTTAAAACTATGCATATGCACAAACACAGGGTTATTTTATATGCATTTACTGTTATTTTCATTTCTGATCCCTCAGAATCTTTCAAATTCTATCATTTTAGGCTGTAATAAAAACCACAACATAATCCAAGTTTCAGGGTGTAACTGTGAGGTTCTTCAGCATTAGCTGAGCTTTGGCTGTCCCCTCTGTACAATGAAGGCTGTCTCTTCAGATTCATTAATGCTGCTAGGCAATTCTGAGGGCTGTGGCAGGAACTATGTAGCCAAAGAATTGATTTCAGCATTATTAATTAGTTCCCTCAGCTAATGAAATAATTATTCAATCAGAACTAAGCAAGTATATTGAAATGCAGGATTTCAGATGACCAACACATTCTCTGAACAGCTTGGACAGTTGAACAAGGCCCTTCTTTCTTTAAGAATAGGAACCAGGACAACTGTTTTCAAAAATTAAGTTCAGCACAATTAACAATAAAAAACAGTTTACAAAGTAATTCTGTTCAACTGAATGATTTTTTTTATTGTGGTAATGATATTTGATGTGTTTCTCAGAAGCTTAACTCCATTTTGTGAATGCCTCAAATCCTTGTCACCTGTTACAAGAAGAAAGCCTCTCCCTCTGACATTTCTGCTAGGAAAAATGAAATCTATGAACCCCAAATCCAAATAAAAATGTCAGTGTCTTTTTTATCAACACCTCATGATTATTAAAGAAATGTATTGATCTTAGATGCTTGACTCAAGAACTCTGAAGGCTTCAAGGTGAGTCATATGGTTAAGACTGTTCCCCCTCCAGCAGAGAAGTATAGCTCAAAATCCTAGAAGAGAAATGAAAAACCAGAAATTTCTATAAATTCTGGCAAAACAACTGAGTTTTTTTCTAGTAGTTACATATATATTTTTGTGCCTGCCCTCCTTCTTTTCCTATGAATATGAGATATAAGGAAAAAAAATAGAGGTTTAATGCTCTATCTCTATATCAATAAACATAAAACTGTAATAAAACACACCTGTCATGCTTCCCTATAAAAAGCAGAGAGTGGATATAAAATGACTGATTGTCTGTGTCTTGTTTCTTGTTGTCTCTGTAAGATAGGAACATGGAAGCATCAAAATGCATAAGAACATTTCAGTTTGCTTTGTAACCTGCAATTTATTTGCTTACATTCAATTAGAATCTCATTCATCAAACACAGTGTAGCTCTTGAGGGGTGACAGATCAAACTCTAGCAATCACAAACGTGCTGAGCTTTGCCCAAATTATGGCAAAGGTTTCTTGTGCCTCAGGTTTCTTTCAGGAGAGAGTCTTTGACTTCCAAATCCAAATGTCAATCAGCTCTCAGTACAGAGATTAAGTAATGTGCAAATTAAGGGTTTGGGTCTGATTCTATTCCTTCTGAAATAAATGGCAACACTCTCCATGGCTCCAGAGGGAGAAGGGTCCTCTGCATTGCTTCACTGGCTGCTTGCAATCCACACAGGATCGTGCAGAAACAACTGCCAGATAATTCATAACGTCATGGAGCCCTTGTCTTACTGCAAGGCTTTTTATCATCACACATGCAGCTTCAGCCCTAGTCATAAATTACATGGTTTGTAATTGATGCATTAGTAGCTGGAACAGCTGGATGGCAAGTTTTTAACTCATCAGTGGAGGCAGCTTCAGGCTGAAGAGTTTTATGCCCAGGATGAAAAGTTGGCTCATTTATCTCAGTCAGCTCAGTCAAATAATCTCCCTCATGGCTGTAACAATAATTAGGAACAAGGAATAAAAATCTGTAAAACCCTTGCAGCTAGACTAAGGGACAAATATTGAAGGTGTACATTTACTGATGCAAACTCCAAATAACATAAAATGGAGACCAGGGCACCCAGGAGATGTAAATCCATGTTCTCTGACTTGGGAACACGGGCACCACAGGGACCATGAGCAAACAGTTGAGTGTTTTCTTTCTTTAACAACATCAATCTTTCCTGCTGTACTGAGTGGTCCCTCATTATAACTTGGGCAAAGTGACTCCCGACAGCTCTTTGAGGCAGTTTTATCTGCCACAGTCACTGGGAGCCTCCATGGAGCTCCATGCCATGACTGCACTCTGACAGACACCTCACTCTCACCTGATATATTCTCTGCCATATCCTTGAGCTCTTCTGAAGAGTCATCTCTTGCATGGAAATGAGACTTCTGGGAATTCTTTGTGCTGCTTTGGCTCTGTACCGGGGATAGAGTGTATGAGTCAGCCAGGAGCAGTCCAGACATTTTCCCTCTGGTTCAGAACTGAGTCCGGAGTTCAGTTTCTGCGAGGAGAGGATTACAGACACACAGAGTTCCTCATTCTTTTTCACATTTAGATGTGGGTAGCTCTCTGGTCTGCTTTACTTTGTTTGCCTGAACCAACCTGCCTTAGAAAGGTGATTCAAAAAACTGCAAGTAGCTTCTGTAATATCCTATTAATCAACTAAGCATGAGCTTTTCAATAAAGGAATCAGCTAATGAGGAGAGAGAAGGTCTTTTAATAATCTTTTTATATTCCTTTTTTTTTCTTCTGGGCAGGGGAATCAAACCCAAACACATTAGAAGGTTTTCCTAAAGGTAATTTTTGAGTAGCAGACCCCAGCTTCTTAATTAGTGTACAAGTTTATAGAATGTCCTGAACAATTTTAGACTTCACAAATTTTGAGGTCATTATGTTATTCATAGATTTGCTACTCAAATAGTAAATCTGAATTTAGAATAATTAATCCCATTCACCTAGTGTCTTCCAAAAATGGTCTAAATATATATACATATATATTTATGACACAAAGGATGACATATTTAAGCAGAATATTTTAAAACCAGGCCCACCCAAAAGAAATTCCCACTCAAACTACAAATTACTTTGGGACTAGAAGAATCTCTATGGTTATTTTTCAAATCCTCTTACCTGCATAATTTTATAGATAGTACCATGTTTAGTCAAGATGCAAAATGTATTCTATAATTTTACTTAAGGAGCAAATAAATATTTTCTGTATTTGCAAATTTTTTTTTTGTTTTTCATAGCATAAAGAATGGAGTAGCATGGACCAACAGCCAGTCTCTTTTGTTTCTCTCATTTGCTGTGGATTCCTCTGGGATTTTTATGACCTAAATCAGGAACAATTCTGCCGTTTCTCACTGAGCCGCACGTGCCTTAAAATCAATAGAAGAATCAGGCTTGCTCTGTATATTTTTCTTTTGAAAACTCTATGGATACAGCGGTGTCTGCTTTCAATGAGAGTGGAAATTCCACTATCAGCAGCTAGTCTCAAATCCCTGGCCTTGCTGCAGCTAATACTGTACAAATTGAGCGTTTGCCCGCCTATTTTCAATAGGGGCTGGCCAAAGGTGCTCCCCAGGAAGCTGCAGGTTCGTTCCCTGCTCTGCGCCTTCCATCGCGTGTGCACCTGCACAGGAGGTTGTGCCTGGCTGGGGCCGCGGAGCCTGGCTGCATTCCAGGCAGGAAAGGAGGGGGCTGTCGGCAAACAGGCTCTGATGGACCTGCCAGAGCCTTGTGCAAGTCGTCTGTGGCGTGTAAGCCATCCTGCAGGCTCCCAGCCCAGAAAGTATCTTTGGGCTGATCTACAACTGAAGGAAATTCTTTGGCGTATTTTGTCTTTTCCCCAAACAGACTAACATTGATGGAATGCCTCCTTCATCCCCTGTGTTACAATGTTCTGGCTTCCTTTCTGCAGCAATATTAACTTCATACTCATAAAATAATTTTATAAACGTCCATACCTGCCGCACACGCCTCAAAGAAAAGTCATAGAGAACAGAAATAGAATTTATTCTTCCCCAAATCTTTCTCTCTCCCATTTATCCTTCTGGTTTCCCTTCTCTGATTCTCACATCCCATTTTCTTTCCTCTTTATTGTCTCTGTTCCTTTAAAATGTTTTCTTTCCAAGTGAAACCAAACAAAATTGTCAGCCCACAGTGGTCTTCTGCATTTGTGTTCCGTCCTTTGTTAAGGGGAATTGGAGCAGGGGGTGGGCTTGGGCTGCTGTCCAGGAAAAAAGGGGGAAGAGAGGCACTGTTTATCACTGCCAAGGACTGAAGCAGTCCCCAACCTTTTCTTTAAGAGAATCTCTTGTATTTCTTTCTAATTCTCGTGTGGTGAGCACTTTTAAGTATCAATTACTGCTATTATTTACCAAGGGAGCGTGTGTATGGCATCTGGCAGGGACAGTTTGGAAATGTCAGTGTTCCTGTAAGTTTCATTCACAGGAATTACCTAGGTAGCCTCCCCACAATCTGATTCTTTAAGATTTGAAGGTTTGTTGGAAACAAACTAGGAAAGTGTATGGTATCTGCACATTTCAATGCTTTTTTGGGTACACAGAAGTGGATTTATTTCACATTTTTTTGTGCTTTCCTGTTTTGTGAAGAACTTTCTGGATCAGAAAAAATAGCAAAGACAGAACTGGTGGAAGATGCAGCGTGACAAGGGGCTCTGCCAGCTCCGAGCCAGGAAGGGGAAGTTGGCTGAACTGCTTTTCTTTCTCTCTCACTCTCTTTTTTTTTTTTCTTTTAAGCAGGGTTAAGGTGAACTCCTAAGCAATTGTGGAGTGAGGCCCCACCTCTCCCAGCCTGGTCTGCAGGCTCGGGTTACTCTCTCCTGTCTGGTTCACAGGAGCCCACAGTGAACTTCACGCCTGCCTGTTGCCCCTGTCTTCAGCACGAACCTGCCAGAGCCTGGCAAAATAACACTATTTGTAGAGTTCAGACCTTATTTCGGGAAGATTTGCTGGCAAACACCAGGTCAAGGATGGAATAAGCACCACTTGAGAAGAGATTCAGCAACCAAACTGCTGCAAACAGTAGCTGAGCAATATCGTCCTTTCCTTTTTTTTTTTTTTTTTTTTTTTTTCAAAACTGGGAAAATCCGTGTCCTCCCTGGAGAAGCCGTCAGGGGCAGGACTCTGGCAGTGATGGCTCTGACTTCACCTGCTTCTGCAAATGAGTCACGGAGTGTTATAAAAAGCAAGGAGCTGCCAAGTCTCATTTCTTGGAACTGAGTGGAAATTTCAGCAAGCAGCTGCTCTTTCATTAGTTTATACTTTTCCTCTGCAGGTTTCTTGGAGAGGGCCTGGAATCACAGAAACTCTGTAGCGTAAAGGACCTGTTGCTCCATTTGGATAACCGTGGCTCAGCGGAAATAGCTGTTTGGTCCAGATATGATTCTGATCTTTGTAAGGGATCTTCGTCAAGCCCAGAAGGAGCCTCGAGAAGGTAATTAAGCCGGTGTGTAAGTCTTTCTGGATTGGCAATTGAATCCTATCAAAAATCAGGAACACAACCTCAAAAATCAGATTAGCTTTCCTATACACTACCTGAATAGAGGCTCTTTTCATATGTCTGATGCTGTCAAAAGATTTATGCTTTCTAGCTTTTCTCTGGAGCCACATAAGGCAAAAACTTATTTGAAAGAGAAATCAGTGAAAACAGATTCTCGTGGAACAGCCCGGTTTTAGGAGGGGAAGTGGCTCATTATAGCAAACCCGACTGTGCTAACAGTGCAGCGTGAGGACTTTGGCTACCTGCAAGGCTGCCCGTAGGGACCATTCCCCTGCGCTGAGTGAAAGCCACGTGTAAGTTGTCAGAGTGGGGAGGAATGTGCTGCCAGATGCAAACAACATAAACAGCTGGGAGATTTCATCCGGGATTTCAAGCGAAGACGGGAGACTTTTGTTCTCGTAGCCTAGTCGTTCCAAAGGTGGTTTAGCTACACCTACTTCTTCGGGGAAGGATGTTGCTTTGGAGTCGTGGTAGGTTTCGTGTGTGGCCTTTTATTTAATTTTTTTTTTTTTTTTTTTTTTTGGTAAACGCTGACCATGACTTTAAACTCCCACGTTCCCGCCCGGCTCCGAGGCGCTGCTCTCAGCACCTTTGCATGGCGTGAGCTCCCGGTGAGCCGTGCAGGGAGCGGGAGCGGGAGCGGGAGGCGGCCCCGCAGCGCGCAGAGCCCGCAGGGCGCGGTGCGGCCGCTCCGCTGGCGCGGGAGCTCCGCGCTGCCGCTCCGCGGGCCCGCCCCGGCCGCGGGCTGGGGCTGGGGCTGGGGCTGGGGCTGGGGCCGGGCCGGGCCGGGGCGGGGCGGGCGCCCGGCAGAGGGAGCTCGGCTCCGCTCCGCTCCGCTCCGCTGGCCGCGGCTGCTCCGCTGCCCGGCGCCCGCCCCGCTCCCGCACTTTGTTGGCGGCGCGGAGCGGAGCCCCCGCGCCCGCCCCTGCCCGGAGCCCCGCGGCCGCCGCCGCCCCGGGCCGGGAGGAGGACTCGAGGAAAGGTAAGGAGCTGCCGGGGCGGGATGGGATTTCCCCCGGGCGTCGAGCCCCCGGGTTGTTCTGCGACCTCAGAAGCCGCCCGGGCAGCCGCAACACGGCGGATTACGGGGCGCTGCCCCGGGCCTGTCCCCGCTCCCGTGGGCGCTGCCGCCGCCGCCCTGCGCTCGGACCGCGGGGCTGAGAAGTCCCTGCCGGGGCCCCGGGCTGAGCGCGGCTCGGCCGCCGGGAGCGGGCTCGCTGCTGCAGCCGTGCCCCGCCTGGCTTTACACCCGCCAAGCCCTCCGTGTGTGTGGGTGTGTGTCTGTCCGTGTAGGTGTGTGTCTGTCCGTGTAGGTGTGTGTCTGTCTGTGTAGGTGTGTGTGTCTGTCTGTGTAGGTGTGTGTGTCTGTCTGTGTAGGTGTGTGTGTCTGTCCGTGTAGGTGTGTGTCTGTCCGTGTGGGTGTGTGTCTGTGTGTCTGTCCGTGTAGGTGTGCTTGCTCTCCGCCTCCCGCCGCGGTACCGCCGCACCTGCGCGCACCTTGCCCGCCGGGCTCCCAGGGCCCGGGCATCCCCGCCGCTGCCCGCCGAGGGCACCATCCGTGCGGCTGCCCTCCTCCTCCTCCTCCTCCTGCCTCACCTTCCAACAGGTGACTTGTCTTTCGGTCCTTACTCTGGTGTTTTTCCCCGCTCTGGTTCAGCTGGCTTTTCCATCTCTATTGCTTGTAGCTGGCAGTGGGCAGGTTTCGGGTGGGATAATCCTGTTGCATGCCCGCGGGTTTTTGGTGCTCTCCCCTGCTGTCTTTCATCTTCCCCGCCGTTCAGCCCTTTCATTCTCTTTGGTAACTTTCCCTGGCGTTTTTGCTCCTCTCATCGCCATGAGAGGAGCCACACGCATTCCCTTACGTATTGCCAGTGTGCAAGTGACCTGGGCAAACCTGGGAAAACAGGTTCGTGGTATTTTGAGGAATAATCTAAGGTGCTCCTGCCCCCCGTGACCTCAGTAGGGCTACACTGTATCCACGAAGAGTGAGATGTTGCAGCTTCCATTAAACCATAGTTTCAAGGCAGGGAGCAGCAGGCAACACAGGAAAGGTGGAACAGGTTTTTCTTAAGGATGTTGTTTGAGAACCGATCCTCCCACTCAGAAATTGTGCTTTGCCTTGGCTCGTGAATCTTGTACCCTCCAGAGTGGCATGACCTTTGGTGGAGTCTGCTTTGTTTACTTGAGGTGAAGTACTGAAGGTAAAAGTATTGCTCCTCTGCATTGTGCCTGCTGAAATATTAACCAAACGATGGATCTCGCATGCCTTTGCAGCATAGGTCATATTTTAATTACGCCTCTCCTTCATCATCAAAACTGTGGTCCTCCTCCCTTCCTATTGACCATCTTTCTTCTCAATCTTTCTTTGTGATTGTGCAATGTCTATATGTCAGCTACAAATTTGCTTACATGGGAGAACGTAAAAATGACAGCTTTTGTTGTTAGCAACTGGAAATACTTAATCAGCATTGTGTGGCCGGTCTTGTTTCCTTGGAATACCCATGGAAATGCTGCAACCCCTGCCCTCTGAGGAGGAGAAACCTCCCCTAGGCCAGGCATGCAGTGAGTTGGTGGTTTCCTCTCAGCGAGCGAGCGGACTGCAAAGAGCTGACAGAGTTTCCAAGGCGTAAAGGAGACGCCCCACATCTGCTCTTGATTCACAGTTCACGGGGAGTGTAGCACCATTAGCATGCAGGTATGGTCAGGTAACGAGATACTGTGCTCAAGGCTCCACGGGAGCAGCTTGTGGCTGCTGCTTGCTTTTACTGGGGAGGCTGTGGAAATGGAAGTGGCTTCGGACTTGAGTTGTCCAGCTGGCTTGTGTTGTCACACACTCAGAGTGGCTGCAGTGTTGAGTTATGCCTTCTCGTAGATCCAAGTGCATGTTTCTGAGTGATTCTGTAATTCTGAAAGCAGACAAAGCATCCCATTAGATTTATTTGGAGGGAGGTAACACCCCATGAGCGACAACACCCAGTAATGATTAGGTGCTAGTTATATACAGCAGTAATAGACCGGGCAAGATTAATCTGAAGTTACTTACTTCTGCTGTGAAATGCACAGATGGAAAAAAGTACTGAAGTTTTCCACTTGGTGACAACTAAATTCTTGAAATATGGTTGATATTTTTCTGTCCATAATCCAGCTGTAGATGGCAAATCGGTCACATTTAACTACTGCATTTTTTCCCCTGTGGGTGGCAGCTTATTAAAATCTAACATCTGAAGTCAAAGAATTGAAGCCCCAAGGGTCAAAATAAATGAAATATATAAGAGCACTTCAGTTACTGTGGGGACATAAGAGAAGACTTGAAGTCCACATGACAAAGACTAATAAAGCTAATAAAGCACTTGCTAACTTTGGTTTCAGTGTCTAGAACTTGTTGCTCTTATCCTCCTGCTTACAATTCCTGCATCTGATCAATGGCACAAGATTTTTTCAAAGACACAGCTTTTGGCTATGCCAGGCAG
Source organism: Monarcha castaneiventris obscurior (assembly GCA_026261815.1). Classification (NCBI taxonomy): domain Eukaryota; kingdom Metazoa; phylum Chordata; class Aves; order Passeriformes; family Monarchidae; genus Monarcha; species Monarcha castaneiventris. The sequence continues at coordinate 15,084,544 of JAMPIT010000884.1, forward strand.
AAAAAGGAGGCCCTTTGGTCTGTGACCTCTCCAGACTCCTCTCTGTGCTCTGGGGCTGGTGGTCAGAAAGAAAAGGTATTTAACACCTTGGAGCTGTGTTGTTTATGGTGCAGCAGGCATGGCTGGATCCTTGTAACTCCATTCAAAGTATATTTTTCAATGTGAAAATTCAATATCTATAAGAAGCTCATTTCTTGTTGTCAGTGCTAGTTCTCTAGTTTTTCTGCTATTAAATGCTTCACATTGCCAGAAACTAGAATTCCTGCTTTTGGGGGAAGCTGTAACTGGTGCCATTTTATCTTAACTCCAGAGTTGGACTCTGATTCGTCCACCAATTTATTAATCCAAAACAATGACATTCTGTTTTGTACATCTTTTGATTTATCTCTGATACCTATTTCAATTTCCACCCTGAATTCCAGTTTAGATGATGGCTGTCATCTGAACTTTGTTTTGCCATGAACTGCAGCTGTTAGTGCAGTCCTGAGTGACCACGGCATTTCTCCCTGTTGTGCCTATAGAGGAATTTAGGTGTAAAGTCACTGAAAGTTTCAGCTAAGTCAGTGAGACTGTTTTGGGTGTGTGGAGAAAACATGTGCAAAACTGTTTATAAAACAATGCTCTGCAGTCACTGAAACGGAATGTTAAGACAAGGTGTCTTTTATAGCTATTGATCCTCGGAGATCCTGGGTAATTCTGTTTGTTCCCTGGCAAGGTTAGCCACAGCCTTCTTGGAAAGACCATGATGATGTGGGGAGAAGCAACCTCCACATCTGTTTTGTGAGGAGGCACTCTTTTCTTTCCTTCTTTTTTTCCTTCTAATTTCGTGTCATTGACACTGGGGCATAAAAAATGAGTCGCAAGTGGAAATGTTGTTAGCATTAGCTTTTCAAGATCTGTTTCATTTTGAGCTGTGGCCATGAGCCTGCAATCACTAACATGTGCCTTTGATTGTAATGTCAGTTTTAGTAACATTTTTAAATATTAGCCAACTCAGGGCCTTGAATTGCTACTAGTTGAACGCTTCCAGTCCTTTCTTCCCTCCCCTCTCTGTGCCACTGTCTCGGTAATTAAAGTTAGGCATGCTGTGAATCTCCACAGGGTTAAGATCTGACATGGAAATAGCAAATTACAAATTACTTTCTTTGCATTTATTACCTTTGTCTTTTTATGAATAAACTCCAGCAACCTTGTGCATCCTGAATAGAGTTAGCAGATGTCTTGAGCCTCAAAGGTGCAGAGTTAGTATTTTCCAGGAAGTTATCCACTTCTGTGGGATTCTCTGTTGTGTAGTTTTCTGATGCATGACAGGCGTCTTCATTACTGTGGTGGTGTGACAGGGGATTCTACTTGCCTTTGTTCTTAAGCCTCACTCATGTTGTCATTTTGACCAACCATGGAAATTGCTAGGTTCTCTATAGAGCTACAGAGGAAAAAAAATACCAAAAAACCCAGTATAAACATAAAAATTATGAGCCCTTTCTTTTGGAACACTGTGAAAACTTTGAGTATTTCAACAGAGTATATAGTAAAAATTAGTAATTTTAAGAATGGCATCTGTTGAGTGAAGGTAGGTGTTATGAACGTCCAGTAACTTATAAAAGATTTCATACAGATAACATGCTTGCTTGGGGCTTTTTGGTCTTTTTGTTGTTTTGTTTCATTATTGATTTTATTTTGGTTTGGTTTTTTTGTTTGTTTTCTTTTTCTTTTCCAGAATGCATTGGTTTTACATGAGATAGAGGATTTGTCTTTGAATAATCCAAAATGTTACAGTTTATGGATTTTCTGGATTTTATAGATTACCCCTGCAGGTAAGGGAACACCTGACTGCTTTGAAGCTTTCCATGAGTGCAGAGGAGCTGTGCTCAGCTGATTTAATTGTGAAGTTGCCAGAGCTGTTTTCTGGGGCTGGAGTTTGCTGTAGCTGCTGGATGCTTCAGCCTAAATCTACTACAAGAGTTTCTCTTATTGTCCGTAGCTCAGGAACGTTTGTAACTGGAAAATAAAGAAGTGACTCCTGGGGGGTTTGTATTTATTACTTTGATTTCTGCTCCTGCATGTAAAAGCGTTTTTAAAGATCTGACCAAGTAGAAAATCAGGTGTGAGGCTTGCTGCTTCTCCCGTCAGTACTGCCTTCTCCTCCCCCTCACCTTCCAGAAACTGTCTGGAGTGCAAAGAGAAGCTGGGGGTGAGATGTTAGCAGTACCTGCCTGTTGTTCATTAGCTAGACCCACACCCATTAGGGAATGGGATTTAACACCCCCTCCCCAACAGCTGCATAAAACTTGTTCTAAAAAAACTGAGAAATACGTGAGCTCATAGAAGTTCATTTGCTCCTCAGTGCTTGCAGGTACCTGGTGAGGTAGAAGATTATCCCAATTTTATCAGTGTTTTGACTTTAGGTAGGCTTTGATGTTGCTGTGATTTGTTCCGTTAAAGGTCCTAGTGAATTGTCTTTCACCTGAAATGCGAACTTTGGTTAATGAGCGTGTTCTTTCATTCTGGGGTGGTTGAGAGGGCTTAATTCATCCCTCTGAATGCTTCTTTCATGAAAACTGAGGACTTTGCTCTTCCTTCTAATATACTCTTCCTTCTTCCGATGCCACTGATCTTTTTATTTGTTTCCACAGTGTGTCTGAGGTGTAGTCTTCTCTCTTTCCGGAGACAAAGATCTCTTTGTTTCCAGTGTAAAATATAATTTGAAGTAATTAGCCTGGAGAAAGCTTTTCTTTTTCCTACTCTATAAGGGATTAGAAAGACACTTGGTGTTTCTGAGCATCTGGTAAATGCAGGGATTTGCTGAGAGTTCAGTGCCTGTGAGAATCCCAGTGTACATCATAAAAATATTTTTGAGTGCGCAGTTCTATTACTCAGAGCATGTCAATGTGAGACCTTTGTACAAAGAGTGAGACATTCTCTAGTACACTGTCTTAGGCACTCAGATACACAGAGAACTCAATGATCTAGCAAGGATCATGCAAGGAAATTGAGTTACATCATCAGGAGTTTGTGATATCATGTGGTAATAAAATTTAGCTTTATGATCTTCTGTGCCATTTTAAAAATGGCATGGAAAAGTCAAACATTTATACTTGTGCCTTTAAAGTAATTTTCAGCTTTGCACAATGTGTCTTGAGAAGCCAGTGAGTGCATTGTACTGCCTTCAGCTGGAGATAAAAATATCCATCTGTGTTTCACATTCAGAATTGGGTGGCAGGCTGTGCATTAAATACATGTGTTTTCTTCTTTCCCTTCAGTGTCATCTCAGACTCGCTTTTCCCAAAGTGGAATTACTTATTCTCTGCTTATTTATTCTCCATTATTTATTGCTTTGCAATTCTTCCTGTGCTCTCGCAACCCTTAGTGTAATGTTTCATCTTTCTGTTTCCTTCTCTTCCTGTATTCAAGGATAAATACTTGTCCAGGGCAGAGGGCTGGGAGGTAGAGACTGGGATCTGTTTCTGGTTTAGCAGCAAACTTAGTTAAGGCTAATAAATCCGGGCTAACTGGTAATTAGCCTCTTGGTGCTATCTCACATGGAGAGGGGCAGGACAGCTCGAGGAACCTGCACTTTGTACCTGGGTGTCTCTTGGGTAAGCCACCCCTGGGTGACAAATGTCCTGCCTCTGCCAAGAAACAGACACAGCTTCTCCACTGCAGCCACAGTGTCCCCTCTCGTGGTGGCTTCTGTGCTAAAGTACTGCTGCCTTGTGGGCCTTGCCCTCAGCTTTGGTCTCACCTCTCCCTGCTCGGCCCTGGGTGAGCTCTTCATGTTATCCTTCCTTCTCCACTAGCCTGAGCCATGTTTCTTCACCATCTTCCATATTCTGGTCCATCCTACTCTTTAGTCTTGGTATAACTTCAGTCTCCTGTTGTTTGATTTTTTTTTTCCTTCTGTTTCTTTATTTAACCCCTAAGTTTTCCCTTTCCTTCTCGTTTTACATCACTCTTTAATTGCACATAGTGCTCTGTGTTCAGCTTCATGACACTTCTTGCAGTAAAGCTGTTTCATACTAAAAACCCGATTCTTTTTCTCCTTTTGTGTCATTAGTCTTTATTCCAATGTCTTCTCTAAAGCATTTCAGATCCACTGCTCTCAGTGGGAAATGTTGTATGTGAAATTATACAGGTAGTCAAGTCTTTGTGGGCTAAGTCATGTCTTCCCTACAATGCTGTGTACTTTCTCAAGGCAATAATTTTAAGCTCTCTTGATGCAGTTCTAGAGCTCAAAACCTGACTGGGAGGTGTCAGTGTGCGTGTAGGCATTTGTTTTCCCTATGTGAGTGAGGTGTCTGATACACATCAAAAAAGTCTGTTCAATAAATAGTCTTACTGAACATGAATGTAGGATATTCTCAAAAGTGCCTTTGGTACGTGGTGGAATTAGTTCTTTTCTACTTAGAATTTACAGTTTTTCTCACTTTTTATATGAAAGCTAAATGTTGACATGCAAGAAAAAGAAGGGTTCCTATGTTCCTCAAACAGTGACAGAGCAGAACCCTGGGGGAGAAGTAAGTTGCTGTTGAGGCCGCGTTTTGGTGGTGACCAGTTGAAATCACAATTTGGTGCAGCTTATCAAAGGTTTGACTTCTCCAGAGGGACTTGGAGCTCCAGGCTGAGGGTTTGGTAGATGGAATGGTCCTACTGGCCTGTGCAGTCCAGGGTTTGTGCACCACAGTGGTGAGTGGCTTAGGGCAGCTGGCAGGAGGGAGCTGTGTCTTCCCAGGGACAGCACTGATGTTTTTGGAGGAGGTGAATGCTTAGAGCATGAGAGTTCATGTCCCATTGGGCTCTTTGTGTATTTTAAGCTGTCCTTTTATAACTCTGAAAGTTATTGTCCAGACATCTCCATTCCCTTTTTTAAAAATAATCTAAAAATCTCGATTTTGGAAACAGCTGTTTTGTCTCTGTCTCAGTTTTCCTATTTATAAACAAAAAACATATCTGACTCTCAGGAGTTTTGTGAGGCTTAATTAACAAATATTTATACAGGCTTTGAAGATAAAGCAGCATATAAATGCTAAGTAGTGTTATTATTACCACCAGCTGCTTTGTTGTTATTGAAGTAATAAAAGTTTCAGTGCCAGTGGTTGTATTGCCGTTGTCTAAATACAGTTTTTGTGAACTCGGGAGACATTGAGGGTGGTGGCAAAGTGATGGTGTAGACCATACTGAAATAAAGTGTGTGGGACAGCTGTGAGATCTTTGTGAAGGACTTAAAAAAAATTAAATAATAATATTAATAATAATAATAAAGTAGAAGTCCCTAACTGGAAAAGAATAAACTCTCTTCTGCAGTTTGCCAGTGTTCAGAGGTCCCAGGACTAAGTGGGGGCTGTCTGTGCTGTGCAGTGTCTCCCAGATCAGGAATGAGCTGGCAGCATTGGTGTTCATGACACTGGCATATAAAAAAGGAGGGATCTTTTAGGGATGATTGATCATTGGTAGTATAGGAAAAGTAACATGGCATAAATCACAATTAGCCTTTACCATTTTTATTTTAAGGTCTACTTTTGTAAAACATTCATGACTTAAAGCTGAGCTATTTTTATGAATGTTCTTGTGCTTATCTCACATAACCAGCTTGTTAAAAGCGGATATGAACACTTTTTAAGCCTCTGGCTTATAAATTGTGAGAAAGAGAAAAGAAGATTGATTCCAACAGGCTTGAAGGTAGATTCATTTCTCTTCTAGTTAGCAAAATGAGAGAGGGGGAAGAATTCAGCTGTAGACTTAGGGAGCCAATCAGTTTCAGTTGGGTTGAAAACCATTAGATTTAGCTCTAATGTACAATTTAATTGTAAAAGTCTAACTTAAAAGAAAATAAATTCAGGGGAATTCTGTTTTGGTGAATTGATGATAATGTCTCTAAGTTATTTCTGCCTGAAGTAATAAGAGTGTGGAAAAAAATAAAGTAATAACAAAGGAGCAGTGATGGGGAACAATTATTTTGCAAACATCTGAGGTTCAGAGGGGGTTACTTGGATGCATTAAAAGAAGAATATTGTGCTGCTTGAATGTTGGAGGGGATTGATAAAAAACTGTGGTTTGAAGACAGCATCTCTGTTCTTTTTACTGTAAACATTTGAGATAAGATGGAAAAGTTTGGAAGAATGCAACATCTTCTGCGAGTTCTTTCAGCATTCTTAATTGTTATGAGATCTCAGTTTGAACACTGGCAGATATTTCTGGTGGGTTTTAGGGGGTTCTAATTTATTAAGCTGGGCTGTCAAACTACCTATAGCAAGTGATCTGTCTCTAATCATGTTTTAATATTTAGTAAAATGAAGGTTTTAGTTTCAAGGGAAGTTTCCTAACAGCTTCTGGATCATTTCCATATATGAAGACCTGAGTTAAAGTATTAGAGAGATCACATAAATCTGGATCATGGGTGTCATGATTTCATAGCGGCTGTACTGCAGGGATTTTGAAAACAGAGAGGATGCAAAGCAGGGAACTTACTCAGTCCTTCATGGTTATGTGTAAGCAAATTTTCAGACAACTTTGAACATTATTAAACATCGAGAAGAAAAGGTCCCAGCCTTTTTTTTTTCCCTTTTTTTTTTTTCAGTTTTAGGCAAATCTTACTTTAAAAACAACCATAAAATGCACAACCACAAGGTTGTTCTGCATAGAAATAGAAGCACTTTAAACACACAGAGGCAGGCAAGATAACCCTGAGGCACATATGGAAACAGCCCAAATGTTGAATGGTAGGTTCAGAAAAGGTTACTGCTCAAAATATTTTCAGTAGCCAAGTGGAAGACAATTCATAGCATTGTATTGGAGCTGTTCTCTCTTCCTTATGTGAGACTGGTGACACCTCATTGTGAGTAAAATTCTGGGGATTTTTGACAGCTGTGGGAAAGAGCCACTATTTTATGCTCCCTGTATACAGTGGTGGAACAATTAGATAGGAATTTATTTTTCTGTTATCCTAGGCTGTAGCATATAAGTAGTATGATAACAACTATCTTTTGAAGTACAAAAGAATCTGCCTCGGGGGCTATCATTTTAAAGCATCATATGAAATGCTGATTTAATAAGGTCTGCTCCTTGCACATTTTGAGTGCAAGGAAATGTGTGTGTTGAGACCTTGCTAATCCTTCATTTGCACAAAGTCTTTGGCTTGTTCCCTAACTGTCAAGGAATTAATGGTGTGCTTCAATGAGATCCTGCATTACGAGACTGTAATTATTTTCATAAGAGATTCTGCACTGCATTTGGTGGTGCTTCATGAATTATCATAATAAATAAAATGAAATTGCTGTTGTCAAAACATATGAGCAAAGTAATCTGATTCCCATTGTTCATGCACTCAGTGGCTCATGGAATTAAGTGATACCCAGTGGACTTCCAGGCAGTTTGTGCAAGTTGGTGAGGTTTGCTGTGTTGTTTTGCCTGTGACAAGTTAAACAGTGGTGTAGCCAACAAGGAACAATTCCATTGAGGAGATGGCAGCACATCTCCCCTGTACTTCCTCCTCTGGCCTTGTGCTAGAAAAAGGAGTGAGAAGGCAGCACATGTGTTGGTTCACTTAATGAATTCAGGTCCTTATCTGAGCCATGGTGGTGTGACCTGTGGCAGTCATGGTATGGTAACAGGCTTTGGATTGAATTATCAGGGGAGTGCCTGCAGCAGAGGTGTCAGGACAGTGCAGGCACATAGGAGCTGATTTTAGTTGTGCTGTCCCCATACCAGAAACAGGGTCCAATTTCATTGTGGTTTCTGTGCCTCTTGGCTGAGAATGGAGGTCCTTGCTGCTGTGGCAGCACCCAAACCTGGGAATGGTTCTGCACTGTAGGCACATCTCCCATCTGCATGCTTGTGTGGAGATCTGTATCTAGCTAAAGCAGGCTACACAGAAGATATATATCATATATCAGAATTATGTATCATATATCATTTGCTTTTCAGCTGGAGAGAGTCAAGTATTCAGTTTTGGAATATCTACGCAGGATTTTCCCTTTGGTTTATTACAAATCTCTGTATGGTTATAGTCCCTCCAGATCTTAGCCAGCGACTGGAGGCTTGTTGTACCAGACACTCAATTTCAGGAGAATGTTGTTATTTAAGCATTGTGTCTATTTTTAAGTCAGATAATCTATAAAACCTGTTTAAAGCCACAAGAGATCATTGCATCATCTAGTTTGACCTCCAGAGTGTATGAAGGAGGTGAATTTCTGCCCTTCCACTTCTAGTAGAAAAATATTAATCAAGTCTCCTTGGCTTTCCTCTCGGAGGCAGATAGACACAGTAATTTAAACTACCTGCCCCTGCCAAACATTGGCATTTTTCACTAAGTACAAGAATGAATTTTTAGTGGTTCTCTGTGTGAATCATGTGAAAGCCAGAACATGGTGCAACCCTCTAGATGCTGTTGTTTGTATGTACATATATATAATTTTATTTATATATATATATATATTTTTTTTTTTTTTTTTTTTTTGGCAGATAGCAGATGCAACCCAGGTTTCCTCCTCTAGACACACACCTTTTCCCCAAAAGCTTCATAGGCTAAAAGCAGCTGATCCTGGAGTCTCTGCTTCTATCCTTCATGCTTCACTGGATAAATTGTGTAAACTCACATCACTTTCTGAACCACTGTGTACTTGTCTGTGTAATCATTTTTTGCTCACGTGGCAGACTGAGGCACTTGTTTGCACAGCAGTTTCCAAGAGTGAAAGGCCGTATTACCCTGTGTGGGGAATCCATGGAAGTGTTGGGGAGGTCCTTGTATAGGTTCACTTTGACTTCTTTTGAGACATTTGTGGCCTTCCTGCCTCCTAGAGTGTGGAACTGGTGTAGTACAGACTCTGGCATGTCCAGATGCATGCTGTGCTAGTATTTCCAGTAATGCCAGCAATAACATTTTTTTCAGTATTGTCACGTCTTGCTCATGGCTTCTATCAAACCAGATTTACAGATGTCACTTCAGGCAATTTAGTAAATTGAGTCCAAAAATTGGATTTCTGTGGGAATGTGTCACAAGCGATGTAAGTCCTCCTTGGTCTTAAAACCTTCCTCACAGGGCTTTAGTGCAGTGACTTCTTTAGGTTGTAAAGAAAAATACGTGGTAATTTTACAGATGACCTTGCTCTTTATGCTGTCCCTGCACGGGACTCTTGCTTCCAGTAATGAGGAAATGTTCTGGGGCAGTGTTCTTGCCACGATGACATAAAATAACAGAGACTTCCAGTTATTCCCCTGTTCTTACCCTGTAATAGACATGTGCCTTCAGGGACCAACTGACCTTAACAATGATGCATATCTGGAGCTTGGGGTCATTTTTGTTGTACAGATTTTTTTTTATTTTTTTTTTTTAATAGGCATTGGGATGGTGATACTGCACTCACTGATTAGAAACTGTATGTGATCAGTATTCTTGATCCAAGTGTGCACTCTCCACTCTGGACACACATTTCCCCTAGAGCTCCTAGAAACGCACTGAGCTGTTGCTCTGACAGAAAGAAAAAAGCAGGAAAACTAACCATTAATTGCCCAAAACTTACCTTTATGAGTATGAAGGTATTTTTCAGCCCAGGGATAAAGATTGGTAGTGATGTTCATGAGTTGTTCAGCTGTGGGTGAGAGGGTTTCTACAGCATCACAAACTTGATCTCTAAATACTTGTTTGTTCCACTGATATTAATAGAACAAATTGTCTGTCTGCCCATTTAACTTTAATGATTTTGAGGTTGAGGCTCAAAAATCCCAAATTAAATAAACATCAACCCACGACAAAAAAAAAAAAAGCAAACCCAAGATAATTTGTGTTCTTGTTTTCTTAATAGAAACTTAGATCATTTGGAAACAATTTAAAAGAATTTGTCACCATTCTTGGTATTTTTTTCTGTCCTCATCTTACTGTGAGACACATCTTCTGTTTGAAGTGTGTACTATTTTAAACAAGCACTGTGTTTTCATGAAAACTCTGCAGGCCAATGTCTAACTCCAGACACAAAAGCAAATAAACCAAGAAAAATCCTCTGTTTATCTGAGATGAGAGGACTTTTTTAGGAAAAGGAGAGAGAGAGGCTCTAAACCAACTTAATGGTCTCTTTTGTCTCTCTTTATGTTCCTTAATGTTCTTCTGCAGTCCTCAGGAATTACATGATCTCATTGGTATGTCACTGGGGTAGCACTACAAAGAAATCTCAAAATGCTACTGTCTTTGGACTGTGTAGTGAAGAGAGGCAGAAAGTCCTGTTTGATCTAGGCTGATTCTGATTTTATTCTGCTCAGCCGTAGGTTTCAGATGACAGGTGGAAATTCAGAATTGATGGGAGTGCTTAATGATGGATAGCATCTTTTGGATGCTCCCTGCACCCCAGTGAAGTAAACCTGAGGACTTACACCTGTCTTTTGGGGCTCTTAGTTTTACACCTAGCTGAGATCTCTTGTGTGCAAAGTTGGCTATTTGGGAATACTAATTAATTAAATTTGACAGCTCATCCTCAATTTTACTACTTGGTATTGCCTCAAACAAAGCTAAGCAAGCTTACTGTAAATTTGTCTGAGCTCTTCTCTATTGAAATCTGTCCCAATTTCCTGTCACTTGCGAGGCTGTTGAAGGAGCTGTCATACAACTGAGTGCTGGCATTGTAGAGGTGGGTGCATCAGCAGTGCCAAGTGAAGTGGAGATGAAGAAGTGGAGGCTGCAGACTGGGAAATGAGCAGAATGGTGATGTGGGGGGCTCGCTTCATCTCCACTAAAAACTTCAGGATCTGGCTGTTGAGAGCTAGGACAGCTTCCAGGGTGTCCAGCCATGAGGCTCTTCAGTTTGTTTGCACTCAGTTCTTCAGCTAGACTTACCCCTGCAAAGGCTAACAGCTAAAAGGGAAATTTACTTAACATCTCTAATTTTCTTCCTGATTTCCTCTGTGTTTTTTGTATCATCCACTGTGTGGATGGAGGGTTTGTTTCCATATATTCTTACAGTCTCCAGATCTTTTGTGCTGGCTGCAGACCTCACTGCCAGCTACTAGACAGTGAAAGCTAAAACTACTACCCCAACAACCCCTGATAATTCAATCCCCAGTGATGATACCTGGTGAGCCTGAGACAGTGGTACCAAACAGAGGTCTGGAGTGGGAAATATCAGTGCTGCCACTCAGGAAATCAGAGCTTGTAGCTTTTACCCCTCTTCTGCAAAGCCCTGGGATTCTTCTTTTATCTTGGTTTAGTCTTCTAAGTCTTGTGAAAACAGTAAACTGGCCCACCTCCAGTACTGTGATTTTATCTTCAATTAATAATAAGTTGTCTTTTCTCATAAAGATAAGTACTTTTGTTCGAAACAAAAATTGCTTTATCTTCTTGAGGATTCTAACATCTTAGCTAACACATTAAATATGGTGGGGTTTTTTTTTTCTAATAATCCTTGTGCTATCAGGACCTTTGATTTGCCCCGGATTTTAATGAGCCATTTAAAAGCAGAGGTCTATTTTGGCAATTTGACTGTGATGCTCCCTCTCAAATCAGTTGCCATTTTGAGAATGACATCTGAGTCTGCCTATGTTTCTGCATGACTGGAAACTGTCACTACTCATTTAAACTTATTAGTGCTGGAAATGGATATGCTGCTTCATCTGCCGGGGATGAAACATGAGGCACCAGCATTCGAATTTAAATGTTGTTCCCCTGAGGAAAGGGAGAGGTGACTGTAGTGAGGACAGCCTGGACCGTGAGGGGTGAGAGCTTCCTTGCAGCTCAGAGAGACTTTGGAAACTTTGCCTACAGGTTGCCACAAGCAGGTTGTGGCATTTTTTGATGATTCAGGAAAATACTGTGCTTTAAGATCAAAGTTTAATGGGAGGATCCAATGCTTTAGCTGAAGATTGTACTGCAGAAGACACTAAATTTTTCTCTCAAGAGGAACCAAAGTTGGGAATCCTCCTTTTGGGGAGGGGGGAAGAGCTCTTGAGAGATTAGACTTTTAAGAGAGCAGTTGCAAAGCTTGACTCAAAGCCAAGCTTCTGTAATGGCTCTTGAGAGTCCACACGTACACCCAAGGTATGCAAAATGATTCTTAAAAGTACAGACCTGGGGAATGAAGGCTGTGACCCTCCATCTATCTTTAAAGGACCTGAAGCCTTCAGGACACATGAGCACTGCTGACACATTGCCACTTTTCTCCTCTGAAAGGGCTGTGAGCCAAAAGAGCAGGAAGACAAAAGGAGTCTCTGGCTGCCTGGAGCTGGAATTGGCCCTCAACACAGCACTGATGCTGCTTGTTCTACAAGGCTTTAGTGGGTGATCCTGTGTGCTGTAATTTCCTCATTGTTTTTCCACTTCATTGTATCTAAGTGTGTTCCCAGTACAGAGATTATTTTCCCCTACCTCTTCTCCCCCATCCCTTGCCTCAACACAAGCCCAGAGCTTGCTCGTGATGGGAGGCTTTGATTGACAGTGCCTTCACCATTCGAGACTAGTGGTGTGCTAAAATGTACAACTGGCATTTTGGAAACTGTAAAACTGACCTGACAAAGTGTGATTTTCAGTTTTTTCCTCTTTTTTTTTTTAACTCTCCCCTTCTCTCAGCAAGTTGTAGATGTGTCTTGATTCTGATTTGTCACGTAGTTGTGTCACTGGTTAACATTTCTGCAACCCGCAGAGAGCTATAGAACACTGAAATCGATACATACTGAAATTAATAAATAGAATTGAAACAACGTAGTTATAAATTAATCTCGATTAAGCTTTTTTCTTTTTTCTGAAATAGAGTTCGGTTTGCAGCAGAAATTCAGCAGTCTGAACCCGACAGAGAGTGCAAAGGTGACTTTCAAGGTGATGGGAATGGTTAGGACAGACTAGGTTTTACTAATGGACTTGTGACTTTCATACTGCCTCTGAATAACCCATTTATTTCTCTGAAACAAACTAAGACTTGTTGCTCTCTGCCTAAAGACCAGCCTTTTAAAAGCAAGCTTACAGTTCTCTCAAACTCCCATGCAACAGCTTGGGGGCTTTTCCTTGACAGATAATGACACTGTGAGGAAAAGGAAGTTTTGCAACCCTTAAACTTCCTGAAGAAAAAAGTGCTGTTACGATTCCTTGAAAAACAAAAATTAAAAGCATAACAAAATCTTCAATGAGTCATAATTTACAGGAACATCAGTTTTCTGTGATGGTAACAAGACATAATTTTTTTCCATTTATCCCAAAGGAAGGCAGATTTTGCCAGCTTTTTTGCTGGTGTTACACTTCAGTACTGCAATCATATTTAAAGAACTAGTATCCAATTTCATCCATCAGTAAAATGAGGGTGCTTCTGAATTATTAACAGAAACTCATCACATCAGGTTTAAACATTGAATAAAAGGAAAGGAGGAATCAGTTGAATAAAAGTATGAGAAATTTCTAACAGAAAAGGTATAAATAACGAAGTTGGACATTTGCAGAAATGCTTATAAAGGAAAGCCATTCCCATTGTAGCAATTAGGCTGCAGCTTAGTGTTTGTGCAAGAGAATGCTGCTGCAATTAACAAAACTGATTTCTATAGCACAGTGGTGAGACTGGCTCAGACTAAAACTGAAATGTTCTCTTACCAAAGCACTAATGCTAATTAGTGAATGAAGGATCTCTTCCAAGTAAAGTCACATTTCCTGTATGAACTAATGACCCAATTTTAAAGAAGGCTCTTATCCGATCAGCCTTTGAGGTATTGCACTAGGCATTACAGTTTTACAACTCTCATGCTAAATAACATTTCTGAAGGATGTGCTTTCATATAATGGAGGTGTGCTCATGTCCAGTTTTAAGCTCGTGGGGACTTGTTCTCCTTGATGACTTTTTTTTTCCTCACATCTCATTGTGTTCTTGCATCTGAATGTCTGTTGTGCACAAGGTTTTTTCTTGACCTCCTAGAAAAAAAATATTGGGTTTATGATCCTAAGTGAAATATTTTTACTTACTTTTTTTGGGTTTTTTCAAGTACTTAAAATAGCAGTGTATCAATAGTTCTCTTTGTCCATGTTGTTCCCACAGTTGTGGTGGTGTGGAGCATCAGAAATCTGGTTTGTCCTGGGCCTTGAAAGTTGCTATGGTAACTGTACCTCCCACTGGGGACTTGAGTTAGGTCATTTAACTTCCTATAGTAGTTCTCTGCAAATGTGTCGGGTCTGTGAGCTCCATTAAAACATCATCTCTGGTGTACTGAGGAAAAGGAATCCCTCCTTCTGTCTCTCCTCCCTTTGCTGCAGCCTGTTTGTCTGTGAGTTCCTTCTGTGTTGAGTGAGCATAAGAAGATGCTGCTCCAGAGCTTCCCATGTGCTGATGGGCACTGATGGAGGGTCTGGTCCAAGCTGTTGGTCTCCATCAGTGCCCTGGCTGTGGGAAGGGGACACTTCAGGAGCTGAGCATGACACGTGGACACTCATCTGTGTCACTGCAGGTGCTGGTGCTCTCTGCACCGCTGGGTTTGGGCTCTGGAAATCACCTTCTCTTCCCCAAAAGCAGCTGGCATCCTGTGCCCTGCCTGGGCATTGTTTCCTTGTGAAGCACCACACAGGTAAGAGTTCACCTTCAGAGTTGGTGCTCTGGAGGCTGGGCCTTGTCCAGGGCAGTTCAAACATCTCCTTTTTTGATGACCCCCTTCCTAAGAATATGACAGGAGGAGAAGGGGCTGCATATGAACTTAAAGGAAAGAATGAAATCTTCACGGGGATGAAGTGTAAGGAACCATTGTGTAAATATTTTTACATTATATGGTAAGAATAATACCTTCCTCTTTGATTTTTATGTCTTTTTTTTTTGCCAATCTCTAATCCAAAGAGATTTCTTAGGAAGCCAGCATCTCCCACATGCAAGAATGTGATGGCTCCTCTCTTCCTCCTTCTGTGTAAGCTATTCTCTCTTATTTTGGGTGATGTTTTACAACTCATTCTGTGGCAGGACTGTGAGCCAACCCTGTTGGTGCCCCCAAGCCCTCAGTGGAGCAGAGCACAGGCTGAGTGCCTCCCTGAGCTTGCAGCTGGATTGAATTATGTTTGGGTTTCTTTTCAATCTGGCTGAGGGTTTAGCACCATCTGTGAGCTGTTTGTAGACAGCAGCAGGCCTCACTTTTTGGAGAGGGGCTGGGAGGGATGGCAGCCCCTGATGTTGGTGTACTTTGTGTGCATGTGTGCATCTGGACTGGTCCAGCTGTGCCTGAACTGACCACCAAAAAATCTTCAAAGGCTCTTTCTCACCATGGCCAAATCCTGCTATCTTGCTGCATTCAACTTTTGTAGGCTTTTTGGTAATTTTTTTTTGCTACTTATTCAGTTCTAGCTGTTGGCTTCCTATTGCCGCCTACTCATCATCAATTGCTTTGTGACATTGAGTGATGGCTCTGACGCCTCTGGGGTAAAAAATAAAGACCAGGTGGATCTTTCTTTGGGCCCTGCTCGTGGTGGTTTCCTTGACTTTTTGATAAGTAAAAGGCCTTTTTCCCATTTCAGGAGGTAGAAAACTCTGTATCTTCCATTTGCCAGGATATTGTGAGGTGGGGATTCTACCCCCTGGTCCCCACCCTCCCTCCCCAAGAAGCACAGGAGGGAATCTAGTTCTCAGCTTATCCTGCCAATTCTTCTTCGCCCTTGGAGAATATTCCTCTATAGATTTTGGGGGTTATTTTTGGTTTGTTTTGTTGTGGGTTTGGTGGGGGTTTTTTGAGACCGTTTTGGTAAACAAGTTGAACTTGCTGAAGGCTAGAGATACAAAGAAATGTAGGGTGGTGACCTGAGCATTTATGCTGAGACATTTTTGCAGACCAGCTCTGTTGCCAGCTTGCAAGCCATAGGTAATTTGTTTCCTCTGTAAAACTCCCTGGAGAGGAGGCAAGTGTAAAGTATTTAAAAAAACAAAGCTTGTAGTCAACTTTCTGCCTTCCCTGGAGGTGGAGGAGAGAGCTATTGTGCACGACCACAGTTCTTTTTTTCTTCTCTTTTGTGATGCTTGATACTTGGGAGCGGGGTGGTGTTTTACATAGTTATAATTAGAAATCTGTCGTTGATGCTTTTCATCTCAGTCCTGAGTGGAATGCAAATAACCATGCAGTTTGGTGGAACAGGTATAGTTCATACCCCCAGGACACAGACTGAGAACTCTGCAAGGCCACAGATATTTGCCTTCCCTCGTGCAAATGCAGTGGGAAACATTTGCCCAAACTCCCTTCTTGTCCTGCTGTTTTGCTTGAGCTGCAACGCAGTGAAATGTGGGGCTTGTAACAGCTTTCCAAGAGTAAAAATAACAAGTACTGACACTTTAATACCAATCTCTTCTTTCTTGTTGGGCACAAGCTAACCAGAGCACTGCTGTGTCCCAGTGCTTGCCCTGGGAAGTGCTCATCTGGGGCAAAAAGTTCTCCTTTAGGTTGTGACAGAGGAATGTAATTTTCAGCACTGGCTTTGCAAGGAAATTCACTGTGAAAATACTACTGGAAGCTGTCAAATCACAAAGGATTAGCAGATTTCTGAAGAAACCAATATGCCAAGCTGAAGTTAGGGTTTTAGGAACAGTCTGAGCATTGATATATGGGGAAATAATTATTTTCTTGCCTGGCTAGAGGACTGCCAGCTTTCATACTGTCAAGAAGAATGCACATGTAACCTGAATAACACATAATCGTGTCTCACTGGAACTTAAAGATATGATTTACAGGACTGACAGGCTCTTTGTTGCATCAGCATTGAGTGGTTGCAGTGCGAAGAAAAATACACTTCAAGTACCTAGAAAAGAATTAGGCTGAAAAATATGTCATGTTTTTAATTCTGTGAATTGTTATGTCTCCGAGTAAGCCTTATATGCAAAACATTTTTACTTCTCTCAGGAACATTAAGCATAATATTCTCATTTTCCTGCGGCTGCAGCATTTTTGCAGTTGGTAATAGGTGTATTTCTTTTTCTAATCCATCTGTGCCCACTGTGTTTGGTTTTGCCCACTGCATGCAGTCTTCATTTCTGGCAGTTTCATGAAAATCTGTAGCATTCTGGGGACGAAGCTTTGCCACAGATTGCAACTCACTGCAGGAGGAGGTATTTAAATTCCCAGTTTCATGTGGACACCACTGTGATGACAACTCTCTTTCTTGGTCCCTTCTGCAGCCATCCTATGATTGCTGGTATCAGTATAAATAATGAGTGGCTAAAAAAAAAGGCACCAAGTGACTTTAACTCCCCTTTCTATAAATACAGCATCTTCCTGCCTAATTTTCCCGAGGGAATCTGTTCCAATGTTGTTTGTTCTAGAGACTAGGGAGTGTGTTAATCTCCCTGCTTTCACAAGGGTGTATCAGGGGGATCTTGTGAAGCCACTGGCCCAGCATCACTACTAAGCAAATGTTTACTGACTTAATGTATGGGTGCTGTAGATGATAAATCTTACAGCTACCTCAGACAAGTTTTTGAGTTGGAAGTGGGATGTGTCCTCTCCCAGGGAAGGGCTGCCTCAGTCTGCAGCAGAAGGTGACAGGCACACACGGAATGCTTTACCTTGGTTCTGCTGCTGTACTTGAAGTCATCCTGCATCTACATTAATTTCCTACAAGGAAGGATTTAGAGCTTCGAGATGCTGGCCTGAGTGTCATTCTTCTGAAGTAACTTAATAAATTGGCACGTAGCCTTGCCATGTCATGGTTCGTTGAGGTCCTGAGGCAATATTTAGTGTAACAGAATAAGCAGTGCTCCAGTTAACACAATCATCTCTTATGCAGGGAGATGCATTTATGCCGTTCAAGACAAAGAACCTTTTCACTATATGTCCAGCTATTATTCTGGTAATTCTTTGTGGAGAATTACCACATCTTTGTTTTCCTTTGGGTGGGGAAAGAGTTTTGCATGTTCTCACTGAAAAGCTCAGTGTTTGAAGCCACAACACTTACATGAGGATTAACTTTTTGAAAGACTTGAAGGTCCCTGTGGAGTTGCCTGAGCCCATTAATAAAAGTTTGAATTTTCAGCCTAATATATTAATTATGTTTGTCCAATTCCTAGAGGACCAGTAAATCAAATTAATCTTAACTAAATTTAAGCCTGTGATAGGAGGGGGGAAAAAAAAAAGAGAAAAAGATAATATTGTAGCATTTAAAGCTTGAAAGGGTCATTAGACAAGCAGACTGTTACTTTTTCTGGTTAAAATGTAAATACATTTTAAATTTAGATTTCTGTAAGTACATTTTAAATTACTCATTTTTAGGCTGGAGTTAGACCTTCAGTAACATGGTGACTGCTGTGCTTTTGTCTTCGTGGGAAGATTTTTTTTCAGACCAATAGCTTGAAAGCTCTTTTGATAAAGCCCATCTTGTCATGCTAAGCCTGTAAATTATTTTGATGAAATTTGCAACTCTAATAGTAATATTAATATTAGAGACAAAAATTCTATAGTGGATGTTTCCATATACTCAAAAGAGAAGAAGGTAAAAGTGATAATGAGGGAAGCCACTTATATTTGTGTTCTCCAGTTGACTTAAATCTTCCATTCAAATCCTGCTCTAGGACTCCTTAGATGTGTGAGACCATGCAGAATTACTTAATCTCCCGAGGATGTCTGCATTTTAATAAAACAGATGTCAGTTTTGCACCTTGAGGTCAATTTCTTGTTTCTGAGGAAAATTTTTCCTTTTGATTTTAATCCAACAGAAGGGGTTTTTTTAAACACTTGTCTTCATCAGGCTAATATCGCCCCCTTGTAAAGCAACATCTCTCCATTTCTTATTCTGAAGAGTGTATTTAATGTTCTTCTTTATCTCTTCTTATCTCATAGGAAAATTCTTGCACAAATAGACATCACCAGTGTATTTTGGGGTTTTTTTTGCTTTATACGAGTTTTCAATGTTTTAGAGCTGTGCAAGACAGTATTGGTTTTGGTCTTCTAGAAACATTCTTGTTAAGAGCTGTCATTTACTTCTTCCTTTGGCCCGTTTTTTCATCCACCTTGTTTTAAAACAATTCCTAGAAGCTTGCAGGAAGCTTTGAACAGGATGTACTTGGTGTAATCCACTGTCATAATTGATAAATTTTATAGGTTTGTGTCCTAGGTGGCAATCCGAAGTAGCTGGTTTATGTTTGGGGGTGTTTTTGGCGTGGCAAGACACTGACAGCAGTGTTTTGAGTCTCCTGGGAAGTGAAAATATTTCCTCTGGAGTGTGATTTTGATGCATCAAAAGTTTTCTCTCTCTCTTCTTTTTCCTATGTGTCTGCTGTGTGTGCCCTTCCCTTATTTTAGCAGTCTTTATTTCATCCTAGCAAACAGAGGGGGAACTGTGGATTTATTATTAAACTCTAATAAGGGTGCACAAATTGTTTTGAAGCTCAGGACAAATGACACTCCTTGGGCGATGTAAATAATGCAGTGGGTTACCTGCCAGGCTGGAGACACTTCTAGAGTTTCTCACCTCATCATCTCTCCCGCAAACAACTGGAGAAGGTCAACTTCCAGTCAGGCTGGTAACTGCTGCTTTCTTCAAAATGCTTTACAGGGCTGTCCCCAGTTTCTTATGCTGTGCTTTAAGAGATTGTCAAATAAATTGCAGTGATACAAATGTTAACGCTTTTAGCTAAAATCACAACAGGCGCGGACATTCTGTGTTCACACGTCTGTGTGTTTAGTGAGAGTTTAAGGCTGGGCACCTGCTGGCTTGGTCACAGCTTCACCACTTCAGCTGAGCTGTGTTCTAGACTCTAGCAGCAGAAAAATTTGGTTTCCTTCCTGCCAAACAGGCAGCTTCAGCTTAGGATCCATTTGTTGTCCTCTGCAGATCCTGAGGCTGCAGAATTGTCTTGCTCTGTGGGGAATACTCCCAGATATCTGCTCTGTGAAAGGGGAGAGATGGTGAGGAAGAGAAGAAAGGAGAAGTGTATTTAAGAGCTTCGTGGGTTTGCATTAAACCTGCTTTGAACACAGCAAAACCTTTTTCCATTTCTTTTCCTAAGCCTGGTGTGTAAGATGTATTTTGCTTTTCCATCATAACCTTGTATCTTAAGTTTTGTGATTTGGCCCCAGGTTTATTCCTTCATGCAAAGATGGGGAATAGCCTCTTTCAGCCTACAATGATCAGTGTTTTATTCACATTTTTTTAAATTTGTTTACCAATTTGAGGTTTTATCTTTTCATTCATCGCCATAAATTGGTATTTTATGGCCACAATTGCAAGCCTGAAAGTAGCTTTGAATGCATGAAATAACAATATAATGAATGTTGTTTTAAATTGTTAGAGAAGATTTCTGATTTTATTTATTTTTCGCAGAAAAATTCTGGTGGTGTGATTAAAATGATGAAACATTGGATTAGGAATTGTTTGTTCAGAGGGATTTTTTTGTTTGGGCATGTTCAGCATTGGTAATGACTCTATGCAGTGAACAAAACCAACCACAGTTGAAATGCTTTGTTGCTAGTAGCAAGACAAAATTTTAGGCATTCTTGGGAAACTTAAAGGCTTTTAATTTTTTTTTTTTTTTCTGGATGGGATGCACAGAAGTCCCACTTGGTCATGAAGATTTTTAATGTCCTCACTTTGTTGTCTGGCAATGTTGATTTAAGTTACTCTGGTTTGATCATAATTGCCAGGTAAAAATAGTGTGGAAAAATGAGAGACAGGGAGAATGCTTAATACAGAGCCAAGGAAAAGTATCCATGTAATCATGGTGGGGTTTTTTGGGGATTTTTTGGCTTTTTTCCAGTTTGCAGGGAGGTTGAGCGTTTTGTGTTTGTTTTTCTGTATGATTTGTTAGCCCAGGATTAGGCTCTTTTGTTTGTGGTGTAAATCCTGCTCTTGGCCTACAATGAATATTAATTAACTTCTGTACTTACATGTGCCATGTGGCAGAATCAGCTCCTTATTAGTAAGTCAAATAAAAGCACAGATGAGATGATACAAGGAAGTCAAAGAGAATCTGGGATCACATCAAGGGCAAACACCCTTGTTCCAAAATTATGAAACAGAGGAAGAGAGATAATTAGTAAAGTTGGAAGGTATTTAAGCATGAGGATTTCCTTTTTGTACACCCTTAACTTTCAGAAGGGCATTACTGCAAGGCATTATTGAAAGCATTACTTTTTAATAGACTTCAATAAAAGAAACATTAGCAGGAAGACCTTTATAGAGGTAAGTGGTGGTTTTTGTTCTTCTGGGTTTTTTAAAGAAGTGGAACCTTTTAGAAAGTTGATTCCTAGCTCGGGCTTGGGAGTAGCTGGGTAGAAATTGATTAAATATTATTTTGTAGTCGACATTTGTAGGGCTCCTGATGAATACTTGGCCATCACTGGCACCTTTCATCACCTACAGGAAACTGAGGGAGGGACTTTGCCCTACAGCAAAGGAACTGTCATGTTTCTTATTTTCATGTAGGATCTGAGGAGAATATCCATGCCAAGGTCTCCAGAAATCCTTGCCTTTCAGACTGTCCTGAGCTCTGTCCTGGCCAGAGTCCTGCTCCAGACTGGATTGTCCATGGTGATGTGCATGAATGCCATGGGAATAAATCACATTAAAAGTGGTAGTAAGGTGGACGCAACCAGTACTATAAAAATGTGTTTTATTGTTTGAATCTTGTTTTTTGGGGGAGGGAGGTCGTTTTGGTTGTTTTCTTGTTTGTTTGTATATTTAAATAGGAATTAGTAGTTATACTCTATTGGGAGCATTGCAGATTCTTTTGAAGGAGCAGAGTGGCCCTGAGGAAGCTGCCACCTTGTCCTTGCTGCAGACTATTAGGTGCTTGATTCTTCTCAAAATAACATGTCACTTTTTTGTTAGGCCTGATAGCTGGCCTGAAAACACGTTTACTCTCTTTTTTATTTTTCCCCCTTTTTTTCCATACATGCATTACTAACTAATAAAGGCTATTACAAACCTTGCTTTTCCTAGTTGCGTTGATTTTCTTTTAGGCAAAATTAGCTTGGCTTTTAATCTGCTTCATTGTATTATAATAAACCATTAATTCATGAAGTAGAGGCCAATAATGAGGGGTTCCAGGACTGTGGTTGGTACCAGTGATGGAGGAGAAGAAAAAAGGTCAGAGTTGCTGAATTGTGTAAGAGGTTGCTTTGAGTTGGAGCAGAAGGTTTCTGACCTTGATGGGCCATGTCAGAAGAGACTGGAAAGCATCAGCAACAGTGCAGTGCTTTGATCCCAGGGAACAAGATGAGCTAGTCAGTGATTCTAACTGGGGATAAGGGTAAAGGCATAGGTAAGAAATGACATTTGAGAAGATGGGGAGATGGACTGAAAATTCTGGCATCCAGATGTCTCGATGCTGTGGCTCTTTTGTGATTCCCAGGGAAAGGACAGCATGTACTGCTGAAGAGGATCTGGTTTTATAATTGCCTATAAACAGTGTGATTTGATGTGCATGAGTATGGGGAAAAAAATTAAGAGACTGATACGAGTTTTAGGTGTTTCAGAGGCCATGTCTGTGGTGTGCTCTGTCTCCTCTTGGGATAAAAATTTAATGAATCCAAGTTTCAATATAGCTTCAAAGTAACTTCTGATTACATCATGATGGGGAAACTCCTCCTGCTCCCCAGCTACAAAAAGAAAATTATTGGCACTAAAACTAATTTATTACTACAGGCCATGCTTAAAATAACTTTTATGACCACAGTGGCCATAATGTGGTGGAAGTCTGTAGGTATATTGATGTGAAAACCCCTGTGCTTTCCTTTGAGGAAGTGATTTCAAAGGGCTGCTTGAATTTGGGCTTTCCTTAATAGACAGAAAAGATTCAAGATCTTCCTGATGATAGAGTTTTCTAGTGTTAGGAAGGGCCAGGTTCCTAATCTGTGCACTAATAAGTGCACAGTATTAAATTTATACCAGCCTGAACCAAATGTTCTGTCATTCGCCTTTTGGCCCTGAGTTTTCTTAACTCTGGAGTTACTGGCTGTTCCTTCGTGGTGCTCCCCCATCCTCCTTTTTAAAGAGATCCCTGTTTTCTGGCTTCCTTCTTCCACATCTTGACAAGCCTCACACAACAAATGAGGTATAATAAATGTACACAAGGCAAAATTTGCAGATTTTTTGAACAAGCTTCTTTATTTGTTGAATTTTCACGTGAATACTGGGCATTTTTAATAGTGTGCTTTGCCTTTCTGAAAAAGTAAGAGAGCCTGACTTTTCAGGCTACAGCAGGGCAGTTGACTGGATTATTTCAGCTCTCATTTTACAAGAGGGCCAGCAAAGGAAGGGCTTGATAGCAGGCAGCTGGGAAATTAAGTTACTTTGCTACTGAGCACAGTGGACATTTTGGTAATCTCTGGTGCTGAGACATGCAAAGTGTGGATGTTGTTTTACATTAGTCTGTCTATGTTCTCTGTTTCCCTGTTTCTGTGGAATGTCGTGTGTTTTTTGGGGGGCTTTTTCCCCTTTACTGAACAGGAACATTGAACAAAAAAGGTCAACTAGAAGAGCTAGTACAGTTAGTTTTCACAGCTTAGTTTCTACAGCTCTGAGCACCTGTGGCAAACAACCTCCCCTTCTAAGCCAGTGGTAGGATGGAAAAAAACCCCTGAAATAAATGTAGTGTCTTTGGGTGATGCAGAGGGAATGCAAAGGGTGAACAGGGATATCCACAGGGCAGTATCTGGAAATTGGTGTTTAGAATGTTCTTCAAGTCCCATCAAAAGTGCTAAGCCTGAGAATCAAGGGCTGAGCATTTCTGCTCACCTTTCAGACTGACTGGTAAGAAACCAACCCCTTCTTGCACCCTCCTGCTCCTTTCCAAACCCCAAAGTATTTCTCTTACTGCTTTTTCTGTAACCACATGTGATGCTTCCCACACATCTTTTAAGCTACATCAGTCCTTGTCAAAGGTCTGGGAATTGATGTCATTTTTAAGAGCCTTCCCAATCTGGTGATGTCCCTTTGTGGCAGTGGGTGGCGAATTTAATCTGGAGCCAGTGACACCTCGTGTCTGTTCCTCATTGCAATTCTCTCTGTGCTCATCCATTCAGAGTCTGTAGTGGTATTTGAGGACAGTAATCTAATCTTCCTAAATAATATTCTGTTCCCAGTTTTGTTTGCTTACCCCATGCAAGTATCTGAAGAGACAGATTTGTCTTTTGTAGTGCTAGCAAGAAATCCCAGGTCTCTTGAAATGCAAGACCAGCTGTGTATTGACTTCAGGAAGGCAGAAACTTAACCTCTGGAGTTTTTTGGGTTTTTTTTTTAATTAATAATCTCTCTTTGCTTCAATTGAAAAAATAACAATTGTAGGAATTCTACCAAGATATGCCTCTAGCAGGTAGAATAAGGGTTTACATATGAATATATCTGACAGTGTATCTTTAATGCAGTCAGGTTCAGAAGTGGATCCAAGCTGAATATATGAAAAGAACTTTTATAATACCTGAGACTAATATAATTTGTCTCCTATTTCAAAATGAAAGTAGTACTGATTGATTTTCAATTTATTAAACCTGATCCTTGCAGAGTTTGAAAACCAAACGTTGCGGCAGGAGGAATCTAAAAGTAAAAACAGGTTTCATTGTCTACCCTGTAAGAAGCTGAAGCTGGAAAAGATGCAGAAGTAAACAAGGAAACAGCTTGTGACAATAGACACTGAAATCTCATATCTGGCTATTAATAAACCGAGTCTGGCATTAATGTACAGAACCAAGGAAAGTATAATCACTGAAAAGGTGGCAGTAATAATAATAAATATCGATAGGAATTTTGAACTCCTATGGCAATGAATGTGGACAATTTTTAGACTATCAAACTGGATTTTCAAAACTTTGCATCAGTATAAGTAACGTGAAATACATTTTGCAGTTCTATTCCCATGAGATTTCTGTTTCCCTTTATATCCCACTCTTGGGTGGTATTTTATTCATCTCTTTAGGATGACTATTCTCTACTGGAATTATCGTGCAGCATTTTGAAATTATATTGTTGAATATAATCTTTTAAGTGTCTTACTTGTACATGAGTTGTATGGAGGCTTCCTTTCCTTCTGGCAGTCTGACAAAATGATGCAGCATCTTAGCCCATCAGAGAGAAGAGATGGGCATTTGTGTGGCAAACCTGACAAATCTGTCCGTGGTACAGGGAAAAACTATACTCCTAGAGATGCTGGAGGTAGTCTTGCATTGTGTATCTTGTGAAATGAGCATTTTTGTTAGCCAAGAAACTTTCACAAAGGTGCATGTAAACAGACCTGCTGCAGAGTTAGACATGGATGTGTTTTTTGGGGGTGTCAGTATCTCCCTGTAGGGTGGAGGATGTGTATTGTGTCTTTTAATTTTAAATTCATCACTACTTCTAAAACGGGGATTACAAATGCATCACACTAGAGGATATGTTGTCTCTTTTGACTTTACCAGTAATGCTTTTATCTTTGCCTTGCAAAGAGGCTTTTCCCTGTGGACTTACCCATGATCTCCTGAAAGGCCAAAGGAGGTAAAAGCTGAGCAGAACTTGGAGGGGGTTTTTTTGTGGGATTTGGATATCCTTAGTTAGTTTTGGTTTTTTTCTAGATGACATAAATGACTGATTTAGGAACAAAATACTATGTTAAACAAACTGGCGTGTGATAATTTCAAGCTCTTTTTGCTGTGTGCTGCGTTACCATCTCAACACACTGCCTCTCTTTTCTCCACATCCTCAAACCCTGCTGGTGTGCATCAAGAGGCTAGCATTAAAACCAGAAAAAAAAACAAAAAGGAAGAGAGTTAATTACAGCTGCTTATAATGCTGTGGAAAAAATGGTTTAAAAAACTAGTCCAAAAGCCCCTTCCCTACTATTATTACCAGTTTCACAGAGTAGCAGTGGTTCTAGATGTGTTCAGGTGACCACTTCCACTCACTTTAAAGTGTGTGACTGTACTTTTTCAAGACAGGGTTGTGCCAAATTAATTGATTCTTTTTTTCCCTTCTTATTAAGTAAGTTTGGCTGGGCCACATTTACTTGGATTAAATACAAGCAAAAAGAAAACTCACATTGGTTCAGGAAGTTTGTTTTGTGGTTCTTTGGAAAAGAACATTCTGTCCGCTCTTAGCAAAACCAATACAAACAGTCTCTTGGCACAGACACTATTCTTTGTAGATACCTTACTTTAAATTATCTCTCTGTTATTTTGCAAGGTTAAGTATCACAGTCCATATTTCCTGGATAAATCCTGCCTTGTATAATTGTGCTTTCACTCTGTAAGTCACATCTGTAGTGGTAGTTGGTAGTTCAACACGATTAAATCTTCTAAAAAACTATTTGAGATCTGCCGATGAAAGGTACTGAATAATAGAAAAGGTGATTATAAATTTTAGGGTAGTAAATGTGGTTTATGAAATAGCACTTAGTTAGAAGTGCCTATATCTCATTGTAGAAATGATCATGTAAATATGATTTTAAGGAAAAAGAGCTGTAGAGGCACAGAGTAAAACTGCAAAAGGTTTTTATTTATTTTGTAATTGAGGAATTGTGTGTGTGAGTTTTGTGGAGAAATGTCCTTTTCCCTTTTAACTTTTTAAAGGACATTATTAAGCTACTCTGTGCTAATAAAGTACAGGGATAATGCATTTCATGTGCTTGTAGCAGGCATTTCTCACATGTGAGAATCTGGCAGTAGCTGCCGGAATTGTGAATAACAGCAGAGAAGGAAATGTGCACTGTGCAACCTTAATCAAACAGGGAGCAAGCTCTGGTGCCCTCTTTTGATAATATACACGGTGAAATCAGTTAGGGGAGGATCTTAAGTGATGTTAGTAGGTTATTGGACTGATTCTTCAAGTGACTGTAACTTCTACTGGCTTGGGCTCTTGCTAGAAGGGAAATCAAAGGTATCTTGTACCTTGTAGGAGGCAGTGCTACATGTAGTAAGTAACATTCCCAGAGAGTGAGAAAAGCAAAACAAATCTCTCCTGTAACAGCTTTGAAGGGAGCTGAATGTTTACACACACATTTGGATGTAAGTTTTCAGAGCTACGTTTTTAACATAAAAGGAAAACACAATGAAGAACCCCAACCTTTTGAACTTTCTGTTTCCATACATTTAAATCCAAAGACTAAAGTATTTTGAATGTCATGTCCATCTTATCTTACCAGAAAAGCCTTTTCCTATATTTAAAAGGGCATCAATTTTTCTAATTGTTGCCAAATCCAGCCCAAGCCTCCCACACAATCATTTCACCCTTCCCTCCCCCTCCCATCATTGTCCGATTTTTTTGTTTGCACAGTCATTATTCATTAACTGTGTTCATGTCCAGGGCAGCAAACAGAGGAATCACATTAGCTAGGAAGAGCTCAGAAACTCACCAGTGAAATCTGGTTTGTCCTTTTCTGTTTTACATTGGCTTTCAGATGAGAATCCCAAAACCTGTAACAAATTTCAGAGATAAGGAGCTTGGAAACAATGAGTGTGCTAGTGTTTGCTACTTCCTTTTCTTAGCAGAATTCTTTAGTCTTCCATTCTACTGAGAAGAATTAGTTTCTACTCAAGGAGGTACTGAGATCATAAGTTACTACTGGAAAAGAAAAGAGGAGTAGTCTGTCCTTTTGTTTTTCCTTTCTTACCAAATCACACATAATCACTAGTTAGAGTGGGAAGGGACCTCTGGAGATCATCTCATGCAACCCCCTTGCCAAGGCAGGGTCACCTAGAGCAGGTTACACAAGAACTGGTGAGTTGTGGAATCCCCAGGAAAGGGAGAATCCACAACCTCCCTGGGCAGCTGTTGCAGTGCCCTGCCAGCCTCAGTGTAGAGAAGTTCTTCCTTATGTTAAGGTGGAATTTCTGTCTTTTAGTTTATGGCCACTGCTCCTTGTCCTGTCACTGGGCACCACTGAAAAGAGCCTGGCACCATCCTCTTGGCACCACTGTGAGATATTTGTATGTATTAATGAGATCCCCCTCAGTCTTACCTTCCTCGAATAACCAGGCCCAGCTCCTGCAGCCTCCTCTTGAGAGGGACACTCCAGACCCCTCATCATCTTTATGTCCCTCTGCAGGACCCTCTCCAGGAGCTCCTTATCTTTCTTGAGCTCTATCCTTGTTTTGAAGGGAATGAAATGGGCATGGAAGGGTAGAGAGTCTTGCCAAAGGTCACTGAGCTGGGAAAGGCTGAGGCTCAGGAATGGCAACCTGCCTTAAAGTGTTGTGCCCATGTGTTGTCCTTTCTTCTGTGAGGGTTTCCTGGTCAGAGAAAAACATTAATTGTCTATCTTCCCTTCAGATATGTTACATTTTGACAGAAATGGGTTATTAACAGGTAAACCACCACTAGAATCTGGTCATATTAGTCAGCAGCTTGGTAAGGCTTAGTACAAAAACCAGCTCAGTACACCATTTCCTTTCTATATTAATGTTCAACTACGGGATCAATTCGGATTGACTGAATTGACCTATTGTCACTTGCCCCGTTACTGAGTTGACTTTTTGCTGCTTCTTCCTAGTGCTGTTGCTATATTAAATTGATCTGCACTTTTAAATTATTTTCAATTGGATTTATTGTAAAATGGAAAACATCACTGGGGGCCTGGCCCTGTAAGGGAGAGGAAATACTCTCACAGAAGTCACAGAATTGGGACAATGTCAAAATGAAGGCCTAAAGAGGGTAACTCATAAGAGAATTCCACTTTAAATTGGTCAGGTTTGCTAAAATTTGAAAAACTGCTCGGTGCCTGGAATAGTGCAGCTATGAAGCTGGAAGTGAATTGTATTACAACTGAGTTAGAATAAAGTCTTGGATATGAATAAAGAAGTGAAATAGAAAAGGGCAAACTCTTGAATGTCAGATTCAGAACTGTGAGGTGACAAAATTTGAAGGGTCTTAGTGTGGAAGCTGTCCAGTTTTCCTGACCCTGAGGTTCCTGTTAGCTGTACAGAGGAATTCCGTTTGGTATTACTGGTATTTAGGAAATTCACACTGACAGTAGTGGATGAACTCTAACCAGAACTGTGTTTCTCCCTGTCATGCACTGAGGGAAATCATATTTTAAGAAGTCAGGAATTAGCAAGTTGAATTCATTGTATAATGTGCAGTGGAAGAGCAAAGCTGAACCTGTTTCTTTTCTGGTTTTCAGTGATTTGTCCTGTTGGGCAGCTGCCTTCTGAGCGCCTCTGGAGAGATGCCAGCCAGCTGAATTAAGCAGTGGCAGGAACAGCATCTACCCGAGCTGAAGTTTTAAGCCCAGGCACGTGGCATTTGCACAAGTGATCACTGGTGAGTTGAACGTAAGCACAGCTTCTCTCTTTTCTCTCTGTCTCTTTAACAACTGGCATCTGTTGCAAACTAAGTTTCTGGATGCACAGACTGGCCTGCCTTGCTTGTTTTTCCCAGAGGGTGACTGATGGGCTTAGAGAAAACAAGAGCGATCGAGGTTAGCAGCTAATCTTAGGAAATCCTTACCATTTGTTTATATGTTTCTGGATTATTTTCCCCTCGCCCTCCACTGAAGGAGTAATGTCCTGGTGAGGCCAAACTTCAAATCTGCAGCATTTGTGTGTTATAGTAGGTGATATCACTGTGCTTTTTTAATCAGAGGAGATTTTATACCCTCTTCCTTAGCTCTTCATAGCCTGGAAGTGCAAGCTGTGGGGTTCTGATAACAGAAGTAGTGACTGGCTGCTGTCAGCACGAGGGTGATTAAAAATGTGTGTGTGCGTGCTGGTTCACTCCCTTTCCAGCTGAATAGAAAATGAAACTACCCAAAGCCTTTTATGTAAGTGCATGGATTTGAGGTTTTTTTCCTGTTTAAATCTCTGTGTGGCTGTGTACAGACAAACTTCATCCTCAGCTTCCTTTTACTAGATGCTGTGTAAAGAAAGAGTGAGCTTGTTCTGACCTCTGAGGCATGATCCTGTTTCCATTTCAATACTAGACATAACCTCTCTACAAAAGACAATAGCTAACAATTCATTTTTTTTTAGGAGGAGGTGGTTTCTAGTCAGTTTTTCCAGTCTATGATTTTCCTTGATAAAACAATGGCAATCTGCTTCTTCCAGCAGGGGAAATGCTGTGATTCTTTGACAGCAAATGTGTGGAGTGCTGCCTTACACCTTGTAACACCCTGCTTTATTTAAGACTCCGTCATGCTGGGCTGACTGCTGTCTTCCTGGGAGTGTGGCACCGAGGAATTAGTGATGAAATGCAGCCTGGTCTGTAAAACACACGTTTGCTATTAAAAACAACATATGTGCCCTTAGCTATAGCTAATCATTTAAAAGTCTCAGTGGAATTTGGGGGAGGTAGCCCCTCTGTGCATGGATAGAGTCCCATTAAAGCATCAGCATGACACAGCTCAGCATCAGGTGCTGAATTGTCCTCTGAATATCAGGGTAGCTGGTTTGTGCTTTAGGCAGAGCTCCCTGGAGTCTCTTCTGGAGCAGGTGGGAGGAGCCCCCCTGTAAGGATGGCTGCAGGAAGGGCAAAATGCAGCCAGGGCACTTGTCTGACTCTTTCAGGTTCCTGCCATATTGCTAAAAGGGCTTGTTGGAATATTTGGACAAAAACCTGAAGGTCCATGCTGTCCTGAGCTATACATTCCAACGGAGCTGGAAAATGACTCTGGCCTGAAAAATTATGAGGCTTTATGCCGGAGGAGGCACAGGCAGAGCAAGGAACACAAGTACATTATTTCAAGGTCCAATAGCCTATTAAGCCAGACTAAAACAAGTAGGCTTTAATTAATGGAAAGTTTAGGAAAACGAGTTTGGTGCTGTTGTCACGTAAGCATTGTATTTTTGCAAGTTGGAACATACCTGTCCTTATGTTCCTTTCCCTCTTATTGCTGCTGCTCTTCCCGCTTCAGTTCAAGCGGAACAGCTGCTATCTTGGGAACCACTGAAGGTAGATGGAGTTCCTTTCTACAGCTGGACAACTCTGAACCCCAGCACTTAAATAATACAGCAACTTTAGTGCTAAAGGCAGCAGCTTTGGAGGAGAAAGGTTTTTAAATCGTTGCAATTGATTTTCAGGGTGTGTAGAAATAGAGAAAACAAGGTAGTAATTGACGCAGTCTTTTTTTATTTAAAATCATTATCACTTGGGTAGGTGCACTTTATTTTCTGCTCGTAAATATTTTCAATTATTAAAAGTTAGACACCACAGATTTTTTGAGAAGCCCAATAATTTCAGTGGAAGCACATCTGTGTCTTGGTCAGGGAGGACACAGGACAAATGTCTGTGTGTTGTGTCTGAGGAATGCCAGTGAGGAGGAGAAGGCAAAAACCTCTCCTCCTGTGTAACATGGGTGGGAAACCATCTGCATGCGGAGAGGTTTCTTTTGAAACTCCAGATCATCAGGAAGGTGTGTTGAAAATTCACTGCACAAATAAAGATTGAGTCGAGCCAGCGCCTGCTTATCACGTCAGGTGGTGATTATGCTGTGACATAAATCACTACGTGCTCTGAGTACATCCAGTTTCGTGGGTTTGCCTATGGCTGCACTTCAGAAATGTGCATGAGCTCACACGCAGGTTTCTGGTTCTTGGGTTTTTTGGGGTTTTTTGGCTTTTTTTTTTGGCT
Organism: Monarcha castaneiventris obscurior; assembly: GCA_026261815.1. Classification (NCBI taxonomy): domain Eukaryota; kingdom Metazoa; phylum Chordata; class Aves; order Passeriformes; family Monarchidae; genus Monarcha; species Monarcha castaneiventris. The sequence goes on from JAMPIT010000884.1 coordinate 15,115,985, forward strand.
GTTTAGTTTTGTTGTTGTTGTTTGGGGCTTTTTGTTTGTTTAGCTTGGTTTTTTTTTTTTTGTTTTGTTTTTCTATTTCTGGGAGCACTATAGAGATAGAACTTTAAGTGCAGGGGATCTGGAGAGTGCCCTGCCCTTGGGGTTGAGTGGTGTTTTGCACTTTGCTTGCAATTCTGCTTGATTGCTGCTTCCTACCTGCAAGTACAGTGTGAACTTCTGAAACTGCAGTTTGAACTTTCATCTGGAAGATGAATTTTCTTACACTTTTTTTTTAATTTTTTTTTTTTTTTGTCAATTTCTAGTTCTTCTTAATTATAGTGTTAGAGAAGTATTATAGAATCATAAAACCTTTTGCATTGGAGGGATCTTTAAAGACCATCTAGCACAGCCCCCCTGCAATGGGAAGGGACATGTTCAACTAGACCAGGTTTCTCAGAGCCCCATCCAACCTGGCCATGAATGTTTCCAGAGAAGGGGCATCCACCACCTATCTGGACATCCAGTTTACCACCTTATTGTAAAAAACTTCCTTATATCCATTCTAATTCAACCTTCTTTTACTTAAAACCGTTATTCCTTGTCCTGCTGCTGAGGGCCCTGACAAAATGTCTGTCCTCATCCTTCCTATAGGCTCCCTTGAAGTACCAAATCACAGAAGTGATTGGCTAATACAAATATTGCAGAATCAGGTAAATGAAACACACTGACAGAAATTGTGAACCATCATAAGCCTGCAAAAGATTAATGGTTAGCTACCAATGATTGTTTGGAAACTCAAGAAAAAATGATAGCTTAAGGTATTGGTATAAATCAAACCACCCTTTTGGAAACATAAAATTTTGCTTAGATCCAAGAAGCACTGAAGCTAGATGGGTATTTCTGATCATATTACTACAGCAAAATTTAACTTCTTTCTATTTCTTGACAGGAGTAAATGAGAGATAATGAGATTTTGTTGTCTGCTTCAATCACCTGTGGCTTTGATTTAAAAAATAAAATTCCTAGGAACCAATAGATTTTTTTTTTTTTTTTTAATCCCATGATTCAAAACAAATGGTTACCCTACCTTTTAAATCCCAGGGTCTGGCTGCTCAGGTGGGGGATGTGCTTTAGGAGAAGTAGAGAAATCTGGTCATTTTCAGTGTTGTCACTGCATGTGGTGTTGGCTGCTGGTGCCCACGTGCCCGGCTCTGCAGGCAAAAGCTCAGTGTCACAAACGAGAGCCATGCTGCTCGCCGAGTGTTGACAGCTTGTCATTACAAAGTGGTTTCTCCTCCTGGCTTGTTGTTGAAAAGGTTTAGAAATGATCATAACCTCTTTCCTCGAGTGACTTGGGAAGCATTGGGGTTTGTTCTTTTCAGGTTTAGGGGAAAAAAGACACTCTGCTTTTCATTTGTGCTGAGTTTACAGTTATTTTATCATCTCGGTTGGGTTTTCGTAACACATCCAAAATCGTTAATCTCCTGTGGAGTGAAAGAGGATGTGAAGGAAAGAAGTGGTGAAGGGAGAGGAAGTCCAGAATGGTAGTTAAACAGATTGGGGTTTTCTTGGGTTTAGGTGGGGTGTTTATTTTGCCAGCTATTCCTGGTACCCAGGGGAGCACGTGGAGGAGGCGGGGTGACAGTGGTGTGTAACAGAATATGGCACTCGCTCGCCGAGTGGCAAGAAGGAATTGTGTATCAGCCAGTTCTCTCTCCTTTTAACTGGGGCTGTAGAAGAATTTTAGTGTTTAATGCATCAGTGTGGCCATTCTCTGCTCTGGCCATGCATGCTGGGATGCTGGAAGTGCAGTTGTGAGACGCAGTGACATAAAAACAAACCCAAGCAATTGAGTCCCCTGTAGGGTGCAAGTGGAGAGCACCTTCACCCTCTGTCATCAGAGGGACAGGGCTGTTTGACTTGGCTGCTACCTTTGTTTGGAGGTTGCTGTGGTGATGAATAACCCTTGCAGAGGGTGTGTGAGTGAGTGTGTGCTCCTGCCTTGGCTCTGGCAGATACAACAATGCTGCTGAGCCCACGGCTTCTCACCCCCACATCAGAACGTGTACCCCGGCAGCGGGTTGGGTTCCCAAAATAAGTTCAAACTCTTGTCTCAGAGCTCGTTATTGACATGGTGGAGATCTACTTATCAGTTCCCCCCTTTGCTTTCCTAGCAGGGGCTGGGTGATGGCAAGCAGTGGCTTTTTTCCATGGCGTGGAAGGGGAGCTGCAGGGCTTTATTTGTGCCAGCTTATGACACCTGAGCTTTGTCTCGTTACCTGGCCTTGAGGAAGGAGAGTAGGTAGGGCACGAGACTGGCAAAGGCGATCTGTGGAAGGAAATGGTGAAATATTACCCAATTATTTTTTTCCCCGCTACCATTGCAAAGATTACATTTTCTATACTGAGGAAATTTTCTTTTTTACTGCCCATCTATCAATAAGTGTTGCAACAAATTATTGTTAAATTTACTGCAGCTCAAAATAGATAAGTATGTTTTTCATACTAAGATACAAAGATCTGATCTAACAACTGCATAGTGATACAGAAGTGTGTGAAATTTAGAATTCTGCACAAGCTTTACATGCTTTCCTCATGAATTCACACAAGTATACTTTGATGATACAGGTGTCTGAAGATGCTATAAATATCACTTCTAGATAAGAATTGCCTTCAAAAAGGTCTTGGAAACTTGTTTTCCCCCCTCCTAGAAAACCCAAGTAAGGGGTTGGCAAGGATGAATTGCCACCTGAGGCAACTCATGGAGAATTTTCCTCCCTGCATATTACCCTCCTTCCCAATATCTGTGAAGCTGCCCTGTGCACAACTTGTGGGAAGTGCTCTGTGAAAAATTGAGTCACTCAGAGATGATCCAGTGGCCATGACAAACACTGTGATGTTTAAAATGTCTATTTTTGCTGCATAATTCCTGAAATTAAAAAAAGAAGAAAAAAGAAAAGAATGTGAGTTACTCAGCTCTGTGTCAGCTCCCCGTCTCTTCACAGACCATCAGAATGGGTGGTTTCATTTGTGAGGCTGTGCCTGTTCTTGGCTGCAGACGCACTGAAGGACCAAAGAGGAAGATGAAAACTTTTTAAAAGCAGTAAGGCCTCTCACAGTACTTAAGATGAAGGTGGTAAAGGCAGGTCTGTGGCACTCCACTGCCCATCCATGGCTGATGGATCTTCTTTCTGAGTTAGAGCACTTGGGGAAATAACCTCCTCTCCCTTCAGCAGTTTTTTTGAGGCTTGTCATCTTGAAGTTTTCCCCAGCACAATTTAAACATGCTGTCAGCTCCTTTTAGTGACTTACTTAGTTAAAATCACCTTCAGTAAGGAGTATTTAATTACATCTTGTAATACCTTATTCAGGCTGCCCTCCTGGATTTTTGAGAATCTGGAGAATGCTGCTAATAGAGTGGAGGCAGCATTTACAGGAATAAATTAATGGCAGTCCCATAGCTGTGCTTTTTACATCTGACACATTCTCCAAGGCTAGCATGGTACCTCCCATACTCCTTCAAATTCATTTGTTCCATTTGAGCTCAGCCTTTTGAAATATTTTGTGATGAATGAGTGCGCTGTACAAGCCGGTGATCAGGAGCAGCTGTTCATAGTCATGCATTAAATTGAATCCATCTGTCAATGGGCCCTTTAAAGTGTGAGTTTCACATTGTCAGGGAGACCTGATTACACCAGAGCAGTATCTGGGTGCTGTTTGCCAAAAAGAAAAGAACAAATCTAGACGAAGTGTGCTTGGATGGGCTCTGGGATGCCCCTGCAGCCTCATCTGCAGAGCTGTGATTTAGCCTGCTGTGCTGAGAGCAAAGTGGTTACAAGCAGCACTTGTGCACTGGCATGCAGGGAGTTGTTCAGATGTAGACTGAAATTAGGAGATGACTTGCAGTAAGCTGTGCAGAACTCCTGTGTGGTGGTTGCTGCTTGGTTTTTAATCCTGACCCTTTGACCTCACCACCAGTTCTTTACATTTTTTGGTTGTAGAGTTTTTCTTCAGAGGATGAGCTGAAGAGAAGACATGTTTTATTCAAATCAGCAAAAGGAGACAACATCGCTTTTTCATTTGTTTCCCTCCCCTCCAAATATGCATGCATCATGTTTATATTCATTTGCAAGCAGATGAAGGTGAAATATATCCCCTGAAGCTGTTTTGCAAACTGCATTTAAGGCAACATTTCAGCGCAACAAATGGTTGTTTCCTGATTGCAATAATTGTTCTTCTCATAATTATAAGTGAAATCTTCAGTCCCTAATATTCTCTGTAAATTACATACTGGATATGGAAGCCAGCTGATTGATGGCCTGAAATATGTTGGTCTCATCCAGGGGTCACTTTTCTTGGTTTCCTTCTCAGGGTTTGCTCCTCACCAGGATTTCTGTGCTGAGGGCTGTGTTCGTGCTGGGTTGTGTGTATAGCTCTAGGGAAAAGCACTCCTTGTTACCAGAAGCTTATTCACCAAATATGCAATCTTCACTGTATCTTTCACTCCGGGAAAGGCAACTTTTCTTGGAGGAGCAGAGCAGAGCCTCCTTTGCCACTGTAAAACTTTTATTTAAGTAGCAGGAGGGCCATAATTTATTCCTAGGCTCTCTCATGGTCTCCAGAGCTGCAGAGACCACCCTTTGCTGGTGATCAGATCTCTCATCACCTGCAGGAGCAGAAGAAACCCTTTTTTTTTTTCCTTAAGCATAAGAAAGAGACTTTTCAAGAACTACAACATTGGCTAAAATCCCATGTTCTATTATCCTTTGTGCGAGTTGGATAAAAGGAGGGAAGTGCTGGAAGAGAGGGGAGGTTTGCTTTAATTTCTTGTTATTTCTTTTTACTTTTAATTCTGCTAGTAATAAACTTTTTTTCTTTGAACAGCAATTGTTTAAGTTTGAACCTGTTTTGCCTCGCAGCTCTCTAGTTTTCCTCAATATTTTTCTTATTTTTCCCTTAGGAAAAATGACAGATTTTGTGTGCTTGATGCTCAGCTGCATCAAACCATGACACCTTGCAATAAGTTTCTCCATCTCACTTTTGCTGTGGCAGCCTGCAAGCACTGCAGCTCATCAGTGCAGCTGCACTGCTGCTGCATTCCTGGTGCAGGGCAAAGCCAGCACTTTTAATTAACACTAAATTCACTGCTGGCAGAAGCACAGAGAGGGTTAAAAAAAAAAAAAAGAAAAAAGCAATACACCAAAACAGAACACCCACACTGGCTTTGTGAAGCTTGTATTTTGTGTCAGTCCAAATGGTGTCTGGTATTGAAGAGAAGAACCCTTAGCTTTTCTTTGACACAGAGAAAGCAACACTGAACCCTGTTATTTCTGTGTACCTGGTAAATGTAAATGTGGGTTTGTTTTTTTTTTAATGGAAACTAATTAACGTGTTCCACATGGAGAGGTGAGAATTGCACTTTGAGTGAAGAGATTGATTGATTGATGTTGGCTTGTATTAAGAAAATATGGCTAACAGAAGGAGTCAATACATGCTTTTTTTACATTTTTTTCCTGTAGAGTACGCTGTTCTTCCTGCATGTGTTTAATGAGGGAACTTAGTGGGGGAATGCCATGGCTTAATAGCCAAGAGTACCTTTTTATCTTCCTTTAAAATACTAAAGAGTGTTAAAATACAGTTATTAAGGTCTGGCACTCATTTGAGCGCCCACTTGGGACTTTGGATTATAAACATGCAGCATCTGTAAATGAGCTGCAGATGCAGAGTAAGTTCAGTCCTTCACCATTTAACCCAACAAGCAGTAAAAGCTGTGCACCAGTGACGTGTGTGGAACCACTGTGTTCTGCAAACCCGGGACAAACGTGTCCCTCCCCTCTGGGAATGCTCAGACTTCTGAAAACTGCTTGGTTCTCATCCCTGCTTGGTCTCTAGGTTGCTATTCTGACAGTCTAGATGGTACTGATCACTAAGGACAAAATTGTGAGTTTTTAAATCCAAGTTCTTTTCCTTTGGCTTTAACCACTGTGTTCTGCAAACCCAGGGACAAACATGTCCCTCCTCTCTGGGAATGCTCAGACTTCTGAAAACTGCTTGGTTCTCATCCCTGCTCGGTCTCTAGGTTGCTATTCTGACAGTCTAGATGGTACTGATCACTAAGGATGAAATAGTGAGTTTTTAAATCCAAGTTCTTTTCCTTTGGCTTTCACAACTGGTTGTAAAAAATGAGGAGTTTTGGGCACCATTGTGTGCTGTGAGCAGAGAAGCTGATTATTTTGGGCAAAGAGGAGGCTGCTGTGCTCATTTCTTGGTAGACTTAACTGCTGATAAACAGGGATCTGATTCAGTTTACACAGTACTGACATGTTCCTATGAACTTGTGTTGGGTAGGGTGGTGTGCTCCCCAGAGAGCTTCAGGAAACCAGGAGCTTTGGCACCTGCCTGTTTGGAGGAAGGTGCAGCTGGTTGCAGCTAATAATTCCTGTAACAGAGATGAAGTGCAGAAATATTCACTGTACAGCAAAGAAGGAAATGCTCATTCCTTTGGTGAAAAGGAAGAGTAAAGTTCAGGATACTGGCAAGGCGTTGATACACCCATACAGTTTTATAACATTGAGCTGCAAGCACCAGTTCAAGGTTTCAAAGAGGAATGGTATTTTAAGCCTGTTATTATGTTTAATATTGTTGTTGTTCTTCTTATTATTATTGTACCCTGTTTTTAAAGAGCAAGGTATTTTAAAGAGGAAGATATTACTTTAGTTTTCATGCTGGTGACTCTTCAGCAAGAGGAACAGACTTTATCTGTCTGAAATTCTCAGTGAAGATCACAAAGATCATCTGCTTTTTGTGATGGTTGACCATGGAGAATTGGCTGTTAACAAACACAAAATAATAAAGCAAATGGATAAAATGTGTCATTATGGTTGTGTATTGCAAAGATGGACTCATTTTTCCCTTGTTTCCCATAATTTTTCTCATTCAAATAAAGCTGTTGGTTTTTCCTTCTTGTGTAAATGAATTATTCTTATAGTTCTTAAAAATCTTTTCAGGATGCTTAAGAAAAAAAAAGCAGAATATTTCTTCTACAGGTTCTAGATTGTTTCTCATGCTGCTTCCTCTTGTTTGGAGGAGTGAATTCAGACCAGAATTCTTTCCATGTCTTTATTACCATTACTTATCTTAAAAAAAAACCAAACAAACAAAAAACCAAAGTTACAAATCTTTCTACCATGTGACGGTTTAGAAAAGCAGTGTCTCACTTAAATATTTAGAGTTAAGCATGCTTTTAAAATTCATTATCAATATGAAAAATACATTTAATCAAGCATCTGTAAGCCACAGCCTGTTTTCCCCTACTCTCTTTCCCCAGACAGTTCCTACTTTCTGTGCTTCCTTGTGCACGTGTGAGTGGGAATTGCTTTCTCTGCTCTCTTTTCACTGGGCTTACATCCATTCCTTACTGGGAAACAAACACTTGCTATTGAAACAGCAAAACCTTTCAGGTGCTATTTATCATTTACTGTTGAGATTAGGTGACTGTAAGTGGGAGGAGTTGCTGAAACCTGTTGCTATTCTGACATTCCAGCTTCAGTTTGAGCAGCTGTGGTCTGCTCTGGGCTGTTCCTCAAAATTATGCAGGTGAGCTCAATTCCCAGGTGATTTTAACCAGCCCTTTAATCTCCTGCTTTGCTACCCAAGACCTGGGTGACCTGGCAAAGCAAAGCTTTGGGGAATGTGTCCTGTCTGATGTTGTCTTGCATCCAGAATACACCCAGCCTGTCACCTGGTGTTCGGAATTGCTCCATGCTCAGGTGTCAGGTGCTACATTTGCTGTGGAAATAACAGAGCATGACATTATGCACTGCTCCTGTAGATCTCTCCAGATTCCACTCCTTTTGACAAGTTTGGTAGGCATTGAATAGGTGTGGTTGAAGTGTTACGGGGTTCTGGCAAATGGAACACGTTTAGTTGATTTTATGTGCTTGGTTTTCATTATGAACAGTGTTTCAAAATATGTTCAGTGAGGTTTGGATTGGAAAGCGTAGCACTGCAAGTAGCATTTGTGTTGCTAGAATTTCTCACTGTTCCTGTGCTCCTTTGTAAATTTAGGAAATTATTTTTCTTTCACGTTACATCCTTTAAAAATTACAATAAATAGACAACTATACCTTTGAAAAGTCCTTATCTCTTGTGGTATGATGGCACAATAAAATTAACCTTGGTCCTTCGGGCTTTGAAAAGACTGCAGTAAAAGTGTAGATGTTTACCTTGTAAAACTGCCTTTTCTGCTTTGAAATATGCAGTAATTTAGTGCTTTGTTGATAGTGAACTCATGATGCGTTCAGTTAAACCACTCTGAGTAGCCAGGCATTGATCCTCCTCTTCCCTTTTACGATAGTATCCACCCCTGTAAAGTGCTGGTGCAATGGGTAGGTGTTGCACAGAGACAAGGTAACCATTGACTTCATAAAGGAAAGAAATCTTGATTAACGCCCTTGGAAAACTCAGCAAGGAACATCACACAATACTTCACTCACAAAGAAGATGACATCTCTTTGCTGATATGTAAAGTCATTTAGGGAAGAGGTAAAGCAGCATCTCCATTGTCAGTATTGCCTGACCGTGTCTTAAAACTTTTTTTTTTTGTTGAGGTGGAGGTTTGAAAGAATGTGTTATTAACTATGAAAAAAATGTGTTGTTTGCTGTTTGAGAATTTTAATTATTTTAATTGCCATTTGTCAAAGTAGGTAACGAAGTTTAGTGCAGGGTAGACTGGAATCTGATAGCTCTGGGATGATAAAAGTATGATTATCACAACAGTCTTGGGCTTCATTTGAAGTTATTTTCCTGATACTGAACTACAAAGTTTACACACTTCTGTTTCAATTTGTTAATAGAGTCCAGCTCAGGTTGATTTTAGCTGTGACAACACAATCTTAATCCCAAGGACTTCCTTTCTAAGAGTTAGGATTTTGTGCCAGAAGTCATGAAGGGTGTTGATTCTAACTCCCTTCAGCATACGGTTAAGGCTTAGGGACAGTGTAGATTCAGAAGCAGATGCTGCAGTAGAACAACCAAATTCTGTATTTAAGTAAAAAAACGTGGCTTAAATGTGATCTAGACTTTTTTTTTTTTTTTTTTTGGTGGTGGTGGGTATATAATTTGTAGTTGAACTGAAACTGTTTTCAAATAGTGAAGAATCACTTGTTTTGAGTGCTGTTCTAAAATGAAATTATGTTTCCGTGCTAATTTCACTCTGAGTTGTCCTAACCATTGAGAGAGGATGTGATGAGAGCAGACAAGCCTGTTCCTAGTTTTAGAGGTTGGGAAAAAGAGTTATTGAGATGTGAATTAGTGAGAATCCATGGTGAATCTGGTTAAGGGGGAGAATGAAACGTGTCTCTCTTGGGAGATTATTTGGTTTCTGGAAGATAATCTGTTTTAGGGGTGATGTGTGCAAGCTGGTCTGGGACATCTCCAAGGTGATTAGTTTAACAGCCCTGAAGTTCTGCCTGCACTTTTGTTGAGCTGTGCCCCATATGCATGTGCATATGAGATGCTGTGGTTGTAGGAGCAGCCTGTGTTTCAGCTCGGAGCAAATCCAGTCCCAGTGGAACTTCCACAGGAACACGCAGGGCCTGTGCTCTGAGGGTATTTCGTTAGTCTGACAGATGATCCCAATGTTTTCCTGATGGTGTAGTGCAGTCCCTGGTTTCAGCTGGAGCCTTTAAGTAGGATTTAAGATCCCGGGGACAGCCTGAGGTCAGGAAGAGGAGCTCTGAGGAGATGATGTGGAGCCATGGCCCAGGGGGGATTGGGAAGGAGGGAGGGAGGGCCGTGTCCTTTGGGAAGGAGCCCACCATGGCTCTGGGTGAGTGTGGGGCCGGGTCCTTTGGGAAGGAGCCCACCATGGCTCTGGGTGAGTGTGGGGCCGGGTCCTTTGGGAAGGAGCCCACCATGGCTCTGGGTGAGCATGGGGCCGGGTCCTTTGGGAAGGAGCCCACCATGGCTCTGGGTGAGTGTGGGGCCGGGTCCTTTGGGAAGGAGCCCACCATGGCTCTGGGTGAGCGTGGGGCCGGGTCCTTTGGGAAGGAGCCCACCATGGCTCCCTGGCTCTGGGTGAGTGTGGGGCCGGGTCCTTTGGGAAGGAGCCCACCATGGCTCTGGGTGAGCGTGGGGCCGGGTCCTTTGGGAAGGAGCCCACCATGGCTCTGGGTGAGTGTGGGGCCGGGTCCTTTGGGAAGGAGCCCACCATGGCTCTGGGTGAGCGTGGGGCCGGGTCCTTTGGGAAGGAGCCCACCATGGCTCTGGGTGAGCGTGGGGCCGGGTCGGGCTCTGTTCCGGGTGCAGTGGCTCCCTGTGCACAGCCAGCCTTCCCAGCCTCTCCACAATGGCTGCGGGTTCCTGCACTCCCAGCAGGATGCGCGTCCTACACCGGGGGCTGCGAGGGAAAGCGGGAGGGAGGACTCCTCTTGCAGAAAAAGAAAGTAAAAAAACCAGATCCATCAGCTTGAAACTGGCTCAAACTGGTTCTAACTAGTCCAAAACTGTTATAACATGGCCTAAATTGTTCAAACTGGTCCTGGCCGGTTCTGACTGGTTCAGACTGGTTCTAAACAGTTCAATCAAGTTCAGAACAGTTCTGACCAGTTCCAATTGCTTACTGGGTCTGACTGCTTCAAACCAGTCCAGAGCAGCTCTGACCACTTCAAACCGGTCCAGACCTGTTCCAGCTGGTTCAAACCGGTTCTGGCTGTTTCTGACTGGTTCAAACCATTTCTGACCAGTTAAAACTGCTTCCAACTGGTTCAAACCTGTTCCAACCAGTTCAACCTACTTCTGACAGGTTCAAACCAGTTTGGACTGGCTCTGGCCAGTTCTGACTGCTTCCAGCTGTTTCTGGCCCATTTTGAATGGTTCAAACTAGTTCAAAATGGATTAGACTGGTTCCATCCCTTTCAAACTAGTTCAAACCGGTTCCAACTGGTTCTGTCTGGTTTGACTGGTTCAAACCAGTTCCGGCTTGTTGTGGCCAGTTCATGCCAGTTCAAACCGTATCCAATGAGTACAGACTGGCTCAAGCTGGTTCTTTCCATCATTCTGTAGGTTCCATTCTGAACCAGGAGCTGGTTATTGGCTGCTCAAGCCGTCACAGTCAGGACAAGAGGAAAAACTCCAGATCTGCCCTCAGAACATTTGTAGCTGCCTGTTGCTCATGGTCATGGCTGTGCTGTGCCAATTATTCCAATATTAATGTATTTCCATGCTAATTACTAATCAAGGTCTGACAAAACAAAGATCAGAAAAGTAAAGTGTTGTATAAGATCCCATTCTAATTTTTTGTGTCTTTGGTATGGATACTTTTCATAAATAGAGCAAATGCTTATAATTATATTTTCTTAAGCATTTGTGAAGAGGTCTGTCCCCTATTGGATCCTAAGTTCCTAAAAATGACCTATTTAAATTTTATCCAATATCTTTAACTGTTATTAGAACCTGAATTTGACATATGTAGATATTACTTGATCTTTTCAAACCACATTGATTCTTGCTAAGAAATCTTATGTTTCTATCGTAATCTTTCCCTTTTTTTTTTCTCCTCCAACTGGAAGTGGTTGGATTACAGTGCTTATCCATACTTTATTGAGCAATATGAATGGCCTGAGTCCAAGGTAGTTTATGACACCTTGTTCATCCTGTACCTTGATGTATTCCAGTAACACAAACTCTTTCCAGAATGTATGGAACACTTTGAACTCTGGTCTTGTGAACAGCAGAGACAAGGTTACGGGTATCAGCTATCTGCACCCATGCTGTGTTTGGCTCGGTCATTTTCATAATGAAAGGGTTGAAAGTTGTAATTGTTTTGATTTTTAAAGTTCTCTTATGAAACTGAACTTTGAGGATTGCCTCATGCAGTACATCCTTTACTGTTTGCAGTGGAGGAAACACGGGGGTTAATTTGATAAAGCTACGCACCATGGCTTCTTTCCTCACGCAACTGAACTGCCTGAGAGGACAGCAAAAAAGGGTGCCATAGCATGGGAGAAAATCACACTCGAGTTTTGAGCAGGAAGGGGTTGGGTTCAGTAACTGTTTGGGCAGTCCAGAGATGATGGCTTTGGGGGTCCCTTTGTGCTCTGTGGTCACAGGGCGGTGACTCAAGGATGGAAATGTCAGCCTTGGTCCTGCTGGGAATGAAGAGAGCTGCAAGCTGGATCCGAGTGCCAGGCTGATTGGAAAAGGGGCTGTAGGGAGGTGGGACAGAGGGATGCTCCCAAGTGTCTGCTCACCTTTTCCTAGGAGAGAAGGTGGCAAAGAGGGTGGGAACTTCCCACCATCTGGAATCAGCCCACTGGAAGTTAGTGGAGCCACGCTGAGCTGAGCTGCAGTATTACTCCACTGCTTTGGCATTAACACTTTTAATTGCACTGGGTTTTTTTTTCAGAAATACTTTCTTTCCCAGGCACAAGGTCCTGCCCTTTGACCAGGTTGGCTTCTCAGTTCGTTTGCTAGAAGCATCCTTTGGATGTCAGTATCCTGTTCTTTCGTGTTTGACCTTCAGAATTAGTCATCTAATTATGGAGTGGGCTGCCCCATGTAGCCTGTGTTTGACCAATTGCTCAGAAATTACTGTGAATACTAATGATGCTAAATATGGACCACTTGAAATCCCGGTGCTTGTGGAAGCAACTGCAAGATTTTTCCTCTCCCATGTTCAGGCAGCCCCAGGAATGGCAGTGGGATTCAGCATAAGTGGCTTTTTGCTCAAACTCCTTACACCTACACCCTGGTTCAACCTACACTTGAAATGCCTCCTCCCACTTATTTTCATGATCTGTGTTGTTTTTTTAATATTGATGTGGTATTTCAAAAAATATTGCCATAGAATGGTTTCTTCAGGAGACCCCATATTGGCATTTGGACAATATTATTAAAGTTTGAATTCTGAATTAAAAACCCAATGATGCTGAATTTGGGGTTTTTATAGAAGACATGAAGTTGATAGCAGTAGGAAATGTTTTTAAATTACAAATTTTGCTTTCTGCTTAAGGGTACGATAAGTTGTAGTAAGATTTAACTTGAAGTTTTTCTTAAAATTGTAAGTTGGCCTGAATGTCCTCCCAAATTGTGGAGAGAAAACTGTTCTTAGTCACCTTACCTTGATATCCTTACTTTTGATTTACTTTTCACAGTTCAGTATGTTTAATATTGATACTGTAATACTTTATTTTACATTATTTGTGCTAAATAGAGTAATATTTTGTCATCAGCAAAACTGTGAAATTGCAAACAACCCTACTTGATGTGCGTGAGAGGGTTTTTAGAATTTTTCCATGTATTTTTAAAAGGCCCTGAATCTGGGAGAGCTTTGTGCTGTGCATATTGAGTCACGTTAAAGGATTCCCAGGTGCAGATTCCCTGGCTCTGAGTGCCTTTTAATATGATTTCACTTAGGAGCAGTGCACGGGCTCCAGCAGCCTGGTGAGCAGCGATGACTACTTCAGATGCAGCACTGATGGCTGTCCTACTTTTGGGTTTGTTCTATCCCTCAATTTCCTTCTCCACAGCACCCAGCCTCCCTCTCCTCCTGCCCTGAAAAAGACAGTGTCAACTCCTCTATATTTAAAAAAAAATATTGTATATATTCCTTTAGTGCAAAGGAATAATGATACTTAAGAGTTCATCAGACTTTTACAGCTCTGTTGGTAATTATTTTGCTTTAGAAAGAGAACTTCCATTTATTTTCGTTTGTGTGTTTATTTATTGTGCGCTGCTGAAGCTCTTGCTGAGCTTCCAAAGACAAGTTCTAAACATGAGCTAAGTGGATGCTTTCAAGTAGCTGAATAATAATTGAGGAGCTCAACATGTGGGATAACTGCACTCTTTTCTCTTTTTTTTTTCCTTTTTTTTCCCCTCCCCCTCTTTCTGAAGGTTAATTTCTTTTTCCTTCTTGTTACCATGCTTTGTATGCTGGGATTTACACTGATATTTGGCACTTGCATCAAACTCATCCAGGCTGAATTCCTTTCAATACGTAATTAAAGAGAGCGAAACAGCAAAGGCTAGATTTAAAAATTTCATCTCTTTATTTTTCCTTTTCAGTCCCAAGGGATGCAAAGCAATGAAATGAATCTCTGCCTCTTCCCCAGGAGCCAGCACTCCCAGCTGGGGCCAGGCTGGACTCTTTCCTTTGGGGTTCATAAACCGTCCTCTGTTGTCCTTTGGTTTTTCCATTTCACTCATAATTTAAGGAGTTATGTGACTGGAAACCACGTGAATGAAAGTGCAGGGCTACAGCCATGAAGAAGAGCTCTGAGGAAGTCTGACTCGCAGCAGCCTCTGTAGGACTAGGATTGGGTAGACAGTCTGTGAAAAAGTTTTTGACCTTTTTATTTTTTTTAATATATAAGAGGGTAGTGGTTTTCCAGTCACCCCTTCTTTTCTCAGGAAAAGATGGGTATGCAAATCTGAGCTGCTATGAAAGAGGCATGCAGGAACAAAACTGAAAGCACCCTTTCTCCTCCCATCTCCTTTTCCTTGTTTTTTGTGGGTTTTTTTTCCCTTTGCTTGTAAAAAGAAACAGAAGATCTGTCTTTGCTTCAGAAGGAGAGATCTTTCAGCACTGTACCAAAGTGCAGGGGGCTGTTAATCACTTACACATTTTCAGTTGGAAATACCAAATCAGTCTGGTTATTCACTTCTGTGATCAGCCAAGGAGATAACTCTGAGAACTGCAAGGCACTGTTTCGTTTCTCTTTTTATCCAAATCAGGAGGGAGGGAAAAGCATTGTAGGTTGGTGACAGTTTAAATGCACAGTTGTGAATACTTTAGTAACCATCATGTCATATAAATCCCAGACAACTGTCCAAACATCAGGGTTAGCCTAGAAAAAATATTGCTATTTATTTTGCTACCTGAATTGTTAATGTCTACTAAAATCTCTGTTTACAGCTGAGCTTAAATGTGGTTTAATTCTGTTTGTAGTAAAGAATGCTCGAAAAATCCAAACTATCGCACTGCTTATGAATTAGAACACACTGTTTTTTAAACTTTTTAAACAGAAGTACAAAATGAGAACACTGTAGCATATCAGTGGATGTGATAAATGGAGAAGCTGCATATCCAGAGCCAAAGCTCCTTGAGAATCTGTTTGCAGTGATGTGGGGTGAGGGGGCCTGTATATATTCAGCAATCACTTCTCCAAAACTGTACCCAGATTCTTACTAAAGGATTGTGTAGAGTAGCAAAGGGCAAAGCTTCTGAAGTGTTTTGACAAACACAGAGCCCTGTAGAGCTTTGTGATTTCAGAAAGCAAAAATCAGCTGAGGATTGGAAATGCAGGTGACAGAACGACTTTTAAAGTCCAGAGAGGTGGCATTGAAGGGATACTTACTACGTGTGTAATGCCTGGCTTCATCACCTGATTGCCCATGGCAAGTGCAGAAAAAGGTGATGACAGAGGATGCTGCTGGGAGAGTGGGACAGAAGATGCTGGCTCAGAGGTAGAAGGGGGTATAGAAACAGAAGTGCTGATGTCCTTAATGTTTTTTAACAAGCTGGATCAGCTGTGTGCTAGGTTTCTCCAATGATTTGATTTCTCAGTCTGTGATTTCTATGTAATCTCTTCTGTAACAAAAGGTTTGACACCTCTGCCTTCAGGTAAGCTCCTGTCCAGTGAGGATCCATCTGCTCCTGCAGTGTGTGGTATTTGCAGAGTTGAAGGCAGGTGCCTTTCCAAGGGGGTTCTCTGTTGCATTTGCCAAAACAGTGTGTGTAGTAGCCACAGGGTAAGAGCTCTCGCCAGCACCAGCAGCAATACAGCAGTGCCCAGGCATTGCTGCTTTTGGGCCTGGACCAAAAAAATCTCACTGTGCTGCAGTGTGGATGGACATGTGAGAGATTTCTGATGTATTTCTTCATTACATCGTGTGCCTGTGATCCAAATGAGGGCCATGCACAAACACAAGAGCTGATTGTTCAGTAGGTTGGTTGAGCAGGTAGAGGAACGCCAGCACTTATCAGCTTTTGCTCCTCAAGCCCAAACAAGGAAACAGTTCATAAATTTGAGGGAACATGAACTCTGCAAGTTTGCCCCTGTCTTCCCCCTTGAGTTATAAGAAGTGGCACAAAAAATACACCTTGGTGATTCCTTGTGAAACAAGAGAGCACAGTATGTGACTCCTGGACTGCCAGGGATACAAAGGGACATTTTCCTGATACCAGCCTGGTGCTGGCCTGCTGGCTGAGAGCATGCGCTTGCAAAGTCTTGTGTGAGAGAAAGTAAAGCACTGAGAGAAACAGCCTATCTCCTGTGGTGAAAGATGTGCTGTGCTTCCTGATTGAGGAGCCGTAAAAGAAGCCAGATGTGAAATGTTTCAGAAGGGTTGGATGCAGCAGCCTGGACTAACAAAGCTGCAGTTGGTGTGAGGATCAGGGATAACCCCGAGCCTGCCTTGGGAGGGATAGCTGGAATTAGTTTTCTCACCTTTGAAGTCCTAGAATAATGATATATTTTGCTTCCCCGGCAGTTTTGCACCAAAATGCGCTTTTATTTTTAAACCAAACATTACCATATGAAGTGCATGGAAATAAGTTGCTATAACTGTTTCTGGTGTGCGAATGTTTGGAATATATGCAAGCAAATACTCCACAAAAACCCAGAATTTCTACTCATACCAATACAGTTCATTCCAGGCCTGTGATGGGATCAAGATGCTTTGCAAGCCTGCAGTTGTACCTCCTGCTCTTAGTGCCTTCCCTGGGGCACAGCCTCACACTGCACATCTCTGAGCAGCTCAGGGCATTATCAGGGTAAAGAGGAACGTAGCACTAGTGGTTAAATAAGTGCAGGAAGGTGAACCAGTGGGAGAAGCCCTCACTGTGCTCCCCAGAGCTACCTGGGCTTGCAGGTGAGCACTGGCAGGATCCAGTCCTGGCCCAGAGACAGCTCCTGTGGAGCTCCTGAGCTGACAGCTGTGCTGATGTTCACCTGATAACGACTCAGCCTTTTATGCTGATTTAACTTGAGCAGTATTTAATTCGTGCAGAAGCTTGGCATAACTAAAAGGCTTGGCAGCTTGAGTTATAACCAGCCAGGAATTTGAGAGAAGTTGATTTAGTTTATTTTATTGTGTGCCAAAACCTCTATTTAAAGTGTCTGACCTCAAGATGCAACAAAAAAGAAAGCTCCTCTGATCTTCTTTGGCTCCATTTTCAGACTCTTTCAATGTAAGGAAAATATTTTGTTGATGTCTACCATCCTCTTAAATCTGAAATATGCAAGGAACGAAAAGCTCTGGTTATCAGTAACAACACAAAGCTTTTAGTGGATTTGTTTCTCTTCCCTGACCTAAGTTCTTGACTTGTTCTTTCGTGTCATGAAATGTCTCTGACATACCAACAGCACGTACAGAGTTACTGGCACAAATGGAGTGGTTTTAGTAATGCTTTGGTAGAAGAGATATTGCCTACTAATTCAGTCTCTATCTGTTCATTAAGACGAGCAGTTTATTAAAGCCTTTACTACTTCATTGAGGCAGAACCTCTTAGCTAGAAGAGAAAAATACTGCTTGGCTTCTTTATAAGAATTTTCAGGCTTGGTACAATGACTTTTGTGAGGACTTCATGGAAGGAAAGGCCAGTGTGACATGAAATAGCATCTTACATCCTGCTTACTGAGATGCTGAGAAAGATTCAAGCACTTCCAGATGGAAATACGATGTGTGCTGTATTTGATTTAAGAGAAGTAGTTAGTTTTCAGGAGCTCCAAGTCAGATAATGGTAAAAAAACTGTGGTGATGTATTTTTCTATGAGTCCTGGGCGGCTCTGAGAGCAGGTCTTGTTTTCCTATCTGTTTCTTCTTTCAGAAGCATCCTTATCTCCATGACTTTGAAGTTCTAAAGAGCAAACACTATTACTGTTTAAGTATAGTCAAAATATACGCCAAAATATCTTAGATCCTCACTTTCAAGCATATGTTTCCTAATAGTTTCTAAAAAGTGGTAGTTTGCAAGTTTGAATGCTGAGAATTTGCTTCTTTTCTATCACTTACCAACCACTCCTGCAAATTTAAATTTAGTCATATTCTGGTAGCATCATAAATTCAAATAGGTTTTTCTGGCCTGTGTTCTTCCTTGAAATGATGAGCTGGAATTTATGCATATGTACAAATCTTGTTTATTTTATGTACTATACCTGCAGCCTCCACACATGAGATTGAACTTTGGCAGTGAAAATTGCTTGATAGATCTTTTACACCAACTCACTGCTTTTTTTTGTTTGATTTTGTCATAGCATTCTACAAAGAAAAACTGCAGCTCTTGAATCTGGAAAGTGCTTGTTTTAAAGTAGCTTTATGAGGCAGGAATTTCTGTTTGGCTCAGAGTGAAGCATTTCCCAATCTTGCAGACCCATCTCCCTTCCTGAGCATTTTCGCATCATAAAGTTTGTTCAGAGCAAAGTGTGCTCTGATATTGTCTCTGCATCCCATTACCTGTTACTGAGTGGTGCAGCAAGAGGTGTCCAGATATGTAACTGAAAATTAATGAAGAACTTAGCTTTTTATGGAAGACACTGGCGTTCAGTTTGCTGCACAATAACAACATTGATATCCTGTCTCAAACAAGCATGAAAGTAGTGGAGCCTTGTTTATCTCACCAGTCAGCAGCAATCACTCCTGACTGCACACCAGAGGCAGATCTGCTGAGTGCAAAGGTGCCACTTTTATGTTGCTATTTATCAGACCAGAACTACTGACTTTACTCTCAAAGCATTTACTTTATTTATTTTGGAGATTGGTACTCTTCCAGGAGAAAAGTATAAACCTATTGGAGGATAATCAGCATCTGGGAAAAGTGCTTCAAATCTGCTTTTAGAAGTTACTTCCTTTATTTCCTCCATTATTTCAATATTTATCAAACAGCTTCAAAGATACTTTCTGTTGAATTCACCTTTATGCCACCCTAGAGCTGTTGATAAAGCACCTGTGGTATAATCCCCATCAGCCTGCATAGAAGTGAAGCGAGCTGGAGTGCAGCAAAAGACCAGCAGAAGGTTTTCAAATACTTCATTTATTCCTAGCTTTGCTATTTTTTGTGCATGCTAATTTTCTTGACTTTATTTTTATCATTTAGCCAGTGGCCAGAGGTACAAGAAGGCTGTTACTGTGCTGTTGGCAAGCACATGAGAAGATGCAACTTAGCTGTAAACAGGCAGTGAGTTATGACAGAAAGAGGAAATAGAGGGAATTAATTACGTTAGAGTAATATTTTGTCTGGATGCTGTAAGAGGTCCGGGATTTGAGGTTAATTGTTGGAAAGAATAATTGCTACCAGTTTCCAAATACATGTTTTAACATGAGGATAGCTGTGGGGACAGAGGGAGGGAGAAACAGGTTCAAGAGTAGTGAGGGGAGCTGAGGTGGGCACAGGTTGCTGCAGAGGTTCCTGGGAGGCTGCTGCAGCCACGCTGAGCACTGGGATTGCAGTGTCTGGGGCAACTATTCCTTGATGTTATTTAATGTGTACTCTGTGGCTTCTGGCCCAGCTGCTCATTTTAAATTTGAGACACCCTCAGTCTAGGTGGCACATGTGGCCTACAGTAAACTTTTGCTTAAAATTAATTTGAGATTGTTTCTCTCAGTGGTAAAGCAGTGAGTGTAAAGGTAAGGATGTTTGTCTGTGAAAAAAAAAGAAAGAATGCTGAGACCTGGCTGTGCAGAAGTTTGTAAGTCACCTCTCCAGGGCATGGAGAAGCTGTCTGAACTCACTTCCATACTACTGACAATTTTTGCTTCTTCATGGAGCACAAGAGACAAAAAGAGACTGGGAAAGAGCAAAAAATACAAATAAAGCAAATCCTAAGAGTGATCTGCGAAAGTTTGAAGTGATTTATGTCAGTTTGGGATATACTGGACAAAGTGAGGGGTATGTGAATTTAGAAGCAACCCCCTCATCCCATTCCTTTCCCCTTTCCTTTTGTGTGTTGGCTGGTTGGTTGGTTGGTTTGTTTTTTGTTCCAGTAGTTTGATGGTTTTGAGGTTGTTCATGCTGTTGCTTCCTTGACTTGCAGGAAGGGATTGTTGGGGGGCCAGGGAATCTCAAATAGTTGTTCTTGGAACCATTGCAACTCCTTTTAAGTTGCAACACTTAAATGTTTCTGATTAAGTTGGCTTTGTCTTCAAAATGTGAATTTAGTACTTAAAATCAAATAGTGTTTTTAAAGACTCTTTTCTCATCTACTCTGACCTTCTCCCACCACCAGGGTCACTCAGCTGTACTGCAGGGAGGAAGTGTGGAAGGAAAAATGTCTTCAGTTTGCCAGGAACCACTACAACCCCAAGGGATTTTGAGCCGTGGGTCATTTTAAGAACTGTGATTTGTTAAAGTACCTGGAATTTGTTCAGAATATTTTTGTTGTTGCTGGTAGAGAAGCAGTTATTCAATTTGCCAGTAGGGTCGAAGTGTGAACAGCAAAGTTTGTTCCTCTCTTCTGGGCACACCTGGAAATGCAGACTGCTTTCAGCACTGTCCAGAGTGACCATTTTCAAGCTTGTTAACTGAAGAGGGCCTGTTTCTGCATGTGGGAACCATGACAAGCTATAGAGTAGGATGGTCAAGCCATTAAATAATGTACAGCCTGCTGCACTTGGCATAGCTCCTTATTGCAGCCTGGATGTGTGTGTCAAATCCAGAGAGACAAAGCCAGACTCATTGGGGCATACCGAGGTGCTACAGTGTGTATTTAAATCTGTATGTGTATGTGAATTATGCTAATGCCAAGCAATCATTCACAGCTTGACAGATCGTCTGTGCTGGATAGGAAATGTTAATTCTCTGCTCTTGTAACTCAATCTCTTCTCCCCGTGGCCTCATCGTGAGGCCTCGGTTAAGGGGAATGTGTAAACAGCTGCAGCAAGGCTGCTCCGAGTACGGATGTGTGTTCCTGCAGTGAGATCTCTGGGTCACCAGGTGTCCTAGTCTGGGCTGGGACAGGGCTCATTTTCCTCCTAGTAGCCAGTACAGAGCTGTGTTTTGGACTTGGGTTGAGCATAATGTTGATAACACACTGATGTTTTGGCTGTTGCTAAGTAGTGCTTACCCTGAGTCAAGGACTTTGCAGTGTCTCATGCTCTGCCAGCGAGGAGAGGCACCAGAAACTGGGAGGGACCGTGGCCAGGGCAGCTGACAAGAACTGGCCAAAGGGATATTCCATACCATTGGACGTCATGCCCGGTATATAAACTGGGGGGAGCTGGCTGGGAGGTGCCCATGGCTGCTCGGGGACAGGCTGAGCATCAGTCAGCAGTGGGTGAGCAATTGCATTGTGCATCGCTTGTCTTTCTTGAGCTTTATTGCTTTGTCTCTTAACTTCTCCTTACAAAAATATCATTATTATTTTTATCATTATTATTATTACTGCTACTACTCTTATACTTTGTTTCAGTCATTAAACTGTTCTTACCTCAATCTATGTGTTTTACCCTTTTTCTGGTTCTCCCCATCCCACCAGGGCAGGGAGGGAGGGAGTGAGCAGCTCTGTGGTACTTGGTTGTTGCCTGGAGTTAAACCACACCACCAGGCACCATGCAAGCCATCCTGAATGGGTTTCAGGGTCCCTCTCCATGGGTTAGCCAGCTGACCTGTGCTTCTTTCCTCCAGAGGAATGCTCTGCTGCTTTCCACTCCAGTCCTTCCCCCAGCTCTGGCTGTCCACCTTGCTCCTCTGGGTTCTGGCAGCTTTCTGTCCTTGATATGCTGCCTCCTCCTTAGCCTGGTTGTCTCAACACCAGGTTTCTTAAAATGCTGCTGAACTGCATTTGAGTCACAGGTTGGCAGCTGTGCTCAAAATGGGACCAAAATGGGAGAATTTATTTTACCTGTGGTCAGGAGCTCTTTGTGGATCGCTTGCTGTGTTTCTGGTGCCTTGAGAAGTTGTTGTGATTATTGTACAGGATAATAGATTCTATCTGTCTAACTTCCAGGTTAGTCTTGTTTTGATCAGATGACCTCCAGAGTTCACTCCCAACCTAAATTATTCTGCAATTTATACTGTTATTTAAACATAGTGCAGATAAGGAGCAGATGGTGCAGTAAAAGAACTGGTGAGCATAGCACAGAATTCAGAAACAAAAGGTGATTCATAGGCTAAAAGATAAAGAAGAGTCAAGTTTGTGCCTCTCTTTTGCAGCTCAATATATTTCCATGGACTGGTATTCAAATATTGGCTGGTCTTGATAATCCACTATCCAGTTGATAGGTCACAGAAATAAAGGTCTGGCATATATTTGTTACGAATGTTGTTTAAAATTCTTGTCCTTAACTCTCCTTAAAAGAGAGCTAGACACAAAATGTGTACTACTAAGGCTACACAAGTAGCATGTGTGTGGCAGGGGAAACAGCTTATAAAAGAAGGCTTAACTTGTAGATTTTTTTCACCTCTGATAGGTCATTAACACACTTTTATTCATTTATACCCATTTGAAAATAGCTCGGTAACAGCAGGGCGATCCCAGTTGCTCACCAAAGTAAAACTTTCTACAACAATAGGTTTTATTAGCGATGCATTGGTATATATTAATTTGGCAGATGACTTGTTACATTGCTGAATCACTGAACTTTTATTCCTCATATAACTAAGCATTTGATTTGCTGCTGCAAGCATTCACACAACTACAAACACCATTGCTGGGCTATAATGATTTGTGCCCTCCTAACATCTTTAATCTACAGCTGGGGGTTTGTGCTCCAGTGTACTTAACTCCTAGTGCATAGTGTGGCATTTTTTTTCCTTGAAGTAGAAGAAGAATCATATGCTTTTGGAACACTAAATGGTCTTAAACGGTACCAATACCTGCTTGGAAGTCAGATCAACACAGGAATTAATGCATGTTTTATATCTTGTGATTTTCAATCTTAGTTACTTGAAGCTGCCTTTATTTTCAGAAGGCAGGTCTGAAAATGATGCTCTTTTGGCTTGTATGATTAATAACTGTACTGCAAAGGTACAGCCTCCCAGATCACCTGGGATTTCTTTCAGGATCCTCTTTGCAAGTTATTCCAGCCACTATCAGGCCTGGGAGTTTGTGAGTCCTGGCGCCCTGCCATGCCTCCTGTATGCTGTGAGAGTTACCCTGAGGGCCACGATGGTTTCTGCACTAAAGATGCAGGTGTGGAGGTGCCTGGGATGGCATCTAGTCCAAGCTGTAGAGTACAACCACCATTTCTGGGTTCCCGTGGCACAGAGGTCCTCCTGCACTGCTGGGTGCACTCTCCAGCTGTGGCCAAGGTCCCTCCCAGTTCTGGGGATTGTTTTTTGTCTAAAAGCTGCAGCCAGCCCATATTGCTGTGCCTGCTCCCAGGTGTATTGTTTCTGAAACCCTTGTATTTGTTTGGCTCGTGGGGTGTGTGCTCTTCCTGTTCTTCCCTGCTTCTTAAGGAGATGTATTTACTCTGTGTCATATTTTTCACTCATAAAGTCTGTCCCATATGGTTATGTAAGGGTGAATATCTCCTCTTACTCACCTTATAGCTCTTACTGAGTGCTGGTGATTGCACTACAGAAATAGAAACCAGTGATTTATGTTCGTTCTTGGTAATAAATGACCTTGGGACCTGGTCTCTTAGGACCTAAACTGTAAATAATTAAGCTTTACCTCTGTGGAAACCTCACTCAACCCAGGCTGGTTTTAGCTGTAATTTTATAACAGTTAACTTTAAATTTCTTTCCCAGACTCTGTGGTCATGTAGGATGGTCAAAAACCACCCCCAAAAATTAAAAGCTATGCACACCTTTTTTATGTGCATGGGAAAATAAACACTGTGCAGTCAAAAACCCAAAAACTGACGTAACTGCAGAGCAGCCACGTGTTAGTTCCAGCTTGGCCTAGCAATTCCAGACAGGAGCAGGATCTCAAGATCATTGATTCCCTGTTTATTTTTCAGGTCTATCAAACTATGAGCTTTGGGCATCTGAGTTTTGTTCTTGACTAACCTGATATTGGCAACTGAGATTTTTTACTTCATATAAGGGAGTGCAAAGGAAACAGGGAAGGATGCAAATTTTCAATATTAGCTGATGTAGTAGAGGATTGTAATTTCTGAAAAGATTAAATATACTTTTTAAATTTTTTTTTAAGTTTGGGCACTTCAAAAAGTGCCAGTTATCTCTCATGGTTTAGGTTTTAGACAGGCAAGGTTAATTAATATTTTGGGCATTCTGAGTAGGCTGATCTATGAACAGCAATGCTCAAATTGCAGTGTGGGATTTAGTCCTGCGAGCATATTGTGGTGAAATAAATTATTGAATGAGGCATTTGGAAATGAATGTTAAAGATGAGAAAAATATCCAGCTGAGTGCACTACTGCACACTCAAATGTTACTTTTTCTTCTGAGAATCATCTAGGTGCATGGGAGAACCTTGATTTTCAGGACATAGGATTTTTCAAAGTCAGTGTTTAAAAGAGACTAATGGAAGCTGGGCAATTGACTGCTCTGTGGTTCCTTGTACCCCTTCCCCTGAAAATCTCTGGAACAGAGGGGAAAAAAAGGGAAAACTTTAGTTTTCATTTGGAGAAAGTCTGGTTTGCATCTCATGATGCTCTTTTAGAGGTTTCTTTTCCTTCTAAACCATGCTGTCTGTTAGCTTGACTCATGGTTGACTTGTAATAATGATCTGTGCTGAGTACCTATTTCAGTGTCCAGGCAGTTCATACTCAGTACACTGTTGTGACTTTATCCCTTCCACCCTTCTTCCAAATAGTTCTTAAAAGTAATTTCCACCTTCTGACAGGGTTCTGTTACTCCTGCAAATCCTATGGGCTTCTTTCTCTGCTTTCGTAATTTGATTTTAAATGTAGACCTGTTGATCCAAATACTTCCTGTGCTGGCAATCACTTTTCAAGTGTCTGTTTTCTACGTGCAACAAGATGGGGATTAAGATTCAACAGGGATTAAAAAAAAAAAAAGGAGAATGAAAACTAAAGTGGAAGCAAGGTTTTCTTCCTGTCCTTATTCGTGTGTTTGTGAGAGAAACAACACGGCTGACTCGAGCTCTGTGGGATGTGGACAGTAGGCAATATATATTGTGGAGATACAGTTCCCTCTGGATAATTCAAAAATACACAAAAAAAAAAATCATTATACTGCTTACAATTTCCTTTGTTACTCTTGCGGCTTGAAACGTATCCCAGATTCCTCAAGTTTTGTGCAATCCTCTTTTATTCCCTAAATCTGGAGCTGTGGATGCTTCCTCCCTCCTCTGCTGTACTTTACTCCTGGGGAGGGGGGTGTCCAAATTCCATTTCTGAGTAACAAACCTTCTTGTGTTCAGGCCAACAGCGTGAGTCAGGAGTGAGAGAGTTCTTCCACTCCTTGCCTCCACTCAGGCAGGTTTGGAAATCTCTGGAAAAGCATTTGTGGTCAGTTTGGCATTAGTTTTTCTACTGCATGTGGCTAGTTTTTGCATCTTGTGGATTATCCTCTTCGATAATATCCCCCTGGAGTACACTAAAACATGAGAAGGAAAGGAACACTAGATAAGAGCAACCTACTGTTAGGGAAATGCAAATTACATGACATCACAGTTTACACATTTCCATTTCAGGAGCAATCCAAGAGAGTATCATCTCCTCCATCATTAGCGATGTTTTACTAATTTATGTACTCAGCACAGTTTGCAGTGGTTAAAGACTTGTTTGTTAGCCACTGAAAGCAAGTGCCACCTGCTGCAGTTCTTTGTGTTAGACTTCATTACTGGGAGTGAGGCTGCTGTACAATACACGCCCCAAATTTGGAAGGAGCTGCTGCTGGTTTTGTGTTACCCGAGCACCTCATCCTTCTTGTCACCTGCCAGAGCTGTCTGCTCACTGTGTTAGGGCTGCAATGCCTTTTCTGTTCACAATGAACAGGAAAGGGGATGTTTAGCATCTCCTGAGCTTCCAGACTGCACCAAGCCAGAGCAAGAGAGGGAGGCCACGCTGTTGCTGGTGCAGGAGCTGGTGGTGAAGCCTGGGAAAGCAGTGCCTGTGCTTCTGATGTGAAACCATCCAGTGCCAGGGAGGGGAAAGCCCTGAGCACAGGGAGAAGTAGCCATCTGCTAAGTAATGCTAAAATTTGGCAGGAGTGAGCTACACAGCAGCCCCTGGTGCTCGCCAATCGATCTGGGCAGCAGGCAAGAATGTTAGGACATCTGTTGGGATTTCCCTGCTTGTAGAGTAATGGATCACCTCCCTTACAAAAATCTATGGTTTGCTGATGTGTTCCAAGCAGAAGCACTCAAATAATCTAGGAGCTTTCAGAAAAAGAGCTGTACATGCCCTTCACTGGGGAAGGAGTCAATGAGGAGGATGGGGACAACAGGGCTTGACCTTTCAGAAACAATGACAGGTTTTGAGACTATAGACCACAAGTGCACTTTTTGAAACCTAAAGCTGTGTGAGCTTCCTCCCCATCCAGAGATAAGAAGCTCTCAGTATATTCCAAGTAAGTGTGGGTTTTGGCAAGTCTCAAAACTGTCAGCTGAAACCTCTCTTTCGTTTAGCTGGGTGTGAGAATGCAGTTGTGAGGGCCCCTCCTAAAGTTCCAGAGAAACTCCTGGGTGACAGGATTGCTGTGCAAGCGTGACAGGAGGGGAAGTGCAGTGTGGTTGTGCCCTCAGCACTACATTTCTGCTGGCAGAAGAAATCCTGTGTCTCACCTGCATTTTTTTTCATTTGGCTGTAGAGATTTTCAAGAGGTGCTGCTCCAGCAGTAAAATGGGAAAGCTTGTGTTGAGGAGGATGGTCTTGTAGCAGGAGAAAGGCTGAATCCAATGGCTTTCTCTCCTAATTTCTGTAATCCTTGACCCACCAGTGTGGTTAGAGCTGTGATCTTATTTCATATTTCTACCTTCACTCAGAGAAAACGGATAGGAATCTCTCCCATTAACACCACCACCTGAGAGCCTGGCACTGGCTGAGATGTTTGCTTTAAAGAACTGAGACACAAAGATGACTAATGGCAAAGGAAGCAAATTTTTTTTGTAGTTTGCCTAAATGTCACCTTCAGTGCTCTGGACTGCAGCTGTGCTGTTTTCCCTTCAACAAAGGGCATGAAGGTGGCTTGGCCAGCCTGACTAGATATTAATTGTGCCAATGCCTTTGGCAAGGAGTATTTATTGACCTTGTGCACGGGCAGGGGATGATTTGGTGAGCGCTCTGTTCCCCCCACACTGTGCCACGTCCCAGTTTGTGGTTGTGCTCCCACCAGCCCTCCTGTGTGGCTGAGCAGGAAACAGCCACAGCATCCCTGGAGTGCATGACATGGTTGGCCCACAAGGTCACTCCTGGAGGAGGTGGCTCAGTGTGACCCAGACCAGGCCCACACATGTGGGTAGTCTGGGGACTGTTTAAGCTCTTTGTGGGGGGACAAAGGTGACAACCATCCTGCTGTCCTACTAAAATACCTTATCTTTGTGCTAAATCTTACTTGGGCCATACCCTCACCTGCTGCAAGTTGCAGCTTGCTGCTCTTCCCTGGATTTCAAACCGGCACCTATGAAGAAGTTGAGATTTCTGTGTCACGTTTTTGCATCCTTGGAAAGGCAGAAAGAGGGCACAGCTAATTAGAGCAGTAATTGCTTCTGCCATTTCACCTAAACCTGTCTGTGAATGAGTTTTCAGAAAGCTTAATGCAATAGCTGGGAAACATAAATTACCACCAAAAGAAAAAATCCTACCTCTAATTCTTTTGGTGTCTCTGTTGGGAAAGGCAATATTTACAATTGTCAGTGTTAATTTTCTCAGTGATCATCCAACCAAATCAAACAGATGAAGGACAGTCAGAGTGTGGATGGCAAGCTGAGTCCCCATCTTAAAGACTTTGAACAATGTCAGGAACTATTTTTGAGTCTACACTTGAATTATTTTTCCTTGAATAACTTCTTTTTTTTTCCAGCAAGTCTGCTGTAGATGTGCATGAAAAAAAGGAAAAGGAGGAGAAAAGCATAAGGCTGTATTAAACAATATGAGGAAAGAGTAGAGGTTATGCAAAGTTCAAGAAGCAAAGGGATATGGTTTAGAAAAACACTGAGATAATGAAAGATAATATATAGATGAAGTAACTGCAATATTGTTCCCCCTGAAACTTGCCTTGTGGGCTCCTGAGGGAAAGTAGAGGTTGACATCTGCTTACTTTGGATTGCCTAGCTGGAAAAACATATGAGCTGATAGGCATGAGACAGCATCCTTGTGGGCCTGTTGCAGTGTTGGTAGGAGTGATCAGTTATAGAAGAGAGAGGAGGTAGCAGCAAGCCAGCTCTTCTTGATCAAGCAAGACAGAGGAATAGGATGTTTGTGTAAGCCCTGTTTAACAGTGATTTCATGCATGTTGTTCCCTTTTTTCTTTTTCTAAAGTTAAGAATCTAATGTATTTTTTGGGTGTGTTGTGGACGGAAGCAGTATCAAGTGAGTTGAAATTGTAACACAGATTTAGATTATTTATTGAGGAAAAACTTTTTCAGAATATGACTAATGAGACCCTGGGTTTCCCCAGGCTCTGTTGATAGCCTCACTCATTAGAGGCCCAAGGAAGCAGTTGGGAAGTACTATTTTTTGGGAATCACCTTGGCACAGTTGCTCCTGCCTTAAGGATGTGAGACGCCTTCCTTTCTTTTCAGCCCTATTTCTGTGATTGTTTGGGAAACTGCTTCATAAAACATTGCGTTTTGGGGAAGCACATATGAACAGGCAATTGCTTTGTTCTGAATGACTTCCCAATAATTTGGTACAAGCCCTTTTTTACCCCGGGTCTGTCACAGACGTGCCTTAGTTCAGCAGCAAGTTTCTTGATCAGACTCCTTCATGAAAGCATAGAAATCTAAGTACTTATGTCAGTATATTCCTGAATTCTTTGTATGTTTCATGTCTAAAATGTGAATATACTTCAGCCTCTTTTATCATTTTTAAATAGCGTGGAGTTCAAAACAGTACATGTTTAACATCTGAAACATTGTATGAAGATATCTGAAAGCTCTTTTTCATAAAAGGGCTTCTTTAAAAGCTTAGGGTTTATTCTTTGGTCTTACCTTTTTCTTTCAGTCGCTTCTCACAGCAACATAAAGGCAAATGTAGTGGAAACAAGTACTAAGTTCTGGGAATGGCAAATAGAAAAAGGATAACTAGAGAAAAAAAAGTTCTGCTTTTCATAGGACTTCAGAAGTCTTTGGGAGCTTGCTAGAAGTGCTGGCTCCAGTCCAATGTGCTTTTATTGGCATACATGAACAAGTTACCCAGGGCACAGCTATTTTTCTTACTGTAGTAAAAACAGGGACGCTGAATAGAGGCTTTGTGTAGGACAAATATTTTTCCTTTGAAACTGGGTATGAGTTTAAGGTTTATCTACTGTGCCTTCTGGAAAAGGGAAAAATACACTTCTCAGTCTCACAGAATAGAAAATGTATTCCAGTTTAGGCAGCTCAGAGCTCTATAAAAATAATTTAATCATTGGAGGAGCTGGTATAATTTTATAGTAAACAGCATCATTTCTTAGTTGCCTAGAATGTGGGAGGAAGCTCTGTTTATATTGTTTGTAGCTCTGTCCCTCAAAAATTTTCTATGGATTCCTTCCTTCTAGCATCTTTTGCAGGGCTCTAATGTTTTCTGGCCACATGGGTGTAGCCAGGAGGATAAGGGCGTTATGAAAATAGTTTTTAAGATAACATTCATTGCTCTAAGGTCTGTCTCCATGGGTAATTCTTCTAATTCCGGCTGAAGCTGGAGCTCACTTTGTTGTGTCATTGCCATTCAAAGTTGGGCAGCCCCTGAAGTGTCCTGTAGCAGCAGGGTCTCCAGTGAGGATCATTTGTGCAAGATCCCCATAAATTGGTGACTCAACTTGAAACTTAAAAACTTAATTATTTAATCTTTCTGAGGTCTGTAGGAAGGTAACTCAAAGGAAGATTTTAGGTGAGTGCTTCTTAAGTAACATTAAGATCACAAGAATCACGTCTAGAGCAATTCTTGGACAGGTTGGAAGTGAATGGCGCAGTCAAATTCCCCCAGCCTCACCTGTCACTCCTCCAGCCAGGAAAGGATCAAAAACCTTTCCCTCACATGGCTTTTTAGCTCCTTCCCTTTCTCCTTTCCACCTTCCCACCCACACCTATTTCACACACATTTATTTCTAATGAAAGCACCAGTTGAAGAACAATAAATTCATGTTCAGAAAGATTTTTGAAAATTATCTTCCTTCAAAACCTGTGGGAGCTTTCCAAAAAGTGTAGCTCCTCTGGGGTTTCCTGGGGGCAGGGTATCTTGGGCTTCTCTCCCAAACTATCTGACATTAGCTTTGAGAAAATTTGACATTAAAAATGCCTCAGCAAGTGTTTTCAATTGAATGAATAAGCAAATTGCAATAAAATACCTGTTGTTGCATCTCAGAATCCCTTTCTAGTGATAGTTTGTTAAATTTGGTTTGGTGACAAATTTGTCACCATCAGTGACAAATTTCTGGGAAAAATTTTCTTGTGATAGTATAAAATTTCAATCTCCATAATTTGAGTTAATTGCAGCCAAAAACAGTTTGCAGTGATTATAAGTTATCTTTTATAAAGGTTTCTAATTTTTTCATCCTTAATCACTGGATGTTTGCTGGAAACCTATTATGTGATTATAAAGGCATTAACATTTTGAAAAGCATGTATACTTTTACTTCTGAAAGTCAAGACTGTAAACTTGCCAAGCCTGGGCATTCACAGCAGAAACTGCTTCTGAAAATGGGAATCTGTGAATTGATTTGGAAAAGAATCACATTTATGCATTTGATTCAGGTAATTTAAAGCAAAATAAAACCTCAAAAATATGACATTTGCTGAATATATGTTCCTGGATACGTAGAGGAAGGGCTTGGCCCAGATTAATGAATGAGAAAATTGTATCTGTACAGCGAAACATAAATGATGGCAACTAGAAAACCAGAGACGTGAAACACCAAAAGTTTAGATTTATTTTCTTCCCACAAATTGTGGGATCTGCTATTGTTCAGCCTATTTGCTTCCAGGAAACAATTGCTGAGTTACATAAGTGCACAGTAAACACTGTGGCAGGGTGTGACTTCAGTCAGCTGTGACCTGAGTTCAGTGAGTTCTTTTACACTTGACTCACTTTGTGCTGAATAATTGTGGCCCCGATGTGGACTGATCACTTCGGCTCAGACGTCTGAGATAGCGCCTTTTGTTTACTTGCTGAATTTCAATACATTCTCTTGGGGTTAATGCCAACAAAAAACTGATGCCCAAGTTTTTTGGTGAGCCCAACAAACATCTGCAGCTGCTGCTGGGATGCAGGTGAGTTATTGCGTGTCTGAAAGTGCTGAGAGCTGCACAGACCATGGCCAAGGTCGTGCATCCTGTTGCAGTCATGTGCCTGCTTTCAACCTCAGGTGAGCTGGAGTTGTCCTTGGAGTTTATTGTCTCAGGTTCATGCTTCAGAAGGAAAAACCATCAGGGAAATCTGTATAATAGAGACTGACTTCACTCTTCTGTGCAAGCAAAGTCACCCAGCTCTTCCCGTGTCTCTACTTTACTCCACTCTGCTGTGGAGTAGGAAATGATTTTGGGTTTCCTCATTGGTGTCAAGGAAGTAATTCAAGCAGAAGGGAGAAAAATAAAAAAGTAATGTTCCCTTGAAAAATATTTTTTTTCCAGTACATATTTTTCAGTGACAACAAAATAATTGTATTTTTGGACAGTATTAAATTGAATATCTCTCTTAGGTCAGTGATGGTGTTATGGGTTCTTTTTTTTCATAGATGGGAAAATTGAACAAATTTGTTGTTTGTAAGAGTCAGTGACTGCTGCTGCTAGGATTTCAAATAGCCAATAGTGCAACTTATCCTCCAATTTTATTTAAAAATTAATTTGCTTTCCCTGCCTTTTCTCTCTTCTGCCTCATTTTCAGAGTCTCTGTGGGTTTGTCCTTACCTTACCATGCGGACACTGTACATCTAGGCCCCTTCTCATGATGTCTCCTACTAGTAATGAAAAATACAAGAGGTAGTGATCTGGATGGGAGCTCAGGAGCAGCAGTTTCCCCCACAAATTCAAGACAAAGTAGTTTTTGTAGGCCCCAGAGTTTGAAAGAAATAAGATTCCTGTAGCACAGGGTAAGTTTTAAAGAAAACATGCAGCTCTCTGCTGAGAGTGTCTGTGAAGCAGCTTCAGAATCAAACCTCTGTGCTGAGGTAGGGCACAGGTTTGACTCACAGCTATTGCCATGGTTGCTGCTACTCACTACAGCTTCATAACCACGTGTCTTTGAGGACAAACTCTACTTCTCATGTGTTTTATGTGTGTGTGACAAGTGAAAATCTGGTTCCTTTTAGGAGGCTTGCTGCTAGATTTGGAATTAGTTCAAATACTTTCCAGGAATCATGTCTTAATTTACTTTCATATATGCGTGATGTTGTAAGTACATTGGCAATATTAGGGGAATATTTTAAATTACTTCTGAGAATGTGAATGCTGTGCTAACATTTCTGGCATTAAAAACTTGTTTAATCCCCAAAACCTGTGTTGGTGATACTTGGTTTAGATTGTGTTACCTAAAGTCATGAGGTTTTGCATATCAGTCTTGCTAAGCCTTGTTTGCATATTATTTGAGTTAGGGAAGTATAAGAGTTAGTCAGCATTATTAGAATAGTACGTGCTCATTTATTAAGATTTAAAATTAAACTTTTAGATTTGCTATTGAGCTCCACTGTGAGCTTACTCTTCTGCTCAGTGTTGCTGATTTGTTGTGGTCTGATCAGTAACTTCTCAATTGCACAGATTTGTTCACCTTTATTAAAGAGAGCCTTTTCTGTTTTCACTGAATTGCATGGAAACTGCCTTTTTAATTTATTCTTTTGGTACCATATCGAAAATCTAAATATTACAGTAAGACAGGGAGTACGAACCCTTGCCACAGTAAAGTTTGAGGCCTTTCAGATACACATGAGTTTGCATTCAGAGCACTTTACTGGTGGAAGAGCTGAAGATTCAATAAACAAAGCTAAATCATCAAGGAATGCCATCAGTGGGTGGTCCACAGTGGTTTGGAGCCTGGGTGTTTAAGATGATCGGGAAGCCAGTGGATGTTGCTCCTGCTCAACTTCATCTTGTTTAATTCAGGATTGTAACCTACTACTGGCACAGAAATTGGTTCTCTGTGTGAGCAGCTGAGGGACTTCAATAACTTCACCTAAACTGAAGAAAGCAAATCTGTGAAAGCAAGAATTAATTCTTGGCACATTTCTATTAAACTAAATTAGAGAGGTATTGATGAGTGTTCCTGTCTTTTTTCCTCCCCCTCCTCCCCCTACATGTTAATTTTTATGGTCTGGTTGGAGTATGTCATTATATGGTTTCAGTTCAGCTTTTGTTATGATCTGTACCACGCCAACTTTAATTTTGTCCCTGTGTCATGACACAGTTATTAACTTGCAAATAAATGTGCAGATGTGGTTAAGCCAGTTTCATTTGGGCAGCAGTATTTTAACTCTGTTGGAAGTTCTTCCATTTTTTGGCCAGAATGAGAGGAAAACTTTATCTAAAACAATAGACAACACCTAAAGACATTATTTTACTAATCTTTATATACTCTGGAAGATTTTAGAAGTTTGCATTTCTAAAGTGATGGCTTGTTGGCTGTACACTTCAAACTGACTTTCAAATTACTGTCTGGAGTGCCCTCTTTTGAAATCTAATGATCTCATTTGAACTATGATGTATCAAAGAATGAAAGGAAATAAAGGAAAAGAAAAATCAGAGAGCAAGAAGGGAAATGCAACTGTGGTTTGTGTACTGGGTCAGCAGAATTCACCAGTCGGTGGTACCAAGGCAGTTTTGGTTTGTCTGGTTTTGGTTTTATTAAAAAAAAAAATTAAAAAAAATAAAAGGCAAACAACAAACCCACCAAAAACCTAAACCAGGACAAGTATTTGTACCTCTCTCTTCAAGTGGAGATTCTGAGTGTGTTGTTGTAGCCATGTTGGAATTGGGATTTATGCGTAAAAATAATATCTTTTGGCAGCTCAGTACTCTACTTGAGGTAGACTCACCAAAAATACTGATTTATGTGGTACATTATAATCCTTTTTTTCTGCTTTCATCTGTAAATTCCTTCATATGCCACAGACACCTTCCTCTTTAGACTGCTCTCTCTGTGTGGAAGGTTTTTTTGTTTGGGGTTTTGGATTGGTTTTTTATCCTTTCTTTTTTCTTTTACACAAGATATTCCAGCTGTTGTGATACATTCTGCAAGGACTGCATAATGATCTTGATCTTGGTAATTAATACTCATGTTGCTTTAGATGAGGTGGTTAATTCTCTAATTAAAAATAGCAGTGAGTGGTGGCTTCAGTGCTTGGCATATTTATTAACGTTCCTTTGTTGCAATGGGGATTTTAAGTCTTTGAAGCTTTTGTATCTGTAAAGCTGTTTTATTTTCTTTCAATATGGTTAATTATAAATCATGGCCCAGACCTGAGTGAAAGGGGTGGAAGTAGGTTGCCATGCCAGAATAAGAACCTGTTTTCAAGCAGGGTCTTTATTAGTGTGGCAATAATAAGGGCTAAGTCTATGAACATGATCTAGCTGAAGTTTATTCATTTAGTTCTTCCTGTCACTCTTCATATTTCTCCCCTTTGTCAAAATAAAAGATAGCTATCTTAATTGTATTGTTAGAATATTTCTTTAACAATGAATCACTGGAAAATGTCATAGTTGGGAAAAGAAGATTTCCAGAGCATTTTTTATCTTGATAGTTTCTTTCCAATGGAAACCTTCTCTTTTAGCTAACAATTACTGTTCTGAAGACAGTAACATTAACATATTTAGTCTTCTACTTTGGTTGATAATGATGACAAATTTTCTTAATAAATTTATCCTATCCCTCCTGCTGAAAGGAATGGTGCTAATGAATTTAGCATCCTCCTCCTTAGTGAAGAGCTGAGGGAAGAGTATTAGATTTCAGAAAGCATCAGTGAAAATCAAAACACTTTCTGAAACTGGCAAACCCAGCACTGGTGGACCTTGTCTGCTGCACTGCACTGTGGAGAAGGATGTGAATGCACTTACAAATCCCTCCTGGGCACTCTGTGCCTTGTCATTGTCCCCTGCCTGGCCAGAGTTGTATTCTTTGTCTGTCACTGCCTTCAGTTGCTTGAAATGCTTCTACCCCTGTGACCCCTTACCCAAACAGGCAGATATTATTCTGGGGTTTAAGTTCAGCTTTCTTTAAGGAGTACAATCCATGGAGGAGAGGGAGACACATCCAGTGCTTTCCTCCGCAGCCCCAGGTTTCTTTAGCAGGAACCCCAGTTAGCTCACACTGCATCCAGCAATAACCTAAAAATAGGATGCAACTCAGTGCAGATTTGCATAAACTAAAATGCAGTGTAATTAGTGCTAATGGCCATGCCGGACAACTGCTCTGAATACAGAGAGGACCTGAAAAAACCCAGCATTTTCAGAATTATTTTATTGTGGCTATTGTATTAATGTGTTTCCTGGTGCTTGGACACAGGAGTGAATACTGGAGTCTATACAGCTCAGAAAGCTTCAAAACCCCCCTCATAAATAGAGTGGCTTGAGGGAGGCAAAGGGGACAACAGTCACAGTGGTGGTGAATCAAGTTCATCTATTTCATGTTGAAACTGCAGCACTTGTAGGGCCTGGCTTTCAATTTTCTGCATTGATTTTTGCCTTCGTCTTTTCTGCCAGCTTTTGAATGCTCCAAATCTGCTTAATAGGAAACTGCAAAACATTACAGAGCAAAGCTGCTACCAGCTCAAACGATAGCAGTTTTTCTTGGAGAAATTCTGGTATCAGTGCACTGAGGAAAATCCGCAGGGATCATTTCGGAAGTATTACTTATGCATTCATGTGCATTTTGGTGTTTGTCTCAAGGCAAGATGTCGAACAACCAGCAGAGCTCGTGTTTGCTCTTGGTTGTGCTCTGAAGCAAGTCCCGAAGCAGAGGGCAGCAGCAACATTTCATCTGGCTCCACAGGATGAATTTCTGTCAGGAGTTTCCCATTTGTAAAATCTGTGGCTGGAGTAAAGATACAAATAGGAGAGTGATGGGTCAGAACAACAAGGTAGACACGAGGAGATACTACTTAAAAATTATTAGGGAAAGTGTGTGGGGGTGAATGGGACAAGGTTTGAGAAGAAACAAATGAAAAATGGCAAGTCAGGCAGCAAGTTAAACAGCTTTTGTGCATTCTGTAGGTGAGCAGAAGAGGCATTTTTATTGAATGCACAGTGAGCTATGAGTACGTGGATATTTTTTTGCTGTTGTTTTGTTTTTCCGTAATTCTTTTAAAAGGGGAAGGGTGGAGAGAGAGTGTCCTTATCTGACATTGCTGCATTCCCAAATCCACTGGGGAATAGTGTTACCTTGTAATAGTCCAGTGCTTTTGGTTTAGGCTGGAGCTACCTGTGCCTGTGCCTTGGCTGGGGGAGATTTTCGGGGGGTTTTGCAGGTACATGATAACAATGACATTTTCTTAACCAGTAGACAATTATCATTCCAGCCATTACTGGCTTTCCTGTTCTTTCCTGTACATCCTTTTCTCCGTAGCCCTTCCTCCTCCATAATTTCTAAAATATCCACGTCATGAAGTTGTTTCTCTTTTGGTTTCCATATGATATTGTGATCTGCCACTGGGTGGGACTGATCGCTTCAGGATGAGTGGAAAAGAGCACCAGGCTCTCAAATATCTAATTTTCTCTAATGATACAGCTCTGCCTTTGTAGAAAAAGGTGTTTGGTTTGGGGTTTTTTTTAATAAACTGGGGGATTTCATTACTTTCAAACTCCTATTAGGAAATGAAATGGCAGGACGTGAGTTGTTGATGTACCACATAAATTGCATTGTTTTCACGAGGCTGACATGCTGCAAGATGGGGAAGACAAAGAGTATTTGTGCATTTTGACATTTTTTAAAAAGAGTATTTGTGAGTGATATAATCATATTGTATACTGGCATGATTCTCCCCATGCTTGGGATTACCACCTGTAACCGCTGACCACTGAAAGACCAACATACATCTGTCTCATAAAGGCTGAACCCTTGTCATTTGTAGAGCTTCTCACTATCAATATCCCTTCAAAAATAAAGCTGATGGCATCAGGGAAGTCCCCAGGTGGATTTTTTTGTTGTTGTTGAGACAATTTAGTGGATTTTTTTTTGTTTTTCAAAATATAATATTTATAACAATTTTTTACTGGGTTTAATTATATATTATTTTAACAAACTTAAATTCCTCGGTATTTGTCTTACTATTATTGTATCTATTTTCATATTATTCTTTTCTTCTTTAAATCTTACTTAGCTTTCCTGGTTTAAAATATTTCTTTTTCAGAGCAGGCATGATTAATTTTTTTGCAGGATCCTGAGACATTACCATTTTTGGTCATATTCACAAGTAAACTGTTGATACTTCAGGCCTAATTAAAGAGGGATCATACAGTTAATTGTGAAGGATGTTTATTTTAAAGTCTAGGACACCAGCGTAGGTTGCTGTGGATTGCTGGGCTGAGGTGAAAGGGAAGATTAAAGAGGAAGTGGAATTTATTAATAGACTCCTGGTTGACAATGGCTTTGCAGTGTGCAGGGGTTGACTTTTGCTACAGGACTGACTGGTTACAAGAGATGAAAGAGCATTTGAGATGAGAAACACAGCAGAGAAAGCTGCACAAGTGAATAATAAAGCCCTGTGCATACTGTTACCCTTTTGTGGTTTTTCACTTTCCTTCATCATGCACTTAATTAAAAAAAAATTAAAGAGTTTTCCTAAAATGTTTTTTTCTAAAACATTTAAGTTGAATGAGATCAAATTGTCTGATAATTTTGGGGAATCACAAGCAGCTTTTTGATGCTGTTATAAATATTTGAACTAATTATAAATAATTATGGTAAAGGGTTTGTTTGTATTCACATTCAGGAGTTTTCTTGAACCAAGTGACAGAAGCATTGCATGAAATTGCAATAGCATTGAAATTGTCACGTCAAGGTAGCTGTCCTGCCATTTTAAAAGCACTGGAAAATTTCACGAGGGACAGGAAATATTGTTGGCCTTATTCAGCTATCTAATAGCAAGTGGTGTTTTGTTTGCATATCAGCTAAAGCTGACTAAAACTTTTGTGTTTGCAGAACAAGCTGCTTGCTTTTTTTTTTTAACTGTCAAAATTTTTTACTTCAGATTTTCAGTATCTCTTCATTCAAAATATTCTGAAGCTTTTCGTATTTCAGTTGTGTTATGCCTTGCAGTGGGCAAGTGTTTAGTCATGAGAGATGTTTTCTTTCCCCAATGTGAAAATCTGCTGCTCAGCTCCCTTGCTGCTTTAAAACTCAGTGTGTCATGCTGACTTCAAAGACTGGAGCTTGAAATTCTAATATATTACATTCCTTCTACTTAAAATATCTGTTTCACCACCTCCATAAAATTGAGTGAATACAAATACAAACCAAGTATTTGTCAGATTAAGATGTCAGAGCAGTGGAATTATTCTTAGAGATTTTTAAACCAAGGGGTTTTCTTTTTTCCCCAGATTTCACTTTAAGGCAGCTAGCTGCAAAATTTGTTATAAATAGGGCTATGAAAAAGACTACAAATCATAAAAGATTATGACAAACCGAAGTATTAAATAAGTGCTATCTTAAACAATGTGTGGATGAGAAGTAAAGTGGGGATACCAAACAGCAGTCGGGATAATTTGTGTGTTTTGGATCTGGTCACTCTGGAGCTAATCATAGGGTAAATTGTTAAGCAGGGCAGCAAATTGAGCATGGTTGCAGATGATAAGAATTAATAGCTGATAGGAAGTGTGGAAGAGCTCAGTGGCAGCCTGAGCTGGAGAGGAGCTCTCCGAGCAGCTCTGGTCCGGGCAGTCGCTGGAACGGAACAGGGAGTGCACAGTGAGCTGGCAAATTCTGCTGAGAAAATGAATAGTTGTGTCCTTTCAAGTCATGGGACGATTTCAGGATGCTTCCCAAAGGTTGTAATTGCTAATGAATTGAGCAGCACTCAGCACGGGTAGTAATTTATTGGAGACAGCTGCTGAGGACTGCACTCCATAAAAAGAGTCTTAGAGCAGCCCAACAGGCTACCAGGTTGGATATGTGATATATCTATGGGGGAATGAAAGCAAAATGTGCTTGTGTCGCTACAGAGGTTTTGTAAGGAGTAATCAAAGATTTCAAAGAAAATTAAATAAACTAAATATATACATATATATACACTAAGCCAAATGATAGCATGTATGTAGCCACTAAAAGCAACACCACCCTTCCACGTGATTTCACTTGGCATGTCCAATCCACCTCTGTTCCAGGTAGTTTTGCTAACTGCGTCGGAGGCAGGAGATGCCAGGTGTTCCTCAGAAGGGTATAAACCCTGTGTCCTCAGCACAGACCAGCAGCTTGTGTGTCTGTTGAAGTGACAGAATTTAGAGCTTAGCACAGGTCTGGATTGACTTTTTGTGTGGAAGAGGAAAGTAGCAGAATAGATGTGGGCACTCAGTAGGTACTGGCAGGTCAAAGCTGCTGCTTCTTTGTGGAACAGAAGAGAGCAGTTAATGAGGGGCTGCCTTAGGGACTCAGGAGGTCAGCTGGCTGTGGGGCACCTCTAGTGCAGGCAGAGCAGGTTGTGCTTACCTTGGAAACGGAGCTTTTGTAGGTACAGTTTTTATCTGATACACTTTTAACTATTCTCCAGTGTGACTGAAATGTAGAGAAATATTCAAATTTCTATTCGTCATGTGTATATGTAAATGAAAGAATATTTGCCCATGGTAAATTTGAATATGAAAGGGTTATGAAAGTCACTTTCCAGAGTCAGTTTTAACTTCAATGGAAATGTTATTAAAGGGAGAAAGCATTTTTTAAACTGTTTTATCATGGCCTTTTCAGCAGTGCCTTTATATGAAAGGTTTCATTTGGCATGCCAAACTTTCAGGATGTCAAGTGCTGCTTAACAACAACAACAAAAAAAAGAGTTTTCTTAAGTACCAAAATAGCTAACCAAGTTTCCTTTTGTGCTAACAATTGTGTTTTATTTTGATACTGCATCTTTCCAATAATTCAGCTGATATGTTTCATAGAATATGTATCAAAAGGTCATTTCAGAAATTTATTTTGAAAGAAATGAACTGAAGTAAAGCACACTGGACTAATAAGTTGCCATTTGGAACATCTTGTTCACTTTTGCAGTAGATGTTGTTCTTTGTTTAGTGAGCCTTTTATTTCTACAGCTATTCCTAAAGACCATTGTATCAAAAATAATAGCTTTGTTCACTAAATTATAAATTATTTGAAGCAATAGCTATCAAATTGCTACTGGGAGAAGTTCCATAGCAGGTCTTTGAGGCATCACTGGGATGCAGTTAATAACAATTGAGCTTGTTGATGCAATTTCATTCCCTTTTCAACCATAATTTTCTCATTAGGTTTGTATTACATCTGTATTAAACCTTCATCTTTTAAGAGACTTCAATTCATGTGCTGTTGTTTCTCTTCCCAGGTCGTTTCTCCCAGTGAGGGACAGGAAGAATGAATGGACACATATCAAACACCCCTCCCGGTGGATATGGAAGTTACTTTCCTCAAATGAAGTAAGATTATGCCTTTGACTTTCCTTTTGTGGACAAAACAATGTTGTAGTTCCTTCTTTAGGCTTTCATTTCAGCCAGAGCTATAGTCAGTAGGTCCCATTGGAATTAAATGAAGGCATTTTCTTTAAGAGAGTGAGGGGTTTGCAAATTGTGGAGCCCAAGTGACAGATACCATCTGACTGATTTCTGTATTAGTGTAAGGGAAAGCTGTGTTACTGCATGGACTCCTCTGAAACAGGAAGATAAATTGCTGTAGCCATAACATCCTTATTATGTTACTCAGAGAGGTTTTGTGTGCCCGAGATGTTTAAGGCTAGCTGTGAGTGGATGCATTTTTATGCATTAAAGATGAGGCTGCCTCTCCCATCTGTGAGAACAGACTGTTTCCCAGTAAGCAGAACTGAGCAAGTGCCACCTGCAAGCGTTACCTTGCCTAAGATGAGAGGATGATCCCTGTATCAGGAGCATGGCACCAGGGTTACTCACAGCACTGATGAGAGTTTACCTGTCTGACACCAAGGAACACGTATTCCTGTGTGGAGCAGGATATCTGGGCTGCCTCTTGCTTCTCATGTTGTTGTCCCTTTTAGGTGAACTCGTGTATGACACACCCTTGAAACACTTATGGTCATATTGCCTTTTCATTTGTGTAAGGCAGTGACAGTCATTTTAAGTTTTATGTTAAAAACAGTTAAAATTGTTAGAAACAATCAGCACTTGTGGACACAAGAAAAAATACCCCAAATCCTACCCAATTCTTTGGCATAGTCATTATTTTTGTTGTTGTTATTATCACTGTTATAATGACACAGTGAATTTTGTTACTTGAATTAAAGTGGTATTTGTACACCACATCCCAGTTGTGCAGGATGTATTAATGCAACAAAAGAGAGGTCAGAAAGGTCTGCAGCCCAAGTGGAACATTCTTCCTCATATTTGTGGAGTGGAACAAATATCCAGTATCATTCCCTCTGTTACTAATGCTGTAGGCATGTGTAGCCCTATATAAGGGGAGGGGTTTTTTTCAGTGCCTGCCAAATACATCTACACAGAAGATAATCAGAAATGTTTTCTTCCAGTGGCTATGGCTCCCCAACGTTTGCTCAGGCAGAGAGGGAGCAGAATTCAAGGACAAGTGCGAAAGCTCTCTATGGTAAGGTGGCAAAAAGTCTCTAAACTTCTGTGCTAAATTGCTGTTTAAATGCTGATTGTGATGTCGTGGTGGAAATATTTTACACAGATTAATCTGAAGGTGCGTGTGCATACACATGGGTGCGTCTGTCAACTAAATTAAAAATGCAAAGTGGTTTTATTCCTACTACAGCTAACTAAAAAACGCTCAGTGTACTAAGTAGAGAGCTCCCACCTGCTCATTTTTCAGACAGCAATGTGCAAAGCATCCATCACAAAACTCAGTGATCCTATAGCTAAGGTATGCACCAGGGGGAAGGCATTCAGGGGTTTAGCTGGGCTGTGGGTTTGATTTGACCTGTACCTCCCTCTGCCTCTCCAGCTTCACCCCTTACTAGCACAAAAGGCACAACATTATTCTTCTTTGGCACAAGGATTTAATGGAAATTAGAGTTGGTGTAGCAGATTTGGAGTCCTACTTGGCATGCTGTTTTCAGCAGGCTCCGTGACTGTCAGATGTGATGGTACTTATGAATGCCTAAATGTGGTTGCACTCACCAGCTACAAGTGCTAGTATTTGTCTTGGCTGTACACACTACTCTCCAGCCGAATGCCAAATCACTGTGGAGGAGAAATGTAGTCATGTTCCTTGCCAGACAAATTGCACCATTTTCAGGTCATCCTCCTCCACTGTGAACACATCCCACTGATAGCTGTGCTGCTAATGGAAATAGAAGCAGCAGTGGGGCCGTGAGAAGTTCTGCTTTGTAAATCTGTGCCTGTTGCTAAATGTTCTTTTGAAAGTCAGTACGACTGATGAGACTGGAAGGACAAGGCTTCCCCTGAGAACTTGGTCCTGTGCTGGGCCCCTCAGACATCAGGCAGCTCTCCCTCTGTGCATCTGCCACTCTTCTGCAGGTTAACCAGCTGCAAAGCTCAAAGAGCAGTGGCTAATAACTGCAGCATCCCAAATCTTTTCTCCCTTCTGTTTTGGGTGGAGTGGTGGCTGGGAGTGGGCTCAGAAGTTAGCTCCCTAACTCCTCAGAGGTTAGGGAAGTGATGGCAGCATGCTTTAGAACCTTAGAATCATTTTAGGTTGCAAAAGACCTTTAAGGTCGAGTCCAGCCATTAACCCAGCAGTGCCAAGCCCAGCACTGAACCATGTCCCTAAGTGCTTCATGTCACTTCTAAATCTATCTTCTAAATGCCTCCAGGAATCGTGGCCCAGCCATTTCCCTGGGCAGCCTGTTCCAGTGCTTGACAACCCTTTTGGTGAAAACGTTTTTCCTAATAGTCAGCCTCAACAGGGTACTGCATGTGAATCGTTCTAAGTTCAGGTTTACTGTGTTTTAGTGCTGTGCTACAGAAGTCAGTGACTTGACGTAGTGCTGAAGGCAGGAACTGCAACTGAGGAAAATTCTGAGCTGATCATTTTAAAGAGTGATTTCTGCATCCTGTATGGGTTCCCTCAACAAACTGATTGCAAGTGTTGACAGAAATATCAGGTGGTAACAGAAACCAGCAAGAGACATTGAAAAAAACTCCTAGCAGATTATTTCTTTATGAGATGCTATGAGAGTATTGTGATTCCTTTTACATTTTATGTCATCATCATCATTTTCAGGAGTACGTGGTTTAAACAGCATGGCAGTATCAGTGTCTTAACTATGTCCTTTAATCTTTGTGGGCTTTTGAAATATCTCTCTGAGCTTTTTCATATCAAACATGCTGGGATGGTCATGTGTCAGGAGAAGATGGGGACAAGTGAGTAACTTTGATGTATATAATGGTATTTTTTTACTTCCAAAGTACTTAACTGAATTTGGGTACTAATTGAAAATGCTTGCCATGAAGCTGCTGCCTGGTGGCTCCTGTAAAATGAATCCTTGTCCTTGGTTCACTTCTGTAGCTGGTAGATATATCCCAAAATGTAGCTGCAGCTGCCAGGAGCTGAATGAAACAGAAGGATCAGTTATTCTGGAGCTCCAAGTAGCTGTGTATTGGCACAGCTTTTAGAGTGGAGTTTGCACATTTTACTACTTCTGCTCTGTTTCATACACATGAAGAACTAGGCTGTTGCTACCATCTCATACATGAGCTGGAGAAAACAAGGAAAACACCTAAAATCTGTCTCAGGGCATTTTTTCTAGTTTTTAGCAACCAGGTTGCTATTCTTCTGCATCCCACATGTGCCTCTTCTTCCGTTGTGATGTTAAATTTTCTGTGCATACTGTCCTAAACAGGGTGGGAAGCAGCTGAGTGATATTGGAATTGTTAAAATGTGTTGAAAACCTCATTACAGTGTTTTATTTATAATTAATAACTAACCAAAGTATTTTATTTGAGATCCATGAGACTGAAATCCTATAAAGCAGGAGGAAGCTATCTTCGTTTTTTTTTTATATTTGCTGTGTACATATATTTTAAATGTATGTTTTATATTATTTAGGTTAATTCAGAAAGCTCATGCGTTTAATAGAGTCACTTATACTGGAAAAAATA
The DNA here is from genome assembly GCA_026261815.1 of Monarcha castaneiventris obscurior. NCBI lineage: Eukaryota > Metazoa > Chordata > Aves > Passeriformes > Monarchidae > Monarcha > Monarcha castaneiventris. Next base: position 15,160,192 of record JAMPIT010000884.1, read on the forward strand.
TAATTTTACTGTAAAAGTAAAATGGACTGTGGTTTTTTTGTTTTACTAAAATGTGACAATGTGACATTAGCAGCAAACTTTCCCCATCAAAATGTTCCTTTTCTTGGAAAACTTTAGAATCAATTGGACTAAGCCACCTATTCCTATAATCAACAAGTGAAAATGGCACCTGGGATCCTAAGTGACCATTTGATCTTGAACTCAATTTCTTCCAAGCACTGTAAAGACTAAATTAAAATAAACATTATTATTATTACCATTACCATTATAATTATTGTTATTATTATTACCATTACCATTATAATTATTGTTATAATTATCATCATTATTATTTTTACTACTTATTATTGCTTATTGTTCTAGGTGTGTATGTTTATGTGTATACACAGGCGTGTTTGTGTCCTGGCATGAAGTTTATGTCTTAGATCCCAGTGCTGAGGTGATTCATGGCCCTTCAGTCACCAGACAGAAGGTTGGCCACAGTGCTGTGGGAAAGGAGGCTGGAATATTTTTGGTGTTACCAACAGCTCAGCTACAAACCAGTCTGGAGCCATCGCTATCTCTACTGTGCCTCTCTGATAGTGAAAACCTCCCTGCAATTGCCTTTTTTCCTGTGTCAAATAATCCCTTTGTTTTCACTCATTTCCTTCCTGAAATGGACTGTTTTCTATTTGCATGGCAAATCTCTCTCTGAACCGCCAGGGAAGGTGCCCTCTGCACATTTTTATGGGGTTTATTTCATCATTTGCTTCCTGATCTTTCCATCTGAAACGAGTTTTGGCTCCTACTGTCATCTGTTGTTCTAGCATTGGCTTCTCCATCTGTCTTGAGCAGTTCTGCCTGTGGGGAGACGTGCAGCAGCCCCAGGGCTGTGCTGAGGCTTTGCCAGCCAGTGACACGGTGTGGAGCAGCCTCATTCCTCAGGAGGAATGAACCAGGAGCTCAATCCAGATTGGCAGATTATGGTGCAGCATAGAACTGAGAGATGTTGCTAAAATTGTCTTCACACAGTGCATTAGAAAAGCCTGAGTGTTTTGTACACCGAGTTTATGCTCTCATGGCTGTGATTGGGAGCTGGAAGTGGAATTGCCTGTGTATTTTTGCATTGCTCACATGCCTCATTCAGAGCAGGAGCTGCAGTGTAGCAAATTCAAGGAATTCTCAAGCAGCTCACAGACAGGTAAATGAGTCCATTGAAAGAAGCCATCCACGTAACATGCTTGTAGTATTTCAATTCCCAAATTAAGTTGACAATTGACTTCTAAACGACACACTTCCTTTGACAGCTAGTTCCACACAGCCAAGCTTGTGGCATAAATCTCTGAAAGTGATAGTGTTTGCTCCCCTCAAAAGGAGATTTGTTTTGAACTTGAGTTTTGACCTTTGTCCCTGGAAGTTTAGGTCACGTCTCCTGCACTTTGCTCTGCCTCAAGCAGATTTTTTTCTGGCTGGGCTGCAATTTATTCAGCAATTCAGGGTATCAGCAATTAGTCCAATGCAGATAAATGGTAGTAAACTAAGTGTTGGGCTTTTCTGCTTGATGATGTGCAGAAATATTTTACGCTGTAACTCCAGGATTGTTAAGACAAATTGTGGGGCAGACTCTCAATCCGTGTCTGTGTGGATTGTCATCAAATTTCAGAGCAATCTACAGTCCTGTTTACCTGTGTCATGTACTGTCTGGCAGTGTTTTTTGACTTGGCCAAAAGTCTTTGGTTAAGAGGTTGCTTTTTGTTTTCTGGTGTTTTGGATGCTTTCAGAAATGAAAATAAAATCAGTAGCTTTCAACATTTGTTTGGAAACAGAAACATGATCTGGTCCTGATGATTGGTGAATTCAATAATTTCAAAACCATAAATTGCAGTAACATCTGTCCACATCAGGCATCAGGAGGAGTACTAGTTTCTGTGGATCAGTGTTCCTGTTCCTCTGGAAGCTTTAGTAGCTAGTAGATCTTACATTCAGGACCTATAAGGGAAATGATGTGCTTCTTTTCCCTTTATTGCCTTTGTGTCATGAGAGATTTTATTTTAATCAAATTCTTCTGAGTTGCATTTGCTATAGATTTTGGTTAAGAATTTAACTTGAATCTCTTCTGCCATGATCCTCTTTAATTTTTTTTTTTTTTAATTCACCAGAGGGAAAATCCTTTTTATAAATGGTGTGCAGCATATCAGCAGTTTGAGCTAACCTGGTGTTAAGGCTGCACTGTACTTTATGTGCTGGATGTAGGAGCTGCAATGAGTAGAGTATATAGGAAAAAAACTCAATAATTCTAATAGTTTAATTAATCTCTTGATAGTTTTATGCATTGTATCTGGAAGTCTCTGTTGTAGTATTTCACTTCAGCTTCAACAGCCTCTTCATGCATGAAGGGACCTGTGAGAGGCTGAGATTGATTGGGAGGATTAGGAGAGTGAAACAGAGCATACAAAACATTATTTTGTTTTCAGTGTCAGGGGTTGACCCCAGCCAGCAGCTGAGGACCTCCCCATTTGCTTGCTCATTCCCCCTGTCTCCTCTCTGCAGCAGAATAGGAGGGAGAACTGGAAGTGCAAAAGCAAGAAAAAAAACCTGATGGATGAAGATAAAGTTGGCTTAACAGGTGAAGGAAAGAGCAGGGAGGAAAAACACCTGAGTAACACAAAGGCTTTTACTCACAACCTTCCATAAGCAGAGCAATGCCCAGACTATGTGGGCAAGGAGGCTTTGGAAAGACTACCTGCCAATTTTATTGCTGAGCAGGATAATAAACACTATGGAATATCCTTTTGGTCAGTTGGGGTCAGCAGTCCCAGCTGTGTCCCCTCTCAACCTCTTGTGCACCCCCAGCCCGCTCACTGGGGCAGCAGAGTAAGAAACAGAGAAGACTTTGACACAATTTGGCAACAGCTAAAATATCCCTGTGTTATCAGATCCAAAATCATCTCCATCTTAGCCAGACCCACTACGTTCAGCACATCAGCAAATTATTGCTCATTTTCAATAATACTTTCAAATGTGTTAGTTGCATTTGAAGATCATGTCCATGATTTTACGATCCATCAAGAGATGGTTTAAGATTCCTCTAAAAGCAGTCAGATTAATACTCATAGGTAATAGTCCATCACTTTGATATGTGAAAGAGTTGAGAGATGGAAGCTGCATTTCCAGAAGAATGGCAATGGGCAACTCTGTAGGGAAAGAAAAAGAAGTTGTGGACAGATGAGAAAACCTGTGAGAGTCATGTGCTGAGATCTCTCTGACTTGGAAGTGGAAACAGAAGTGCTGTAGGAAGGAGCAGCAGTTGCTTGTGTTGTCTGGGTAGAGGATAGAGGACAGGTTTGCAGGCTTGTATCAGTTTTTGTAGCTGCTCTGGGCAGTGGAGCAGGAGGGTTCAGCAGGAGGGGTGCAAAATGGTTTGTGACCCTTCTGATGGCAAGGTGAGAACTTTTGGAGGGCTGTAGGTGGAATCTGGGACAGGAGCCAAACACTAGGAAAAAAGCAGAGGTCGAAATTTCATTTTGGGCTATTGGTAAAAACCATGGGACAAGGCATGCATTCTAGCTGCCAGTCTTTTTCTCTTAATTCTTTTCCTTTTTTGTTTTTTAAGTTTTTTCTTCCTCTTTCTTTGTGCCATGTTTGTATTATCAAGGGGAGCTGTTCTTCCTTCAGCGTGATTCATGCCAGGCAGCCGAGGAAACCACATCTCAGGGGCCTGGGTGGTGAGCAGCTGTAAGGGAAAGGAGACCCACTTATGAACCATTGGATTGCAAAAGGTTTGAAAAACAAAGGCTGAAGACAAGCCCTTCCACAATGGAAGAATTTTGCCTGGTGCCAGGATGCCTATTAGAAGGTGTATTTTGAAGGGTGAATAATTTCAGGGTGCAGCTGTAGTATCCGCCTCCAGATCCTCTATAGCAGTGTTTCAGTCTCAACTGAAATGTTCTGTTCTGCTCTAGATGGTAACTTGGGTCTCTAGCAGGTTCTAATTCTCATCCTACCTGTGTTAAAGAGGTAAATTGGTAAATATGAATTGCTCTCAGTGTGGACTCTCAGTTGTTGTGTCTGTACTTTTTGCTTATTAACTGACACTGATTGACTTTTGTTAAATGTAAATTTTATTAAAGTTCTTGTTACTATTACATTGTAATTAACACAGAACTTGAAGGGCTGTAGGCAGCCACAGATTTGATTAGCACTCAGAACTTTGTCTTTTTTCTAAACACTCTTGTTCTCACCAAGGCAGTGTGTGCTGAGCACCTCTCCTTCCATCGTGTCTGACTGGGAGTGTTGTGCTGCTCTGTGGAAGGGGATGAGTTAACCAGTGCTACAAATGGCTTTGAAATTCCTCTCTTAACACAGGACAAAACTTATGTGAAGCAGAATAAAGAACCTCCTGCAAAATTTACTCTCTGCTTTTTAATTCCTTTGGAGCCTCTACATATGCCAGACTTTCTTTGTTTATTTAAAGCAACTCCAACTGTTACTGTTTGCAGCATTTATAAATTTTACAGTGGATGTAAACTTTCTTATGCTTGTTTAATTTAATAGCAAAAAACTTATATTTTTGTTCACCTAAAAGAAGATAACACTCAAAATTGAGTATTTGGTGCAAAGTAATTTCTTTTATTTTTTTTTCAAAGCATATATTCTTTCTTCCTGAACAGTATTTAAGTGTCATTTACAGTCCACAGCAGAAGACTGCTAACTGATCCCCTCAGAGATGTGAATAATTCTGTGGGATTAAACTAGATACTGCTTTTTAATCCCCTTGTTCTTTAGGAACAGATGGACTTTACTTCTTCAGATCGTCATCCAAACAAAAAAAGAAAGGTAGCAAATCAGGCAGTACTGCTTTACTGACTGTGTTTTTGGGGTGTGCATGTGTGTGTGTTGTGGTTACAAAGACAATCAACTGAAAAAACAGTTTAAGTGACATGCTGCAAAAGCAGAAATAGAGGATACAGATGGAATAATCAGTGTTGATGCTCTGCCCTGGGATTTCAGAATAATGGAAGTAAGATATCTATTTTGAAATCTTCACACACCTAAATAGAAATTCTGATAATCTGTGCTGTTGTTAAATTTGACTGCACACTTCTCTTGCTAAAGCAAACTGAGCAGCTGCTGTGCAGGATTAGGATGGCTCTCTTCTGTCAGTGGCATTTGTCACCGTGGGAGGGGGGCTTCAAGCCAGTGATGTATTTCAGAAACTTGTTTTTTGTGGAAATCACTGAGAAGGGGAGAGATAATGGTGTGTTAATAAAATGTGACAAATGCTTCCACAAGTGACATCTGAAAATGAGGGCACTGCTGTTTTTGCACCTGGAATTCCTGTGTGAAGGAACCCTGGTCGCAGAAGAGACCTTTGCAGGGGGGCTTTTATGGTGTCCTCACTGCAGATCTCTGTATGTCACAGATCATATGCTTGGTAGTATTTAGAATTTCTTTATTTTGCAAAAAATAACCTAACTTTCCTGTCAGCAAAATCAAGTTTATTTTACCTCCAACTACTCCAGGTGTGATGAAATTGATGTATTTTGTATTTACATTTTGAATTTTCATCATATGAAAAAAAACCAAGCCACCTATTTTACTTGAAGATCAGAAATTGAGATTTTTAATGAAATATAGAAAAAAAATTACCTACTCCCAGAGTTTCCTTAGACCTCTCTCAGCCGCGTCCCCTAGCGACTTTTTCACAACAAAGCTCCTGATGTTCCAGATCAGGCACTTAAGTGATTGTAGTGTAAAAAACCCAAAATTTCCAAATGTTATATTCAGTTTTTTTCCATTAGAGTTGAAAAGTGATCTTCAGTATTCATCTAAATTCATTATTTTGAGGTGTGGGTGTGTGTTGTGTCTTCATCTTGCTTTTCCCCTTCCTTCCTCTCCTGGTTTAACGTGCATCTATTGTACAGAGTAAAAGACACATGATGTTTCTGGTTTTGCAGCATGGTGTTCTGTTAGCTGAAAAGCATTCCTGTTTAGAGATATTTTGGTGTGTATATGTATATTTCCATGCCTATTTCTACATTAGCAATTCGATGAATTGAATGCTTTATGAAGAAGTAAAGGATGAGTCAGATATTATTTTTTTGTGTGTGTGGCTTTGTTGTCTTGCAGATTTACCATGAGAAGTATTTGTATATATCAGAAAGTACTTTTGCTTTCAAGGGCGCTCATACAAACACAGCGAGCCCAATGCTAGTTTATCACACTGCTACTGAAGTGGCAAGCCAAAGATTTTAATAATCAGGTTTCCCAAGGAAGTGTTTCCAGTGAGAGCCCTGCTCCCCTCGGGTGTCCTGACTCACTGGATGAGATAACTGCTTTTGTGTGCACCCACCAGCTCTCTGTTAACATTGCTGACGTAGGAATGGTCCTTGTGCTGGACCCTGTGGGGGTGGAGGCATTTTCTGCTGAAATACAGAAATTAACCACGGCTTATCTCCTCTTCTCATATATACAACTTGTCCAAAGTATCTCTGAGGAACAGTCAAGACACCAGGATAAGACATTGAATGAATAATTATTCTTTCTTTTCCTCCCATCTCTAGAACAAAGAAAGAATTATGCACGAGACAGTGTCAGCAGCATATCCGAAACGTCACAGTATCACGTAGAGGTGAGATGAGAGTGGTGCACCACTTACAGCTTACAGTTATTTTTGCCTACATGTTTTCTGAGGATACATAAGCTTGAGGGCACATGCATCTTCCAAAATATCCTGCCAGCCCGGGGTCACTTCAGAACAGATTACATTGAAATGTCTCAAATTCTGTAGCTTTGCCATAATGAGCTGAAATTTGGATGTAGAAGAATGTAAGCAAAGTTGTGTAGCTTGGCAAAAAGCCAGGACATCTCAACGGGGCATCAAGACAAGGTCTCGTGCTGCCCTGTCTCCGAACCTGGCTCCTTGCAAACATGAGGCAGAGCTGAATAACACTGTGCTGCTGGATGATATTTAAAACTAATACTCTGATCAGATATAATCAGCAGAGGTATTAGAATATTCATGAAGAGCTGAGCATTAACCCCTCAAAGCCCCCGTGGGTCGAATATGTAGCAGTTAAATGCGTTCTGCCTGCACAGATTCTTCCCCAGTGTGAAGAGCAAAGTGTGTGACTTGTTGTCTTAAGCTGCTTTGCAGAATTACTGCATGCTGCTCTCATATTTAAAATATTCAGCAGGGTCAGCCTGAGTGCCTGTGTGTAACCTGTTAAGCACTTTTGAATGCAGTGCCTCCTTTTGTAGCCTTACTTTGGCTCAAACTTTCTCCTGCTGCCATCAGACCACTGTCATGGGTTAAGCCAAGTCTTGCAAGTACCATGGATTCCCAGCTCATTTTTGCTGGGTTTTAAATCATCTGTGAATTGTGAGATCACACGCAGGAGACTCCTAATTTCAAGTGCTTCAGTACTATGATTAGCTTGTAAATAAATACATGTGTTGGTTCTAATTGCCTGTCTATTTTTGTGTGGTTTCTTCATAATGGCTTTGGTCCTGTACTGACATTACAATCAGTACTTGCATTTGGAATCTAAGCACTCCTGGGTAAGCAGCCACTACAGAGTTTGTTTCACTATTTACTTCTTTTAAATACTTTGATAATATGCAGCTTACACCTACTTTCTTCTCTGTAATTGCCAAGTGCTGTTATCCTGTAATAGAAGAAAGCACAGTTAATTCTTTTTTTCATTATTTTTATTTTTTAAAGTTATTTAGAAGACTGATACGCAGGCATATATTAAATGTGGTTCAGCTTGAATGAGTGTTACCAGATCTTCAATAAGAATGTGAAGGTGGATTTATGCCTGAACAAAATGAAATTATTTTGCGGATTTTCTTGCACAGTTGGCATGCTGAAGGAGAAATTGCCACAACCATAGTGACAGGGAAGCTAGCTGAGGTGATGTTTGTGAGGTACTATTTATTTTCCAGGCCATTAATTGAATCTGGAGAATATTCCAAGCTGATGGTGAGCAAAAGTAGTTACTCTTTTCTACAGTGCTGCACATAAAAGTGACCAGCCTGTCCATAAGGTGTCCCAGTCAGATGCAAGCCCATCCTGGTTGCCACCAGCAGGCTACTTGGCAGCTCTGGAAGAGATGAGGACACTCTGGGTCAGGTGTGGAGCTGCATTGGCAGTGAGGTTCTGGGAAGCTTCTGCTGGCACCTCCTGAATTCAGCTTGCCAAGAGAGAGACAGGTTTTCACTCCTCAAGAAAGCTAATTAAAACTCGTGGTTTAATTCTAGCTTTGATACCTGAAGGATGTCAGAATGTGCCTTTAAGTCTAACTGCTTACAGTAGTGAGGAAATGACAGTGGGTGTCGAAAAGCAAGCTACAAAAATAAGTTGACTTAAAATGACATTATGGACTAAACAGCCTTTCTCACGTCTTAGAGGTGGGCTCTGTCACATACAAAGGCACTTCCACTCATGAATAATTTGCATTGCTACTTCCTGACAATTTAAATACTGACACTCCTGAACAATAGGGAAAATTGCAATCATAATTTCTTTTAAATATGTCTTATTCACCAGCACTTGACCACCTTTGTTCTGGACCGAAAAGAGGCAATGATTACAGTAGATGATGGAATAAGGAAGCTGAAATTGTTGGATGCCAAAGGCAAAGTGTGGACTCAAGACATGATTCTTCAAGTGGATGACAAAGCTGTCAGTTTGGTGGACTTGGAATCAAAGGTAAGATCTGTGAGTGACAGTCTCATTTTCAGAGAGAGAGAAAAAGGGAGCGAGCAGAAAAACGATGTATGTGAGATTGAGGATTTTAATTAGCTTATTATCACTTTCCCTTTTTAGCTTATGCAGTTTTTCTGAGATCAGGACACTGTATAGTAAGGTGGTATTTTGTGTTTCCTTTTTTTGTTTTCTCTCTTCTGACAGAATGAACTGGAGAATTTTCCTTTAAGCACAATTCAGCATTGCCAAGCTGTGATGAATGCATGCAACTACAATTCAATTCTTGCATTAATATGTAAAGAACCAACCCAAAACAAGCCTGATTTGCATCTCTTCCAGTGTGATGAAGTTAAGGTAAGACAATAACGGAGATCTGCAGTAACTTATTTGAATAGGGGAGATTGTATGAGTTGACCAGTACAGTGGATAAAGACAAATGAGCTGATTCCTAGAAAATAATTCTGCACTTTTATTCTGATAAATATGCTATAACATAATGCACTTATGATATCAGCACTACTGACAGTATCTTAGTAAATGTAGTATGTATTGCAAAGGGGTAATCCAGGATTTAAGATGAATCCTTGGTGCATGTTCAAATATGTCCCTACTCTAAATATTGGTTCTTGGGCTCTGTAGCTGCTAATTTAGGTTTGCAAATGTATAAAGCTTTGGAAAAATATCTGTGGTTTGCCTTCACACTTCTGAAAAATGTGGGGTAAAGTAATTTGAGTTATCTCAGATTTGTTTTATAATCTGCAAAGAGCTCATCTGAGCCCTGTCTTTCCTACTCTTTCCTCTCTCCTTGTCACTGAACAATTAAACATTCTCTACATTCTCACCTCTCTGCATCTCTGCTCTGCTGGAGGGATCTTGAAAGGGAAAATACTCCTTGCAGGAGGGGAAAAACAAGAAAAGAGATTGCTAGTCTCTGATTAAAATATTGCCTTCAAGTACAAATTATTTTCTTAATGTATTCTACAATACTTCTTTATTTCCGAGGTCATAAATTTTATTTTTTTCAATTATTCTCTGTAATTCCTATTGATAATTTCACGGGGATTTCTTAATTCCTTTGTAGTAGTTTGTATCATCATCTTGAAACAACAGATTGTTAATCACACTGTGCAACAGTTTTGGAATTAGTGTGGTGAGAGTGGTGTGAGGATGATTAGTTATTGTGTGATTTGTTGCACAGAACTTGCTGTTTGAAAGGAAAGTAGGATCCTGTCAGAAGTTCAGGGGTTATTATGTTAAATAATGCAGGGATCCCTTTTCAGGTGTGTTTGGACCCAGCTTCTCAACGTGTAGGGTTGGTCTCTTTTCATTTCATTTTTGAGGTTGTTCCTCTGTGTACCCATAAAAATGTATAAAAATAAGCATGACTTGGGAGTCCAGGGTCTCCCTTTGTTCCGAGATATTGTTTGATTCTGTGGCCAAACCCAGGGTTTTTTTCCTTACCCGTGAAACTTTTCTGGTTTTGAAAGTTTAGGTCTTTGTTGGCTTTTCCCTGCTTTTGTTAGAAGTTACAAGCAACCCCAGGAGCCTGTGCAATAAAAAATAGTTAAAATTAATACTATTTGGGGCATTCTAACATTTCTTAAACAAGAAAAAATTTAAATAGCAAATACCAGGATTGATGGAATTCTTCTGGGTTTAAGTTCCTCTGATCCCCTAAAATTTTTTTCTATTAATTCTGTAAACTTAAGGTACCCCTCATAACCATTCTGTACTGCAATCCATTATAGCCTGAAAAGTTCTGTAATCCCCTTGAATCCTAAATTCAACAATGTCTTCTAGTCCTAGCAGAAGTTACAAATTCCTCCCAAAAAGGTACGTACTTCTGCATTATGAGGGTACTAGGAAAGACGTGGTCCTTGTGAGCCAGACACTGACAGATCTGGGCTTTGACAGCCTTTGTAGAAAATTAATTTGTCAGCTGAAGACATGTAACAGAGCATTCTAAATCCTACGAGAAGCCATGACCTATTTAATGCAAGATCTATTAAAATAATGCTTTAGACGTGCATCAAAATTTCACTTGTGGGGCCACTGGTGGAGGCAGGCTGCAGTTGTGGAGTGGCAGGAACATACAGATTAGGGAATCTCCTGAAAAATTCATCTTCTGTTACATCAAAGAGAAATTGGAGGCTGTCATTATTTCTGAAAGGGAATTGTTTCATTAGGAGTTACTTTCTTAATGCTTATGCTGCTGCCATCTATAGTAGTTTTGCTGCTTCTATGTGTAGCAGGTTTTCTTTTTATAGTATGAGAAAAACAAAATGCTTGAGACAACCAAAAATTACCTATGCAGAGGGAAAAAGTAGCTTATGCAATAGTGGTCGACTTGAGATAATTACAGCTGTTCAGACAAATTTGGTATCTAGATTACGTACTTGTGTGATCATAATTCTTGAGGTTGGAGTAGTGACAAAAATACCAACTCCCAGATTTTGTTCTGGTCTTTGTTCTGTTTATGTGTAACGCAATTTGTCCCAATGCTTTTAAATAAATGGGATTTGATAAGGTATTCTCTATCTAAAGGTGAGATATTTGTTTCACATATCTGGATACAGTAGCTGGTACCTGATGTTTTGTGCTCCTGTCTCCTTAGGCTACCCTTATTCATGAAGATATTGAAAGTGCAATCAGTGACAGCAAAAGTGGGAAACAAAAGAAGAGGCTTGAAACACTGAGGTAAAAATCCAACTTCTTGGCAGTGTATAGGATTATAATAGTGTGACAGCATTCAGAAGCTTTCCAGGTCTGCCTGCTGTCCTTTGGGTTTTTTGGGGAGGCTTGAGATTTTTTTCTTCTAGCTAATAATATACTTCCAAGGCCATATATATTAAAGCCCTATCTTGCTTTAATAATTTTCTCATGTTCTGTCCATTTATGGTGTCAGTCTTACCTTTCCCAAGTCCACCTTAGTGATGGGAAGAGCTGAGATCAATTCCACTTGCCAGAGAATGGCATTGCATGTCTCAGTTCTGCATATGGGTCAAGTAGTTCAGAATTTAAATTGAAAACACGAATTCCCCATATCTCCAAGTAAATAAGATTATGCTAAAAGGTTTTGGGATCTGAAGATGTTAAATAAAACAGCAACTGAAGATTGAATAATCTTCCTGCCTGCCTGTTTAATGATGCTGAAGGCTTCTTGTTTCCCTGGTAGCAAAAGCTTCTCTGCCAGTTGGAAAATGTGGGGGAAAGAATCTGTTGGGTTCAGAGAAGATTAATCCAGCAATGAGAGGTAGCAAACAGAGGCATAGAAACAGGGGCACAAATATGTTAGACACTGAATGGTGATGGGAGTGGCTTGTTAGAAATTTTCTGTGTAGCTGCACGCTGATAGTCTCTCTCAATAATAATTGTGCTCAGATAGAGAAATCTCTGCTGGACAAAACTTAGAATGAATTTATAATAGCTCTGGGAACCTGTTAAATTCTGATGTGCAACTAACAAAGATTTCCTAGAGTCAGGGGCACTCCTAGAAAAACCAAACAGAACCTGAACTGTGTCTGACTTTATTTGCAGGTTTAAAATTAAATAAATAGACTTTACCAATTGTGGGACTGTTGAAACCAGGTATAAGCACAACGAGGCAATCCAGAGGGACTCAAACACATTGGATGTGCTGGGAAACTAATGAGATTTAATTGGGAAAAGAATGTAGGTCAATACAGCTGTTGGGACAAATAATCTGAGATATCAGTCTCCGAGGCTGTGAGGCCCAGAGGTCAAACGTGGGTGGCAGCTGAGTGCTGGTTATTCCCTGTTGGAACATGTGCCTGCTGGCATTGGGTCACAGGCAGAGACCCTCCTGCCTCATTGACGTTCTGAGGCACTGCTGAGGTGCTGCAAGGTTACTGATGAGTGAAAGGGGACTGGAGGAAGGAAAGGCAAAGGAAATTTTGTTGTTGTTGTTGTTGTTGTTATTCATTGTTCAAAGACCAAACAACATTTGATATTTTGTAGTTTTGTTGTTGAATGCCGTGAGTGAGATGGGTTTATAAAAGGTGAATTTAAGGGGAAGATCTAGTTTTTAAATAGAGTTCTGGGGAAGGAATGGGGGATATGTATGACAGGAGTTACTGTGGGGGTTTTTTTGTCTGTTGGTATCAAGCTGCAGAATGAATTCAAAGACCTCTTTCCTTGTAGTATTTAAAATTATACTAAGAACTGGAAAATTGCAGGTGGGAACATCTGTATGTTTGTATCAAGACAGGATGAGCAGGCCCCAGTTAGAAAACAAATCTGACAGTGAACTTGGTTTTGTTGGTAGGGTTTTAAGAAAAAGGTGGCTGAAAATTGGCCAGACTTTTTTTTTTTATAGAAAGAGTAATAAAATATTGGAATGGTCTACCCGGGGAGGTGGTGGAATCACCATCCCTGGACATGTTTAAAAAGAGATTGGATGTGGCACTCAGTGCCATGGTTTAGTTTAGTTGAGGTGTTAGGACAGAGGTTGGACTCGATGATCTTGAAGGTCTCTTCCAACCTGGTAATTCTGTGATTCTGTGATTCTGTGACTTAGAGGAATAGATGCTAGTTTGTGATGGCTGAAAGGTAGCTTGAAATCTTCTCATTTGCTCTCATACAAAAGGCAAGTCCTGCCCTTACAACTGCATGTGGTGGTAAAAACGCCACCTGCAAAATCCAAGGCACTGAATTTATCTGCGCAAACTGTCAGGTCTCCTCATGTTCTTTGGCACTGCTTGGGGATTTCCCAGGTGACAAAGATTTGAAAACTCCCTCATGGAGTGGATTTCCTGCTGTGTTTAAGATATTTACGCGTCATGGTCTTGAGTGCTGCTGACTTGGCAAGCCCATGGTACGGTCTGCAGTCGAAGAGGCCCTCATGAAGCCTCCTTGTCTTCTCTGATTAAGCACCAGAGAACAGAGCGTTTTTCCTTCGAGTGTCACTTGTGGGCTTTCTCCTCTCCCTCTAGAATGATATCCAAAGCCGACAGTGCCATCCCGCCGCCCCCACGGGCCCCTGCCCCCGTGCCCCCGGGGACCATCACCCAGGTGGACGTGCGGAGCCGCGTGGCAGCGTGGTCGGCGTGGGCCTCGGAGCAGGGCGACTGTGAGTATTGCTGGGGGCCTGCTGCCACACACTGGGGTGGGCTTTTATGATGCTTGGTAGCAGCAGAAATAATTTGGAAAGACCCCTTTCGTGAAGGTGACAGTGACTGGACGCAGAAATGGTTGCACAAGGTCAGCCCTCTGCCCTCGCTGGCGGCTGATGCGATGATTCTCCCAGTCTAGTTTGGAATGCCCCAAGCCACTGTTGCCTGATCTGGGGAGTAAGGTCTGCCTGTCATAATCTGACTTGTCATTTACTTGCATTTACCCATTTCCTGGATTCCTGTTCAGAGCTGCTTTCACTTGAGCCACAGCCTGGTGTGGGTTACAGGTTTGGGTCTGGCCTTTTTTGCCAAGCTGGTAACAGTAGCACAGTAAAGTTATCTAATGATGCTCTCCTCAGTACTAGGGCCAGATATTTTGGACAATTAAAAATATAATCATGGATTAAAAGGTGACTTGAGATCAGCAGTATTAATTATATTATATTTATCTTTATAATGGCTGGTATGGCTAATTAGTTAGTTTTTTTTTTTTTTTAAACCCTAAATAGGAAATGCTGTAACTGTAACATTTCCAATGGGTTTGGATTTTTCCGTTTAATGGTTGTTTGTGGGTTTTTACATCCCTAAGGGAAATACATTTTGATCAGATTTCTTTAAAAATAAAAGTTCTTTAGAAAGTATAATAAAGCTCCTTCTATAAAAAAGACTAAAAAGGATGAGGCCTTTTTTACTTTGTTTGCTTGGGTTCTTTTAATAGTAGTTATTAAGACTGTACCATTAAAAAACCTTGGATTCCTTATAATTTTTGTTTTATTAGATTGTAGCTATATCGCTTAACAAAGTACACAACTCTGCAAAGAAAACAGCTACAAATGTTAAAGGAAATCTGAAATGTTAAGAATTATTTAATCTATGTACCTACAGTATTACATCTGTTTTGAGTAAAGGCTATCTTGTTCTTCTGGTTGAGTTCTCACATCAGAAAAGTTTCATGAGTTTAGTGTCTTGTCAGACCAGTTGTGGATCTCATTTCCTGCAGTTGCTTTTATTCCACTCGTGGATCTTTTCTAAAATGTATGTACTGAAACCCCACCTGTTCACAAATGCAGTGCAGTAGTTAATGTGGGTTAAAAATGCAAGACTTCTAATTCCTCAAAAAATTCACCCTTTTTTTCAAACAAGTCACTGACTCTGGCCGTTGTTATTTGTAAATATCAGTTCTGTCACATCATTCTCTCTTCTTTCTGTCTTTCCAGACTTGGCACCCCTTTTTGCTAATAACTTTTTACATCAGAATTGTCTTCAAAGCCATGGCTGCACTTTCTTGCTTGCTTCTACTGGAGTAGCTTTCAGCACATTTTGAAAAATGGGAGGATTGTATTTATGATCTGCCACTTTGTGCTGAATTTTATTTTTATTTAAGGCCTGGTACTGCACTTCTGCAGTTTACTTCATTTATGCAGTTAAGTTGACTGAAAGCATGTGTAGAAGCTTTTTTTGTGAGACTTGACAGGATCAGGCATTAAGGTGCAAGATTTTCAGCTTGTGTGGAGTCCTTGCAAAGAGAATGGTAGAGTTTTGACCATCCTTTTCTTACTTTAAAGTATAAACTGTATAGAAATTGCTGTATACTAGTATACTGATTCCAGTTATATGCATGTCTTACTCTCTTCTTCCCTCTTTGCAGATGAAAAGCATAGACAATACCATGAGCAGGAAGAAACAGCAGAGATGATAGCAGCCAGGATTGACAGAGATGTTGTAAGTGAGAAGCTACAAATGATGTTGCTTCATGTCTGAAATTTTGCAATTCTCCTTTGTGGGAAGACTTTCTCCATGTGGGAAATTCAGTTCTGGAGAAAAGCTTTCCAAGCAGCCTCTGCTTGTGTGGTAGATCTAAAAATAAACAGGTGGCAGTTTCTTTTCTTACTTTTCTTTTTTAAAATGAAAGAAAAACACACTGAATGTTGATGGCAAGTTTTCCACTGTGAAGAGCTAGAAATACAAATTGTAATTGTTTTGTGGACTGATTTCAGCAAACTGTGTAAGGATAAAAAATTCCATCAATTTAGCAGGGCTTGGATTTGTGTAATACCTGGAAAATAAACATGATCATTTCTGAAGACAGGTGGGCCCATGTTTATTTATAACTTAGAGTGTTCTAGCCTACAAGCAGCAACATTGGGCCTGTTCTATGGCATGTGCCAGATCAAATGATGCCCCAAGTGTCATTTGTAACTTTCTACTTCTCCACTCTGCTGTTGCCCTCAGCAACATCAGAGGGTCTTGAGAAAAGCATGTTGGGACCAGCTGGGTTGGTGAATTTGTGTTTTCTCCCAGGGTTCGTTCATTCTTCTCCAGTTACTCTTTGAAATCAATTCTTCAGAGAGCACTTCTCTACAAACAGCTTAATTTGTACAGAGCTTCACCAAATAGCTTAATACTTAGCACTAAAGGAGATTATGAAGTTATACTCTTTACGAAAATGCTGTCCATTCAAATAATTAGAATTTTTTTCATGGGCTCTCAGCAAAAATGTAAAGTGGAAGCAAATTGTGGAATTGCAATCTGAGCTTAACAATCTTCTTACACATATTTTGAAAATTTCCAGCAGTCCTACACTTTTAAAAAATTAAAGTTTAAAATACTTTACAGGTGTGTAAAATTAAAAACACAAGGAATCTAAATATGGAGTGTTCCAGCATGGAATTTGTTCCAAGGAAGCTATTAGTGTCTGAGAGTTTGGTCATTTCAGTTTCTGGAGTACTTCTGCTATAGATTCTGTAGAGAAACAGTTACTTTTCTTTTCTTCCATAGCAAATTCTGAACCATATTTTGGATGACATAGAGTATTTTGTTACCAAACTGCAAAAAGCTGCTGAAGCATTTGCTGAACTTTCAAAGAGGAAGAAAACTAAAAAAAGTAAAAAGAAAGGACCTGGAGGTAAGAGTTTTTACTGCACACAATTCCATTTCTCTAAGGATCATTGAAGGAGCCAGGAAATGTCTTTTTGTGTTGTTTGTTTTTGGGTTTTTTTTATCAGTGTAGTAATTCTCTCTCAATTTGAGCACAAAAGTTTCTATGCAGTATATTCTCAGAGGGAAACCTATCAAAAGCATTTGCTTGAAGTCAGTGGGGAGTGACTAATTAGAGATGTGACCACAGAATATGCTTCTGCCTTGGTTCTATATTTACAGAATTCTGTAAGACGGTAAATTTATTATGCATTTACATGTTTACTCTATCTGGAATATTTATGGCAGTTATATGCATATAAATGGATATATAAAAACCTCATTTTGTTCACCAGAGGGTGTTCTTACTCTCCGTGCAAAGCCACCACCTCCAGATGAATTTGTTGACTGCTTCCAAAAATTCAAGCATGGCTTCAACCTTCTGGTAAGTGTCTGCTAGTGAGAGTCTGTGAGATGTGAGGCCACACCAGGGCTGGCCACCTCTGGCCTAAGTTGGCCTCTGAGCTTTGGGATGCTGCTCCTCAAGTTCTCTACACAATGACTAGATGAGCGTATTTGGTTTTCAGCATCGTTGTGTTTCTTCCTTTCCTGGTTCTTTGAAGCCTTTTACTCGGGAAATTTAATTTTGAGTCATAAGAGGATTCCTAGGAAGGTCTGTGGGGATAGCAGCTCTGTTGTGTGTTTGCCAGCATCACCAGCTGCGGCCTTGATTTAGTTTTATTCAGCCATGCCCATCAGACTCCCTGTGCCTGTTGCCATCATTACCCAGGACCTTCTGGCCTCAGAACACTCCATCCAACAAATTGCTGTCTCTTTATGGGTTCTCAATTAGCAGAGATGATAATTCAAGAGCCTTCTCCTGGCATCTCCTCTTTTACAAGTGGGAACCTCCTATTCAGGGAGGCAGCCAGTGGGGCACCTTCAAAGCATTTGCTGTCAGACACTGACTGTCCCTTCCAGTCGCTGGGGAGGCTATGCCAGTGGGGAAAACTGTTCCTGAATTCACCGAGTCAAATCAGCTTCTTTCTTCCTCATGGGGATGAATTCTGATTGCAGGGCTGTAGGAAATATTTAGACATGTTAAAAATATCTTTCAAACAAACAAACAAAAAAACCCAACTTTTTTCTGTGATTTTTTTCCTGTGTTGTGATTCCGACCTTGAGGGATTGCTGTTTTGAGGGAGGATGCATGTCTTGGAACATACTATTCCTTCTCACGTCCAGGGCTCTTTCCATTCTTTTTACTACATTCTGCATTTAAATTAGTTTTTTACCCAAGAGCAACCTGTGCATCTTTGAATCTTTATCTTCTGTGAAGGAGAAGTCGCAGCTCTTGTTCTGATGCTCAGCAGAACCTGGGACCTCGTTCTAGTGTTGTTTTTGAGGAGTTGTGCTGTAACAATGCTTTATGTCAGCACCTTTGCAGGAGCAACAAAAACCTGAGGTTTGTGCTTTATGTCAAGCAACAAGAACTGTGTTAAATGAAGAATCTGGCTTAAAAATAAAAGGAGTAGCTAGAAGAATAAAATCTTCATGTAGAATGGAAATAGTTTTAAAACCCTATGCTGGAAGCTTCTAGAAATGCCTACCATCTGTCAGAAAACTTCAGATAGACTGAGACTGCATTGTTGTGACTGAGGAACAATGTACAGGAAGTTATTAGAAGTAAAATCCTCCTTTTTCTTCATTTGGAGGGACAGTTGGATGTGAGAGCAGATCAAGGGTAGCCAAAAGCAGTTTGAGGAACAGATGGCAAGATGCAATAGAAACTACTATAACTCTTTAAAGCACACTTGGGCTTCTTATTTCTGGAGCCTGCAAAGCCAATGGGTGATCAGTAGACAAAAGAAATCCTCTGAGAAGCTGTATCAGGGAATTTTAATGGTTTGGGGTTTTTGGAATGGTTTTTTTATGGTGGTGTTTGGTTGTAGGTTGGACTTGTTGATCTCAGAGGGTTTTTGTAGCAATATCCTATCTTAACAGATAAAGTGATAGATGACATTCAGGGTCGATAGATGTGATAGTCATGGACTGGTGAAGAGAAATCTCATATATAAAACAAATCAGAACAAAATGTTGATGTAATAGAGATTCCTGGGAGAAAGACATCTGTGCTCAGTGTTGATCAACCAAGCAAATGGTAAAAGCCATCAGGGAACAAAAGACAACAGAACATTAACAAAGAGCATCAATATCCCATTATGTTACCTGGCCTGATTTTTTTTCCAGTGTAGCAAAATTGAAAGTGCAGGGTGGACAAGAATGCTCACAGGGATTACTTCATCTTGGAAAAGGCCAGACTCAGGCATAATCTAATAAGTCCATAAACAGTTATGAGAGTTGCTAGAAAAAGTGACTTGAGAAGAACAATTTAATTTTATTTGGAGAAGGAAATACTAATGAAAGAAAGCGGTGTCGAATTTCCAAAGGAGTTGCTTCTTCACAAAGCATATAATTCGGTTGTGGAACATCTTGTTTTGCACAATAGGTGCTAAAATATGCATGGATTCAAGAGCAATGGGCTGGATGAGCACTTGCACTTAGTGAGTGTTGCAGGCAAAGCACTGGGCTGAGGTGGACCTGAGCAGGGATGGCCATTCTTATGTGAAGTATTTATTGCTTTAATAGTTAAATGTTTCTTAAAATGTATCATTTGTTGTATTCCTTCAGGCCAAGTTGAAGTTCCATATCCAAAATCCTAGTGCAGCTGATCTGGTTCATTTTCTCTTTACCCCACTACATATGGTAAGGTTTTACAGTTTTCTAAGCGTTTACCTTCAGAACTCTTGTATTTAAAAGCTCTGTAACCTTTTCAGTGATAACAAGATTGAAATGTTGTGTCCCTGGACAATAACTAAGGAGAAATGTTTGTATCTCAGGATGAGATTTTCTTTAGAAAATAATTTATATCCTTTTCTGCATATTTTCCCATCTCTTAAATGGATTTATTTAAATCATCCTTAGTTTTGTGTTACACTTTGCCATTATAATTTTTAACTAGCAATAAAAAATTGAGATTCTCTGCATAATGCAGGAGGAGAGTTGAAAGCATATTTAATGGAAGTATGTGTGGCTTTGATCAGTAAAGCAAAAATAACACTGCCCAGAGTGGGTCTAAATAAAAAATGGTTGATGACCACAACAACAGTTCTTCAGCAATAAATAGTTTAGTTAATTTGTAGGACATCAAGACACACTGTTAGATTCTCAGAGGGGTTTTTACTTCTGGGGGGGAGTGGTGTTTTTATGAGTAATGACTGTTTCCTAGCAGCACTGCAGATAACATAAATTCACAGCCACTTCCTTGCTGACAATGTGTAGGTTCTTGACATGGTTTTGATCCTTGGGTTTAGGTGGTGCAGACGACAGGGGGTCCAGAGCTTGCTAGCACAGTGCTCAGCCCCCTCCTGACAAAGGACACCATAGACTTCCTGCGCTACACTGTCACCAGCGAGGAGGGGCAGCTGTGGATGTCCCTGGGAGATGCATGGACCAAAGCCAGGTGAGCAAAAGCCTTCATATTTTAGAGCACGTCTCTAAAATCAGGTTTATTGACATGGTCTTAACCAGGTTATCCACCTCCCAATAAAATCAGTATTACTTTGTTAGGATTTGGACTCTTCAGAACTGTTCCTTTGAAGGTTTTGGAAAGGAGCTCTATAGCTTCACTGGGATTTGGGATCTCCAGGAGAGAGAAAATGCAGAGAGAATTTTTTTTTGTCAGTGATATCCAGAACCTCTTGACATAATCTTCTGGAGTACCTTTTTCTGAACTGTCCCTTGCATGTTTCCAGTTGTTTTTCACCATTACTTTTCCAGCCCATCTATCTGGACTTCATAAAAAAACAATTTGAAGATGCAATAAAAAGTGACAAACTATTAAATAATAGCTACAAATGTCTGTTTTCAATTTCTAATGATTATTAAAAGTTAAAAATTTGCGATATATTTACTTCATTACAAGCATCATAATGCTATAAAAATGTTTATAATTATAAAAAAAGTTAATTGACTGAACTGTGCCACATGTGCGTACCTTAAATGTTGCATTTTATGGATTCACTGTTATGATTTAGCTTAGCTGAAAGTTAACTTCTTTATGCATTTGTTGGGTTTGAGGTGATTCTGTAGTTTGAAATTAGGGGAATTGAACATGCAAAAGAACAGTCTTAAATTAGCAAATTGCGTTTTGACTCCATAATCTGTGGTAGATAAGTACATATGATGATGATGATGAAGTACTCAATCACTTGGGCTGGAAATGCAGCATGGTTTTTGTGTTTATTCATCCTTGCTTTTAGATCTCTGATTGGAACACAAATGTCTACCAGATGGATTTTTGTTTTCATTACTTATTTGGTTGATTGAAAGCTGTAGAGTGTAAGGCAGGCTGCATGGAAGGAGTGGAAATGGCCTCATAGCACTGGAGCCTCGTGCAGGGAAAGTGGATCACTGGGCAAAATAATGGGCTCCTTGTCTTGGGAACTGCTCCATTTGTTCAGTCCATCCTGAAAAAAGGGTAATGGAAAGAGAAATAGCTCGTGTTTGGTGGTGAAGAATGAAGCACTTAAAATGTAGTTGGCTGACCCATGCAGATTAGAATTGATGGTGGGATTGATCTCAGTATCCAGAGGTATCCTGGGGTGGGAAGTAGCAGGGGACGGGAATGATAAAACCAGGGATTACTGACCAAGCCCAGGCCTGCTAACAGGCTGGGAACTGCTGACTGCTCTGACTGGCAGCATTTGTCCCTTGATTTTGAGCAGTGTCAGCAAGGAGCCTGTTAAAAGTCTGTAATGTACACTCCTGTTTCTGCTCCCACTGTGAGGACAGATAATTTATGTTGTGGGGCAGAGTATTATGTGTAGTGCAAAAGCAGAGCAGGAAAGCATTAATTTAGGTGCTTGGTATTACAATAGACAATGCTAGGGGAACTCTGAAAAGTAGTACAGTATTTTATAAAGATCAATCTGGACTATAAAACAGCAAATATGATGATAATTCTTGTGTCTTGGAGCATGTAGAGTTGGGTGGGGTTTATGTCTGTAAAAGTATTGTTTCTTTTTTCGTTTTAGGTGTAGCTTCCATGCTTCATGCCTGCTTTCAGGTGTTCTTACAAAGCTGGCTCTTTCTTTAAAGTCTTTTGTTGGTGCTTTCACACAAATAGAGCATTGCAATGTTTTTCCCCATGTCTCACTGTTAAAACAAGTCCTAGATTTGTTTTGATTGATTCTTCTATTACCCATCCTTTGCTATGAGGCAGAAGTTTGTTGTGTTTTAGCACAGACGTGTCCTTACAGAAGGAGCAAATTCTTTCTGCAGGGTGCTGCAGGGAGGATAATTGTGGTAAATTAATGTGTTCTGCTGATTTTCTCTGTTCTAGCATGATTCTGCCTGTACTGTAACCCCAGCCTCTCCTCTATACTGATAAAAATTCTAAAGCATTTCACTTTATAGGAACTGTATTGAACCAGCAGTCATGTGGCCCTTGACACAGATTTCTGATTTGCTTTTCACCCAGAGCTGAATGGCCAAAGGACCATTTTATTCCCCCTTACGTCCCCCGTTTCCGAAATGGTTGGGAGCCTCCTTTGCTGAACTTCATGGGAGCTCCAAAGGAGCAAGAGCTCAACCACTTGGCTGAGTCTGTGGCAAACGTTGCAGAGCAACAGCGGAAGCAAGAGATGAAAAGATTGTCAAGTGAGGTAAGTTCCTGCAAAAGTATTCTGTTAATTAGCTGAGGGCAGCACCAGCCACTGCCTCCCTGAGGAGAATATTCTGGGACATGCCTGGAGGAACCCTGCTCTGGCACCTGCTCTGTCAGGGCAAGCTCTTTACACTTAGCCTTGAAGTTACAGGAAACCAAATACCTGTTCAGGCACCAAAAATGCAGTTAGGAAAATACAAGTTTTTTTTGCCTACCACTCTCCTTGAACCCGTGCACTTCCCTGCCCCAGCTGGGAGGGCAGCCAAAGCCCTTAGGTTCAGTTTGATTGAGCTCTGCTATCAGATCCCATTGATTTTGATCATAAATACTTTGGGCAATGTTTGAACCGAAGTGCTTTCAATCACAGGCACACAGTCTAAAAGAAAGAAACTTTTTGGTGGAATTTTGGACTTAAACTGCTTTTTCATAAATGTGGAATTTAATATTCCTTTCACTAATATATTGATACTTTCACTGTATTGCTTGTAAGTATTCAGAGGTGCTTTCAGGGCAATACCATATCAGGTAGATTAGGCCTACTTCTAAAAAAACCCTGCTGATAAGAAAATTATTGTATAAAACATTTTCCCAAAGTTTTCTTCAAAGAAACGTCACTCATTTAACAAAAGTTAGGTTATTTCTTTAAAGAATGGAAATATGCATTCCCATCTAATGAGGGTGCATTTTCTGACCAACTTTATAGCCAGCCCCTTGTTTCTCAAGATTCTCTTACATCCTATTTTCAACAGAACTTACCAGAAAAAGAACTTTGATTTTTGTGAAAATTTTAAGAATTTTGTATGGATTTTGTTGCTTTTTAATTAACCAAAAAAAAAAAAAAAAACCAAAAACAAAAAACCAACAAAACAAACAAACAAACAAAAAACCAAAGCAATAAAAACTATGTCCTTTCTAAACATACAAAAGTTTTCCTTTTGGAAGGTTTTGTCTTTTGTTGGGAGGACACAAGACTTAATTTAAATATTTAATTTATTTTTCTATACTGGTTTTAGTTTAAATCAAGTGTTAGCTAATCCAAGGTACCCTGTTAGCAGCTGTGAGATGGAAATGCACCTAAGAATTTATTAGGTTCACTTAAGAGTCTTTTCTATCTTGGGGAATTTTTATTGGCTGTTATGGGATGTTGTTTTCTTGCAGATCAATTCTCTAATTAGAGATAACAAAGCCTCCCCAGCAAAAGCTTGTCAAAACTTCCCAGTCACATTAAAACTTTACTTTCATGAGAACCTCTGTTAGTCAAAAAAAAAAGTCTACTCAGCTGTAGAGACAAATAAAATTGGTAAAAAGCCTGCCAAGCAAAGGAAGGATAAGATGATACTTATTTGATTACTTAAAGCACTGTTTGACCTCATGCCTAACAAGGTATACAAGAGTAACTGTGACAAAAACTAAGTTATTGCCAGTGATTCATTTTGAGAATAAAAGCATTTAGTAAAGTTAACGGGCACAGTAATGTGAAATGTAGCTCTTGCCATTGCTGTCACCCCCCTTCCCTAGTGACCTCCCAAGAAAACATCAAACATTGTCTCCTTTTTCATTTCCATGTGGGTTTTTGGTTCTATTGTGTTCCTTCTGAATAATAATAATAATAATAATAACAACAACAACAACAACAACAACAACAACAATAACAATAATATTAGTGGTAATAGTAATAATAACAACAATAATAACAATAATAGTAATAGACAACAGTATTGAAACTTTTTCAATAGTATTGAAAAAAGGTCATTAATTTTTCTCCTCTGATGATTCTAAAAATTTCATGTTATTTATATATGTAACAACCTAAAGCAAATCTGAAGTGTGGGGGGATATATTGAGGTATTTCAGTTGCTTGTGTTTCAGGGAGTTGATTTCACTTCAGTCTTTTTCATGCACTGGTAGCTGTTTATGCCAACTTAACCTCTTTGTCTTAACCTTCAAAAGACACACACACATACACAAAAAGAAAAAAAAAAAAATTTATATATCTATATATCCCAGTTCATTGAAGCAGTTTGTGTGCCTGGCATGTCAGGCATTGGTTTCATGACTGTCACTGATTGCCACAAGGTTCTGGGCAAGTGGTTTAACCTTGGTACCTTGGCCCAGGATCCCTGGCACATCCCTGGGGGAAAAGGCACTGAGCTGCTTAATAGCTGTAAAATGCTGCAGGTGCTCAGCTGGAAAGAGCCTCCTGAGTGCAAAATGCTGTTTGTCTGCAGCAAAAGCACCGCCCTGGAGTGGGTGATGCCAGCATAATTATTCTTTCCTAAGTCTGCTCTAACAGTTTGTTTAATGAGGAGCGCTGGAAAAATAAGATGAGAATGGAAGCGTTGGTTCCTTGCCGCTAATTGGCCTCGTGTGTCAGTGTGGGATTCATCTCCCCAGAGCCAAGGCTGCCTGGGGAGAGCTGTGCTGGCAGTGGAGAGGGGGTGCACGGCCCTGTTCTCCCTGCTGGGCTGGGCTCTAGCACCAGGAAAAGCGCATTGGAGGTTCCCACCCCTGAAAACATATTTTTTGCTTTCCACTCCCAAATGCCTGAACCTTTAATAACCAGCCAGCCACACATGCAGCTCCCAGCAGAAGGGTTTCAAGGTGGAGGCAGTTCAGCAACGAGAACTTCAAACAGTGGTGGAACAGCCACCAGAGAGTGTCCAGTGAGGCTAAAGTGATGCAAATAATTTGTGTGTGAAGTAAAATGAATTCTTGCATCCTGGGTGTCTTTTGATGTAAAGCGTAAGCCAGGTCACACTGGAGATTTTTCCCAAAGAGGTCTTAATGATACAGTTTAAAAGAATATTCTGTGTGTATGGGGAGTTCTGTGTGTGGTTTTAATTGCTTTTCATAAACCCTCAGTCCCCTAAGCGAGTGTCTCTGAGTGCCAAGTCAGACACCTAGAGGTAGAGATTGGGTAACTTTTCTGTAGCCACATTAACGGAGATAAGAAAGAAAAAATAAGCCAAAAGCAAAAACAACGCAGGAGAAAACTAAAAAAAACCCCCAACAAACCAGGCTTAAAGATTTGGCAAATTCTGGTGAATCTCATCCAGTCTAACTTGTGCAGCTGGATGGTACAAGGAAAGGATATAAAATGAGCTATTTCAAAATCATAATACCCACATATGAACTGTTAAGCTTGGTCTTGTTTTTGGAAATGGTGATTAAAATAATTCTTGCCTATAAGGGGAGTGTCAATGCTGAATTTAAGGCGGTCTTTTTGGTTAAAAAAAAAAAAAGGAATCTCCCAAAGCTTTGAAGGTTCTTACATATGTGCTTGTGATAAAGTATGATTATTTTCCTTAATTAAAACCCATAATTATACCACATATCACACTCCTTTTTGCATTTCTTCATGGACCATAGCCATATTCAGTGAGAGTATGACATGAGTGAGCTCCTTCATATTATGGTCCTGCAATAGAGTGATAATTTTACTTTATTTCTTACACACCCTTACTGTTGGCTGGCTAGAGGTTTGTGGCTTCAAGTGTGCATCCACAACAGAAGCTCAGAGCAGTTTCACTGTGCAGTTTTAAAGCAGTTCAGCCATTGTTTGTAAGTTGTGTTGCTGTAGTGATATCTGGGAGATGGCACGGCCCTTGCCCCAGAGAACTGTTTTCCTAAAGAACATCCTCTGCAATATTAATGCAGCGGGATGACTCGGGATAGAAATTCTTTTATTCTTATCCTTTTGATCTCCGCATTGATGTACTTGAAACGCAGAAGCTATTAACTTTTCATGGCAGAACCGTGGGCACCTGAGGATGGGGGAATGCTGACAGGGCCCCTGGGGATGCTGGATGAAGCACAGGGGGGAAGGCACTAATCCAGTTTGTGGCTTTGTTCCCTTTTTGTCTTGCAGCCTCCCGGCGTTCCCGACTACCCCCCGGCGGATGGGTATGCATTCAGTAACACAGTGTACAAGAGAGGGCCTCTGCTGGACCAGGGGGCAGCTGTGGCTGCCTTTAAGCAAACTGTTAGCCGCCATGTAGATAGGTAACCCTGACCCGTGGTGCTGTGGAAAACTGTCCCCACTTACTGCTCCTGGGGTGGCGGGGTCTGTGGCTGCCTCCGGCTGTGTCTGGAGCAGGTCCTCGTCTGTTCTGGGGGAAGGGATTCTCTTCAGCAGTGGGGATTCTGCTTTTGCTTCTCTAAGATGTGTCCTCAAGATCTTTCCATAAAATTTCTGTGAAATACCCTGTTTGTCGATGACGTTAAAATTGCTGCTCTTGTCAAAAATGACACGGTGGAATTCCAACCCAATTGCAAGCACGGAATCCTCCCACTTGGGTTCAAATTTGAGTTCCGATTTGTTTCATGGTTTTAACTACACTCTTTGCTCTTTTCAGAATTACAGAGAATGACAAGTCTGCTCTGAGATTCACCTGTCCTTGTTTTGATTGATTGATTGATTTTCTTAGCTGCTCACTTAGTGCTCCGTCATCTCCTGCTTTTTGTTTTCTGGGCTGGTATATAAATACCCACTTTCAGAACAGTGACACCCTGTCTCTTCCATCCTCTTCCAAACGTTACAGAAAATGCTCTGAAATGTTTGCATAGCAAACAGTGTCTTTTTGCACATCCTTTCTCACCCCCTTCATTTTATCCTAAAACTGAGTAACTTGACAAGATGAAATGCAGTGATCCTTGGCCTTGTCTCTGGGGAGAATTTATAGCAGCACAAGCTGTGGAAGCAGATCAGTAAAGAAGCATTGGAACTGCTGTCCTCTGCCAAACCGTATTCCATATATGCTATATGAAAACTATTTTGTCTTATGAGCCATGGAAGATGTTTAAGCAAAATTTTGGGGATCAAATTGCTGGTTAAAGCATCATTGATAAAACTCTTTTGGTGAAAACCCTTTCAGAATTCCTAGTTTTGAGCCATGTGCTAAAAGATCCTGTTGTTAATCTGCATGCAAGCAAATTCCCATGTGGTGTGCAGGTTGAAGACTCAATTTCCCTGAACCTTGGGTTTATTCTTCACAGCAACAACAGCAGAGTAGTAATCTCTTAATTGTTTTCTCCAACTTGATTGCCTGTTGCATTCTTGTCTCAGGACCAGTCAGCTTGAAATCTGGATGATCTGTACTCTAAATTCCTTTCCCTTACCTGTAAGGTGGGCCTTATCTGTAATGTAAGACCTGTTTTGTCCTTTCAGAGTAAGAATATTCTGTGCAAATGTTTTTGCCTCCACTTCAGGGTTAGAGAGTGAGTCTCACTGCATTGAACTGTTGATGGTATCAGGGTGTCTGTCTGGAACTGAGTTATCCCAGCCTCCTTTGTGGTGGGTAGAGAGAAATGGCTGTTTCTAAGAAGCAGTTCATGAAAGGTGAATTGAGTCCTTGGAAAGCTGTGGAATGAGACCTGCTGCAGTGGTGCCTGTTTCTTACCACTGATGTAGGACATGCTTCCCTTGGGTGATGCAGATGAAGTGTCAGAAGCTTAGACTTTCAGTGGGTATTAGGTATTTCAGGAACACTGATGCCACAAGAGTACTGAACTATTTTCAGCAAGTTTGTGGGGTTTCAAAGCAGCGTTTTTTGCTGTGTAGTTTGGTTTTCATTGTCATTCGAAGAAAAGCTCTCTGAAATTCTGTGCAACCCTCTAGGCTCTCAAGCAGTGTGCAGTGAAGAGCTGTGGCCTGGAATTATGGTGTATCTGATAGGCAGTAAGAAACACAGTGGAGGATGGATGGAAGGAAGCATTCACAATATTTGTGCCCAGACTAAACTGGCTGATTAGCCTGGGCTTGAAGAATTAGGGTCTCTTCAGAAGCATGCAGCCATTGTCATGTGCATGTTGCTGAGTGGAGTAAAACTAAAATGTAGAAATTTTAAAAAATTCTTCCTGAGTTTTATGTTTGAAGGAATCAGGATAGTTAGGTGTAGACAAAACAGGAAGACACAGTTATTGAAATGATTTTGGAAAGGCAGCCTGAAAGTAAAATCACTGTCAGAGCTACACTAGTCGTATTTCTGAGACAGGAAGAAAGAAATTCAAAATTATATGAGTTTTAAGTGAGTGACAGGAAAAACTGGTATTACTCCCACATTGTTCAGCCTTGTGACAGCTCTTCTGCAGGCTGGGGGTCATCCCCTGCTTTTCACTCTCTCCTTAAATACTGTTAATGTTGTGTCTTTTCTTTCAAAATGATCTTTCAATCCAAATATGATTTTCCTTGGTTCTGCTCTTCAAGTCAAGTGAGACAGTTCTCCACAGCCATGCAACAGCCAGGTAGCTGCTGGATTGCTCAGGCACACCTGGAACCCAGAGTTACAGAGCTCCAGCAGCAGCAGCAGCAGCATCTTGTGTTCATATCCCTGGGCTGTGACCTTGTACCCAGCATTTCAAGCCATGGATGTTCTCATTAGCTGTTTGGATTTATTTACTGATTTAATTATTTACTTATTCATGTGTGGGTTTTTTGTTTGTTTGCTTGCTTTACTGCCTGGTTTGGGTTTATGTTGTTCGGTGTAATTTGCAACAAGTGAATAAAGTTACTGGGGGGTTTTGTGGACCTGTTTGGAGTGGGCTGGGGACTTCTCAATTGAAAAAATATTGTGTCCAAGAAATTAGTAACTCCATAACCCAAGGCATTCTGGACAGGTCTTTCCTCCTGGAAACAGAAGGATACAGAGCTTACTGTGATACGCCTTGCTCTACAATGAATCCTGTGTGTACCTGGAAAGAAGTTATTTCTCATTTTTAATTGATAAAGGAACTTGAAATTGTTAAAGTTGATGGCATCTTATGGTCGATTAAGAAAACTGATCTACAATAGGAGAACATTTTTTAGAGTTTAACTCCATTAGTGTTGATGGCAAAAATTTATTCATCTATTATGTATTTGAAACAATCTGTGATGAACACTAGAAATACAATTTCATACAAAGCACAAGCTATCAATTATATCCTAAGTGTAGTCATTTGTTTATATGGCAAATGACTGTTTAACCTTCTGTAGGAAAACAAACTAAATATAGAGTACATGTTTATTTTAAAACAATAGCACCTGCTAATCTAGGCTGTTATCATACATCTTGCAAGCAGTGAGCTGATAAAGATTAGCAGTTCTTGAGGTCTGTTTATTTCAGCCACCTCTTTATTTTGTTTTACTTTTACTTCTTTTTTTGGCACTTAAACCAGTGTATTATGAGCAGGTCGTTCTATGGCAGCTCTATTATGGTTGAGTGGTTTTTGTTTAAAAAATGTTTTGTGGGTTGTTCAAAGAGGGCACTTTGTGTTTTTATTTGCTTGACTGTCTCGCTGAACAAGAGTCTGATCTTTGCTTTGCAGAAACTACGAAGCACACAATAAAGCACAGAGCAAGAAATACGCCAAATGCAAGTATGAATTCGTGGCAAGGAACAACAGTGAGCTTTCTGTCATGAAAGAAGAGATTGTAGAGGTAATTTTGTTTGCAAAGACAACACGCAAATTTCTAGTGCTGCTCAAAGCTGAGGGTACCTCTCCTGTGGCCGGTGTGGCTTTCCTTAATGTGTGCTTCAATGTGTTTGACTTGTCTGCCTTGGTATGGAAAGTTCAGTTAATTTGTTTTGCATCAGTTTTGCTGACTTAGGAAGGGTGCTGTAGAGATCCGTGCTAGAAATACATTTGTGTGCTCCTCCCACCTTCTCTAGTGTTGCTTTTAAACATTAAGTGGTGTTTAAACAACTATCTGTGTACACACAGGGTATAGTGGAGGGCTGTTCTTTCCAAGAGGATTTGGCATCATAAAAGTGAGATGCGTTTGGAAGGGAGGGAGCAACAAAGAGAGAAAATGAGTATGAGATTGTGGGGCAGGTAGTCAGATTTCTGACTGCTCCTGGCCATCCTGCTCCTGTTCCCTAAGAAGTGCTGTGTCTCCAAATTTGTGCTCTCCCAGATCAATGCCTTTGCTTGGGTTATCAGTAATTGTTTATTCCTTTTGCCAACAGCACATGGGTTGTAGAGATGGCAGCATCTCTGTGCAAGTACTTGATTTTCCTTCCACTTGATTTTCATCCAGCACATGCCTGAGTTCATTGAACTTCCTTACACACTTATGTATTCTTCTTTGAGAGCCCCATTTTGAAAAGTGCAGTAGAACCATGTAGAATCAATGATGGTGAGAATGAGGGAAGATACAGGGGTTTCTTAGGGGCACATCTGTGCAAGATCTGTTGGCAGAGCCTGGCAAAGTCGTGGTTTTGCTTTGAAATGATGCACAGCCTAAGTACTGGCAGGACGAAAGTCAGAAAAAATATGTAATTAATTTACCAAATGATTTCAGATTCTGGATGACAGAAAGCAGTGGTGGAAGGTTCAGAACAAAAGTGGCAGCACAGGCTTTGTGCCAAACAACATTTTGGACCCTCTGAGGAATGCAGAAGGCAGCCAGGGATGGCCAGAGCCTGCCTATACCCGCACCATCCAGGTACTGTCCATGCTGGGAGCAAAACCTCCTTTGGAAGTGTCAGTGTGTGTGTGAGGAGGAGGAGGAGAGTCACAAACAATTTACATTTCTTGTAGAGGCCGAAGGTGATGTCTGCATTTCACAGAGTCTAACTTCAGAATGTAGTTGACAGAGATATAGCAAAACGTTTTACCTCAGTTTTTTTTAGCTGCTTATTTGCTTAGAGGTGGTAATTTCAGTCCTAATGGATGTGTATGCATTTATTTTAATTGCAAATATCCTTTGTGAATTGATAGCTGTTGATGCCAAAGAAGGAGTTTGAATTATTTAAGGTAGGGTCATCTTTGTTTATCCTAGAAGAGTGAACTCCAGCTTTTCTTTTTATTTTCTGTCTTTGTGTGTCTCTATCCCAGTCTTGAATTTATTTAATTATTGTAATTTTGGAGTCATAAAAAGGAGGTATATTTGCTTTTGAATTCACAAAGCAGGTATTTTTCAATTACTGTGTCTGTACATCAATAGCACTCTATTATCCTGACCTAATTTTAATTTTCTTTCTTTCATGTAGTGGTGTAGTGGAATTAATATATTTTTTGTTGTTGTTATTTCTTTTATATGTTGAACAGAATTAGAGGGTAAATTACTTTAAAAAAAATTCTTACATCAGTGCAATTATCCACCCAAGTAAGGATATACAGAATAAAGTTGTAATGTGTATTTTTACACAAAATTTAAGGGGATCAGAGGCTGCTAAAAGAAGAAGTTATATTTTCTAAGACCTCTTTCTTTCCTTTTTTTTTCTAATGATCTTGAAAGTTTAGGCAAACAAGTTTGGGTTAAGCAGAAATTCCACGCCTGCCTCTGAATCAGACTTTTAAACCAAACTTCTGTTGAAACTTGAAGTTTAATAATTTAATCTAATATTCATTCTTTGTGTCTGCACCTTCCAGCTGATGACTGAAAACCAAGAAATGCCACAATGTTTTGCAAAATAATGCAGTAGACCTGTCTTGATCTTGGTGGGCTTGAGGCAGACTATTTCTGAGCTTTCCTGTCCCAAATTGTTTGCCTGTAACATACTGGCTCATTCTGCACTGGTTGTGGATTTGCCTGTCTGTGAAGTGAAGCATGCATCTGGAGTGCTTTTCAAATCCTGATTTAAAGATCTGGCTTGTTTTTTGCCTTCCTGTGCATGTCATTTTGTGTGTTTGGAATTTGCCACCACGTCCTGAGCAGGCAGAGTATAGTTTTGAGTAGAGGTTCTTACACTCTTCTTTTGTAATGCACTGCAGGGTTTGAAATTTTCTGTTTGAAATAATGACAGGACATGGCATTGAATAAAATAATGATTTCCACAAAGCATTCTCCGTGAACCTGTGAAGATTAGGGTCAGGGAACCACGTTTAAGATAAGTTTGTTGCTTTGCCCTCTGGCAGGTTATTCTACAGCTTGATCATATTCAAATGTGAGCTTGAAATACTGTGAAATTATTTATGAATATAATGAATTGCACAGGATAAATGTAGCCTTTACCAAGACAGTCAGTGATGCAGTTCTTAACTTCATGGTGATTATGATAATTTTAGCACTCCTGAACATGCTCGTTTGTCTGTTTTCCTGTGATGGACACACGGCTCATTTGGGAAGTGTTTGCATAACTCCATTTATTTTCACAACAGCCTTATGAGGCATTGCTGCCATTTCAGAGAGAAATGAGGCCTCGAAGGGAGGAGTGCCTTGCCCAAAGTCAGACAGGAGAACCTGTGGGTAGAGCAGGAAATCCAAGTGGTTCCTGTCAGTGCCTTTGCCAGACCCTGAACAGGAGCAGGCTCAGTGCCTGGTGCTGTGCAGCTTTTGCTGCTCTAAGCTGTCTTCAGCTCTCAAAAACTGCTCTCCAAGTGGCCTGTGGCCACCTGCAGATAAGTTATGTGCAAGGGTAGTGGCTTCCTTTACAGGCTAATAACCTCCAGTGCACTGCTCACCAAAGGGTGTGTATAGATCATTAAGAAGGATCAAGAATTCCATTGAAAGAGAGGATTTTTTTCACTTGATTATGCTACAGACACCCCTTCTCTGAGGGATGGATACTTCATTATCACAATTATTCTCAGAGCTGCAAAGTTTATTTTGCTCTCACTCTGTTCCCCTGCCTAGTGTCCTCTAAGGCCACACATTACTTTAAATCCTGATTTTTCACTCAGTTGCTTTCAGGATCCGGGTCCCAGGTACTCACTTGAAAGCACTGAGGTGATCCTTGCAGGACATTGCCAGCAATACCCCAGTTATTTAATTATTTTTGTGAGTCAGAGGCTGTAATGTTTGTCTGCTGGTCAGTTTAAATAGTTCCAGGAAACAGTATTTTTCTTGTTTGGTACTTTTGTATTTTTAGGAGAGCATTTTGCTGAATTCTTCTGTTTTCTACTAATGTTAATTATTGTTTATCAGAGTTTTCTGGGGTGTTGGTCATTTAATTTGCTTTTTTTATTGTGAGCCAGCATTGGTATTTCACCATCCTATTATATATAAACATAAAGAGTTTCCCAAGCACTCTGATTTCTTAATTTGTAAAAGAATTGCTGGTGAACCTATAAAACAATTCATCGTAGTATTTCCTATTTTCTGTGCACTTTATTAACTTGTTTTTTATGCTCTTGGAAGTGAAATTTGAAGAACATAATTAGGATAGAATTGTGTATCTTGGTGGGCATGTTAATTAACCTGCTGACACCCTTTGTGAGGTGAGACAGTTATATTATCAGTGATGTGTATGAAATCCTTAGGCAGAGAGTAAATGTTTAATCACATGCAGTCCTGCAGTCTTATTTTAAAAAAACATGACTGTCCACGGGAGTGTGAGAGTGTGGGTAAATGCAAGTCTGTGGCAGAGAAACACCAAGACAAAAAGTCTCCACCTCATTTGGGGTGAGTGTCCTTTGCCTGTCTTGGTGATACGCTGTCAAAACCTTTCTTTCAAGTCTCTCAGCTCCCTCCAAACGCCTCTGTGGGAAGTTGTTTCCCCTCAAGCACAGCTTCTGTGCTCCAAGTCAGTGTTGTGGTGTCAGCGTTTCCCCACTGGAGCCCTTCCTGCAGACCATGAAGTGTTTGATAATGAAGAGGTGCAGATGCCAGGTGTTCACCTGGCGATAGCCAAAGGGATGTCATCATTTTTGACCAAGGGCCAGCATCTCTCTTATCTCATTTCATATCAAATTTTCATATGACCAAGACTTTTTGAGGGCTTTAAAAAAAATAAAAGGTTGTTTCCTGTCCAGTTCAACATTGATCCAATCTCAAATTATGGGATGCCACTTATTACACAAAAATGTACCAAGTAGTTGAAAAAGGATTTGGTTAGTGATAAGGCTTAAAATCCCCAGTTTGTCCATATTTTCCTTTTTTCTTTCTTTTTTTTTTTTTTTTTGAAATGGGGACTAATCCTAGCTAACAGCAATTTGAATAAGTAAATTCTGCCTGAATTTCCTGTAAATTCAGTAAAACCACAAATGTGGTATACCCCACAAAGACCTGTTTAGGTGGTTTTTAATGGGATTTTAATAGGCAGCTGTTTGCATAATAGCTGAGCCCACCAAAGTAAACTCTGGCAAAAGACCCTTTTGAAAGAAGTTTTCTCTTGCAGTCTTGGGTACCTCATTGGCCGCTTTGGCTGAAGAGGAGTGGTTGGTTCTCTCTTGTCCCTTCACAGGAGTCTCAGGAAAAGATGCAGACCACAGGGCTGTTGGCAAATCTGAGGCTGAATGCTCTGCAGTCCTCTTGGGCTGAAACCTTCAGAGCTGAAACTTTCAGAAGGAGAGTAAATGGAAAGCTCTGTGTCTGTGTTAACTTAATGAGAACATTTCCCAGCACTAACACTGGCTTTGGTTGTTTCCAATGCCTCTTTAATGTTGTCTGGTTTTCCCATAGTTTCAATATGTATATTCCCTTTTTTAATGCTAAAATATATTTGAAAATATATCATTCCCACTCTTTTACCCCAATCAAGAATTAGGGTTGATACCATGAGCATTTTTACTCAAACTTATTATTTTGCTTCCATTAAAAATAGATTGAATCATACTGAATCTTGTTTTTTTAACCAGATGCAGCCTGTAGTGTGTTGAAAACAGCTTTGGGACTTAATTTTTTTCCTGTGCAAACAAAGATTTTCTGGCAAGAAATAAGAAAACAAAATTTAGTGCCAGTAAGCTTTTATGATATATCCAGATTTTTAATGTGTGTATCATCACCATTCCAAATAATTTAGAGCAATTGTTTGAATTTATGTGAATTGAGGAGTGCAATATCACTCTTAAAAGAAGTAAAAATACGAGGAAGAAGGAAAAAACAAACCCCAGAATTGTTCACCGTTCTTTTTGCTGTGAAGAAATCAGTGAGTATCTAGTTGGATTTTCCAGGGAGGGGATCCTGCCCCATCTCTGCTTCACCTGCAGAGCTGCCTCCAGCTCTGGGGGCCCAGCATGGGAAGGACAGGGAGAGAGCCCAGAGGAGGCACCAGGATGATTGCAGGGATGGAATACCTCTCCTGTGAGGAGAGGCTGAGAGAGCTGGGGTTATTCAGCCTGGAGAAGACTCTGGGGAGACTTTTTAAAGGCCTGTCAGTACCTAAAGGGGGCCAGCAGGAGACCTGGAGAGGGACTTTTACAAGGGCATGGAGTGATAGAACAGCAGGCAATGGCTTTAATCTTAAAGAGGACAGGTTTAGATGGGATATCAGGAAGAAATTGTTCACTGTGAGGGAGGTGAGGCCCTGGCACAGGCTGCCCAGAGAAGCTTTGGATGCCCCATCCCTGGAAGGGCTCAAGGACAGTTTGGATGGGTGTTTGAGCAACCTGGTGGAAGGTGTCCCTGCTCATGTCAGGGATGTTGGAATTAGGTGGAACCTTGAGGTACCTCCCAAGCCAAACCACTCTATGAGTACATGTCTGAGAGCAGCGACCTTTATCTCATTTGCTGAGCTAGCCAGCATTTCTTCAGCTACAACAAATAAACACTTTTTTAATGCCTGCTGTGACTTAACTCTTACTGTTCTACAGTTGCAAGTGTTCTTTACATTCACCTGCTGATCTTCAATCCATTGGCAGTTTTTTCCTTGGGTTTTGTTTTCTTTTAAAACTATTTCTTAAGGTTCTGTCTGGGTAGGTGCTTTGGAAAGAGCTGATCGCTTATATGGTATCACATGAGTATGTTTTGTAGCCAGCACTGTTCCCTGTTCAAAATAAGAATATTAGAATAACTCACTGTTAGTTTCCTAGTGAGTAAGAAAAGGTAATTACTAAGACTGAATGTTCCTTCAGTTTCAATTGCTAATGTGTATGAAATTTCAGGAGTGATGTGTGAGACAGTTACTTTTTACCTTTCTAACAATACTATTCGATGTGATTTGCTCCATTTTCCTCACAGCAATTACTGGGAGAGCTTTCAGAGGTAACTGAATTACTCTTCTGATATTGAATCTCAAAAATCCCTCTTTTGGGCTATGTAGTCACCAAATTCCATAGTGCATGCTTGGTTCTTTTTATAGCAATGAATAGAAGTGATGGGATGAAAGTGGGGATGTCCTCAGAAGATCTGGAATTAAAAAAGAAATGTTAAAAAAAGAAACGTTAGATGGGATTCAAATATATAATTGGCTTTTGGGCACTGTTCAGCAAAATGCAAAGTGTATTTTAATGTGGTTGCATTTGTAAATTTAGAATTTGAGTGATGCTTCCAGATTAATTTTTGTTTTCACTGCAGCAGGTTGTTTTGATGAGGCTTATGATTGCAGTACAACATGTTTTTTCAGCTCCTCCAGTAACATCCATGGAGAGTTACATGTAGTTTTTAGCTATGACTTTTTCTGGGTTATGATTGTGGCAATGTGCAGTGGATGCCTTGGTTTGTAATGAATCCTCTCTATCATAAAAAAGTCCTACTTTTTCTCCGTGTTTTTTTAAGAAGGTCAAAACACACATGAAGAAGGAATGTTGTGGGGATGACAGTCTAGTAGTTGAAATCTGTGAACAAGACAAAAAGATGTGAATATCACTGGAATGTTTTAGTAGCTGTGAAATTTTTTAATTCATTGACAGGATTTTGAGTCTATCACAGTGCATCTATCTATAATAAATTAGCGTATGTTTGCTATACACCTAGTAGGGTGCACTCTTTCACCCAAAGGTCAAGTTTCATAAATATATTTATTCTGCTTGTTCACTTTTATATTATGCATTTCACTTTTCCTGTCATATGACAATTAAAAAAGCATTTATTGTCTTAACATTGAAGCAGTAAAATACAGAAAAGTCAATCATGGTTATTTTTTTAATCTCCCCACATTGCACAAAGCAGTTGAGATGGATGCCTTTGACCAACTAAATGCTGAGATAAAAAACTAATGAACAAACAAAAATGTTGAATGGGAAATGTTTTGCAGGGATGTATGTTTGATTTAGTAACTGACTATTATGCTTTAAGTGAAAAATCATCCAAGGGAAGTAAGGTTCATTTCTCAGGCTTAATTGTTTGGCCAGAGGAGCTGATGGGATAAATTTTCTGCTGGTGTAAATCAGCATTGCTGTAATGGTTTACACTCACTACTAAATTCCTTGTCTATCAGCTGGACTTCACTGAGCTGAGGATTCCTGTGCAAGGGCAGTTGCTGACATTTAATGAAAGTTTGACTGTTGTCTGGGCAGTGATCTGCTGCTCAAATTCTAACACGTGGCTCCTGCAAATATTTCCCTACTTGATCCGCTGTAAACCCTCTGCCTCCAAGGAAATAGGGAAAGGTATTGCAGGAAGGAGCAATGAATCTGGGGAATGTGTTCATCTCTCTTCATCCCAAAGTAAGCAGACTTCTCATAACTACAAAATGAGGCATCCCTATTGAGCAAACAAACTTTAATGTTGAACTTTCAATCCGTGTTGGTTCAAAACTGTGGAGAGGGAACATCGTTAAACAGTGAGATATGGAGTTTGAACTGCTTGAAAGAAAGGGGTAGCATAGGTTGCTTATGGATTTGTCTGTCTTTATGACTGCTTTGGCAAAATGCAGGTGTTCTTCCTGTAACTGGTGCCATTCCAAAGACAAGGAAATTACTGTCCAAAGTTATTCTTGAGGCACCTGCTAGTTAGTTATTAGCAGCAAGATAACTCACATGTTGTTAGAATATTGCATGAAGTGGGGGAGAAAGAAATAACAGCCCTAATCCAAGAACTGTGAGATTTGGGGCTTGTTTTTTAATCAGATTATTGCCTTGAGGTGGCTTGTAGTGATCATGTCAATAGATGAAAAGGCACAAATGAATGGAAATGAGGAGCAGGAACAGGAACCTCTTAAATGCTGTCTGCAGTTCAAGAAACAATGTGTTATCCTAACCTCAGTGGCATTTATAAGTTAAAACATTAGTTGAGTTTAGGTGTGGCTGGATATGTGAATTTTTCACTTTTTTCCCACAACATCTCTAAAATATACATTTTTACACTGATAAAATTCAACAAGTCAAAAATTTTGAAAGCTGTTACAAAAGTGCCAGTTAATAGAAGTCTGGGATTTAAAAACAATCTCATTTAGGGAATTCATCTGCTTGAAAGAAAGAAATGTGTTTCAGATGATTCCACTGCTTTGAGTCTCGTGTCGGGCAGAGAAGGAAATCGATGCCAAACCTTGACGCCAGGTCAAGTTTTGGCAAATTTTGGAACTGCATCTGGCAAGTAAGATGCCTCTGTGGCACAGATGACACCATTTGGTGCAAAGCCTGGGTCTGGCTGACGCCTTGCCCAAACTTTGCTGTCTGACTGCGCCTCTCCGCACCCTTCCAGAAACAAAGGACGGACTATGGGGTGAAGCAGCCCGACGCGGTGCCCGCCACGCCCTCACCACCTCCCACCCCAGCTCCCGTGCCCGTGGCTGTGCCCCTGCCTCCCAGTGCCCCAGCTCCCATCCCAGTGCCTGTGCCCAAGGCGCCCGCAGCCGTCAGCCGCCAGAGCAGCACCTCCAGCGACAGCGGCGGCAGCGTCGCCCGCGACACCCAGCGCCAGAAGCAAATCCCTGTGGACCGTAAGTCTGCCCTAAGGAGCGAGATAAAAAGCTTCTCCTCCCCTTTCCTGTGTGTTTTGCTTCGTTCTGAAGCCCCGTGAGGTTGCGTTTCAGATGAGCCTTCGTGAGAAGTTTAGTTTTAACCTTATGTTTAAAAGACAGGTTTGCCATGGATGTGTGTTCTGATGCTCGCTATAATTACCATAATGGTAATTAGGGGAAAAACACTTTACACTCGTCCCATCCTAAATCCTGTCCTCTTATGAATGTCTGGGATCTCCAGTCAGTGGTTTTCAGCACTGGAAATCCCCATGCTGATATGTTGGCTAATGCACGTTTTCCACCTAAACTTGCTGCCACGTTACAACCTGAATTGCTTTTAAAATCAGATATGTTGCTTTTGCACTTTAATTCATGATCACCCGTATTTCTAGGTCATTTGCACCATTCTGAAACATGCATTCAGGGCTTCAAGAACACTTACAGATCTGGCTGCTGCACAGGAACCACGCTGTAATAGTGCTGGAGACTTATCTTACAGTCAGGGCCCCTGGCTTGGTCACAGCAGCAGCAGCTGGCAGGCCATGGAGCAGACTTTGGTGTCCATGTCCCAGCAGGACACAGGAATGTACTCCATACCTCTGTAGCTGGAAAAACTTGGTACTGTGCTTCCAACAGTGTGTGGCTGTCTTGAGAAGTTCTGATTAAGGCCACCTTGTAAATTTGACAATTGAGGCATGCTGAGGCTGCTACTCTGTATTGACTGAAAAGCAGGCAGGGTCAGAAGAGCTGGTTTAGTCAGTAATTTCTGTCCTAAATGCACTTTAAGCAATGTGATTGCTTGGCTTTGAAATAACTGAAACACGCAGGCAAGAATTTGCTATAACTTTTATAAGTAATAGCTGTAAAAATAATGAGCTTTTATGTAGTTCAAGAGTTGACAGCTTTTTGTATCCTCTGCCTCACTGCCTTACCAGAAAATCCTGCTTCCACCTGAGGTCAGAAAGTGGCATTGAGCACAATCCTTTCTGGGGAAGGGCTTCTTTGCCCCCTGTCCCAGTGGATGGAAGTGTGCCTGTGTGGATAATCCTGTTGGTGGAGTCTGTGTTGACATTGCCTGGTGGAGGACAAGCTCTTGCCTAAGCTCTGATCTCAGGAAGGCTCTGGGAACTTTTCAGTAAATTCACCTAATGGACTCTCTGGCTGGAAATTATTAATGGGGAACAGGCTGGTTGGAGGAACAGGCTTCACTGCTGCTTCTCAAAGAAAGAGTTTGGTACCTAAATAAAATCAGAAAAATGAACAGTTACCAAGGATGTGGAAGGTGAGGGTGAATTTTCCCCCCACACACACGCACCAAAATGATAATTTTATTTCCCTGTAAGGACTTTGCTGTAGCATGGCTGTGTCCTTGAATCCACGATGGCCTTTTCTATCCATTCTAGATGGAAAGAGAGAAGACCATCCTGGCTTTAGGTGCAGGGTGTGAGGTGTGAAGAGCTGCTGTAGACTGAGTGGTTACCAGGCACCTCCCAGCCTACACTGAGGCCCTGGGTCACACACAGGAGCTCCTGTTCCCTCCTGGAGCTCTCACTCAAGCCCAGTTTATGGGCTTCAGGCAAAAACCCTCACAGAAGAGGTGCCTCTGCAAAGGTGATGGGAAGCCTGCTGGCCAAGTACCCACCTGGACCCTGCAGAGAGCACTGCAGAACCTACTCCATGCCTGGGGCATCCCGTTTATTTCTGATAACACATCTAACAACAGGAGGAATCTCTTATCTAACAGCTAAATATTTGTCTCTTGATACAGTCTTGGTCTAGATTAAGCATAAGTCTTTCAAAATCTGTGTAAATAGAAGGAAGATAGCAATGTTCTGTCTCTCTTCCTGCTTGGGAGAATGGCTGGTGCAAGCTTTGATAACATTGCCTGAAGGCTTTCCTCACATAACCCCTGTCAGATCTGCACAAATCACTGAGCTCGTGTCATTGGGCTTCTGATTCACACTTGGGGAGGGGGGAGAGGGGAAATCCTACACAATAAGGCCTGAATGCCTCAAATATTATAGTAGAGATATTTTTTCCACTTTCAACCTGAGGCTATTTTGTGAAAGAAAAAAGGAAATGGTTAAGCCAAAGTGTTTTCTTCTTTTTGCCGTGGTGATTAAAGAAATAATCCTAGAGGCCCTATGTAAAGCTTGTTCTTATTTGTTTAACTGGCCAGAGATATTGATCCCTGGAGAGGTTTTGAGAGAACCCCTGGAGAGGGTTTGAGAGAATGTAAAAGGAAAGTAGAGAAAGCAAAAATGTTTCCATCTTACAGGTTTTTTTCATAGCGGAGTTGGGTTGTTTTCGTCTGTTTCTGTCAGTGTAATGGGAGAAAAGGAATAGGTTTTGCCATCTGAGTGCATTGAGAGGGTGGTGTCGCTCCTGTTTGTGTAGAAGGTTGAATAAAGATCACTAAAAATATCTTGGCAAGGAAATCCTGAGAATTTTTGAGATAATTTGAGTTGTCAGGATTCTTATAGTTGTTCCAATGTTATGGCACAGAGGGTTTAACTGTGCAAAATCAGTATCTTCTCTGAGCCCAAAAGGTTACTTACACCCTTTTGAATCCTACCTATTTTTGTGAAGTTCTCCACAGAAATTTTTATAGTCATTTTAAACAATTCTTACTGCCATTGATCTTGTTGAAATGACCAAAAAGCCTTTCAGTTTGCTGCCTGCTAATGAACAGCAACTGAACTAAATGTTTCAGACAAATGGGTTCTGGGGGATAATAAATTCTTACAGTTTTTTTTTAAATGAATAAATATATAAACAAGTCTTGCCCAATTCTTGAGTAGTCTCTGATGAGAGCAGCTACCCTTTTTTTTTTGATTCCTTTTTTAATGCAAAGTGTGACAGTGTTTCAGCTAAGCAGCCACTCCAGGCTTGGAGTGAATTCAGATTTCTCAAAATCCTGTCAAAAATGTGATTGCTACAATAGCTCATTAGATGTCAGTTGATATGTGTCAGCAGATGTGAAATTTTTTTGCCTACGTTGATTTGCACTAAAAAGTTGAACTTTCAATTAAAAAACTGTTTGTGGAAAGTACTACTTTCCCAGAGTGTGAGAAAACCTTCTTCATAGTTTTCTTGTTTTCATTTTTAAACCCACAATTCTATTTGGTAAAAGTCAGACAATGACAATTGAATAACCCTCATGACAATTGAATAATTCCCATTTTATTCTGCAGCTTGGGTGCTGCCACACTGATCTACACCTGCCTGTGACATCCAGCTCATCTCTCCTTTCTGGGGTCTTAGCTGAATTTCGTTTGGGGTTTTTTTGTTTGTTTATTTTTGTTTTGTTTTGCAAAGAGAGGATTGGGAATATTGAAATATTCCCTGGGGGAAAAGGAGAATAAGAATTCAATCAACACTAGTGAGTGACTCTTTAAACAAAAATAAGTTTACGATTTAAAGTGGCATGTAAGAAGTGACTTGGCTTTGATAAAGCAACCTTGGGAATGACTCCTGTGGGATCTCTCTCTCTCCAGGCAGGAAATCCCAGATGGAGGAGGTGCAGGATGAACTTGTTCACCGGCTCACCATCGGCCGGAGCGCTGCCCAGAGGAAATTCCACGTGCCACGGCCAAACATCCCCGTAGTGAACATCACCTACGACTCCTCTCCTGAGGATGTGAAGGCCTGGTTGCAGTCCAAAGGATTCAACCCTGTGTAAGTTCGAGGGCAAATGTAGGAAAACTTCTTTAAATTGTTTTCCTGTCAGGAAGAGGGATGCGGTCTGACCGCTTTTTAAAATCAAGCAGCCTCCTGTAAATCAAGAGATACAAGCTGCACTCTTGGAAAAAATAGTTTGTTTTTACATATAGATAGATAGATAGATAGATATTTATGTGTATAAGTGTACCCAATACACATACAAAAATATATGTCAGTGTGGTTATAGCTCTACAGAATTGTGTGTGTGTGTGTGTGTATATATATATATATATATATATTTTAGGCTCTACCAAAAAGTGGTGCTTGGGCACTCAGTTGACTTCAGCAGTCCTGCTGCATAGAGTTGGTTCTTAACCTGGTAGCCCTACTAGAGGCAATGGGATGAAGACAACCCATTTCTCTCCCTTGGCCAGTGTGTAGTTGCTGATTTCGTGTTTGTTCCCTTGGCATGTCCCCAGGACTGTGAACAGCCTCGGTGTGCTGACGGGGGCTCAGCTTTTCTCCCTCAATAAAGAGGAACTGAGGACTGTTTGCCCAGAAGGCTCAAGGGTCTACAGCCAAATTACGGTACAGAAATCTGCCTTGGAGGTATGGACAACTTTTCTTACTCACCCAATCTGGGTCACCAGTTTTGAACCTGTGGAATTAGATAACTCTCTCTGTGAGGCAGGGGGTTTTCCCTCAGTTCCCATCATGTTGATAAACGTTATTTGTGTCTGAGTAATTTGGTATTAATTCCTTGGAACAGCATTCATCAAAACACCAGGTGAGATCTCTCCCCACTTCTAGAGGGGTCCAAAAATCATTAGAAATAGCACCCAAGTTTAAGACATTTTGTGCCGTAATCAGACTGCAAGAAAACAAAATCAGGCAAAAAGAGCTTTGGGGAAAACAACAAGGAAGTAAAATGCCCCTTTTCTTGCTTCTTGCTTTGCCTGGTACTTGGACAAACAGGTACTCCCAATAATTTTGGTGGTGATAAGTGAGTTTTGCTTTATCTTTATCGAGGAGGTTTGATTTATTAGGCATGAGGAATTGGTGGGGTGAGCCCACTGCTGTTGGCCTTTCAGGTCAAACGCTGGGGCACCTGCTCTAGCAGGGAAGGGAAAACACA
Source organism: Monarcha castaneiventris obscurior (assembly GCA_026261815.1). Taxonomy (NCBI): domain Eukaryota; kingdom Metazoa; phylum Chordata; class Aves; order Passeriformes; family Monarchidae; genus Monarcha; species Monarcha castaneiventris. The sequence continues at coordinate 15,203,939 of JAMPIT010000884.1, forward strand.
CAGGGCACTGTGCTAGCAGAGTTTCTGAGCCAAGGATAAAGTGTTTTGTCTCTGTATTTATTGCTCTGCAGCAGTTTGCTTTAATTACAGAAGTATTGCTTCTTAAACACCTTAAGCTTGTATCCAGAGCTGTGCTTGCTGACAATTCCTGCCAATTTTAAACCAGTAGAATTGGAGATGCACCTACTTTTTTTTTTTTTTTTTTAAGTTGCTGTGGCAAGTGGAGAAATGATTTAGAGGTGAGATTAACCCAACTGAGAAGTTATATTCTCCACATCCTATTCAGAAGAAAATCTTGAAGAGGTTTAAAATACTTCTTTATCTTCTTGTTAAGCTGAGACTGTCTCACTTAAATGATTTTAAGCATTACCTAGCAGGCATATTTTTAAAGACAGGTTTATGAAGAGGCATATTTTACACTTTACTGATCAGTGTGGATCAGAGAGCATCATTTTCTAACACTGTCAAAATCGCTTTATTCCCTTATTCAAGCCCTATTTTCCTGTTAGAGGAAGGGAGAAATATTTCCCCTTTACTCTTAGGAATATAAGTCACTACAGTCCAGAGCAATCCATCATTTCCTAGTGAAGATATATTTATATTCTTCAACTTTTTTGCATGTCAGCCACCTTATTCCAGTGTACTGAGATGGAAGTAGCTTTGCAGTGGGAGTTGGTTTGAAAAGCAGAGATGCACTGGATGGGAGGGGTCTTTTCCCCTCTGTGCTCTTACTCTGCTTGCCTCAGTTCAGTCTCACTCTGCAGGAAGCTGACAAGTCCCAGCTTGTCTAATAAATGCCCTACAAGAGTTAATTAACAGGTACTGAGAGTCTAACAGGGTCGTTGGTTTTATGTTGGGGAAAAGGGAATTGAAATACTTATTTCTGCCATGGTCATTCGAGGTTGAACTTCAGAATTCATGCAATTCCTGATGGCTTTAGCCTCTTGTTTGCTGAATTGTATTCTCAAAGGAAGTTGCAGTGTCCTTTCTCTCCCTATAATAATATAATGCTGTTGAGCACTTCAGGCTCTGGTCTTGAAAAGTGCTGCAGAAGATAAGACACAACATCCTGAACACCTTTCTCCAGAAGGGACCACTTAAGGCTCCCATTCTAAACCTCTTTGTGCTCCATCAGTAGGAAACATGGGCACACATTGCTTTAGAAGTGAAAATGGTTTCTGTCTAACACATGTATGAAGTTGCCTGGAAGAACAGCTTATTCTCTTTGGCACCTTGGAGAAAGGCAAGACCCAGGCACAGAAGTGGGATTGACTGATGGAATTCCTGTTACCTCATCGTAATAAGCTGTGCAAATCACTCTGGCCAAGGTCTATCAGGCTGTTCCAAGGATCATATTCCTAAGAACTCTGCTCTCCCTGCCCTCTGAGTAGGAAGTGCCTGTTGTGCTGTGCCACGTGTGCTGCAGCTGGTTTAGCTGAGCAGCATTTCAAGCTCATCAGCCATGTTGTCACTGATGTTACCAGGAAGGCAAATTCTTTCAGCTTGGGCTGCTCAGTTATTCTCAGAAAAACGTTTTTAAGTGACCTCTGATGCAGCACGTTGTTGGGTGTCTGCTGATGGTTTTTTGTGCATGGCTTCAGTAAGGGGTGCTGCACTTGTTCTGTATCTGAAACCAAGAGGACAAGGACAAGATGAATTAAGACAAATAAAGTTGTTCCCTCACTTTCAGAGTCACTTCTAGACCCCCTGCTTTGCCCCTCCACTCTGGGAGAAGAGAGCAATGATATTTTAAGTAGGAGGAGCATTGTAGTTAATTTAGAAATTTTCTCACTCCTTGTGGCATCAGGTGCTACATTGTAATGGATATAATGGGATAAATCTATACTAAATTTCATTAATTGATTGGATACATTTTTGGAGTCCACAATCAACTGCAGGATTTTCCCCTTAACGGTCCTGAATTTTGTTTTAGAAATTTGAAAACCAGTTTCTGTTTCCTTAATCAGAGGCTATTTTGGAAGCTGATTTTGAAGTTTTGAAGGTCATGCCATGGCCAAATAGTACTGTAGCAGATATGGCTGTTGGTTTATAATCCCCTAGTTTTATTCAAAGTCATGCACACTTTGGGAAGTCCAGCTCTGGTGGATAGGTGTCCTGGCCTTGCTAATAATTTCATTGATGTTGTCAAAGCAATGTTTGCTGCTGGTTCAGCAGACCTGGTTTTCACTCTTGAAAGGTGAAATAAAGCCTTGTTCTCACAATACAGTTCAATTCCTGTTACTGTGCTCTGAGTTTGAAACCTGCGTCTCTGAGCAGCAAATGCCTGATGGCGAATTGTGTAATGTGAGAGCCTGAATCCTCACTTAGGCCTTGCCTATACAATCCCACGTGCATGTGTGAGCTTTGTGTTTACATAAATCTAAAACCATCAAGGATTTATTTTCAAGTTTTTAATTTCCAAGTATTATTGCCCTGATTTTTAAGTGTGGAATCCTAACAAACTCGCTGAGCTGTAGCCCTGCTTTTACTGAAGCCATATTTCACCCCCTAAATATCCAACACTTCCAGGGCCTCACATGAGACTTAAAGATGCTCAGCAGAGTTGAAAGGCAAGCTCATGCTTTTAATAATCTGCAGGCTTTTTTCTGGTCTGTATTTAAGGATAGTGCAAATACTTTCCTACTGGAGCTGCAAGTTGAGGTCGTTTGTTCAAACAACTGCCTTAACAAAATGCTGGCAGAGGAATTCCAGTACCTGTCAAAGCTGCAAGTTAACTCTTCTTTTTTTGTTTACAGGCAAACAGTGGTAGTTCAGAACTGCAAGAAATTATGAGAAGACGGCAAGAAAAAATCAGTGCAGCTGCCACAGATTCAGGTGTGGAGTCCTTTGATGAAGGAAGCAGCCACTAAATGTGTTTCCCCTTTTCTTTAATCCCATTGTCCATAGCATTAAACCATCCAGCTTTGCTTTAGGGAGCAGTGAAGGGGAATGTCTTATTGTATTGTAAATGTAACTAGCCAACATCAAGAAAACTTACAGTAGTCTCCACAGAAGTACCTGCTGCTGGCTTCTCACCATGAAAAATGAACAGATAAGAAACGCAGTGGAGCTTCCTGACAGGTGGAAATATTGGTACATGACTCATTTACACCCAAAGATGAGTCTTGGCTTTATGGAATTAACGTGACAGATAAATTGGGGCACATCTTTGTTGGTGATTCATCTGAGGGAAGCTGAGCCAGCAATAAAAAAGCATTTGAACCCTTCAGTAATAATAAGATTCTGAATCCCATCTCTTGCTGTAGTGTGCAATTATGTCTTTTTGGCTCAGTCTTTCTTGTCAGGCATTTGGCTGCAGGATGTTTACTTAAGTTGTTGACTCCAGCAAATATAGAGGAAATGTTTAGGGAATGAACAGCAGCCCACCATAGACTGAATCTTCCTTGCATCACTCCCAAGATGTTTTATTACTAATGATGCTGTTTATAGCAAAATAATACTCTGTACATTGATTTTATCCGTTATTTCACCTGTGACGAACTATAATATTGCACAAGGAGGAGTAACTAGAGAATAGTAACACAGCCCAGCTCAAAGAGGTGATGAGATCTGCTGTAGCCATGCAACAACTCACAGTACATTTTTTAAAATATAATTGCATTTTTTTGTCTGTAACTTAACCCATGAAAAACAACAGTGTATAACCTCCACTTCTCTGTGTGTTGATCCCAGATATCAGTTTTTCTTTATGTAAAAAGCTTTTGTAATTTCCTTTATAAATGTAATCTTTTGGAAAAGTGGATTCCTGGATGCAAAACAGGGGGAAAAATGGAAAGAGAAACATCCCTTCCAGAAAATGTTATTTTTGAAGATGCAATGATTTTTGTCACAAAATGTTCGGTTTCACATGGTCATGTGATTTTATATATAATATATGTATTATATATAATATATAATGTCACTTAACTTAGACAAATTTAATCATCTAGTTTGATTAAGTTTCATAGTGCCTTTTTCACATGAATCAGCTTAAAGTCTGCAATAAACAGTATTTCTTGTCTGTTAAATTGTTGTATCTTTGTGTCTACAAAGACAGTATTGAAATAAGAAAATAATCTTGATTTTTGCCATTAGTTTGCTTTTCCTCTGCATACAAGGGAAAAAAAAAATCTATTCATTTTTCACAAATGAAAAATTAAAATCTTAATAAAGGTGTTAGTGCCATTTATTGGAAATGTCCTCACAAATATTACTTCTGTGTGGTCGGTTGTGTGTCCATGTATGTTTTTACATTTAATATATATTCTTTATGCCTGTCTGCATAAACATGGCCTTATTCAGAAATGGCTCAAGAAGTGATAAATCCCATTACGTGGAAGTGCAGGAGGAGGAAACTTTTAAAAAGGTCTTTGAAACTCCTATTCAAAAATGAGAGTCTTTTCTCATGGGAAGGATGTCTGATTCCACAAAAAGCACTGTGGTGGTAAGCTGCACCTCTAGTCCCCTGATAATTACCAAAGTAGGAAGCCAATATTCATCCTTTCTGCTGGCTAATTCCAGCATTCAGCATTTGGTTTGCTTTTGCCCAGAAGGAGGCATCAGCTCTGGGACTTGCCAGGCTTTGTGAAGCTTGGCACTCTGAGGTGTCGGAGGGAGAACCCATCTTTCACCTCTGAGAGAACAGAGGGGGCTCCACAGCTGTTTGGGGTTTTTGAAGCTGGGTTTCTGTGTAGCTGCTGCTTACAAAGTGCCAGACAAGTTTTGAACGTGGTCAGTGTGCTCAGAGGCAGCTTGGGAGATATTTGGGGGGAGGAGATCCCTTCCATGCACTGAAGGGATGAGCAGAATCAACCCTTGGGGTCTGGCTGGTTGGTTTGTGTCTTTTTTTTTAATAGTTTCTAAATTAACTACTAATGACTTAACAACCAAGCACTCCTTGAGTTGTATTTGCCCTTTAAACGTGGCTGAACCAACCATTATGATTTCTGTGTTACAGTCTGTGATATCTCAATGGTGTTGAGGCAAGTTATTTCCCCATTTGCTGGAATTTCCTTGGTGGTTTAAAGCACTGCAGGGAGCTTCACCCCTATGCTGTGCAGTTTTTGAATTTTCATTTTGCTGGCAGTTGTAAGAAATCAAAAGGAGATCTCGTTTGGGGTTCCTCAAATGAAAATAAAATGTTTTCTTCAAAATATTCCATGGTTTAAATGAAAACAGTAGTGAAATGCAGTGTTTCATTCAAAATGTTTTCTCTAGGATTTGAGCAGTGAGCGAGGCTTGTTTTTTTATTACTAATATTTTAGAAGGATATGGCTTTGAGAAGGAAACAAAGCAGTTTTTTTAAATGCCTAAATCAGTGTCTTATTAGGCATTTGGTACCAGAGGGAGTAATTTACTATTTTGCTGCCATCAATCTGCCTTTTTAACTGGGTGGAGGGAGGGAGTTTTAGCAGCCTGTGTTCACTCAGCAGTTCTGTGCTTTGAAAGCACAAACCTTCTAACGGCAGCAAGGAGCTTCTTCCCACTTCTTTGGGCTGCTTGTTCCCTTGGGACAGACACCATGGGGAGAGCAAACCACTGAAACCTCCCATTTAATTCAGGAAGAACACTTCTAACCAATATTGATGGGTGCAGCAGTTTACTCACCACCTAGCCATTCATATGGCTTTTCAAATGGCTTTTTCAGATGGTTTAAACATTCAAATGTTAAACAGGGCTTTGCTCAGCCAGACTGTCATCTGTGAGATTATATACATTCTTTTATTTCTCCAAAGCACTGAACTGTATAAAACTTGGTGGTTTGTTGTTTGTTTTTTGGTTTTGAGTGGGGCTGGGAAATAAGTGCATGTATCCGTGACTGATGTGTACAGAAATAAATGGTTCATGAAGCAGTAGACACATCATATCCAAAATGATAATGATAGTCTGAGATGTGCAGAGCTCTCAGTGTTTGTGAACTTCTCTTGGAGGGCTTTGCTGGACAGCAACATCAGTATTTTGATAATTTAAGGGAACAAACAAAAGAATCCATGAACATAAGATGGGAATTCTTTCTAATTATGGAATCTGTAAGTTACAGAATTTTTATTTTAATGTGGGAATGAAGGAATTTTGACTTTTCAGGTCATAGGCAGAGGCAAGCTGTAGCTTGAATACCAGACAGAAGCAAGCTATAGCTTCAATACCAGACCCTGTTCAAGCAGGTATCACCCTTGATTTTCCTGGGCTGCATTTCAAGCATAAAGGAAACATCATTATGAATGGGAGCTCAACTAATTTCAGAGGAGACCAGTTTTTCTATTATGTTTTTTCTCAACTGTCGAGACTGGTGTCTAAACCAGCCCTGTTTAAGGATTGCTTCTGATGCATCAAGAGTATTTGAGGGAATACTTTTGTGCTCAACCTCCCACCTCTGCATAAAAGCACCAACATTATATAAGAGAAGTGCAAATGAGAGGGAATCTGTACTGGGTTCTGTGTTTAAGTATTTCAGACTTTAAATTTCTACTGCAGCTATGTCAACTTTTTGCTAGTAAGTGCCTTTGCCTTGCCTTTATCCTTTTTTTTCAGTTTCTCTGAGTTTCTTTGGTTGCAATTTTGGCCTCTAACTACTTCCTCAGTATTCAGACCAAAATGAGTTTCAGGATATGAGTCTGTGCTTCTAGTCCTTGGTAATATCTGCAGATTAAAAGAGGAGATGAATGAAAATAGGGAGCCTTCCTAGTAGATTCCTAGCCCCCACTGGTGCCCGCCACAGCAGCAGCAAAGCTCAACCCACCCTGCTCCCATCCAAGTCAAGAGCATTGACAACATTATTGACTCACAAGAAGTGGCTGAAATAACAGATTTTGCCTGCCTCAGTGAAGTTACAGTTTTCACACAAGCCCTTAAAAGAGTTAGAAGTGGGAGGGAGGTGGTGGGACACTGTGGTTAATGGAGGGAGGGAAGGGCCATTTTAGAGCATAAGATGATGATGTTGATTATTTGACAGGGGAAATTCTTCTTATTTAGGTGTAGGGAAAAAAACCATTAAGCTGAAATAAAGCACAAGTAAGGCTTCCTGACCTGCTTTTAATCTTTTGGGGAGGTTTGAAGGGAACAGTTCTGAAGACCCAAGGATGTCAGGGCTGACTGCAACAGGATACGCTTGAGAGGCAAAACATTCACACTCACCTCTAAAAACTTCTTACCCTTCTGAGTCCTGTAGTTAAGTTTACTTATTTTCTGCTTCCATGGCAGCAGGCACAGCGTGAGACAAGGAGGAAACCTGTGCTGGTTTCAGTTAATGGTCACTCAGTGCACAGAGCTGCTTTTACAGACACCTGGGTCAGGAGGTGCTGGAAGAGCAGCAGATCAATAGAGAGCATCAGTAGTGGCAGCAGAGCTATGGACATGAAGCCTGTAATTCAAACAATCTATTACCAAACCTGAAGCTTCAGACAGCTTTACTGCTGTGATGACGTGAGAGTTTTATTTTGACAGATGCTGGAAACAATATTAACATGAAGCATGAGTCCAGAAACATTGTTCTCTTGGATTTACTTTGAAGGTGCAGGACAAGGTGAAGCCAAAAGTGTGTCGTGTCAGTTCAGGCTAAAAGCCTCTGCGTGAGTCTTCTAACCACAGAGTTTTCCAGACTCATTTACTGCTTTACTCATGGTTTGAGTGCTGGGCAAGGTGGTTCCCACTGCCATCCTGACATGCCCACGTAGCCAGTTTTGCATACTGTGTGGGGCAGGAAAAGGTATTACTCTGATGGAGTTTTCATTGTAATTGACTTCATCATTAAGAAGCTATTAAAGGAAAAACACGCACCTGCTACTGTGCAAATGGAGGAATTTTTGACACGCATTCAAAAACTCTCTAGTGCGTTCAGGCTGCTCAGGCAGTGTCCTTTGCAACAATGTGATTTTGGCATCTCTGCAGCAATCTTGTACCCTGTCACATTCAGCGAGCTGCTGTTCCAGCCAGCTCGCACTGTGACATCTTGTGGGCACACATGAATGATTTAGAAGTAACCTGCTTACTCTGGTCTGTGATACAGAATAAATGCAGACTCGATGGGCAGTGGCCAGCAGGAGGGAGGAGACAGTAGATGAGAAAGAACATTTGTGGGTTGTTGCTTTTTTTCCCCCACCAGTTCTCTCTAGAGGGATAGGAACATATTTTCTGAGTAAACATGTAGTGAATCTCTGAAATGCACTTTTTAAAAAGCATGGAGGCAAGGTCTAAATGGCCAAGTGCTCATTTATAGTTCTATTTTCTGTTCAGTTTAGGCCAGACAGCTCTTTGCTGTTCCTACTGGAATGACAAGCCCTCCAGCTGAGGCACACCAGGGAAATGAGGGAGAAATCTGCACCACTGAAGCCTTTTTTGTTACCAACTGGCTCCCTGAAACAGGGAGTCATCCATCTTGTACTTGGAGAAACAGCATCCCTGCTCTAGGACAGGATTAGTGGAAACAGTGGAAGTAGCATTAGATGCATGGTAAGAGAAGGAAGGGGAAATGCATATCATACTGTGATCAGAGGTGGGGTCCTGTTTCTTTAGCTCCCCTCACAAGGACCTGTTCTACTGGGGAATTCTGAAGTCTTTGCAGTTTTGCACAATATATATGGGACAGTCTGAAGCAAGTTTTCCACTTTACCAATATCATGATGAAGTAGTTATTTAATTAAATAAGTACAAACCTATTTACCTGCCAATGGAGTAACTTTGGAAGGAAAAAGAAAAAGGAGTACCAGCTGAAGGAGATTATCAGGCTCCTGGAAGCAGCTGAGCTACTGAACTCCACCCTGGTGCCCTGCCAGGGGACAGCAGACCTGGGGTAAGTGAAATAAAAATAAAAAGCGTGTGCAGGTGTGTTTGCTGTTTTGCTGACAGTGACTTCTCCACAGGTAAGCAATCCAGTGTGTTTACTTTCAGTTCAAGTCTGTTTTGTTTACATTGAGTACCATTGCTGCTAACTTCCAATGAGGTGACACAAAGCAACAGGTTACAAAAATGCCATCAAACATCCATTCTGACAGCATCCATGTCACAATACACAATGATGTACCGGAATTATACAAAGACCAAAAAAAATATATATATAGCTAATTATTTTGACTAGAACTGAAACAGACAGCAAAAAGAAAAGAGCCCCCCGCCCTACCCCCAAAGGCCCTGCAGGAATCCATACTGACACTTTGGCAGCCTTGTAGCAACAAATTGATAACCAGCCCTTCACATGCCAAAACCTTGTATTTGCAACATTGTAAATTCCTGGTTCAGGAAAAATAGTTAGGTCTATTAAAGCACTTTTTGTTTTTTTTTTTTTTTTCCTTCCCACCCCTCCAACCTGAACCAGCTTCACGTTTTTACACAGGGTTAATAATTACTAAAAATAATAAATGAGTGAGGGGTATAGGCACCATAGACTGCTCAGAGAGTTAAATGCTATAGTATATATGCTAAGACATCCCAGCTTGAAACTCAGCTGCCCTGTGATTAGATTCATCTAAAACAAGAGCCCGATCAGTGGCATTACTGAAAAGGGTTGGCAAAAAGAGCAATCCCTCTGCTGGATCAGTGGCAGCCCAGTGAAGAACCAAAGCCACCCCTTCTGTCAGTGTCAGCTGCCTGTTTGAGCTCACATTTCTGCTCGTCAGTCCGTTCCTCGGGTCTCGTGCTCCCCCCAGGCCCCACGTACATCAGTGCTGAAAGGAAACAGTCAAATCCATGTACCCAGCAACCCGCCCGCCCTCCCAGCCCCTGTTCACAATCTCCAGATTTCTTCATGTATGTTCATGCCTCGCTATTCACTAATGAGGTATTATTAGATACTAACAATGCCTGCTCTCCTAGGGACGTTAGCACAGACCAGTGACACATGAAGAAAGCTCTTCAGTCAACCATTAAAAAAATATTGCACTTACTTTAACCTTAAGCCCAACCTGCACAGAAAAAAACAAATTATGAAAGAAATTAACCAGAAGTACCGAACAAAACCCCAACACTCTGGAGCAATCTATCTTATGCACACATAGTGTCTTTTCCTTCATGTTGTTTAGTTGAATTTGGTCCAGTATTTAAAAAAAATGTCCAGAAATTAAACAGTTCAAAAGACACCGCAGGCTCGTTAAGGCTTTGTCTCCCCAGTGCTTCAGAAAGGTAAAAGTTTCTTCCCCTCATTGTCCATGTACTGCAAAGCAGTGGTCTCTCGTGGCACAACACCTGCCCATCCAAACCATCAACAGAAAAAAAATCAGAAGCAAGGGAAGATGGGTGTGCTTCATGGTCTCACCTGCAACCAAGCAAACAGAACAGCTCAGAAAGAAGAAAAGGAAATAAATACAGCATTTTTAAGCATTTGTTTTACTGACCCTCCACACAGGCTGGGACTGCAGCCCATCAGTACAAGCAGCTGCGTGCTGGGACTCAGATTAGAGTGAACTACCCAAACATTAGGGACAGTGAGGCAAACTGGGGTTCCTTTACAGGCAGGGGGATGATGCACAAAGAGGTTAATAAAGGCACACAGCAGACACAGCTGGAGGTGCTGCCCTCAGCCCAGCTCTCTACCAGCTGCCTGAGGAGCAGTTTGTGGCAAAGCCTGCAGCTTCCTGGCACACCCAAAAGCGAGTACCAAGGTTCTGGCTGGGTTATTGCTGCCACCTAATGAACCAAAGCTTAGTAGCTTTAAGAGCAGTGACACACGTCCTCACAGCTTGTCCCCACCAGCAAACCTCGTGGTCACAGCCACTTGTTTTGCTCAGGCAGGAGGGGCAGTGGGAAGGCAAGACCGACCCTTCATTTATGCTACTGGTACCAGTTTGAGAGCCTGCTGCTTCCCTGGTTCTATGATTTTATATTTATGCAAAAATTTCCCACTGTTTTATGACAGAGCTGTTTGGTTACCAGCTCGTCCTCCAGCAGAGCATCCCCAAAGCCTCTGCTGGCCTTGGTAACCAGGCAAAATTCTTTTTTGAGAATGACTGAAGATACTGCTCCCTTTAAGCTTTGCAAGGCATGTTAGGACAACTGGCAGGGAATGGTGAGATGGCTCATCAGAGTTCTGGATTCTCTTTCTTTAAACATGAGTGAGCCCATACATCTCACAGTGCTGTGGGAAGGGTAGTGGATTATTTACTGCCAGAGGCTAGATGGATTCTCCCTTAACTCTCCATGGGAACATGAAAGAGGAGTAAGGGAAGCCCCAGACTGCCAGCAAAGCTTCTGGAACGGAGGTGCGAAGCTGTGGGCATGGCCCAGGGCCAGGCTTGCCTGACTTACCACCTGTGACTCTGAACTAGGACTTGCTGACGTTCTCATATATGACATCACTGATGCAGAACTGCTGCTTCTTCTTCTGCCACATCAGCTGCACGCACTGGTGAATAAAAATGTACTGTTCCTAGGAGAAAAGACCAAGTAAGTGGGCATTTTTTTGTACCTCAGAAAGTATGACAAAAACCCAACCAGTGAAAGAGTTTGATAGTTCACAGTAACAGCCTGCACAGCTCCATGTCTCCCACCTCAACCCCTCACAATGCACAGTGAGTTATCAGCTCCCAAAAGAATAGCCCACAATTGTTACAGACAGCAGCTCAGGAAGCACGAAATCCACCTGGCACCATAATCACTTATTAATAACCTGAATGATGACAGAAGAGTTGAATCTGAGGTAAAGTGGATCTACTTTACACGGCCTAAAAAAGAATTAATTCCAAGAAAGGTATCTGAATGCTTTATGTGCAACAAATTGCACCCATGCCACATATTCACCTGAAATATTTTAATGAGGTTCGTGTTCCTTAGAGTTTGACTTCTTTATCAATAAAAAGAAAACCCCTGATTTTGTTCACAGAGTAGTTAATTATTTGGGGAGTAACCAACCTCTGTGCAAGTGACTCTGTGAGTTGGGTCAATCACATGCATCTCTGTATTTCTGGACAGGTTTTTTTGCCACAAGACCATGGTTGTCTTTCGCTTTGGTTATGGACTGGCTCTTCTGAGCATTGTCATCATACAGATTAAACACTGTAATCCAATTTAGAATAAGGTTAATTGATGACTTTTCAATTTCAAAGAGAGAGGAGGCAATCCCTGATGAATCCTGACACTAACTTTTATGTGCACAAGGCACAGGGGCCAAGTGAATCTCAAGCAAAAGCAACTGTTCCAAAATCCTTGCATTTTCCCCCTGTCCCCTGTGGCTTGCTGATGCCAGGAGATACCAGTATGAGTTTGAGTCATGATTCACACCACAGAAGTGTCTGGATTTCCTCACACCCACTGATTTGGAGAGACTGGTTTCAATTCAGGGTATTGCCCATTCTAACCCCCTTTTTGGGCCTGTGCCATTTGTTTTTTTTAAACTGCTCCTTGAGACATTGCCAAGTTTCCAGCATACAAGGCAACGTGAACTCAGGTGAGCTGTCAGTGGTTTCAGATTTTGTAAAGAAAAACTGTTTGGTGGCCCCTGTGACTGAGTGTCAGTGTCACTTAGTGACCTCTGAGGCCTGTGGCTGCAGGAGCTCAGTAACTGCCCTTGACATTAGCCCCAGCCAGGCAATGAGGTTCTCCATGAAAAAAAATGAAATTAAAAAAAACCAAAACACCCTACAAAAACCCACACCACCTCTGGAGTGGCAACAGGTGCACCTGAAATCAATCAGCAAGCAGGATTTTTTTTCCTCTGGTGTTTACATAAAGATCTGCCTTTGGATTAATACAGTGAATTGTGATGAAAAGTGGCAGGTTGGTAGGAATGATTCAGAATGGACTGAAAATTACTTTTTTTCATTTCCAGATGCTAGTTGTGACTGCAGGTTTTCTTCCTCCTCTCCTCTTCCTGCTACCATTTTTTTGCTTTGCTCTGGATTCAACAACCCTTGGCAACAAACGATCTGCCAGACCTAGCCTGAAAACAGTGATGGTGGCACTTCCAGCTGCATGAAGATTGCCAGCTTATACTGTGTCTAACCAAGGAAGAGTATAACAGGCAAGAAATATGAAATCTTTCCCTCATTACTAGGCAAACTGGGAAGGTTTAGATGCGTAAAAGCTTCTGCTTTGAAGAAAGAGTTGGTGATTTTTTTTCCCCCCAGTATATATTGTCTATGTATTTTAGACTTAAAAACAGAAGAAGAACTACCCAGTAGATATTTGGGTTGGGAGAGGGGTGAGGAGAATGTCTGGCAGACTCACAATCCTTTTGTCTGTTTTGCTTGTTTGAAATTCCATTGTGTCATGAGCTCCTATGCTTGGCTGGATGATACCATGATACTTGAACAAGACTGCCTGATACTGATATCATTTCATGAGCCATTAATCCCCTCAGCAAGCCCAACTCTTTTCAGTGTGGTTTGAAAATTTCATATGTTAATCTCTTCTAATGCATTGTTTGCATATTAATCTCACAGAAGGTGAGAATAACTCATTTCCTCTGGAAGAGAGTGAGATGGCAGATTTATTACCAAACCCACCTATGCAGCAGATTAATAATGTGACAATACCACAATGAAGATGAGAACCTGATTGTATCAATTCACAGAGATTCTGTCAATGTTCAGGGGGCACAGCAGCCACCGGACACGAACCTGCTGAGGAGGGGTATGAAATGGGCACAGCAACACTGTCACAGTGCTGAAGTGAGCAGACCTTACCTCTGTCTGCACCATGGACATTCTGTAGGACCTCATGTCCGACACCAGGCCCAGGATATCCACGAACTCATGGTCACGGATGTGCTGCAAGAGCCGATCCAGGGCTATGAATGTTCCCGTCCGCCCCACGCCAGCACTGCAACACACACACACACATGCATCTCATTGCAGGCTCCCCTGCAGGGGTCACACAGCAAAACCAGTGGCACTGCAAACAGCAGGAGTCCTGCAGCTGCAATAATCACATACAACTGATCTGAGGCCAGGCAGGCTGGGTAATCTGTGGGATTTACTGGCACACAACCCATCATCCACTGGTTGGGCAGTGGGTGCACTCACACAGAATGCACACACATGCCCCTCATCCACCTTAGCTGCCTGCTCTTCCTGCTGTCACTGCTCCCCTCACAAACTTCATGAGACCCCTTTAACTCCAGGGGCTGGAGCCAGAGCCACAGAGACCTGCTCAGGAGCAATGAATGCCCAGAGACAGCGGGGTCACACCTGCAGGGCTCAGTTCCAAGGCTCTCCACACTGCAAAGCTCTTGGCTTGTAAAGGCGCAGCACTACTGCAGTTTGTCCTCAAAGGACAAACCACCCAGAAGAGTCTGCACTCCAGGACTTCTGCCTTAGGAGCATGAGACACAAATAGCTACAGAAATCAGCTGAAAATCTTCATTTTCCCCAAAGGGAAGCTTAGCAACTAGAAAAAACACACACTGCTTTCTTTTAGAGATTCTCATGTGTGTAGGATTCTTTGCATTGTAATTTCACATGTGATGTTTAAGTCTGATTTCACTGAGTGTGGCATTGAAGGTTTTACAGTTTCACACAGCATCCCAACACCCTACTGAGGGTAGAAGTGTGTATTTTAGCAAAAGTTGTTTCTTCTCTTTTGTCATACTTTTCCTGAAAGGGCTTGAAAGTATGTGCAGAAACGCTGAACAGTTCATCTCAACACAGCTCAACATAACTGTCACAAACACGTCTCTGTTTTGGCTTTTGTTGCATTAATTTCTCAACTAAGGCGAATACAAAGGAACTTCTGATGTGTTAATTGGACAGATTAACTGATGAATTCATTCTGTGCCTTTTTCAGGGGTTGAGAACGATTGCTGCAGGATACGTTCTTTCTTTGCCCCCCCCACTAATTTTGTAGCATTGTTGCTTTTAATCTATGTGGTCTAAGATGCACAGTGTAGTCTAAAAATACTATCTGAAAATATCCCTCTTTGCTGCTAGAAGCATCCTAACTGAAAAAAAGAAAATGCTACAGCTGTTGCCCAGCTCTCTGGTACTTGCCTTTTTTCTTTCCCAGAACAATTAAGTAGTAAATACAGGGTTTGATTTCATAATATTATATATGAATCTCTCCCCTGGCTTATGAGCACCTTTCTTGATATTAAGACTCAGAGAACAATATTCCTCTATGAATTTCTCCATGAGGTTACAGGGGAGAGCTGCCATAACACCGTAACACCAGAGAGACCCATCTTCAGCCAACAGGTGAGCAGAACCCCAAAATCTCTCCTTCTCATGGCTTCCCAACCTACTTAACATCACACCCCGTGCTTCCCCTTTTCCTGGAAGCATTTACCTGCAGTGTATGACCATGGGGCCTTTAGTCTTTGCTGATTTCTGCCTGACCATCTGCACAAACTGCAGGATGCTCTCGGCAGCGTTGGCTGTGGGGACACCGTGGTCTGGCCAGGCAGTGTAGTTAAAATGCATCACATCTTGCACCTCATCAGCCTGAGGGGAGAAGCAGAACAGCAGCGTTTTCACAGAGCTTTAATCACACTCAGTCACACTGAGGGCTTTTTGTCATTTTGTGGTTCTCATTTTTCCTCCACATACAGCCTAAAAAAGTGAAGCCAGCCAAAAAATTGGCAAGGAGCAAACAGGCTACTTGATTACAAAGTGGGGGGGATATCAGGACATCGTTATCAAATGGGTATGAACTTCCTGTTTCTGTGTTTGGGATTTGCTTTTCTCCCTGTGGTAGTAGCATTTTATTTTGCTTTTGAATCAATAACTGTTGCATTTTTCAACTTTGGGATTTTTTCATCTTTTTATTCCATTCCCTCTACTCTTCTCATTTTGCCACAGATAAAGAACAACACTGTTGGCACACAGTCAAGCCTGGACTCTTGAGAGATTTTCTTTTTAAGTTTTAAAGAAAAAAAACCCAAAAAACAAAAGGGAAGAAAAATCACTAGCAGGGAAACATTTAGGAAAAAACTCATTATGACAAAAAACATTTACAAATGCTAAAAATTCTACTGGCTTTAGATGAAGTAAGATCCTCAACACAACACATAAGTCCAGTGGTGAAATGGGCCAATGGTGAAATGCCAGTGCACAGGTTTTTCCACATCCCCTCCACATCCCTAAACTTTCCTTCGTGAGATGGTGCTGGCAAGGAGCTGATGCAGGAAACAAAGATGTAAAGAAATTCTTGAAAGCATGGAGAGCTTTCATTTGGAAATCACATGCTCTCGTGTGTGTTTCAATACTTCACAGGGAGACATGATTATTGCAGAATTGCCTGTCTGAAAAATAGTTTCAATTCCTACATTGGTATTTTCAAGTTTTGACTAATTTATAGCAAGAAGGTGTGCCTGAGATATAGAAAAGAAGAAATTCACACATTTGTTGTCAGTAATTATTGGTACCACAGAAGTGTCCAGAGCTCTGGTACTACTTTTGCTTTAGCCTTGCGCTTGGTGAGGAATTCAGAGACAACAATTTTAGGGGAAAGTTTTGTGATTCGGTCATTTGCCTGTGTGGAGTGAGAGTCAGGACATTGATCTCTCTTAGGTGTATTCCACTGAATGCCAGAAATGGACAGAGGTTAAAGAAAAGGCTGGACTGAAATCACTCCCTCTGCTTTGGCAGGGCCACGTGAGGCGTTTCACTCACGTAGCTGATTCGGAACCCGCGGTACACCCAGTCCGTGTGCTCCTCCTCGCTCAGCATCTCCACTGTGATATCCCCATATGCAACAGGATCTTCTGTGAAAGGCCAGTAATGGTCACATTTCACCTGAAAGGGAGGGAAATCCTGGCATCTTTGTGTTTATATAAAGATACACATACAGAAAGAAGCACGAGCAAAGGATACAGACCACCAGGTTTAGCAGTGCCTACACCACTGCTCACTTGCTGCTGCAGTAAGAGGCAATTTATCCTGCAGTGACTTCCAGTCTGACCACTCCTATTTAACTGTGGCCATCAGCTGTGTATTAGTTTTCAGAAGGGCAGCTTTAGTGCAGTGAAGATCAGGGAAAGAGTGCCTTTTGTTACTTTTCCTGATGTAATAGGTCTAAATGGAGCAAAACGCTGGGAAAGGAATGTCCCCATAAACCCCCCAAATTATATTCCACATATATCTATTACAACATCAAGGGAAAATACAAAGTGTAAAACTTGTCTTTTATAATTATTTAAACTTAAGAGTGCAGAATCACAGAATGCCTGAGGTTGGAAGGGACCCCTGGAGGTTATCCTGTCCCCCTCCTTCCTCAAGCAGTGTCACCTAGAACCAGCTCTAGACCACGTCTATGTGACTCTGGAATACCTCCAAGGATGGAGACTCCACAAGCTCTGAGCAACCTGTGCCAGTGCTCAGTCCCCCTCATAGCAAGTGTTTCCTGACCTCAGAAGGAATTTAATGTGGATTTTTAATTTGTGCACATCACCTCTTGACCTGCCACTGGGCAGGTCACCACTAAAGGAGTCCCTCGTCTCCATTCCCTCCCCATCAGGTATTTGTACACAGTGACAAGATCCCTGGAGCCTTCTCTTCTCCAGGATGAAGAGTCCCAGCTCTCTCAGTCTCACCTCATGGAAGAGGAGAGGCTTCATCGTAAGGTCAGGGGAGGTAAAAAGGCAGGAAAGGTCAAAGAAGGTCAGGGATTGTCAAAGAAGTTCAAGGAGGGTTGAGGAAGGTTAAAAAAGGTTAGGGAAAGCCAAAGAACATCAAAGCAGGTCAAAGCAGGTCAGGGAAGGTCAAAGGAGGTCAGAGAAGGTCAAGGAAAATCAGGGAAGGTTGAAGGTGGTCAGGGAAAGTTGAAGAATGTGAAAGAAGTTCAGGGAATGTCAAAGTAGGTCAAAGAAAATCAAAAAGGTCAGAAAAGGTACGAAGGGGTCAAAGAAGGTCAGGGAAGGTCAAAAGTTCAAAGAAAGTCAAAGAAGGTCAGGAAAAGTCGAAGAAGGTGCAACAAGTCAGGGAAGGTCCAAGAAGGTCAAGAAAGGACAAAGAAGCTCCAGGAAGGTCAAAGGAGGTCAGGGAACATCGAAGAAGGTCCTGAAATGTGAAGGTAGATGCCATTCCAGGGCTGGTTGTGAGGCTGCCTCATGATCAGAAACAATTCATTCAGCACAAAAGAGCTGTTCTCAGGGTAGTTTCTTTCACACCACATACAAGATCTTGTTACATACCCGTCTTTTCTCATTGCACTGAGTGAGCATGACAATAATTTGTGATTTCTGCTGGAGAACCATCTTCCAAAAATCGTTCCTCGTTTCTGGCAGTGGTCCTTGGGTTGCAATGTATTCCTGGGGTGAATTATAACCCTAAGAGACAAAGAGATAGGTCCTGCTTTACCAACATGCTTACTGCTTCAGAACACGTATTTTTCATATTTTTTTAGCTTGCTCAAGTTCAATTTGTACTTCTAAAAGTGATTTCTAATAAAAAGAATTTTTTTTTTTGTATGTATTTGTGATGACAACTTTTGCTGAATTTTGATGCTCCCCAAGTGTAAGCAATCTAAAATGAAGGACAGAAGATGAAGCTGTTACCATGCAAATCATTTGCCCAGAGAGTAGAAAAGGCAACATTAAAAAAGCAAGTAATAAGAACCCTGAAAGAAAGTTCCAGCTCCTTACAGATTATGCAATTTTAGGGTTTGTTTAGTTACAGATGCCCAATCTGCTCATCC
The DNA here is from genome assembly GCA_026261815.1 of Monarcha castaneiventris obscurior. Classification (NCBI taxonomy): domain Eukaryota; kingdom Metazoa; phylum Chordata; class Aves; order Passeriformes; family Monarchidae; genus Monarcha; species Monarcha castaneiventris. The sequence continues at coordinate 15,222,494 of JAMPIT010000884.1, forward strand.
CAAGCAGTGACTGTGGTGATTTTCAGTCATTGGTGTCAATGAAACAGGATTATATGCAGGTGTTTATGTCACAAGGACTTAAATTAATAAAATATTAATTAGAGTTCTGCTTAAAATAACAGAGAAGATGCTGAGTCAATGCTCTTAACAGTAGCCCAGATGCTTTATATCCATGTATTCCCTCTCCTAGCCCTATGAACATGATTTTAGTTGGAAAGACTCCTCTCTCCTCTTCAAAACCAAGACTGTTATTAAGACTATAATAAAAGACCACAGAATGACCCTTTTGGCATCTGCTATTATCATATTTGCTGAGACTGTATCATCAAAATTGCATTTGGAAAGTTGTTTTATATTCCTAGCAAGAGCAAAACATACATCCAACACACAGCATGATCCCATGCAAATTGGGCAATTTCTGTGCCACCTCAGTATGTGGCTTATAAAATTATTTGCCATTTGGGAGCACTTTCCACAAATGGCTTCCTCCAGACATCCCTGCAAATCAGCTCAATCCAAGTTTTCACACTAACCAGAATTTGCTGCCTGTTTGTCTGCATGGGCCGTGTCTGACCTGAGTGACAAATCCCTGTCAGCACAGGGACACAGATCAGCCCTGGTCTCTGTGCTTGGAGGCAGGGACTCAGTGGAGAGGTGATGGTCAGGAAAAGCCCAGCATTAATACCACATGATTATTTCTCCATGTTTATCCCAGTTTCCATGGTCAGCACTGTGCTGTAAGTAGAGCTAAAGAGATGCAAAGAAGAACTGAATTCTGAAAGGGACTGCTTCTTAAGGTCCTATTATCCACAATCCACGTCACAGAAGTTTCCTGAGTTGTGCACGGTGCTTTTGAATCCTGGAACGTTTTTTCTTTCCTGATTCTCTGTGAGCTCAGGCACTTGCAGTGTGAGTGCTCAGGTTCATGCTCTGGACACAGCAGAGCCAAGGACAGACACTGGGCTCAAGAGCACACACTTGGGCAATGCCACAGTGACAGAGAAGTGGCTCCACTGACTCATCCCAGGGCTCCTCCTTTCTCCACCACGCTCACTCAGCTCTCTCCAGCACAGGCTGGGTCAGTTCCAGCTACAGCAAGACTGCAAAAATGCTCATTTGCCTGTGGCCCACAAGGGAAAGGCCTTTTCCTGCAGGGCTGCTGTGGTGCCCTGCCTCCTCTCCACGCAGAGCAGTGGATATTGCTCTCCTGTGGAGATTGCTCTCCAGTGGATATTGCTGCCACTGAGCCACAGCACAGGGGCCACCAGAGGGGCAAACCTTTGTGGCAGTGGCAAGGAGAAGCCCAAGTGACTGCATGAGCTCAGGGGAGAGTGGAGAGAGCTGATGAGGTTTCAGCCAACTCCCAGTGTCAAAATATTTGGCTACAGCTCTGTGTGCCCTTTTAATTATCCTGAAACCGTGGGTGCTACCCCCAGTAAGTGGCTGCTCTCTGCCAGGTGGAGGGAGGCCCAGGGGAAGCACCAGAGACGAGGCAGAAAGCAGCAGCTCTCCCCACACACCATCTGGGCTGTGTGTGCATTTTGTGCATTTGGAGCGTCTGGCTCAGCCCTTTCTTCCATGTGCAGCAGAAATCTAGAAAAATTTCTCATTTAAAGGTTTATGTTTTACCTCGCTATCTTAAAAGGCCACCGAATCACTTAACTGCCTTAATGAGTTAAATGATAAACTTAATGAGTCTCCTGCTCATTTCCCTACCAGTCCAATCAAAGTTTCACAAAGATTCACAGCTCACCCAGTGCTACTGTGGCAAAATTTTGCCAAAAATCTTCCCCCTCCACCCTTTTTTTTTTTTTCCTTTCTTTTTCTTGGTGGCTGTTCCCTGTAGGCAAAATATTTGGAAGCTGAAGGAGATGCTGAGAACGTGACTGAGCTTCCAGGAGATACTGTGCTATTTTCAAGGGCCGTGCTCTGACTGGTGTGCAGGACACTGAAGTCCACACTGACCAGACCTCTGTACTCACAGGGATGTAGTTGGCATTAATGTAGTCAGATCCCTCTTCTTCATTCATTGAGACTAACCGGACACGGCTAAAATCATCTGTAAAAGGAAAAAGAAAATGAGAAAAAACTGCCTCTCAAATATGGCACTTATCTCTAGGCAAGACTTGGCAAAATTTAAATTAGTCCTATAGAAATGGCAAAAAATATCTATTAAAATACTGTAAAATTTAAAATCTTAAATGTTAAAAAAAATCTATTAAAAAATAGAAAATTTAGCAAGAGAGCAACGTGTGCTTCAGCAAACACTACATGGACACACCATCACTACTGCTCTGCAAACACCCCCTCCAAGTGCTGACCCTTTGGGCTCCCTTAGGTTTCATTAAAATCATAAGAGAAATACAGTAATGCTACTCAGTAGCGTAAAAGACCTTATGTTCCTCACCTCCAAACTCCTGCCATGATAAACATTTCCAGGAAGCTACATCTATTCAAAGCTAACAAAAAACATCTCTTGCCTGGTTCTCTGTAAGAGCAGGATTGTAGAAAAGGCTTTTTATCAGTCTTAGAAAATCCCCTGATTCTCCAATTTTCCCATTAAAACTCCTCTTTCCCTCTCTAGGGATTTTAGCAGGATTTAGTGCGTGTTGAACTTACATGGCAGGATATTTGTGTAGCGATTTTTGCAGCGATTCATGGGGAGATCAGCAGCAAAGTGGGGTATGTCAAGCCCAATCAGTTTTAGCTCCTGAGATAACAGAAAGGAAAATGCCAAGGTCAGCCTCAAAAACACTCGCAGAATAATTCTTTGTGAAGTGATTACTTGTGGCAGGTAGCAGACAGAAAATGCTCATAAATCACTTTATAAATTGACAGCAGGAGTGAACTGATTTTCCTTATTTGATGCCTCTGAGTTGGGCTCCAAGCAGCTGGAGAGCAGTGCTGGGGTTTGTCCTCCTGATGTTCCAACACGTGGCTGCCATCCCTGCTGTGAGTGGGAACTGCTCCTCTCTACCCATGCCCAATTAGCCAAAACACTGCCACATCAGCAGCTTGCAAAGTTATTTCTGTGGTGGTCATCTGCCCCCCTTAAAGGGGCTCCTTCACCTCCTCAAGTGGCTTTCAGTCTTGGGGGAATGCTTGGAAGATCTTTCTAGTCATTATCTTCAGTAGTTACATACAATATGTGGTGCATCAGAGGAATCTGCTGGCAGGGAGGGATCATGGCAACACCCTCAGAGCCCTCCCCGCTGCCTTTCCATGTTTAAATCTTTGGGAAACAGCCATAGGATAGGGATGGGGTTTAGTTTTATACTACTAAGCTCACTTTAAATTCTGGGTAATTAAGAAAATGCACATGAACTTGTCTTAGAGAAATCTCCTCGCTCTTAAAGAGATTTCTAATGCTACTTCCTCATTTCAACGCTTCCTCTCAAATTAAGGGCATTAAATATATAAAACAGAGCCTAAATTTAATTTAAATTTAAAAGCCTAAATTTAATTCAGGTTGCCAGCATGTCCTAAACTTAAAGCAAGTGTGTTTTTTCTGGCAATTAGCTCAAAGTGAATGTGATGAGCCACTCCAATCACGTTTACTAAATGCAGGCTTTAACACCAAACACCACCAAGCTCCACTTCTTAATTCTGCAGAAGAGGAAGTGAAGCTGGCCTGCCCAGCAACACCACACATCGACCAACACAGAGCACCCAGCAGCACGCCATGCAGACTCAGCATCTTGGAAAAGCTCATCTGGGCATGGCAGGCAGCAGGGCAGAACCCTCAGAGATTTACCTCAAACTGCAGAGAAAATTTATAATCTGAATCTTTGGCCATATCCTTGATGTATCCATCAAAATCGTCCAACTGGACAGGGCTTTAAAAGAAAAATACACAGAAATTAAGTTAAAACCCCAATTTTTTTAGTACCTTTCATTTCTTTCCCCCAGAATACCATCAAGTCATAAATATCTGCTTGCAACTGTTAATGCTAGAAAGAAATAAGGATGAACCTGGTGGTTCAGGGCCACCAAATGGTGGGTGTATTGCCCATTCCTTGTATCATAATGGCTCCAGAAAGAGAGGCTGGGGGCTGCTGGCCCCTCTGGATGCCTCAGTGGGGCAGTGCTGATGATAGGAAGCACCCTGCTCTGGAGGCTGGGCTTGTTGTACCCACAGGCAGCCACTGTTCTGAGGGGCCCATGCACCCCTCCTGTGATCAATCACTGCCCCCTGAACTGCTTTTACAGGTGGGTATGCCCCCAAGGGCTTTGCTCAGGCACCAAAACTGATTTCATATTTAGGCTTTGATTGTTTTTTACAAGTTCCATCTAAAAAAATTCTCCTAAACCAGCACTTTGGCTGTCACTGCCCTGCCCGCTTTCTCTGCTGGCTTTGAGAGCTACACACATTTGTCAATAGAAGTCAAACTCTCTTCCCAGAGAGATGGTGGCTAAAAAAGGTGGTGTATAACTATACAAAACCATGGAGAGCTTCAGCAGGTATGAATTAGCCTTGATTTAGTGACTCCCACCTTTCCACACTTTTTTTGCCAGGTGAGATCTATCTGTTAGTCAGGCACAGCCCCTGAACATAACGCAGAAATAATTAGGCTGGCGCTCTGAGTAACGAAACACAGGTAAACAGCTTCCCTCACCTAATTATCATACTCTAATTTACAAGCTACTGAAGCATGTACACAGCAATCTTCTCATTTACTTTGAGGCAATATGCCCAAAGGAACCTGTCTTATCACCACTTAATTACTCCTGTTTACCAGCTAGCATTAATGATCTAATGTTCTAGCAACAACTGTAATGAGAGCCCTATGTCAAGAGGGAAATATCACTACAAACAAATGCATCCCAGTTTTTTCACCATTTGCAATTTTTAACTAAGGATAAACTCTGTTGAAATCACTAAGTCGGATAATTGATCTTCTCCCTGATGACTAATTTTATGTGTTTTACTACAATCTGTTGAGCAGAATTGCTTTTGTCCAATTATTGTTTGTTTTCTGCCTTCACATATCTCTCTTGGGATAGGTCTACCAAGAAGTTTTCTGTATCTGTAACTGCAATACCACTATGCCATGTAATCCATAATGCATATTTAGTCTAAGACTTATTCCTTTAAATACCAAAGAAGTTACATACTTGGTCAGCTTTCTCTTCTTCAATCCATTTTTACTCCTGTAAAAAAAAAAAGGAAGGGTTTTTCATTCATTAAGCTATTGTACAACCTTTATTCAAAGACAGTACTGATTTAAGAATGTGTATTTTTTCATCATACTCCAGAGGAGACTGGTGATAATAACTTGGGCAATATTAAGCTGATAGCAGCATTCCTGTCGACCCCAATGGGATTCACATCCCATCCTGGGGCTCGGAGAATGACCTGCCAGTGAAAAGGAAAATCTGTGCTCAGCAAAAGCAACGGGTTCCCCATAAATCCTGACCCACTGGCTTTGGGTAGGCTGGGGCTGAGTCCCCAGGGCCTGAGCCCAGCTGATCCTGGAAACTGGATGTCAACACTAGAGAGCAACCAGGAATGAGACGCTTCTGTCGGGTAAAGGCACAAGACCACCACTTGCAAATTCAAGAAAAGGTGAAGGAAAAAAGCAAGGGCCTGTGTCATAACCTGCCTATGATGATAAATGAAGACAATGGCAAATATCCTACTGACCTCAGCAGGACTCAAGCTTAAACCTTAGATAATTTAATTGACTTTTAACAGCTGGAGATAATGGTGCCAGTCATGTAAAACAATGATTTATAAGTGATATAGTTCACTAGCGACAGCTGTGAGCAGGTTTTTGAGTGTCTTAAGCAGTAAAACCCAAAGGACTGGACTTAAGAACTGCCCTACACCAACTATCACCACATGGTTTTTTGGAGGGGGATTTGTCTCCATTTTGTGGTTACCACAAAGCAGTTAAGCAAACAGTAAGATTTAATACATAGAGCAAGCACCCTGGAATAACTTGGCTAGAGGTCTAAAAATACTGATCTCCTCTCTTCAGTCAGCCACACAGCACAAATAGATTCTTGCTTACTCAGAAAGAAGTTTAGTAGGGTCAATTTTTAATTCCTGGGCATTAAACAATATCTGTTCATTTTTCACATTATAATGATGCTATTTTAAATTTCATGGTGATATGAAAATTGTTCCTAGATCACTTGGTTCACAGCTTCAATTAGTAAATTAAAGGAGAAGACTTTTAAATTCCAAATAATGAAAATATACAGAAGAAATATTAAAAAGTGGAGTATTTTTCTTTTTCCACCCTGTTAAGTTTAGAAGTTATATTAAAAAAAACAAGAAAGGATTACTTTCCAAAATTAAGTTTTACAACATGTTTAGTTTCTGGAGCAGCCACAACTTGTAGTAATTTTCTTATTTTATCAAGGTACATTTCCATTTAGATGAGGAGCTTTGCCTGCAGAATTAACAAGAGCTACAGCAATACCAGCTTTATATTAATGTGGAGATTAAATATTACAAACCTCTTCAGCCTATCATGTTATCTGTACATTCATATGTACTGTACACATAAACTCATAGTATTTATTTTCCATCCTCAAAGACGTTTTTTCCAATGAAATCTTAAAGTTAATTCCACTAAATTATTCAACACATCTCTATCCCCTGCGACTTGGTAAACCTTTTAATGTCAGGCACATAAGAATTAATTTGAAAAGGAAAAAAATACCTAAATGCTCTTTATGATGGGAATGCTTCTAAGAACGCTTCTCCAAGGAACACTTCAAGAGGCAATAAAACAAATGATTGACATACATTTCTCAGCAAGAATTTCGTGTGCTTTGATAGTCTCAAGAGGCCTTTGTTTCTTAGCATTGCAATTGTTTCCTGAATGTTCATAAATATTTTAAACCAACTTGTGTGCAAAACAAAGACATTTGAAACATTAGCTGGTGTTTCATCTGTTATTCCATTTACTCTACAGATTAAAATACAAAGAGAGGGATTAATCTCATCTCATTCCACTTCAGCTCCTGTAAACTTAATCATCTAGACTAAAACAGGTACAAGAGGAAACCTCTGAAGAAAGATACGCATCTGGAAAGGTGAGCTAATGCATAATAAAAGAAAAAAGGCAGAGGGGCAAAAGAAGATGACAACTCTTTTTGCAGCAGTGCCATCGACAGTGGCCACCCTGGGCTTCTTGATCATCAGAGAGCTAAGAGAGATCAGTGTGACCTCCAAAATAATGATCACCTGCTTGCCTGACCCTCTGGCACCACGCAGCTCCAGAGTTAGCTGAGTTTACACCACACAAGTTCCAAGTCAACGCAACAGGAACCTTGGAGAGGTGGGGGAAACTCCCACGTGCTCTTCAGTGGGGTGTGTGTGGAGAACGTGCTTTTGTTTCCCCCAGAGAAGAAATGGACCTTTCTTTATTTACATAAACACGCTCATTTCTAGGCCCACTGAAAATTCGGATGGGTTTTTCTACAGACCCACTGTAACTCGAGGAATATCAGTCTCAAAAATCCCTATGCTGAAGATGTTGATGTGTGCCTGCCACGGCTTTGGTGCTGCATGGTAAGGCCAGGGAAAATCCTTGGGAAAGAAAATCTTAACCTCAGTACCACCTTTTTTGTAAAACCCTCTAACCTGGACTCAAGACCATCAGGAACTTAAGTTTCTTTATAGGAATTAAGCATTTTTGGATCATAATTATAATTATTTGTTAAATGGTTTGTAAAACAGTTCTGCTTCTAAGTAGACGAGTGGCTTTGTCAGGTATTTTCAAAAAAACAATCAGCTGTTTACTAAGTCCTTATAAATTATTTACAGACTAAAGCATTAAATTTACACACATATACAATGAGAGGTGCTCACAGTGACCCTATTTTTACTCTTTGGGACTCCTAATTGTATTGACTGTCAGTGAACTGGCTGTTTCAAAAGCAGAACTTTTACTGATGTCAGGAGAGCATAAAGAGCACCTTTAAAAAACAGAACTATTTGACATCACACACCAAACAGGTGGGGCACGATCAAGCAGCAGCAGAAGTCAGTGCCAGGCAATGAACATGTAAATAACCAGGACAGAAGAAGCCAGGACTTATAATGAAGCAGCAAAAATTGCAAAGACAGCAATGAGATGGATACGATGACAACTGTAAGATTAGCTTTTTAATACCAAAATGGGTTGGAGCATAAACAGACAAACCAGATGAAGCAGGGTAGCAAATACTTTGATACCCACATCCTCGCCAGTCCATGTTCTAGCACAAGGAAATTAAATCTTCAAAAGCTTTGACCCGTTTGAAAACAAAGGTATCACACATTTTTCATGTAATAGAAATTCACATTGTTTACACACTGCATATGGAAAAACAAGTAAATCACTTACCAAGGATTAATATAAAATGCCAAAAGATAATCAGTCCAAAGGCATGAGGGTAGCAGAGTTAGGAAAGCAAATACACTTCTACGCCTGTGAGCATTAATAAATAACATACATAAAGATGAAAAAGTGAGGAGAGTTAGTAAGACAAACAGAAATCAGGAGATCAGCAAATTCTATTTTAAAAATCAGCTTAAGCCATAAATCCTACTTCTTACTTACTTCCTAAGAATATTATTAGCATCCCTAGAATTTTTACTCTCAACCTGACACCCGCTGCAGGATTTTCAGCTATCTGACACAAAATTCTATCTGGTCAAAATAAGTATCTCTTATCATATTGATTCAGGCCTGTTATTCTCAATTTTCAGAGAGTGAAATGGGTAGGAAAATAACATCGACAGACTTCCAGCCATTGCATAGGTGGTATTAAGCCTATTTTCTGATGTTCTGAGATACTCAGTACTGACATGGTTTGTTTTTATCACATACAGCCACGATAATCTCCCACATTTGTTCCTGCAAGTGATCCTGTGGATATCAGAAGATCTATATCAGAGATAAATTCAGATGCTTCCAATATCTCTTAATATCCTCTACTGAGTCAGATTTCCCAAGACATCCATATAACATTTTGCAGAGTGCTTTAATTTCCCTCCTAGGTTTTCATCTAAACATTGCTCGAACAGTTCTTCTGTGGTTTGTATAACTACTCACAGCAGATTTTACTGTGGCGAAAGGAAATACGAGTACAGAATCATTCTAAACTTCTGTATTTTCAAGTTGTTCACCAGCTTCTGCTGTGCATTAATTCAGGAAACCCACTCAGGCCTGTTCTACCTATTGGTGAAATGGGCTTCAGGTACTTCACAAATATGAAAAACTCACGAAACTTAAACTTGGCTCCTCCAGTAGAAGGATTTTTTTTTAGCCAAATACACCCTCAGTGTGCTTTTTCCCCATCAGAAAATCTGCTGCCTCAAAAGTGATACCATCCTTCTGCAGCTGTTCTAAAGAGGAACCACAAAGCTAAATTTACTTGTTCAGTACTCTTGGCTCTTATGAAGCTGCTAGATACTGTTTTCCCTGATAAATGTCATGTCAAATGTCATCATATCTAATCTCAATTTTCCAACCAGTGAGGAAATCTGCTGCCCATGCAGTGAAAACTCCAAGTTATGCTTTAGTGAGCTTTGCTGCTGTAGAGGAAAGGGGCAGTGCAGATGCTGCAGGGCTCCTTCCCCAGGCATTGGTAGGGACTGTGTGGGTCAGCCAGAAGCAAGAGCCCTTTCTGGTTAATCATGTACCACAACAACTGCAGAATCAGAGCCCTAAGGCTCATTTGTTGTTTGAGTTTCTATGGGACTCGACTGAGGATGAAATTTGGTTTTCCATGAACAGATCTCTGGTGCCACAGAGGTTTCCATCAGGCTCAGAAGAGAGAAGTGATGATGTTGCTGGAATACTTCCCTTCCCTTTGAGAATCTCCACGTGAGGCTTTTACTTCCTCTTGCCTACAGAGGCAGAAGGAATTATCCAAGCCTGGGCTTCTTTCCTCGTCATTCCTCACAGGAATTTTCCACGTTTTATCAAATCACAGGCCAACAAACTTGCAAACTGATTTATATTCACAGACTAGCAGCTCTGGCAGCTAAACCAATTGATTTAATTCAACATACTAAAAATTTGGAATTGTCCAATAAATACAATACTGTTTTTCTGCAATTATGCAGTCTTTCACATCCTGCTCAGGTGTACTGAAGAACTTAAGTAAAAGAAAAATGCAGAGATTGCTCAAATCCTGAAAACTCTGCTGAGCTGAGCTTCCCTTAGGAATTAGTGGATATGCCCATAGCTCCCTTACTAGATCCCTGGAATGAGCCCAAGCAAAAAGGATTTTTAAATCCTGTCTGTCTTTAGGGCCACATTTCCCACCTGGCTGTCTTGATGGATTGCAAATCTGGTCTTGACATTAGACAACAGAGGCACACAGGACAACTCTCAGAGAAGTAAGGACCATAAGATAAGGACACACTGTCTTCACTTACAAAAAATTTGTGGAGATACTAAGCAGGAATGCTTTCCTCAGTTCATATTTTTATAACTTATGTAAGTATACATATATGCATATACACACACACATACATATGTACTAAATCAAGCAACAAGAACCTTCACTTTTACATCCAAACCTGTTAATTCCCTCCCCATAAAAAAAACCCAAAACTTTTATGATTTTTATAACATCTGTTGCTAGTTTAGCAATTTCATTCAAGCTTGGCTATTTAATTAACGTGAGTGTTAGATCTTCTGCCTTTTTGCCATTACTACAGTCCAAGCAAGAGAAGCTGAGGGATGGTTTCATTTGCACTGCATACAGCTGGCTGCCATTAAAGCAAAACCAAGCAAGTGAATCTTGTTTAATATCCAGTTAATTAGCAGCACAGTGAGATATTGACGAGATTTGCTGGGCTTGTTAGTTCAGTTTGCAGGCTTATTAGCAAAAGGCTTGTTGTGGTGCAGTGTCAATCCATTTAATCCCAGCTTTGCTGGCAGGCTGTGGCCTGTGAGATCATGGAAGCAGCTCCCTGTGCACCAACTTTTCTTTCCAACTTCTCAGCTGTCAGCAAAGCTGACCACGGGTGTAAAACCAAGGCCCATATTTTATTCATCTGACCTACTGGAATGGGGCTGATGTCATGCTTTTAAATATCTGTGTTTGGACTTGCCTTGAGAGGGGGGAAGTTTTTGCAGAGATTGCTAACAACAGAACAGTAAACCTTGGGTCTGTCATTACCACTCATCTGATTCTCAAAACAGGAATGGAAATGACCACATTGGTGCCAGTCAGGTAGCTCTCAGAGCCTTTTACTTCTATAGAAGTTAATCCTACAGACTTTCTTTGTTCAAATACTTCTCTTCAGCTGATGGTGACAGTGATGATTTAGAGTCCACAGTCAGTGCCTGCAACTCTTGCAGGTGATTTTCCAGACTAGCAAGGTATGTTTAGGGGGGGGGTTTTGTTATTTTTTTCAACAGCACTGAACATTAAGTTACAGTATATACTTGAGTTGGATTGTCCTTATCTTGTAACGCAAGGGAACATTCATTAATGGCACTGCATGAAGACAGTTGGTAATTAGTCAAAGCTTACTCCTGGATGTAAATATATGGAAGTGCTAATGAGTTTATAGATCAAGTTTCTGCAGTTGTGTTATTTTAGGAAATATGTCTGTAAGAGAAAAGAAGAAAAATATCCTCCCAAAACACATCTACCCAACTTGGCTGACATGTATGTACATCACTGCCTACTAAAAATAGCAGGTGACAGAATGCATGTCTTCAGTCATCCCTCAAGAAATAAAACACATTCAAGGGATAAAATACTAAATTAACAAGCATAGCAGTTTTATCCTAAAGAGGGACAGCAATGACATAAAAAAAAAGCACTTGAAGATTACAAGAAAACATTTGCCAAAAAGCAGAGATGGGGAAAAACATAAGCTTTGCTTCAAACACTCACCAGTTATAGGGGAGCTTTCCATCTCTCTCTAAAGATGCAAAATTCACAAAGGTTCCAGCCCCACACTCCCTGTTCCAGGAAGAATATTAGGTAAAAAGTTACTATTTTTGGATTCCAACACTTGCAAAGAGCTTGATTTAACAGAGAACTCTTGGAGTTGCAGGGAAGTGCTGAACACTCACATCTGTGACTAGGTCTGAGATAATCTGTAATAAACATAACTAAACATGATTGTACAAAAACAATAAACATTCAACACCACCTGAGATCAAATTACCTAAAAATGCTTCAAAAGAATGAAATTCTCAAATGAACCTTATCTTCTGTCCAGATTTGTGCTTTCCATAGCCTGGCACTAGCAATGGTTTCTGGCCTCAGTACACATGTTAAATATTTACCTTTCTATACTAAATATTCACTGTTCCAACTCTAAGGAGAAGGTGTTTAATCGTGTCCTTTTTACAGGATAATTATAGGTAATTTTGAGTTAAGAAAATAACTGCAGGGAAAAGAAAAAAACAATCCTGAATAACATTCTAGTAGTGACAAGTCCATTATTTTCAGCTATGAATTATAAACTTGACTACTTCCTTGATTTAAGCAAACAATTGCTTGCAGCTTCTTACTGGATTTATTTTTTAAATTTCCTTCTGGGCTGTTTATCTTCTGTGGCTAGAAGCAGTGATGAAGAGAAAAAGCTTTGGGCTGGCTGCACAGCAAATAAACAGGAAAGAGAATTAATTTAGCTGGGATTTTTGCAGAGCTAGTTACATGTAAAAGGAACAAACCACATAATGTTTTCTTGAAAAGATAACCTGAAAACTGTGTGTGATGTGGTCATCTGTTGCATGGAATAGCCAAGCCACAGCACACCAAATGCAGCATCTGCTAGGTTATTAAGTGCATGATTTTTTACATTAGTTTTTATTTTTACATAAAGTAATTTCCTTTCTTGACATAGTACAGTAAATTAATACGAAATATATTACATAGATTATAAAATGACCAAGAATCTGTGACACCTTCAAAACCAGTAAGTAAACCAAATATCTAGGGTTTGGGGAAACTTCCACAGCTCACATAGGCCATAGCAACCCACACTGAAGTGAACTGTAGCAGGTAAGATCTCCTAGAAAAGGAAATTGAATTTCAATATTCAGGCACAAATCATTGGTGCAGACTGGCTAATGGTGAGAGACTCTCTAGAAAATGTTATCTGTTGATATGGAAAAATCTGTTCCAAGCCATATCAAAGACTTGCAAAGCATCTCGATGTCGGGCTCATGGCCAGCTGCCTCAGATCCTAATTATCATTTTTGTTCCTGACACAACCCATTTGTAATAAGTGATTGCACTCCTTACGGACTCAGTGCTGCAGAGCTCAAAATGAGACAGAGGCTTGTAAATCAGGTCAAGAGTGAAAGCAGATAGAAGAAGATGTGCTACCCCTCAACAGCAGCAAAGCAACTCTTTTGAACACACCCTGTTCACAAGCCTCTTAAGTAACACCCACATACAAAGCACTCCCAGCTGAAACTTTGGACAGGATGTGTTTGTTGGTGTCTGAATTTTTTTTCTTTTTTGGTAATTAGCATAAATCTGGACTTACCTGGCCATTTGTAGGTGTTTTCTCCTGAGCACAACGAGAGTCACCAGCAGCAGCCCAATCAGGAGGATACTCAGGATGGCCAGCACAGAGATTACCACTACATTGGGGTTCATCTCAGTGACTGTGCATACAGAAAATGGCTCTCAGTTATTCAGACAGTTTTGTTTTGTTTTTCCCTGAGTTTTGATAAAGCTATTTTTTAAAACTTATCTCAAAGAGCCTGGAGTGTTAGAGAGAGAAAAATCTACCACAGGAGATAAAGTAAGAGTTTGAGTAGCTATAGATAAAGCAAGAGTTTGAGTAGCTATTGCTCTTAGGAAATTTCTTTGGGGAAATGACTTCACTCTGGAATTTTTGCTAAACTTTGGCCTATTCTGATTTATTATTTTTTTCCTTTTTAGCTGACATTTATAACACAAGGAAAATTATGGAGGCAATACGAAATTCAGATATTCATCACCGGCTACGTCTCCAAAGCACATTTCCACTCTGAAATTGTTCTTCAACAATAATCAATACTTTTTCTAACCCAGAAGCAAAATAATAAGCTAGGGCTTTGTAATATGCTGGGTTGAAATTGCTTAATTCCTCTGGAAAATGACATGCCCAAGGATCCTCCATCAGAAGCCTTTTGGCTGTGATGATGAAGATCATGCAGAGGCCTTTCCTCTCTCTCACTTCTTTGCTGAATGCAGAAAACCTTAACAGCTTATGAAAGTGATTTTCCTCTTGTTTGGGCTTGGCTGAGAAACATTTTTCTCCATAAATATCATCAAGCAGTACCCTGATGTTTAGTATTGACACCACAAACTACGCCCCTGATTTCTAAAACCCAGCAACAGAACTGAGGCCCTGTTTTACATTCTTCCAAGTCAACCCCTTAGTGGGGCCTTTCCTAAAGACCTTCCAAAGTTGCTCCCCCATCCCATCCCACCCACACACCTGGCAGCCTTTCCATAATACAAACAATCCCTGGGGCCAGCATTACAAAGTGCAGCTTTAGAAAGCAAGGGGAAACAGATGCAGCTGGGTGAGGAAGAAGAAAGCAGGGAAGTGCTGCTTACCCATGGTGGAAACTGCAATGAAAGTGGGGATACTGGGGCTGTTGTGGCTGAAGGTGGTCACGCTGCAGTTGTAGGAAGTGGCAGGGGTTAGGCTGGAAATGGTCACGACATGTGAAGAGACGGTGACAGGTTCCTACAGACACGGGGAAAAACCACACAGGAGTTTGTCTCTCCCATAAATGCAAGACCACAAATCAGTGTTCCAAATATTTGACAGGTGAAGTCAGGTCTGGTGAAAGCAATCAGCACTTTGAAACACAGGAAAGGTAACCAAGGCCTCCTCAACAGGCAGATAGTCTGGCAGAAAAGGGAGAGGAACGGGGGTGAATACAGCAGCAAGAACATCCCAGAGCACTCCAGGGACCCCAGAGCCTTTTGGGGAGGGAGGGACAGGTGCCCCACAGTGGGCTGGTCAGGCACGTGCTTGGTAGGGGAAGAACTGTGACACCTCCAGGGCTGGGCACAGCTCATGGGCTCTGGTCACCAAGCCACACAGGTAGGAGGAAAACAAAGCTATTCTTATTCAAAGAACAGCCAGGGCAGTCACAATCTCTGCCATGAACAAAACCACAATGCTGATTTGAATGCAGGTCATCATCTCTGCCTCTGAGGCAGCTCCTCTGGATATGAGGGCCTGGGAGCCCTTTTCAGTGGCCAAGGTGAAGAGCAAAGCTAGAGCAAAGCCTTTTGGTAATAATTATGATCCAACACCCTACACCTCAGTTTTTCTAGCTGGCAGAAACTATATAACATATTTATACAATGTGTTAATTACTCTCACCCTTGTGAACACTTTTGTGGATTTTAAATGCTGACAGAGCAAGAGAAAACAAACACAACAAGAACAACACATGACTTAAAGAACAAGATCCTTAAGGCCCTCGATTTTCTGGACCATCCAGCAGAACCAGGGGTGGGTTACAGCTGAAAAATACAGACACTGAGCCAGTGGTTCAGAAGGGAAAGAAAAAGTTTTATGAATGAACTCACTCCAGATGCGGAATGCAAGATACTGTGACAAGTCCCAAGCACTGGATATTTGCAAGAGCCTGTTGTCAGTCATGGCCTAATTCTAGGCTCCTGCTGCAGAGCAATTCTGAGGTACATTATGCAGATGAAATTACATGCATATGAGTGTAAAGGAGGAGACTTTTACTGCCTGAGCTGAAAGGAGGAGCCACACTTTGGCAATTGGACTTGGTTGGATGTTTCCATTTTCCCTTCTGGGAAATTTAAATTAGTCAACTCAAATCCAAAATGTTCAAAATCAGAAAGCTGTTACTTTTCATGTCACTGATTTAAAGATGCAGGAAAGGGCCAAAAATGTTCACGTAATTAGCATGGAAAATCACAAAGAATTTTCACCAGTCTGCTTGGAAAGCATCCCTTTCTACAGTTCAGAAAGGAGCCCTTCCCGGTTTTTCATGGAGACAGAAAGGAGAGTGATGAATCTAATGAGGAGTGAGCTGACGATCTCTGTGCATTATCCAGTGCCAGATGTTCACGTCAACAAATGAGACACCCACTGAAGCATCTGCCAAATGATGCAGTCTTTTCCTGATGTTCTTAAAACAGATCTGCTCTGAACTGAAGTTGCAAATCCTGTGGTACTTTCCTTGCCTGATTTCATCACTATGTTGAATCTCTGGTAAGTGATGATAATGACTTTACGACCTTTGCTATTCAGTGTGAAAAAGCAGATGTGGAATCGAAACTACACAAGAGATTAAAGTGCATTTAAACATTTTTTTTTCCTTTTGTCATTGTCTGTCTCAATTTAAAAAGAATATTAAATAATTCAGACTGATCTTCCATAGGATTAAAGAGTGTGCAAGTCTCTTGTGGTAATCAGTGGTTTTAAGTAGGTAATTTTTCACTTCTTTCTGAATGATTCCCCAGTATGTGTCACAGTCCCCATAAGAGAATAATGTTTTGTGGCATGTAATCAGAGTGATTCATTATACCATCAGCTAAAGCACAAAGTAAACCTCACATGTTGCACAGCATTGAATGTCAAGGAATTAAAACTATTACTGCTCTCTGTTTTTCACTGAACAGCATTACCAATTTAAATACTCCTATATTCAAGTGGCCTCTGAGCACAGGTACCT
The DNA here is from genome assembly GCA_026261815.1 of Monarcha castaneiventris obscurior. NCBI lineage: Eukaryota > Metazoa > Chordata > Aves > Passeriformes > Monarchidae > Monarcha > Monarcha castaneiventris. The sequence continues at coordinate 15,239,137 of JAMPIT010000884.1, forward strand.
GACTGGACAGAGAGAAAAGGAGGTTCATTTGTGAGGCTCAGAAGGTGGGTCTTGAAGAAAACACCCTGAGATAAAATGCATGAGAAGCAGCCACATTTGCATGAAGGTACTGTGTGAATAGCAAGGGAGCTCCTACTGAACTTCAGTTAACAGATCTTAAAACCAGGAATAAAGTATTCCAGAAATAATTAGATATTGTATAAGAGATCTCATGGCATCTAAATATGTTTGTTTTTCCAATTCCTTATGAAGCTACCAGATGATTTTTGCCTTCCTGCTCACTGTCATTCCCTTAGTTTTGTGGCCTGTTAGGTTTTGCACAGTGTATCAGAGACATTTCCATGTGCAGCCAAACACTGGCACTGCTGGATGCATGTAGCTTCTCTCCATCCAGTTATATAATCTCATCAGTAAGATAAAAGTCAACCTTAATATTGCAAAACAATGAAATATTTTAGTATTTGAAGTGTAGCTTTAGTAGTTTAGCTTTTAAAGTTTAATTCTGAACCACCTGATCACATCTGGTACAAAATGTCATTGGGCTTTACATGCACGTGCCAAGGAGCAGACACCAAACCAGGAAGGTTCAGGGCCCAGTCTCAGGTTCAGAGATGAAAAGTGGACACCAAAGAAGAGACACATACCTGGACTTTGGTTTCCTGGCCAGATCCAGCCTGCTGGCAGTAGACTTCAAAGAAATCAGCTACTCCTTCTTCCACCCACAGCAGAGTCACAGAGGTCTGAGTCTTGTTGACAGCAAACAGTGATTTTGGAGGGGCTGGCTCTAGTGTAAGAGAAAAATTTCCTTTCATTAAGCTTATCTTTAAGTTTCCAGACAACTGAGAAAAATGAAAAAATTGAAAGCAATGCCTGATGCCCTTCTATCTTTCATTTCCTTCAGATAAAGTCTACCAATGTAAATCCTCTCATGATGACAAACTACCACTGTAAAATGGGAAGATGATGAAGTGTGTTGGTTTTTCTTCTCTATTTAAACCGTTCTCTGTTTGGACAGATGGATAATTACTTCACTTCCCTTTTCAGCAGAGCCCTTGTTTGAGGATGATCAGTGGATTCTATTAATAGAACAATGTTAGCAGAAACTCTTTCAGAGAAAATGACTGTCCACCTGTTAGCAATGCATTTGGCCTGAGAAAGCTTTTCTTCACAAGGTCTGCCCAGGAGACTATAAAGAAGCAGCTTCCCACAAATGAAGGCTGCTTAGGTTCATTTAATTGCAGCAGAGGAAATGTTTAGCCAATTACCAGTTAAAAAAAAAACTTGTAGGGTTTTTCCCCTCCTCTGGCTGACATTTAAGGGCCACTGGAACTGTGCTCACTTCTATGAGCTGTAGGAATGCAGAAGTCCAGATCTCCAGAGGTCCTCAACTTACTGCTTTGATTTTCATTGCTTTTGTGCTGGATGAACTGACAATGGGCAAGCAAACACAAGAGTCTGTGGAGCAGGGGACAACCCTGTGACAGGAGTGACAGATGGAGGGTCTCCTGGGAGTGATGGCATCAGAGTCCAGTGAAACATGGATGGGCTCTGCACTCAGCAGCCCTGGCCCCATGTCCAGCAGCCTGGCTGCTGCCTCCAGGGCCATCTCCCTGCCTGTGGAGCCCTGTGGAGGTCACCCCTCACTGTAACCACACCCAAACCAACCCGGGGAATGGAAAGCACAGAACAGCAGGGGAGACCTTGGGGGCCAGGAGAGGAGCAAACAGCCTAGGCATAGTGTAAAGATGAGAGATACGTTTTCTCTCAGTATTTTTTAAACACCAAGGTTTAAACCTGATTTTCAGCCTGATGACTTCACATGACAGGTACTGGCAATCCCTAGCTTTGCACACCTCAGGCTTCCTGGGCTCTTCTGCTTTGCCTTCAGAGACTGTGAAGTTTGGGTTGTACATTTCTGAGCTATTCCACACGGTTTTCAGATTTCCTATTCTGAGAATGTTTAATTAAAGCTGTAATTCTCAAACAATGGCCCAATTTCAGGATTCTGACAGACTGCATACAATGGGTGATGCACAAGAACATTTTGAATTTATTTTTTTTCCTTTCACAAATAATTTGTTATTCTCATTCTGTGAGATGCTGTCACAGGAACCTTGGCACAAGGGACTTGCTCAAGTAGTTATAGACATTTTGGAGATGTGTCTGATCCTGAAACAATCAGATCTGTGTTCTGAGGTTGGAGTCTGCCCAAGCCTTATTGAATTATGGAAAGAGCTGGGCAGGGACTGAGGCACATTCACGTGTGTCACGGGGCTTGCAGTGTACATATTGTCCCAGTGCTACACAGGAAAGTGTCCCTCTCCCATAATTACACCCATATATCTGCTCTTGGACTCAGAAACACTTTCCATCCCTCACTCCAGGTAAAAAAAGGGCCTCAATTAAAATACGAGTTTTGCATTTGGGCAGCAACCCAAGCAAATCCTCCTTTTGCCTCCAGCAAATGGCTTGATTTTTCTGCAGGTGGAAAGCTGCCAGGATGAAGCAAACATCATGGAGGGAAGAACATTTGGCAGGAATGCTTAAGTGACTGCCAAGTGCTGAGTCGTCTATCACTTAAGAGTCAGTTTCCACTACTGCTAATTACAACTCCCATTGCTCCCCTCAGAAACAGAGAGAAGGAGAACCTCTGGCAAAATATCCCCACTTTTGTCTATTCAAAGTTCAAACATCATAAGGAAAAAAAAATCAAACTCAACCCAACAAAAAACCCCACACCCAGAAGTCTAGAAAGGACTTCTCAAAATGGAATTCATTCCACCTTGTCTTTGTTGTCACTGAAAGGCAAAATACCCAAGTTCAATAGGAGTGCCTGTCCACAAGGAAAGAACAGGAAGATGCAACCATGCTGCAGGGTGTACAACATGAATGAGGCCTGTGGATCTGCCTGGAAGATAAAGCTAGCTGATATTTTGAAGCACCACCCTAAAAGATTTGGACAATGGTTACAACGGGGGGTTATACTCACCCTCACACATTCACCCACTCAGTCACGGTAACAAATACACAAAAAAACTGCACAGACACGAGGCATGGGGAAAACAGTGGATATGATTTGCACAGAGAAGAGAAAATTCATGGAATTTGTCTACATCTTTCAAACACTGCCTTTGGTAAGAAGACCTGCAAGAACTTGAGACTGTTGCATCTGTACTGTTTGCCTCAGCACTGTCTAAGAGATGTGAGTAAGAGCTCTGAGAAACATAAATGGACAATGGTTGTTTCAAGACCTCTAATCCAATTAGAAATTATAGAGTCCTTTAAATTCACTTCTCTCACAGTGACTCACAAAAGGATTATTATTCATGTAGAGAGGATAATCCGGTTTGAAATTACGAACTCTTCCTTACCCACCTTCTCAGTGGAGTTAACGCCTCTAAAAGCAGTTTGGCACACTTGGAAATTTCAGAGTTTTGGGTACCTAATGCTCAACAATCCACATACATTCAAAAGAGAACTAAAATTTCTTAAGGTACAATGGTGCAGTACCCAGTCTCCCTCCCAAGTAAAGAAAGATATTAGGTAGAAAGCTATATTTGAAACTCTTACATTAAGAATCAAGATCTCGAGTTTCCTTTTGTTTCTATGAGTATATTACATATATTTCTCTTAAAATGAAGCTGGGTTCCACATTCGTGAATCTGACTGTTTTTATAAAGAGTGCTATCATTAATTCATATTTAAGGGTAAGTTTTTGGTGTTGGAAGACTTTGCAGATATCCAGGGAGAGAGGAGTCTTCAGGAGACAGGAAAGCAGACCAAGTGACAGAGAGACCTACAGACAGGCTTGTCAGAAACAGAAAGGAAGAAAGGAAGGTTCTGCTTCTTATTGAAAAGGTCATCTGTGAAGCCTGAGTTGCCACTCTCAAAACCTACACGTGTTCAAGACCTTAGAGAAACAACGATGAAGTTGTTCTCTCAGCAAGGCACTAAGTGATTTCCATTCTACCACTTACAGTCAAATTTTGCCACTCTTGCTCCTCTTGAGAAAAACCATTTTAGGAGAGTATCCTCACACACAGGAATGAGACAATCTTCACAGCAAGGTGAGGTGAAAATTACAGCTTTGCAAAAGAAATGGGGTCACAGGTACATAACTCTGAAATAAGGAAGGTGCTGCATCTGCTGACAGAGTTACTTTACAGTCAAACGAGTGGAGTGAGTTAATCATTTACAAACAAGCATTTCTTACCCAATTTCACAAGTTGGGGCACGGAAGTGTTGCTGCCTCTTTCAGTACAAGCAGTCACTGAGAGGTTGTAAATGTCCCCTGGAGGCAAGCTCAGCACTGCAGTCATCACGTTGCGTGTTACCTGAACAATCGAGAGACAGCGGCTTAAAGATGATGCAAACCCTACAACTGCCTCGTAAAATTAACCTGGGCACCCAAAATGCTACAAAGAAAGTCCTGTGCATCACAGCAGATGTCTTCTGTGTGCTCCAGACTTGTGACATCAATCAGCTCCCACCAATAACAACCACGAAAGCAGAAGAGCACAATGCAAAAAGAAGACAATTTTAGGCTGCACTTTCTACATGCCCAGTGAAAATTTAAGGAAAAAAGAAAATCTCCCTCACAGCACCGAGAGCATCTAGATTTTTCAAGTTGTGCAAAGTGCTAAACAAGCCCTGGACCTGAGTATATTTCAATTTTAGAGGAATTTAAAACAGGTCAGACACCTCAAAGAAGAGCATACAAGCCATGTGTAGGCAAGTCTTTATATATCCTACAAACCCGAAAATTAAATCCATTTGGGCAAGCCTAACACCTCTTGGAGACCTGTTGATTTGACAATAGATCTCAGGGTCTGACTTCAATCATCTGCAAATTCGAAATCAGATCCAAAACTGAGCTGAGTCACAAGACTGAGAACAACTTCTCCCTTTTATTTTAGAGTAATCTCCCCATTTCTCCAGAGCCACAGAGAAGATGTGAATGTGATGCAGAACTCAGAGCACACTGTTCTCAGAGCACTTGGAGACTACCTACAAAAGCCACATTCAGGAATCTCATGCTGGTTTTCACAGTCACTTAATTCTCAGGCTGAAGCTTTCAGATGCAAGAGAAACTGACAGCTCTGAATCAAGACTAAGAGGGCTTTGCACAAAATTTTCATCACTTCTCTAAAAACTGACCAGCTTCTGTGGAGTCTTGGGAAATACACAAGGAGCAGGAAGAAAAAGTCAGCATTGTCTGACAGTGTTACCTATTTATTTCAGTAATGGCACAAGAAAAACAACTATAATAACAGTCATAATAAACCATATTATGAGATTAAAATACAGTATGACTTTAGAAGGGAACAGTTTCTGAAAGTGACTAACAGAGCTTAGGAGAACGCATATACCCTGATGCCAGCAAGCGTGTACCCATCTTTACCCATATGAATAGAACTATAAAAGTTAGCTATAAATAGTTTTTTTCCAAATTTTCCTAAAGAATACCCTCTGGGTTCCTTTGTCTTACAAGGAACGTAAGGACAAACATTTGTAAAGACATCCCCAAAGCTTTAAAGTTTTATTTGCAGATATACTATATTGTAGATACCCTCTACTTTTAATCTTCTGTTTAATCTAAAATTACATATTCAGTTTTGCTTTTAATTTATTTAACTTTTCATATTAAATGTTTACTTTATATTTATTTAATCTACAATTTTCATATTCAGTGAAGTTGGATGGTAGAGAAATCAGATTTTGACTGAAAGAATAATAACCTTACAGAAAACATGAAGAGAAGAGATGGGTATTATTTTTCAAATTTTTTTGGAATTCAGTTGATAGAATATTTTGTTTGTAGGACAAAAATTAAAATCTAGTTTTCTTCCTTGTTTGAAATAAGGATCCAAATCCTGAAAGTTCCTGCTGCACAGAAAGGTCATCAGTTCTCCTAATCAAGTAATTAGACTCAAGCTGCAACAAGCTCCAGATGGGTGCACTCTTGCAGCCACAAGGCATCCAGTGGAAGCTAGGATGCTCCACATAAATCCAAATGAGAATTGCTGATGAATTTGCACTTCTGCTGAAAATACACTTCCAATTCAGCTTCTGCTAAGTCTTAAGTGGAAGGGAAAACTTTCCCTTGAAAAAGACAGGGTACTTTTTCCCTGTCAATGACTGAAAGATAACAGCGGTGTAAAGTCAGTGGCAGGCTGTATGAAACTCCACTGCTGGCCCCACACCATCCTGCCCTGCACTGCTCCACCCCTACTCCCAACACTTCTCACTCTGTGCCCAGGGCCTGACTTTAATGACTTTAATCCATGATTGGAACCAGCAGATTTCTTTTTCTAAGCCGTTTTTCAAAGTGTTCAAGAGGATGTACCAAGAGGGCACCTTAGCCTCTAGCAAGTTTTCTAAGTGCACCATTCTGGGGTAAATCCTCATCCCATCAGTTAGTAGAACTTGTATTCAAACACAAAATGAAGAACATAGAATTTATGAGGATAAAGTCAGAAAATGGGAAGCGACAGTACTTGAACAAACTAAAAAAAACCTCAGCCAGTAGTTTACTCTGTTTGTTAACAAATAAAAATGGAAAATACCATATCTGTATATAACAATACTCTTTATATTTTACTGTCTGATGCTGAGTTTTTAAGCTCTTTTTAAATTACCTAAATTATCAACACTTGCACTGGATCACTACAGAAACAATTTGTCCACTGGCTCTTTTGAGAGTTCAAGTCTTTGGAAGTGCATGCAGTGAAATAACTTTTAACTACTCAGGCTTCTACCAAACTTGCTGAAACTTTCGAATACAAAGTTATCAATTCAGTAAAACCAAAAACCTGCCAAAAAAAAAAAAAAAGAAAATCCCAGAGAAATGAACACCACCCACCTTCCACACTGATACTTACGCTCTTCTTGATTTTCTTCTTTCCTTCTGCAATGACCATCCAGTGCAGCATCCTGGAATGAGAAAGGTCAGGACCATCTCCTCCATAGGTCCAGGTGACGTACAAAAGGTGGTTGTAATACTCTACCGAGGTAATTTTGGGTGCCACTGGTGCTGAAGGAAGAAGGCAAGCGTGTTACAGACAGGGTCTAACACAGCTGATTAGCAAATCCAGTGATTAACTTCTGCCCAAGGATACTGTCATGAAGAGAATATCACAAAGCTAGCAGAAAAGTATCAGTAAAAGCTACTGCATTTGAGCACGAGCTGAAAGATATGAAAGCCATCATTTAACCTGGGAGATAATCAGAACAAAAATACACTTCTTTTTGCAATCTTTTGTAAGTGAAATTCAAATTCAAGTTAAAAGCCTCAGATGTTGCTTCACTCACTGTGTTACTGAACTGAAAAGAAGTAATGAATTGTTACATTGAGTCATTTTGATAGGTTTTCCATAGGAAAAAAACAACATTTCACTGAGTTTGCATCTTTCTAGGAGGAAAAGTCCAAAACCTGCAGTTTTCCAAAGAACAACTTTTGAGTGAGAAGTTATGACCACCTTTGTTCCCAGAGTGGAAGGGAAGAAGAAAGGGCCCCACCATAACCCCTTCAGCCTGTTAGGAGGCTTTTTGGCTCTGGAGCTGCCAGCAAGTCCTTGGCTCTCTGTGCAGCCCAGGAGTCACTCACACTGGAAAAGACCTTTAAGACTGAGATCAATCACTGCCACATCCACCTCCAATCCATGTCCCTCAGCACCACATCCACGTGTCTTTCAAATACCCCCAGGGACTGTGACTCAGCCACCTTCCCTGGTTGGGTCTCTCATCAGCTGTGACCTGCAGGAAGATAGCAACCTCCAGAACAACTCACCTCCTCCTAAAATTGGTATTTGAGATGAGGATTCCCTCTGGGAGGGGCCTCTCCATTCTCAGCAGAGGCAGCATAGCTGGCCAGCTCACCTTGATTGCCTAATTCAGAGGTGCAGGACCCCAGAGAGGAGTTAAATTGAGTGGAGACCCAAAAGTGAAAGTCAGTGATCAGTGAAGCTCTCAACCGCCTCCCAAAGAGATATGGGTGGGATAACCTGGATACAACAGGTAAAGGTATGAATCTCTGTGGATTCTGGAGGAGGGGAAAGTGGTATGAACTGGCTGGTCTTGCTCTGCACAAGCCCTGTTGTGTCCAGTGTGCTCGTGCCAAGGCAGGTCAGATGAGCTGCCCGACGAGGGGACCCTCCCCAGGAGCAGAGCCCTGGATGCCAGCACAGCCGTGGGTGACAGGGAATGCAGGGTGGCCTCGGAGCTCGGGTCTCTTCCAAGGGGCCACAAGATGTCACTGCTGCTTTCACGAAGGCTCCTTCGACTTTGGCAACGAGTCGTTTGTTAGTGAACAGATTTACTGAAGTAATCACCGAGGAAGGCAGCAAATGCAATGCACAGACAATTTAGAACCATTTAGAAACGTTTAGTAAGACTGTTCTACCAAATTAATCTTGAAAATGTCCTTTTATGCTGTTGAGTTGAAGCAGCCTGATTTAGTATAAAATCTTGAAAGCAGTGTTTCTTTTAATTTTAGAGCTCCCAGTCCATCCCTGTGCATGGACTGGTATTCCTTGCAACTTAAGGCCATGACTGACATGAGTCTCACACACGAATAATGATTTCCCCCTGTACCTTGTTATTGATGGTATGCTTCCATGACAGTGGAAGTCCAGGATGTGTCAAATGAGACCAAGGGCCAGGGCTTGTGTGACCCACTCCCCCAGCACAAGCTGAGTGGCACAGAGAGGCGGTGGGAAGTCACAGCCCACTGCTGACCTGGTCAGAAGCCACAGCTGGAAGCACCCACAGGACCAAAAGGGAGCACATGTGGTGGCAGTGACCAACCCAAGAGCCTGTTTTTCTCACTCCTTTTGCTTCTCCAAAGATAAAAGCATCCTCGTTGTAAAAAAGTAAATGCTGATGGTCTAAAGAGCCTTTGCTCATGATTGTTTTAAATCCAGATGTTTACAGCAGGTGGCATTAAAAACTCGCTTAGTCACCACAGCAACACTGGCAGCACCACGATCTCTCTCTGAGTAAAACAAGTGTGCAACTGCTGCTGCAGGAGCTGAGAGAACAAATGCTGCTTCTGGTAAGTCTCTTGGATCCCCCAAATCTTCCCCATGCTCCTGGGGACATCTCCCCAGTTGCTGTGGGAGAGAGCCACATCTCATCATTCCAAGTCCTGCAGTTCAGTCAAGCCCCAGCCTCGCTACAGGCTCCCCAGGAGCAGTGGGATGCTGTGTTAGGGAAGTGGTTTGCCTGCTCTGAGCTTTCTGCAGGCTGCCTTCTCAAACTCCCAGATGATCCTTCTACTCTGTTGTTAAAACTCAAGCTTATGCTCCAGGTGTAGAGGTTGGCTCTCCAGATATACACAGAAGAACTGACAGATGGGGTACTGTCAAGGCTACAAAACCTCCACTCCAGTATTTTTAAAATGCAGGGCTTCTTGGTGGGTTTTTTTGGTTTGTTTTAATTCCTGGCAACCTGTGCAGGGGAGGTGGCATTGTTCAAAATGATGCAGAAAGGGACCAAGTGCTCCACAAAACCATCTGCTCTCTCTCTGGGAGGAAAGAGGCAGAGGGTGAGAAAGAACTCTCAGTCCCCTGGTAACTTCAAGCTGTGAAAAGGCAGCACCTACATTTCAAACAAACATTTCAAACCTGCAGACATGACAAACTGGCAAGGCACTTCCTCACAAGCTAGCCTGACTGCAGTTCTGGCAGAGCTGAAGAGATTGTAAGTAACAAGGCAATCAGGGGACAGGAGTGCGTGTAATGGTCACATTCACTGGTGACCATCTATTGATAAGGGCTTGCAATTCGACCAAATCAGCTTTCTTTGTTAGGACTCTTCTCTTCAAATCACAGTGTGATTTTAATAGCTCATTGCTACTCAACGTTTTCATCAATACTCTGACAGTAAAAGCAGCATTGATGAACCATGCAAGCAACATGGCAACTGGCACAGGAGTGCAGGGCTTGGACAGGGCTGAGCTTTGAAATACTGCCCCTGGCACTGGGCCTGCTCAAACAAAGTGCATTGCAAAGTGCCAGGGGCAAAGTTGGGGCTGCTGGAAGAAGGCACGTAGACAACACCTCCCAAATGATAAATTCTGTCAGGAGCCATAAAACAGAAGTAAATCAACACAGAGGTCCAGTGTGATGATGCAGGAAATGCAATCGCCTAGATGCACACACAGGAGAGCTCTGAATAGGGAGCTGATGGTGCCTCTATAGGAGTATTCAGCAGGCTGGTATTACACCTTCAGTTTTTATGTACTTTAGTAAAGACAGTAAAAACTAGAGAGGGCAGAGTGGGGAAAAAAACTGACATGAGTAAACACCTAAAAGTGAGAGCACCTGAAGAGTTCAATGAAAGCAATTTATTAACAGAAAAAACAAACTAAATTCTGTATAGAGAGAGGAAAAAAAAAGCTTTGTGTCTCTTCAATCAGCAAGATAAAAGTGCAACAAGAATTTTGGACTGGATATTAAAACCAGAAAAATTCAGATCAGAAACACAGGGTGTAAAGCTTTGACAACAAGAGAACTATCCATTGATACAACATTCCAGTTGGATATTTTCACTAAAGACCAGATGACCTTCTCTAAGAGAGGTTTTGCCAATCACAAATGGATGATTTCTGATTTCTGATTTCATCTGCACCTGCTAGTTAAGAAGTTGATCCATTTTTCATTTAGGAGCAGTAGCAGGCTTTCCTGTCATCATACAGACATCTAGATTGGTACTGATGACAGATTGTATTTTAGAAGACCCTTAATCTCCCTCATTTCAGCTGCAGGTTTCTGGAGCTACAATACTGAAGAGAGTATCCCACTGGAACATTTCCACTCTTAAAATGCTGAACCTGGTACCCACATCAGTTGGAAAAGACATTTCTTCCCTCATACAGCAACCAACCAGCTGGAAAATTGCTTCCTTACAGTGCTACAGAAAAGCTGATTGATGCCAAAGGACAACGAACATCCCTGGAGACCCTTCATGAGGCTACAGTGGGTGGTAGGAGTTTCTGATATGCTGGAGAAGTGCCAGAATTTGTCAGCAGTGCAGCCTGGGATCAGATATCTCAGCATGGGAGGGTTCCTGTTGACTTCAGTGGAGCTAGAACTTAACCTTCTGATGACTCTTCTGTCATGGCTCTCTCAGGCACAGGCACTGTATAAATCATCATTAGAAATGGGTCTTATTCAGTAGCTTTTTCAGGTACATTCTCAGACTCTCACCAAACAAAATATGGGGCTAAGCTAGTGTCTGCTTTGGAGTGAGTGGCTGGGATATTATAGCCTGATTTTCCCTGTAATTTGAATCCTACAGATGGAAAAGAAGAGCAAGGCATACTTCATTGCCTCTCGCAGTAAAACCCAAATTATTTGCTGCTTTCAAGCACCTAAACTTCAGCAAGGTGAATTAAACAGTGACACTTAAAAGCAAAATGATTCAATGGAGAACTCTGACTTTGGCCTAACCAGCCTGGATGCTGGGAACACATGGCAAGGTCCTAACAGGGCCCTCTTCATGCTGGCCCCTCTGTGGCTGATCTGTTGGACATGTTGAAGATTCAAATCCAAAGAACCTGCCAGGAGATGCCAGAGTGTGTTAAACCCATGGCTGGGCCCGAGTGGAAGAGGGAAATCCATGTGGTTATATCAGCTCACCTGGCTCGGTGCTGCACAAGTCACGCTCTGACCTGTGGATTACTGGGAGGGACACAGAGGAGGAAAAAACATTTGGAAATGTTGCAGCTAAATGAAAAAGTGTTTCAAAATATTAAGAAACCTCAGAATTCAGGTTTACTTATTTACCTATTAACTTCTCCATGTGTCAAACATAATGGTGTGGTAAAAGTTGAGCAGGACCACAGGCCCTCCCTGGAGCCATGCATTTAGCTGATGGAGGAGTGGAACAGAGCAACCAAGCACTGTGCTTGGCATAGGAAAATTTTATATTCATGCTTATTTACAGCAGTCCTCAGAGACTTAAAAACAGAATAATAAAAAACCAAACACCAAAACCAAATAAAACAAACAAAAAAACCCACTTAGCTGATAAATATCCTAACTTGCAACTGTCTGTAGGTGAAACACACACCCAGCTCAGACCTTCTCAGTGCCTCTGCCCCCGGGAGCATTCTCACAGCGTTTTCAGCTGGCTGGTTACCTGTTATGAAGCTGATGGTGGAGCTGTCACAGCAGCTCAGCTCTGGGTCCCCCCAGGTCACCATGGTGACCCGGAAATTGTAATACCAAGCAGGCAGCAGGTTGGCTATTCTCTGTAAAGGGACAAAACACAAAGAGCAGCTCAGGAGAGAACTCACCAGCATGAGGCAGGACTTGTGAAATACAACAGGATTTATCAATCTAGCGCCCACGCTCGTTTTTCTGAGCCCCCATTCCTTACTTCAGTGGAAATCTCTGACATTTGGCCTTTCAATGTACTAAAAAATCTGTGCAGGGGCAGCAAACACAGTTGTGATGGCTCTGCTGCTCATCCACATCCACCTGGTCTCAGGTTCTCCTCGCCACGGAATCTCTAAAGGATTTCCAGGGTGGCAAGAGCCATTCACACAGAGCAATCTTCCATCACAATTCCAGTGTGATGCAGGCAATATATTTAACTGGAAAATGTACGTGTTTCTGGTTTGATTAAATGGGGTTTGAGGATAAATTAGAAGCAACATTTTTGTCTCAGATATTGTCACTTTAAAAGATGTATTTTTTTCCAATTTTCAAAGTGTATTTCATTTTCTATTATCATTTATTATAAATGGAATATGAATGAAACATAAATGACTTATGAGACATAAATTATATATGTAAATATAAATGAGATATAAATGAAGTATAAAAAGCAATATGTTTTGTATTATAATATTGCGTGTGATATTAAAGTTAAAATTCAAATTCCTCCACTGACAGCACAGAACATTTAAGATATTTATGTTTAAATGAAAAGCCTTATGGTGTTTTTAACATTCAAAATAAAAGCAAATTGAATATAATGAACAACTTCAACAATGTAGAAGTTGCTATTTTTACAGATCCCTGTTGTTTGCAGTGGCCTTTTTTCTCCAGATACTACAAGGCAATGCAAATATAGGGGGTGTGATCTGTTCTTTTCATGGTTTTTGGAAGAAGTTGTATCCACATTGACACCAAAACCTTGAAGATGCTTGGACTTCTTCTGACGTGCCCCTGGTGTAATACTGGAAATACCAACATCACTTTGACAATTTTCACCTAAGTTGCAGAGCACAAAAGGAATGAAGCAACTGAACAGAGCAAAAAGAAAAATTCAGCTCCAAAGGTTCTTGTCAAATGTTAACCCTCCAGCAAATAATACTTGATTATTTCATGCTGTTGGAGACATTGATTCTTGATTCTTCTCATGGCTGCTTCAGAATACACCACTCAGAAATGTCAGCAGATCATAGGGATCACAGTGGGATTCTGGAGCACCACTAGAGAACCCAACCGAAAGTTCACCAGTACCTACCTGTACATTAAATGCCACAACAGAAGAACAGGGAAACATTCTTTTCCTAATTCAGGCTTACCCTTTAAAATTATCCTTGAAGATATGCTGACTTTAGCTGCTACACAGCACTGTTGCATTTCAGACTGAAAACCAGACAAAGGAATTCCAACTTGGCTTCCCTGAGCAGGATTTGCAACAGTAAGGGACAACATCATCTCCTTTTCTAATGAACTACATTAACTCTGGACGACAGCTCTATTTCTTGGATGACTTAGATCACTCAGCTATTCATCTATTTGTGCTGAGTCATGATTACAAGGTATTAATTACTAGTTTGGTAAGTTATTTTTGTTTTTAATTTCCCTGGAGATTTATGTGCTAAATTTATAGTCACATACCCAATTACAGGAAAGCCGTTGTAGCCAAAATGACTCCACAAATGGTATTATGCAAATCAATTACAGTAAATCACCGTGGCTCTCACCAGCAGCACAAGTTATTGCTATCTTTTTTGCATACTCATAACTTTCTGAACAACTAATTTCAGCTGGAATTGCTTTCTGTCTCACACTACAGCAAAGTCTGAATAAAATCTGTTCACCTTCTCCAGGAAATAATGGAAAAGAGGAGGAAAATTTTACTTTTTATCTGCAAAGACGCCTGTGAGTATATGTGTGAGTGTGTTCTTGTAGAGACCAGTGTTCACCTAGTTAAAACGCTGGCCTAAGATCTTGCAGCTTCAGAAATGTGAAGGCTGTTTTCACAAAAACCTCTCCCCAGCTAAGGCTTCCAGATGGCACACTGAGAGACCAGCCTGCAAGCCCCAGATCCATACCATCAATATTAATTATGTAGATAAGGCTTTGGACTGCACCCCCTGAGGAGATGATGGAACTTTTAAAGCCTTGACTGACAAACTGACCCACAAACTGAAGCTGCCTCTGGACTTGCTGAACAACAACAAAAGAAGAGGCTCAATCTCCTGTCTCACTGCTCTGCTTGAGATTCAGCATGGTTCAGCTGGCATTGCCTTACTTCAGAACAGAAAATGCCTCTAGCACCCTGGCCATTTTCTCTGCTTTGCTGGGGTAAAAAGTGCTAGGCTTAAAGGCATATATCCATATTCATGGGGAAAAGAAAGGCTGGGAAAAGAAGTGTCACAAGGTGCCAGGGCCACACAGGCATGCGAAAGCAAGTCAGGAATGGTCACTGTACCACAGAGGCAGTCAAGGAGACAGTTGCTGCTATTTCATAGTAGGTTGTCCACTCCGATGTCATCGTCGATGGGTTGAAGTAGAACATTTCTACAACATATTTCCTGAACACCCCAAGGAAAGGTCTGTTCCAGCTCAGAACCACAGCAGTCGGTCCCAGAGGGTAAAGCGTCAGATCCTTTATTCCAGTGGGCACTATAAAGCAGAAATTATGGTTAGCAATGTGCATGTGTTAGCAGCTGCACTTTATTTTAAAATGGTATCGTTCCTTAATCAAGTCCTACCTATTTCTGGGTTTTTTTCTCAACTTTAATTCCCAAGAACTTCCTGGTCACAAGCGGTTGAATACCATTTTTTAAGCATTTGTTCTCCAGTTTAAAACCACTTTTTCAGAAGTGGCTATGGACCACTTGATGTTGGCTGCTTAGCTTGGGACAAAGTACAGGCCTTGCTTTTTTCATAAATGGAGGGTTCCATTCTACTCTAAAAATCAGGATGCTTAGGAGGTATTTCAAGATGCTCAAAAACAAAAGCATCAAAAGCCAGAGCACTGTAAGAAAGGAAAGTTTTCATCTCTAGCCCTCCTTCCCTGGGGAACCTAAAGGTTCTGTCATGTATTGCTATTCTTGCCTCACAGACAGTGACACTGAGAAAGAGGAGTCAAGTGATTTGAAGAATGTCACGGAAGGGTCAACTTCTGCAACCTGTATGGTCTGGAAAGCAATTATTCTTCGTGGCTTCACTGAGGCCACTTAAATAAGGGCTTAGTGCTGACATTTGCCAGGGTTGCAGAGCCCCAGCTATTGCACACCGGGTCAGAACCTAGACCAGCACCCAGATTACTTCAGCCCATGTTAGCACATGATTGCCTTTGCCTTTATAAATCATGTACCACGTCCTTGCTTTGCTTTCTCCACACTGCTAATTCTCACCCCGTGAAAAGGAGCCTTAGGATAAACATGGGGAGAACTGAATACTTTTTAAAGTGCATTTTATTTTATTTGAGTTTCCTTCATCATTAGCCACCACTGGTAAGTTCTCAGAACAATTTGTTCTTCAGTTCTATAATTTTAGTATCAAATTCAATAACCTGTTATGAAAACTCATAGGACTGGTGTTTTACTGCATAAAAACAGTCCCTTTATAATAAGAAAGCTATGAGATGTTCTGTTTAGAAACTGATTGCCATTTTGAGTTTTGTAAGAAACTTTTATGGTTGTAAGGCCATACAAAAGTGGAGAAAATGAAGCAACTTATTTACTTTGGGTATACATAATTTTACTTCCACAAAATCAAAGTAGAACTCTTCATATTTTTGAATTACAGGGAGAAAGAAAATCAAAAGCTTTTGTAAAAACTGCCCAATGACAGAAATTTTAATATTAAAGTATGTATAAATATTTACTTACTAATTTTTCCTTTACTGAAATATAGCATACTTTGAAAATTTTTATTCAGGCGAAATTTATGAAAATACGTAAGAAGATTGCCTAGAAAGAAAAGGCTCTCACCATAATCACTAGGCCATATACTGGCTTTTATTTAAGGATTAAATTCTTAACAGGTTAACATTTTTTTCTGTTTCACTTTCTTTCCTCAATCACAGAGAGGAAGCAGCATTTAAAATACTCAAGATGTGTAACTTTCAGCCACCTGCTGTCCCACTGAGCAGACCTTTTGTCAAAAGGAGAAGCTGGGTGATACAGGTTGAGTATTTCTCTGCAAATGTAACTCTGTACACTGAATCTCTCTTTGCCCTCTCTCTACTTAATATATTTTGTTTAAGTGTTAATCTTAACAAAGGAAATTACACTAAAACTAAAAGACACTGAATTCTGTCCTAAATGACCCTTTATAGGAGCCTGGTGGAATCCTAAATTACAGGCAGCAGTTCTGCCTGTTGGACATAAAACCACATTCCTGAAAATGTTACTTTCAGTCTCAGAGGGCTCTTCTCATTTTCAAATCCCAAAGCAGAGAACACCAAGATCCACTCTTAAAATCAAGAAAATCAAGGCATGGTCTACAGGACTTAATCAACATACTACACATATTTAAAAATGAACAAACAGACAAAACTAAACAAACACATTTCAATCAGTAGGCTCAGGGGTTACCAATGGAAAATGTGACAGGATCAGAAGGAGGTCCAACCAATGGTCCTTTCCGTAAATAAACCACAACTTGATACTGGGCACCAGGAACAAGATTTTCAATGAGGCTGCTGCTTGAATTCACCTAGGAGCAGAGGAACTCATCAGACATGAAGCATTCAAATAGTTAATAAAAGAATTGAGACTGTACTTGAATGACTCCAGTTACAAAAGGCATGAATCCAAACACATTGGCATCAAGAACTTCATTCATTAAGCCGCACATGGCAAAACTGTGGAGGTGCTCAGGACTGACTTCACAAATGATCTGACTCAGGGAGCCTGGCTGCATAAGGTCAGCTATCTCACTGCAGACCCACTCTCTCCTACTGTCAAAGTTTATTAAAATATTCAGGCTCCATTGTTCATTTTCAGGTGGTAGCATTCAAGCTGGAGTATTTAGACCATGCGTCTTCAATTAGAGCCTGAGGCTTTCCATCCGCCATCTGATGCAGCTCTGTGAGCTGAGGGCAGCATTTTGGGGAAGCTGTGTTCTGAGTGCAGGTACTGAGTGACTCCTCAGTGAAATCAGAGAGGAAATATTCCCTGTCACCTCCCCTCCACAGCACTACAAACTGTGACTAAGGGGCACTGTGATTTTTCTTTTCAGTTTGAAAACATCACCGTTAACGTTTTTGCTGTGCCACACCAGGTTTCAGTCAGAGCTGGAGGCAGAATTCCTGACCAAGTGATTCCTGGCCTGATACAACACGGAGAGGCTCATCGCCTGAAGACTCCACCAAAAGCAAATGCACAGAGCAGCTTTGAGGAAAAGCCTTCACACATCCTTTCTAGAGCTGCAGGCTGGGATTTCCTACTAATATTTTGTTCACAACCTTTCCAAAGTCTGTATCACAGCCACCTCTGCACTGGTGGTTTACTGCAACGCACACAAATGTACCAGTGCCAGCACAGATTTAGTGAGGAACAGAATTTGTCTTCACCAGCTGTTCTGGAAAGCTAAAGCACTTTTAAATCATGCACCATGTTAGAAATTTATAGAACTCTGCACTGAATTTTGCTCTATTCAGCTCATCAAGGAGAAGTCAAACTAACAGCTATTAACAATTCCAGGTATAGTAAGTTGATAAAATTTGATACAAATATATGTTATAACAGAAAGAAATAAGTAACTGTATTTAGACCTTTCTACCTACTTGCAGTAAATACACATTTACTTTTACAAATAGCTTGTTTATTCACAGATTAACTTTAGGTACTAGTTTTTGAGTTTGTAGATGAGTCCTGTAGTATTTACTAAATCATAAATGCATATATTTGTGATCTGTGCTTATAACCACCTACTGTACTTTCCTTCCCATTTAAATGACTGCACTTTTAAGAAATATAAATAACAACAACAAGCTGATTCTGAAAAACGATTCTCAAATTGCCATCAAAAGACACTTTCAAACATTTATGTTCACAGCCATTCCTGAAATAAAACTCAGAATTTTTACAGAGATTAATTTTAAAAGGCATTTTAAGGGTAGCAAAGTCTCTGTGTTAATTAACTTGCAGGGCTGATCACAAAGTTGAAGGAGAGGAAGATTTACAGGGGGTGCCAGCAGGCCCCTTCCATTCCCATGGGTGGGCTGAGGGTGCAGCAGGGCACCACTGCAGTCCTTGGCAGACTCCTCCATCACACACATTTAGGGAGCCAGACAGAAGTCATGGCCCTTGCTCACAAAAAGGCTGTATCAGCATCTTGGTGAGGCTCCTGAGATGCGGGCTAAAACATCTTTCTAATTGAAGCCACGTGCCACTGATCTATCACAGGCACAGAGTCTGACGTGGGGTTGCACCCACTAAGGGCTTCAAGCAACATGAAACTGTCAAGTTTTGGGGTTCAGGATTCTTGATGATTATAAGCACATCCCATACAGCAGCCCTGAAGAATTTGTGTTGTCCACACAAATCACAGGTGGTCTGAATTGGTATATATTTCCCAGTGCTGACACCTTTTTCTATGGATGAAAAGAGAAGCTGACTTCTGATCATCTCGAAACTTCCAGAAAATTTACAGTCAGGTTCTGTATTCAAATGTGGGATAGCTAAGAAATAATTCATGCTGCTTTGACAATAATGATGCATGTGAGCACTTCACTAATACAAATGTATTGCAGCACATGCCTGAATGAAGGACTGGCCACAGCAAGTCCAGCAGAAATCCCATTTTAACAATCCTGTGGTGTACTGCACATTTTCATTCCCAACTGCTGTGCTCTCCCCTCCACTCTGCACCAGCCATGTCCCTCTGGACTTCAGAAGGGAGCAGCTACCACTGTCCTCTGCAGCCCTGATAGAGCCCTGGGGCACAAGGATTCTAAACAGCAGGACCATTTTTTCCTGGACTGGAAAATGCTCCATCTTCTGCCCCTTACCTCAGTGCAGTAGTGTTTTTCAAGCCTCTGACTTTCCTTTTGCTTCTGGCAGGTGAGGGAGAGCACGGACACGATGGTGCTGTTGCCACTGCTCTCGTGTGATGCTGTCCAGGATGTCAGGGCAGTTGTGGAGCTCAGCACCGTCACGGTCACGTGCTGGGGCTTCTCAGTGAGCTCCTCTATCCACTCACCTGTGGGGCCTGGGACATGTCCCAAAAGCACAGGTGAGCAAGCCACTCCATCCACTCGAGGCACTTTTGTTAAAACACCCCTCTGTCAGGGCATTATTTATTGCTGGTGAGGGAGGCTGCACTGGCAGCTGTCCATCTCCACAGCCCTCAGGCAGCAGAGGTGGCAGCCCTGGGATACAGCCTGAGATTGCTGCTGTTTCACCTGCAGCAGAGCCAATGACAAGGGAAACGTGACTGTCTGAAAATTCAGAGTGCAGTACTCTCTGTTGCTTACCAGAAACCACCCAGCAGTATCAGATCTGCTCCAAGGGAATGCTTAAAAGCAGTGACAGCCAATAAGGTACAGATCATTGACCAATAATAAAGGATAAGCACACAGAATTTTTTGCCTCTCCACATACTAACACACCCTCCAAGCGTACCACAGCCTTGAAGCATGAAAATCAAGTCCACAGAGGTCACCACAGTGAAGAATCTCACCCTCCATCAGACTTTTTCGAGCACTTGGTAGAGAACACAGCTTTAAATATAGATAAAAGAACAGCTTGGAAAATAACTTCAGCCGGACCTGGTCAAAATTTTGTATTTCATGCAAGTAACCCATTTTTCTTGTCACTTTTAAGTGATACTTGTGACAGCTCTCTCCTTGATATTCTTCCTCCGTGCAACTTTAGAGGTAATTTACATTTATTGATAAAATAAAACAAATGCCAGAGCAAGAATGGGGTTTAAGATCAGCCTGTAAGATTTGACTGCTATCTGGATGTAACAAAAATATGTAACACAAGCCAGTAATTTGACAGGATGATTCACCAACCAAGTCCTACAAGGAAAAGATAAGAGTGATGCTGTGGGCAAAATTTATTCACAGCAGCAGACCCACACCCACGCAGGTGAAAAAGAGGAATTTGATTATTAGATTCATCTCTGGAGACAGTGGATGTACAGGTAGCTCTCACTGTTCAGAAACTGTTTCAGCACTGGCATTAAGGGAGCAGAGATACCTCATGTCATGACCCAGAGTTGTAGTCCCCACCCAAAGCCTACTTGATCAGACTCATGAAGACGAATGGAAAAGCAATTTCAACCTGAGAGTGTTTGTGCATATCTCCAATTTGGCATTCTACCAGAAATACATATAAAAAACCATCTAAAATACTAATACTTGTGTTTGACAGAATATATATGACAACTGCCAAGAACCCTCGTTTTGTTCTAAAAGCCTGCAAAACTAGCTGACAAAACCCAAAGGCTCTTAGATGTTACACGTAAAATTAAAGTATCATTGCCTTCCTGTAACAATTTAATACTTTATCCACAATTAAGATTCATCCTTAATTCAGCCATCCATACCCCTATACTTTGGATGAACATGTCCTCATTTCTCTCAGGTCCCCAGTTAGCACACTTCATGGAGGACACTGTGTAAAATACTGCTTAATGAAAATATGTCACACCTTGAAAAATGGAATAACATTTGGTGGTAATAGCAATGCTACATATGTATTTATCTACTTTAATGTTTTTCATATACTGAAGCTGTCTAACTATTCCTAAAGAAAAACAGAAGACAGTGAAATTACAACAGCAGAGACCCTCTCTCTCATGTGCTGTTTTCTCTATGTTTTCCAATTATTGTTTCTTTCAGCTATGAAGTTGTTAAAAAATAGGAGCAATAGTGGAATTGCTACATCCAGTCCAGCATTATGATTAATTTAAGTCTAAATACTTAGAATTTGTAAATGTTACGAGCTATTAAAGGCACAATTTTTATTCATAATATACTGAAGTACTTGAATACATTTTCTTTTAATACGAATTTTTCTGCCAGCTTTAGCTACTGTGTCTTGCTGCAGCATTCACGGTTTGGGAAGGCATTATCTTCCCTCATGCAAAATTGTGCAGTGCTGTGAGCATTCCCCTCTCTCATTCTATGGCCATTCTGTAGGGTATATCTATTTCCTTTTGCAGAAAAAGGTACAAAGGTGACCACAGCCATTAGAAGGATAATGATCTGAATTCACCAACACCTGTCTCACTTGCTGATCTAATTGTCAGTCATGGTATTAGCTTACACAGTAGTGTATTATTACTTTGTCTTTTACTAAACCTCCAGTTAAGAAACTCTAGGATTCTACAGGGAAATAGTAAATTACTTTTTCTCCTTTGAATTTAGCAGGCTGAACCACTTCATCTACTGTAATTTGCTCAGAGACCATGCCATTTGAGAGTTCAGTGTTTAATTGTGCAATTCTCACACTCTCAGCCTGAGCTGCCCTTCATCCCTAACCCAGTACACACTCCAGGAGTAAGGAAGTTAAATACTTCCAAGACTCTCCATAACCACCAAATGCATTCTTGGAATTAAATCCTCACTATGAGAGATGCAAAAGGGTGACTCGTTTCAGTGAGCCACTTCTGAACACTGGCAACGACTCCATCACATCACCTGCTTTCAGCTCTTAAAAGATGGCACAACCAAGGCCCATCCAGGCAGGTTGCAATGTATAACATATGTGCACTGTATTTCCTGTGCTGGCACTGGGAATTCCAGAAGACCAGGCCCTTGTGATCCATCAGCAGATGCCAGAGATGCCACAGTGGTCAAACTCGGCACGTTACAGCTATGTTGCTCAGGGAGAAAAAGATGAGTTTGATGAGATACTTACTGATATAAAAGCTAAGTGTTTTTGCTGATTGACTTCCCCGAACTTCACAAGAGCCAGAGGAGCTAAATGTTGTTACAGACAACTTATATTTTCCTGGTTCTTTCAGTTCAGCAACGAATTTGTGGGTGTCCTCACTCACTGTCAAAAATTCTGTTGAGTTCTCTAAATCAGGGGGGAAACAAGAGAGCGGATTAATTGAAATTTGAAAGGTTCCAGCCATCAAGAAAATTATTTACATCAGAAATGCTAGTCTTGTTTCAGCTGTGGGATTAAAAGGGGTCCAAAAAGACTGCATTTAAACAGTGTGGCAATTGTACAACAGTATAAATCTTGTTTAACAAAAGAGAACTGCAAACTGCCATTTACTCCTCCTCCCTCACTTTTGTGTTGCCCAGCCAGAAGTAGATACTATTCAATGAAAGAAACTCCTCAAGAAATACAGGGGCTCTAACAAAGCCCTCTGAAGCACCGTACTAGCTAATTAATGATTTGTAGAGGAGACAATCCACCAATGGGGATACAGAAAAGAAGGATGAGAAGGGCACAAGGCTCTGCTTTACCTTCCCTTTCAATATTGATATGGAAACCATCGAACGCCGTGGGGGGCTTTGGGGGTAACCAGGTCAGCACCATCTGCACAGGAAGGAAGGGAGGGGGCTCTGCCGTGGGTCTGCCAGACGTGTTGGCCTCACTGGCTTCATAATCACTGGAAACTGCATTGACAAACTCCTCCTCCCCCTGGGATGACTCGGCTTCGTTAGACCACCAGGACGGCTGCGAGGTGCTCTCATACTCAGTGCCATTGGAGGGGTCGTCCAGCCAGGCTGCAGATGTGTTTGCTGCTGGGATTTCGGGTGGGCTCTCAGAAGGATGGCTAACTTTCTCCTTCCTTATGATTTCTTGTGGTCCCATGAAGGATTCTTCCGCAAAATTCCCACTGTGCTCTTCCCAGTTGTTTCTGTTGATTGGCACAATCTGAACAGAAATGTTTCGGGGTGGGTAAGGAACTAAAAGAGAAGCGAGGGTTAGTCTTTTAATGGGTATGTTCTGTACACCTTTAAATGTATTAATTCCCCAGACAAATAACAATCTTCTAGGGATTGTCTGAAATAACTTGCTCTTACTAAGATTTTCCCTTCTCTTACATATTCTCACACATATACCAGAAGTGATTCTAGTGGGGTCAAAAC
Source organism: Monarcha castaneiventris obscurior (assembly GCA_026261815.1). Classification (NCBI taxonomy): domain Eukaryota; kingdom Metazoa; phylum Chordata; class Aves; order Passeriformes; family Monarchidae; genus Monarcha; species Monarcha castaneiventris. The sequence continues at coordinate 15,262,396 of JAMPIT010000884.1, forward strand.
GAGTATAAATTCACAGAATCATCACAATTCAAGAATGCCAGGAAGTAAAGTAGATGTGAAGTCGCAGTAAATCAGACTTGAGTGCTATTATAACAGCAAGGCTACTCTAGTGTGAATTTTTAACAGTGAATCTGCATTTATTTCATTGTGTCTTCCAGGAAGATCTTGATCATGGAAAAAACCCCACCTTTGTAGAAATGAACTGAAACATATATGCAAAACTCATATATGGCATGGCTCATATTAAAAAAAACAACCTTCACGTTGCTGTAGGGCTTTTCATATGCTTTTAGCAGCCACCTTTTCACAAGCATTAAACATCAATTTAAATTTTAATATTTGTGAAAGCCTGATCTTAAGATTTGGGTCTCCACAAGACAAGATTCTGGCACGCAAAGAAGTTACTTCAGCTGATGCCAGGAGGTGAACACAGCATTTTGTCTGTCTCACTGTAATTGCTTGTCTGCCTCTCCTTACACACTCTATCTGTGAGTAGCCACTGCAAATAATTTTGCCTGGCACCTTTTAAGCTGGCACTTTACAGTACACTAATTTGTTCAACTCCCATCCCAGCCACAGCCACTAATAGAAAACCTGACTCTACATTCTCATTGCAGTTCATGTGAAAAATGAGGGATGGGAGGGCAGCAGGAAAAAAAAAAAAAGCGATCCTGTTGGTTATGGTTCAATATCTCAATAACTATATTTAGGATCTTCAGGACAGAACACAGCTGGCATCAGCTGGCTTTGTTCTGTCCAAGGCAATGGACCAACACCAGTGTATTCATCTGAAGATTTGGCCTTTTGATTTTTATCACTGGTTCATTTCGCTTTGGACCCTGATAGATGTCTGCGGTCCAACAGATTAACAAAAAAGTTTTGGGCACCGTCCCAGGACCAAATCAAATTAGTTCTGGACCCTGAACAAATGCAATTTTCAGCCTTTGCAACATTGCTGTCTTGGAAATTAAAAGTTCATGCTTCAGGGCACAAACTGGCCGCCAAGTCAGGCAACTCTGACATTCTTCTCCGTGCTGGAAAAGTGCACAGTGGGGAAAGCCTTCCTGAGCAGTTTAGCTATGATTCACTGCACAAGGAGAGAGACCAATAGAGATAGATCAATAGTCTGCTCAGTGCACCTATTCCTGTGGCTTAAAAATTAATTCCTAGCACAAGGCCCAGGATATCTCATGTGAAGCAGAAGTTATTTTCTAAGAAGCAAGCTTTTATGACAGGAATACCCACACAAATTTCCCTCTGCACGGTTTGTACACACAAGCCTATGGAATAGCCACAACATCCTCCTCCCATGCTCCCAGGACTGCCCCCACACAGACCCTCCACTCTGTGGGATCAATCCCCTCCCCAGAGCAGCAAGGAAAGCAGCAATACAGACTTGGAAGAAATGGTGTACAAGGATTTTCCTCACCTGTTCTGTGCTGTTTGGGCTCATGCTGGACCCCACTGTATTCCACAAGAGTGCTCTTGTTGAAGGTTGCTTCTGATACCAGCTGAAATGTGATGTTACTGTAGCATATGCCTGGCAGCCAGTGATTGAAAACTGTTTTACCTTTAAAGAAATCTGCAGAAGGTTTAAAGAGAAAAGAAGAAAGGGGAAAAAAAAAGATAATGCATCAAATGTTCACTTTCTGATAATGTGACTGCACATGGCGAATGGGCAATGTTTTAGATGTTTAAACATTTTTTCAGCCTGCTCTGAGACATGAAATTGTAATAATTCAGTTTGCCAACACTTTTCCTGGCTGTCAAAGCCACTTTGCTACCAGAAAAAAAAAACAAAAGGAAAAAAAAAAAAAAGAAGGGCCCAGCACAAGAAACACGAGCTGCTTTTCACTGGCAAGGGAACTGAATCTGGCAACCTGCTCCACATGACAGTGAATATCTCAAAGAGCATCTGACAGTTCCTGCAGACCTTTAACTGCTGCACGCAAAAGCCTCTTTGGTCTTTTGCTGACTGAGGCACAGCGTTTGGGGGGATGTTCAAAGGAGCATCCTCCTGCCACCGAGCTCGAGCCGCGGCGCTGAGGGCCCCGCTCACGTCCACCAGCACAGCACGTGGGGGCTGCAGAGAGCTTGCTCAGGGCTACCCGGCCCTGGGAAGGAGTGTGCAAGCTGATTAGTGCATCTCCTAATTTAGGCTGACTCTTTTATTTATCAGCAGCTTCAGCGTTACAGCCCCTGGAACCATCTATTAGCTGTAGAAGACAAAAATTACTGCTGGTATCCCTTTTGTTCTCTGGAAAGAGGTCACCTACATTTCCTGCTATGATCCAGACTTTGCCCTTCCTAACTGTTGGCACTTTACAGCATTGAAAATGTGATTTCTAGCCCTACTTTGTATTGTAGCAAAGAGACTCCCAAATTTTCTGACCTCCTTTCTGGAGGTGTGTATCTCCCTCTGCTGACTTTAAAGAGAGTTTACAGTGACCAGTCCTGAGTTTTGGGATCCTTAATTCAGTGCCTAAAACTCAATTCAGCACCTACTGGATTGCCCAAAGGCATTTTACTGGCACTATGGACTGTTAAACCATTGGGGTTTCAGGGCCCAGAGTATGTGGGTGCCTTCCTCACCTTTCAGGGTGCTTCCCACAGGATTGCCCTGTTTATATCTCTGAGACAGATAATGTGCTTAAGCTATACTGCAGGGCAAAAGTTGCAAACAAATATATGAAAGGGTTCCGTTGTGAACAAATTAAAAAGAAAGAATTTTCTCTTTTTAGATAATTTAGATGGTTAGGTTGGTTGGTCATTTTGGCTGACTGTCTAGTCTGTTAGATTGATTGCCCTTGATTAGATTATTTGAAGAACGCTGAAATTTCTATTATGCAGGAGGGTTTATTAGCTTAGGGACAACACTGAATGCTGCAGTAATGTACTATACACTGTTAGCACTGTATCACTGTATGCTGGTACAGAATTTGGCTCCAGGTTTGGTCCCAAGCCAACAATCAGGATTATTGACTGGGTTTCCCTTCTCTGGGACATCCCAGAGCCTTCCTTATCAGCTACAGACCAAAGGGGAAACCTTGCTCAGAGGGAAGAGCCTGGGAGCTTTTGCACTGCTTTGGACTGACACAGACACACCAGGAACTGAGGTTGATTTCAGCCTGATTACAAAAATCCAGACCATCAAGTCTTCCTCTAAAATCCAAAATAAAGGAAACATCACTAGAACTACGATTCTAGCAATTTAAAAATCCCAAGTGAACCACCAGCTCAATTCAAAGACCCATCCCTTAACTTCACGATATAAAAGCTATTACATAAAGAAATTACCAGAAACATAAATACATGTCAAAACCCTGCCTAAAACCATTGTTTAAAATGTTTCCAGCAGAGTTAGTATTGAATTTTGGTGAAACAGTTGCCTCCTACCTTTGTACAGCATTGTTCGGTAGTCTTTTCCTTCCCAATAGCTTATATTTACCCTGGTAAAAACATTGTACTTCTCTGGGTACTGAATTTCAAACAACACTCCTGTTTCTGGAGATGGTTTGTAATCATAGATAGAAACATTGCTCACAGGAAGTGGTTCTAGAGGGTGTACAAACAAAAAGGGAAAAAAAAGAAGAAAGGAGCAGATTAATAGGCAAACTGAGTTCTTTACACATATACAATATCAATGAAAATAAATGGTTTTGTAGGTATGACACAGGCACTCTTTAAATCTACCAGGTGATATTTGGGGCTTCACTGAGGTGTGGGGCAAAGCCTCCTGGGACAATGACAAAGCCAGTATTTCGGTATTCCCCTCCCCCCAAAGAATTAATCTTCTTAAAACTTACACTTTAAGAGAAAAATTTCCATATTTGACATTCAAAATATGTTATTATTTATGCATTCACAGTCATCACCTCAGAATGATTTTCATCTTTAATACCTGTCAATCATGTAGAAGTGCCCAGACAAAAACAAGGCAACACGTGAAACTGCAGTGACTTCAGCATAAATGCAGAGCTTTTAAGATGAGCTGAGAAGATTATCCGTGTAATGGCCAAAGGAAGCCACATGAATGAAGATTTTTTATTTTGGTATCTATACATTTCTTTTTTTCATGGGTAGTTACACAGCCCCCATTCCCACCACCTTTAACATATTTATCCCCATCAAACTTCTACAAAATAAACAGTACCATCACCATTATTTTACAGATGAAGAACCGAGGTACAGAGAAGTAAAGTGCTTTATTGGAGGGCACAAGGAAAGCTTGTGCATAGGAAGGAGGTAAGTTAGGAACTGCTGATCTAATGCTCTGAACTCAGAGTCAAGCAGACTGCAAAAACTAAGAAAAATATCCTGTGTCCTGTCATCTGAAATCCAGAGCAGTGTAGCTCCATCAGCTCAGGAAAGCCATGCCAGTTCACTGCAGCTGGGAGTCTGGATTGTTACTGACAATAGGAGAGACACATTTTTATTCAGCCTTCTCTATCCATAAAAAAACCCAACAAAAACTAAAAGAAAAAAACACCTTTTTTTTTCAATGCTCTCCTCAGCAAGAAAAAATTGACAGCAACCCAACTACCCTGTGGTTAAGAGGTCCAAGCAGATACTGAAAGCAAGGTTATCCTGTTAGCTGAAATTCGTCATGCTAACATATTTTAATAGAAATAGTTAATGCAATTAGGCGTACGTCCTTACAGAGATTAGCATGTTGATTTAGTTCTTGCACACTGCAGGGATCAGAGTGCAAAATTCAGGCTGTTGATTAGCACGGCCTTAGAGGACCCGTTTGAGTTCAAAATTCTGCTGCTGTAGGCCCTGAAGAAAAACTAATAAAATATGTTTCCCCAAAGAGCATACCATCACAATGGGCAAGAGAAAGAGTAGATGAAAGGGAAGATCAGTATCAGTATCGAAAGTGGAATTACCCCGCAGGAGGTGGGGTAGCTTAATCAAAGGTGGAAAAGCAAGACTGTAGTGAAAGAGAAAACTAAATCCCAATGACCAGCATAGCATTTTCACTACAGCTGCAATTTTCCAGATGTGATGGGAAACAGAGAAGAAAAAGCAACTGGGAACAAAACCATAGATGCAAACAGAATCTCTCACCAAGACCAATGTGTCATCATTTCTAACTTTGCCAGAGCATGGAAATGCAATGGTGTGGGATTATTAAACTATTTCTTATGGCAAAGGCACCCGATTATCTTCATCAGATATGTATCAGAGAAGAAAAAGCAACTGGGAACAAAACCACAGATGCAAACAGAATCTCTCACCAAGACCAATGTGTCGTCATTTCTAACTTTGCCAGAGCATGGAAATGCAATGGTGTGGGATTATTAAACTATTTCTTATGGCAAAGCACCCGATTATCTTCATCAGATATGTATCAGTATATTTGTACATTAACCACTTACAAATAGAAACTCCCCATCTCACAGATACCAACAGGCACTTCAGTGATGGGATCTGTGAAAATCCTGCTGACATTTCATGATAGCCCAGAAATAAATAGGAGTAAAGCAGATCACAGGAAACAAAGCCTCTTCCTTCTGCCGACGCTCCTCCCATCACTTATTCCGAAATAAATAGTGGAGATGACTCCCCACATGACCAGAGGGTTCATATCACAGCTCACACAGCACACGAGAGTAGTTTAAATGTCAATAACAATCTCTAAATAGCACAGTGCTTATGTGCAGTCATCTCTCACGTTAGCGGGTGTGCCCTGGGCTTTCTCCTGCTATCTCATTCACATCTGAGCTCTCCTCATTTCTGAAAGAATTACTGAAACTTTCTTATGCCAGTGATTCAATTACCCCATTTATTCCTTCCTACAACAAATCAAATAAAGGATGGAAGTTATATTCATTTTTAATCCAAATGATTTTTCCTCCTGATGCTTTGATTTAATTAACCAACAATTGAATTAAGTGGTAATCACCGCAGACTCTCTTTCGTGTCGCTATCTTCCGCTCGCTATCCTCTCCTTGCCCATGGCTGATGTTAGCAGAGCTGCAGGAGTGATATAATGCAATTTAAAGATTCTTCCATTCTCTTACTTCCTTCGGCACCAAATCTTCACATCAAAAGCTATTTGCACACTGTGAAATTAAAAGAACACTCAGCAGATAACCATCATGTTCTGTCTTTCACTTACTAATTGCTCCTAGGGTTATTAAAATTAAAGAATATGTAAAATGCCACTCTTTACTATCTATATTTATAATTCAGAGCATAAACAGACTGGTCTTTTTAATTTTACAATTTTTAGTGTTTAGGATGCAGCTTGTCACAGATTTCAGTGGCTGTCAAGAAATAGCCTAAATAAAGTGGAATCACAGAAATATAATACTTAGAGCTTTATAAAAGCTCTGTACTACATTGAAGTCATTACAGAAGGGACTTAGAGCATTTCAATGTCCCTCTAATAGTTTAAGGCACCTCTTAAACCACTTACAATCTCTTTATTTTTAGACTTGCAGATTATATTACGCACACAGAGACAAGAGTGCAGGATCAAGTCCTAAATCTGCCATTTTTCTCAGTGCCTCAGAATATGCTGCTTCTGTAGCAACTGCTTTCCTATTTTATCTGTTAACAGCAAACTTAACTTCTCTGTTTATCCTGGACTTTCCAGCATTTTGCATTTAGCATATAACTTGCATGACACAAGCATCAAGATAGCATAATAAATGTGCCTAACATGTTCCTCAAATGTCCTGGAAAATTCTGAATGCTAAATCCTCCACTAATGCGTTCACTTTGTGTCAGATGCATTAATATTTGCAATTCAGGGGGGAAAAAAAAACATACTGTGAATATAAGTACCATATTTCAATCCAAATCAATTTGTTTGTAATATTTGTAGACTGGGTCACTCCACAAATTGAATTAATGATTGATTACTGCTGTAGCTTAGATGTAGCATTACATGTGGGACTGAGCTCAACTCCCTTGCTTCTCACACTGGAACCCAGATTAATCATTATTTACCTCCATACTGTGACTTTTATAAAAAAGATGTCCCATTAATGGAGTGACCTAACCCCCATGGGTAATTCCCTTTATTCACAGGAAGAAGTTGTGAATTATGTCATTTTCTCCCCAGGATGACACTGTTCATGCATCTGTATGATTACTGGGAGTAAGGCACAGCCAGGGTAAAGCTTCCACTACGCTGTGAACTTTAGGATGTTTTATCTCTTGTTAAAAAGAAACCATCTTTGAGATTAAAGAAGCTGTTGTTTAATACTTTGGGAACATAATGTTCAAGTTTATGATAGGTAATAGAGATCTTGTGCTACTGCTTACGAAGGGGGAATATAAGTGAAAATAGTTCCTGAGAAATGATGATACATAGTGCAATGGCCCCATAGGATGATAAATACAAAGATGACACAACCTAAAAAATAATGCTGTCACAAGAACAAAGGCATAGCTATTGCTCTTGAACAGATTTAGGCCGATTGTTTACATCCTCCTTACAATGGAAATTACAGTAGGGAATCATATGGTTGCAGTTCTCTCTGTTTCTTTGATTCTGATGGAGAGGTTTTTTCACCCTCAAAAGAGGATAACATGGTTTATTTGCTGGGAAAAGCTGAGCACTAATGGACCTAGATGCTATTCTGAGTTACACTTCAAAGTTAGGGCTGCCACAGATAACCAGCCCTTTTAAAGGTGTTTCACGTCATCCTTTAAGAAAGGAAAACATGAAGGGCTGAAGTTTCACATTTCATTAGGGAAAAAAACCCTCTGAAGCTCCGAGTTAAAGAACTCTGATCCATTAACAAGCCAGAGGAAAGGATTGGACCTGCTGAATCACTTCCTGCAGCATCTGGCACAATGACAGCAGAGCATCAACCTGGTCTAATGCCAATTACTCTCTGAGAGCTGCAGATCAGAGTCCCAGGCAGCAGCCTGTTGGCCTCTCGAGGAGAATACTTTTTGTAGGAGACACAGAGGCAGAACTCTCCCTGAAGGGAATATATTTCACAGTCGTGTATGTAAGGAATCATCAGCTCTTGAAACAATGAGACATTTCCCACTCAAAACTCCTAATCACCAGCTAAAATAAAAGCCAGGCAGAGCTGCTCTTAATTACCACCAGAGATCCTCAGATCCGGATTTCTCCAATTCCCAGCAGAGACACGTTTTTTCCTGCAGCACACAATAGCTTTGCAATGTACTGCTTTCCCCGTTCCCTCAAATGTATAAACATTTTTTTTTTCCTTCACAATATAAAGTTGATAGTGAATTTAAAAAAAAAAAAAGGAGAAGAAGATGCTATATGGGTATGACTCACCCTGGGAAGAATAAAATAAGGCTTCAAGCTGGGAAAATGCAGGATGAATGAGTGAGAGTATCAGTCACTGATTTTACAGATGTGCTCTTTATTTATCTCATAAACTACTTTAAAATCAATTAACAAAAATGTGAAACTTTTTTTCAAATATTTCAAAACACTCAATTAATTACATAAATTCTGGAGTTATTTCCTCCCCATTGAAAAGCCAAAGCTCCAAGAGCAGAGGAAAGCAGGCCTGAAATAGTTGTGTTAGATACCAGAACTACTTCTATCATTGTCCAGACTGAGACTGGAAGGAAGGTCACTTTGACAGGCACAGCACAATCACACTCACAGGAATGTGGCCAGGAGGGTGAGATTCTCACAAATATTCTTGTCAAAACCATTGCAGGGATCTTTAAAAAGTGGTCAGGGTTTCAACTCTTCTTCAGTGAGACCCCAATTTCCTGAACACAACCTTGCTACAGAATCAGGAGCAAAAAATGCATTTTGTGCTCGAATTCCATGTTCCAGGTTTGCTATCTAAGAGTTTTCAAATAGCTCATCCTTTTCATTACAACAATTTGGACCACAGAGCCTAAACAGGAAGGAAATTCTATAGTTTGTGGTGTTTTGACTAACATGAGAAATTATTCCAATCAGAGCCAAGCAGAAGTGTGCAGTCTTGTAGAAAAGGACCAAATTAACAATGGAACCCCAAATGGTAACATACATACACGAATATGTGAGTGGATGATGCTCACATGCAAGACAAGGAGGTGATCCAAGACAGCCAGGATGGCTTCACCAAGGGCAAATTGTGCCTGACAAATCTGGAGGTTTACACTGGATATGAGGAAAAACTTCTTCACTGAAAGGGTGGTAAGGCACTGGAACAGGCTGCCCAGGGAAGTGGCAGAGTTGCCAAGCCTGGAAGTGTTCAAAGAATGTGTGGAGGTGGCACCTTGGGACATGGTCTGGTGGTGAACTTGACAGTGTTGGGTTAAGGGTCAAACTTGATGATCCTAGAGGTCTTTTCCAACCTAAATGATACTATGATTTTGTGTTATATGTATATTTATGTGACAGGATTTTATATTTTTATATGTACATATTTATGCCCATGTATTTATATGAAGAGTGAGGCATATACATATATATATATTATATACATGCCAATCTATAATGTATAAAATACATATTTCATTAGCTTTTCAATGCTTTTCTGGGTATATTTTAAGGGGTACAACAAAAGTCTTCTCTTAAATGGATTCTTCTCTTGCTTAAGAAGTTTCAGCCTGTGAAGAGACCCAGCCATTTCTTGCCAATTCCCTTAGATGTAGCATATTGATGGGAGATGTGAACAGGAGAAAGGAAATGTCATCAGGATACACCATCAGAAAGCAGAGGTCCTTCACAACTCTCACTGAATCTTTAAGCAGGCAATGCCTTTGAGGGACCTTGCTCTCGTGTTCACAAGTATTTGGTTACTCTGTGTGAAACTCAGACCTCCAGCACATGGCCACGTTGAAAGGCTCCATCTCCCTGCACAGTCTCCTTTGCAAAGTCCAGGACATCCCAGAAAACTCTTGTGAGCACTGTCTTGGGAATAACCACATTGGCATCACTGGCTATCCTGCCTGATTTATTTCATGGCAGCCTAATGAATGGGGTCAATCTGCCACTGGTAAAGCTCTCCTGACACCAATGAATTTAGAACAGGAATTAATTTGGTACTGGAAGCTAATTGCAATGTGCCATTCTTTCCTGTGTAAGATATGGATGGAATAATTTAGATAGTTACATGTCTTTGCATGATTAAATAAACCAAGAATATTAAACAGTCAGACAGCATATGGCAAAAAAGAAAAATACAAATCTATCCTAATTATTGTCTGCCAAAAAATAAAGTTAATTGAGTCATAGAATTAAGTAGAACAGGCAGTGGACAATACCAATAAGAGGATAAAAACCTCCAAAAATGAACCAAATACAGCCTCATGCATTTTTGTAGGAGAAACCAGTGGTCACTACAGGAGTTTTTAAGATCTCTTCTCAAAACCTGAAGGGCACTGACACACCTTAAAAAGCCCACGCTGCCATGCTGTCTTTTCCTTCCAAACTGCCTTTCAGCTCTGTAGCCCTGTGCTCCAAAAGATGAACTCAGGAGCAGAGGCTGCAACAAGAGAGCCAGCACCCATCAGTCTGCCTGACAGAAAATATCACGGGGGAGATTGGATCCTTTGCCTTCCAAAGCTCACAATTTACAGCCTACTTCTGGAGTTCAGTACATCCTTCAGTGCTGCCTGCAGGATTGCTCTTTCTCTTCCATGAACGTGGTTGTCTCTCTGGTGAGACAAAACCAGAGAAATCCACTGTTCTCTCTTTGTTACACGTTTCCCACTGGTGGCACTGGCTGAATGCCACAATCACTGCTCCTTCCAAGGTCTGGGGGAGCAGAAGAGGTCGCAGCAGGAAACCCCAAGATGCTGCCAGCACACCCCCATAAGCCAGGTGGTGAAACCATCAAGCCTTGGAGGAGGGAGAGTGATACAGGATATGCCCTTGGAGCCATCAGCCTCACGCTTCTTCAGAACACCTTGTGGAAACCCCCTGAGCCACAAATGGGAAGCCTGGGGCTGGCTTTGGTGGGCCAAGTGACTCTGGCTTCCTTCTTCCTTCAGAGATTCCCTGCACAGGAGTGTGTGCACCATCTGCCAGCTTGGATCACACCTTCCCTGCTCCCAGAGACCCTCGTGGGCTCTGGAAATCAAAGAGCAATGAGCCCTGCTGCACAACTGCAAATGCAGCATCCAAAACCTGCTAAAAATGCATAGTGAGGCTTTTTTTTTTCAGTTGTACATGACAATGCATGCTTCAGTTATTTTCTTTGAAGAAAACAAACATAAAATAGAAAATTGGATTAAAATGACTGCTTTGCTTACAAGGTTAAAGCAGTCAAAGGAAAGGAAATTCAGGCTGCCTGTGAACCCTGAAATTGTTCAGTACTTGCATTACCCAACAACATGATACTTTTCCCATGGGGCCCTTCATGGTTTTCCTCATCGGGGCAAAACTTGAGCACAGAAGGGAAGGCTGAAGACGATACAGATGATGCAAAATGATGATACAGATGATACAGATGATGCAGAATCTTGTTACTCCTAAATTTTAGGAACCTCACTCAGTAACACGAGCCTACTTTAACATACTTTGAATGCTATTATAGTGGATGGTGTTTCCTCATTGACACAATAATACAGGTACAAAAAATCATAACCATTCCTCAGATGTAAGACAACTGAAACTACCCATAGATTCCAAGGTGCCATTTAGGGAAAAAAACCCTAAAATCTGGAAATTAGTCTTGCTCCATCCAAACAGATTTTTTTCATCTTCCAGATGAAGAAATCATTTTATATTCTACAAATTGCTTTCAGGTTGGCACATGGAACCAGTCCTGGATCAACCTCAGAGCCAGAAGCACAGCTGGAAATGTGTGGTAGTTTGCATGGTGACAAGAGCAAACAACATCACACATCTCCCCCAGGATCAATGCACCTGGAAATAGTAAGAGACGGGCTACTACAAATGTGCTCTCCATCACAAACACCTTCAGCTGCACTGGCACAAACACATGATTTTGGTGACTGCTGTCTGCTTTCCAAGTTTAGCATTGCTTCAACATATTAGCAATCAAAGAACAATGTTATAGCATTTAAAACAGAATAAAACTCACCATATAACAGGAGTGCTTACACTGAAATGTCAGTCAACACCTGTCATGCCCTTTACTAGATTTTTGGAGCTCCTGGGTCAAAGGGTTTAGGGTGAACATCTGAAAAGGGGGGTTCATTCATCACACTATTTTAGTGTGTTACACCTCAGTGTTCAGGAAGGGTCAGCCAGGGGAAGCCTACAGCCTTTCCTTTCTTTTTGCCCACACCTTGTGAATTTTCACTCACGTTGTCAGGACTTTTTCCTACTGTTCTCACACAGGGATGTATCCTACACACAAGCAGGACCCACTGACAAAACCCAACAACCACCCAACCTTCTTCACAAGAAAAAAGCCACACACAAAGACAAGAAACAGAAGAAAAGAAGAATAAGGTGTTACTTACTGGTTAACACAGTGATTGATCTCGCTGACTTGGAAACCATATTTGAGTTCACTACCAACAGAGTTACTATGTAATACAGGCCATGGTATTTGGCATTAAAAACCACAGGGGCAGGTAAAGTGCTATTGAATTCGTCGAACTGGAAAAAGTAGTTCTTGGATTCTCCAGCTATCTTCACAACATATACAGAGGATGAGCTCACCACATCTGATGCTTCCAGGGAGACAACAATACAATTGTCTTCTCGGACAGCGACTTGGAAAGGTTCTGCATTCTGCAAGACAAGAATAAAGAGTTTGCTGAAGTAAAATCCAGTGGTTTACTTTCACCTATTTCCCTCGATAGTCATACGATACTCATGTTATATTTGCAATAAAGTTACATCTTATATTCTACAAGAGAGGTAACATCAAACAGGAGCAATTATTTCAGGCTACAGTTCCCAGTCAGCCAAAGTCCACAGGTATCTGATTATCAGAGGCCAGCCTCTCTGCAGCAGAGGCTGGATCCCGCTGTGTTTTCTGATACTCCAGATACTCCATTCCTTACATCCTGAGGAATAAAGCCTCTGTCATTCTTTCTTGAGGAAAGGTGAAGTAGAGCAGAAGAAGGATGAGATTGTAAAGGGTATCAGGGGTATCAGGGGCAAGAGGATTTCCAATAAAGCCTCAAAGTCATTTAAATCCCAAAAAAAGGAGGTGATTAAATCAAGACTCTTTTATCTTGCAGAAACAGGATCATATATTCCTCAATGCAATATATACTGAAAGCCTACAACTGAAGAATAATTTCTGGCACTGCCTAAGCTTTTCCAAATATGCCCATTCCAGCAAGTACCAAGTGTTAAGCAGCTCTCACCACTATGTCCACAGTTTTGGCTGGCACTTTTCATTTCCTAAGCTGCAGCATTTAATTTTCAATATTTCTTTTATTGGTAGCAGAGAGAAAGGAACAATTTAACCTCATTTTCATATATCATAAGCATGTTAAGTCATTGCCAGCTGAAAACGCTTTCCTTTTTATTAATTTCAAACCAGCTGTCAGGAGAAGCACTTGTTCTCCACAGGAATTTCAAAACAGATTCATGATAATTAATGAGAAGGAAAAGTTCAAGCTTACATTAAGAGTTGCTTTTTTGTTTATTAGAACACAACACAGCTTATAATTTTTTTTACCCCCCACGAAAACTGTAATATCTGGTATTTTCAGTTCCCAACTCCACAGTATTTCTTTTTCCTTCGTATTTCACAGGCTGAGAACTCTCAGGGAAAGGTGCAAAATCAAGGTTAGTTTGCAAATTATTCGATCAAGTTCTTCCTGTACCAGAGAGGTAGAGACCTCCTTCAGAGATTAATTCTAGCAGCCTGATTACCTCCTATCTTCTTGTGGTTTTTAGTGGGAATTTTTCCATGAAAACATTATTTCTGGGATTTATGCTGCAAGAACCAGTATACCTATCTGAAATTCACACATATGGTGTTGCCAACTCCTGGCATTCAAAAAAAAAAACACCTCAACAAAATCAACAGCAAAAAAACCCTCCCAACAACAACAACAACAAAAATAAACCCACCGAGAAAAAATAATTGGTTCTAGGAGTGTAAGATTTGAAACAGCAGTAGTTTGTCTTTACAATTCATGGTATTATCATTGGGCTTTGACATTCACAGGGTACCTAAGGCTATACCACCCTACAGGCCAAGCTACAGGCTTGAGACAAAGGCCCTAAGCAAAGCCACTCCTCTGATCCAGCCTGAGAACAAGGCACAAAGCATATAATCAGTCCAGCCCAAATAGGATAACCTGTCTAGACAGCTTCAAGCCTGAGATTAAAAATAGAGGCAATGCAACCTCAGCTGCTGATTTGAGGCTCACTTTAATTAGTCTTTTAAAAATTACTTTTAAGTTGTTTAAATTTTATCTGCCAATCTTTTCAATGGGAGAATATTTTGGTGCAGAAGTCTGGGTCATTTTTCAGAGATGGCAGAGAGATTGTTCCAAAAGGTTTACAATGTAAGACTACAACTACATAAAAGCTTCCATGTGTTTTCCTCAGCCTCAGCTGAATTCAACAGGCTTACGCTTGAGTAGGTCAAAGTACTACATTTCAAGTGGTTGTATTTTGCCTCAAATCCCAGTCTAGCATTTGGATTCACACAGATTCAAAACTTTAACTGGGGATTACGCTTAGATCTGGTCAAAACCGAGAAGAGGTTCTCTTATCCTTCCTCCTCCCTATTTTGTGTTCACTAAGAAAATGTGGAATTAATCCTACTCCAGCCCTCCTGGTGTGGGAAGACAGGAGAAGGAAGGCACAGATGAGCTGGCTTTCCAAAAGCACATGCACTATTTTATCACAGAAGCCATGGTTGTCTTCCAAGACTGAGCAAGGACTCAGCAAGGTTATTTCTATATAAACTCGAAGTTCCTGTATCTGTGGGTTTTGACCTTCCATAGACTTGCATTTGAATGCTTCACTAGAGGAAAAAGAATGATGTTATCTCTAAAATTATTCTGGCCTTCCCTTGGCCTTGGCACTGAATTCCACAGTACCAACTCCACGTGCCTACCTTGCTACGAAGAACCAGCTAGAAGGGCCAAACCAATTTATACGAGCCAACAAACATTTCAAAGCAAGTTCCTCATAGCTGGTTGTACTAGAAATCATTTGCTATGCTAATCAAGTACAGCTGGTATTTAAGCATATAATTGCAGAGTCATGGACATTCCTAGGATATAATTAGATGCGTTCAGGGAATGCTCATATGGGTTGTGATTTTATTCTTTGATTCTTCCATGGGTATTGTATTAACCGTGATGAACGCTGTACTTTTATTTTTTCCCCTTAATATTTTCGTGAATCCACAGCAAGCACCGTCCAGCAAATGATTCATGAGCCTTCTCCAACAGCTCTCACACAATTAGCATGGAATGCCTCTGCTAGCTAAATAAAACCCTCAGATGGATGCTGTTGTTACCTATGACAACACCTGTCTGGGGAAAATAGCTTTTTCTGAGTCTTCTATCACCTTAAGCACATGGGGATTGTGAAATGATAGCTTCCCTCCTCCATGTACCTGTGTCTAGATGCTCTGGAACCACTGCTGCCACGATGCATTTTTTGAGGGCCCTCTCTTTAGCAGCTCTGTGCCCCATCCTTCCCCTTCCTTTACCCATCTGCAGGATGCATCCCTCTCTTGAGTGGTCCCCTTGGAGTGATTGTGTGTCCCTCTTCCACACCTCCGTGTGGTCACAGGCTTTTCAACTGCTGCATGCACGGGACACACGGTTTGTGGGAGACATCTGCTGTTTCATATCCATTGGCTCTTGAAATAACTTCCATTCTTTAATTTTGTCTTCGAAGATTGGAGTGGCAGATAAGAGATCGATAAAAAGAATTGCCAATTAAGATGTCGTAAGACGAAATCATTTATCTCCTTTGGAATATGGATTTCACTTGGGCAGTGTTTTAAAACCTTTCTGGTCATCCTTTCTTCATGTTGTACAAGGTGAGAGTTACCAGCCAGCACTGGGCTCGTGATTTTGAAAAGAAAAAAAACCTGAGTATTTTCTCTAAACACCACTGGAAGTGACAAACGTGCCCCACTTAACTAGATTGTAAAGCCAGTGTATCTTAAGACTGACAGCATCAGTATGGTAAATACACATTTCATTACTTCTGGTCAGCTACCTCCAGGATTTAATTTGCTGGTGTCACAGCTTGAGCGGCTGTTTCATGCCTGTGGGGAAATTTGGCAGGGCTTGTGCATTCAGAACCAAATGATTAGCTCCAGCTTCCTTCCTAGTTTATTATTACAAGCTCGTGCCACGATAAAGCACTTAGGAAAAAAAAGAAAAAGGAGGGGAAAGTAAATCCCACAATGTGATGCCTGTTCACAGTCATTTCCAGCGCAGGGATGAGTCATGCTAGTGGAATTTCCAGCCAATAACCAGGTCCCAATTAAAACAGAAAGGAAGGGGAGGCAAGGAGATATATACAACATGTCGAATAAACAATATTCAAAGAGTAATAGCAAAATAAATGGTGTGCGGCAGAGCTCAGAGTTCTTTTTCAGAAGTTTATATCCTCGGTTTATTTCCATACAACAGAACGAGTTTTACACATGAGGAAGAGATCAAAGTTGCAAAACAACTCCTAATCTTAAGTACTCCAGCTTTTGAATGTCTCATTCTGAAACACATTGTGCCAGAACCCAATTACCAGAAGGGCAAGTAGTTACAAGTTCTGCTGACTTTAAGAGGAGCTGTGGACACTCAGCAGCTCTGTAAAATTAAAATACTGGTAACTGCGTCTCATTATCTAATGCTAGACAAGTGGAAATAAAATCTCAAACAAATCTGATTTTTGCCAGCTTTTACAGAGTAAATCCTGCAGCATCACAGAATTTTCAAAGTGGACATCTGAAATCCCAAAGCAGGAGCAAATTTTAAAGCTATGAGGATCTACTTCTTAGGTACCATTACGATCACCTATTGTATGACACTGGACAAAAATAACCTCAAAGCAAGTACAAGACAATATTGAAATCCAAACCTCTTGGATGCAATACTGGCTATTTTGTGAGTGATTCTACTACACTCAGACATATTTTGTCCCAGTGGCCAATAATGCTAATTTCATTCTAAATCATACAATGACTCATTCTCACCACGATTCATCTCACTTAATCTTAGGTACTTAAATGGAATGACTAAGGCAGGATGACCTTTTCAGATAGAATACCTGTGGATTCATCTAAGGCTGGAATTACTTTTGAAAACGCACTAAACAGCCTAAGGGGCTGATGGTCCCAGCTTGGCAATATTCCTGCAGTCCTCTGTCACTGGGTGCAGTGAGTCCAAGCCTTACAAAAAAGACAGGACTGGGATCCAGATTTCAGGATCTTGGCCTCTGCTACAGTCTTGCAGTGGTACCTCCACAGAAAGCATGTAAGGAAAAAATAGTACAGCAAAATTCCTTGGAATTGCTAGCTATCATTGTTAGCTCCTGAACAAAAGAGGTAAAGACATCCTTACAGAACTTAGGGAAGTACATCCTAAGCTTTCCAGTGTTCCAGTGAATTCTGGAGCAGGCACAGACCTGAGTGCTGACTGCAAGAGGAAAGGATTGTTTGACATGATCCTCAAGAGCATGAACAAAAATATTACAGCTGTGTGACAAAAATGTAAAGACTTTTGGAAAAAAAAGCCTATTTTTATTTCTGGGGCTTTTGTTTCTATTGACACTTTTGCACAGGTTGTGTAAAGATCATCCCTTAATAAATACTCTTCAGAAGAAATACTCCATGGGAAAAATGCAAATCCGTACAGTTAAGATTTTCCATGCAAAAAGGAATATTTTAACATGTAAAAAGATAGCAGAAGCTGCAGTTCTCAATAATTTATGGTTTGTGATTCAGGTTAACACATCATTTCTGGCATTCTGCTCTATGAATAGTGTCCTCAGCCCTGTTGCTATTCTGAGTCTCAAAAAGCCAGTAATAACAATCCTCTGGTCATATTTTATAAATGAGCTCCCACATTTCTTTGCTCTGGGAGACAGCTTTAAAGGGACAAGTATTTTTTCCCATCTCTGCCCACAAACGCAGAACACGAGGGTGGGTTTTTTTAAGCAAACATCATTATGCTATGGACAGCCCACCATGTTTTGCTGCCATTCTGAAGTTAATAACCTGGAAGGAAATATTTCTTCACTGCTACTATGACAGCATTAAGGATGCCAGAATGCTAATTTCAGTAAGGCTAATATCTTATGTATCACACTGCTAACATGTCCAATACTTCATAAATTATTGCCAAATATATACTTCTAGCCCATCTTTCTAGTGCAAACTGCAGAGGGCAAAACCCAAGCACAGTAAATTCCGAGACCTTGATGTTAACAAACTTTAAAACAACGTTAGGACTTCTAGGATGGCATTTCTCCCTATTTTTGATCTTGACTGCACATGTACACCCTAAATACAACAGGAATTCACATCCAGGCAGATGGAGTTTGGTTTCTCTCCACTCTAGATTTTTAGCTTTTCCCTAGTACTAAAATTATGTCCAAAAGCATAATTCTACTGAAAGAAAATACAATTTTGGTTTCCTTCCCCAACTCAGATCTTTATGGAGCTCTGCAATTAAAGTTTAGCCATCCCTTGTGGATGTAGCCAAACACATGCCAGATAAACCTCATGCTGTAATTAAAATGCATCTTCCCTCTTGAGCATGTATGTGAGTAACAGAAAATGAGTAAGGGCACAGGAAACCTATCACATTGCCTCAGCTCCCTTAATTCCACCAAAATGGCCCTTCCCCAGTCAATACTTGTTCTCTGGGACAAGAATGAGAGCAAATTTCTGCCTGAACCAATGTAAAATGATCAGAGTTGAACATATGCCAGGTGGGAGGTGTTAGGTGGATCCCCTGCTGAATTCCAAAAGGAACAAGTAGGGGGAAAGGAAGAGAAAGATACACTCCATGTGCATATTCTCCTAAGAATGTACACGTTATCCTAAGAACATTCTCCAGCAATTGAGAGTGAGTGCTCTCACAGCATCCACAGGGCAAAACACCTGCAACCACAGTTCACTGTCCACAGAAGGAAGGAGGAACTGATCACCTCATGACAAGGCTGAAGGAGAAGGCAGAGAGAACAACTGAGTGACAAATTAAGTTAGATTTTGTAGAATTTGAATTATTAGGTAGGAATCTCCTCTTCCAGGGTGTGAAATAATCTCTGAGGTGACTTACAATGCCCTGTGGGAGATGAGAAGGAATACTGGAGATGTGGGTTTTGGTGATGAAGGACAAATTCATTCATGCTGTTCAGTCCTCCGGCTCCAAAATTGTGGATCACCTCTGCCAATAATGGAAGTCTGTAACAGAAGCTTCTGATGCTGAAACAGCTTCTGAACAGCTGCTGATGCTGAAAGGTGACACTAGGAAGTTACACAGAAGATTCCTGATGTTCAACAGAACGGGAAGACTGACGCTGCATCATCAGAAAACTATTCCAGCACTGTGGTGCAGCTGAGAGGAACTGGACTGGACAGGAGTCAGCTGAACTTCATATGACGTGCTAAGGCAGAGAGCGTGACAGAGGGGTAGAGACTGAGCCTGGTGGGTGCTACAAGACTGGAAATGCCTCAGTTTTGAATGCATAGGGTGCATATATACGTCCTTCATACGTGCACAAGTGAACTAGTTCTTAAAGGCACAATGCAAAGCTTTGCTACTTGCATTATCTATAAAGAGCACAGCTGGGAGGAAATTAAGAGTTCTCACTTGTCAGAGAAATTGGAGAGCGAAGTGGTTATCAAATTAATTTATAATTACAAAGCAATGTAAAGGAAAACGGTGGAAGAGAACAAGACTTTCTGTCTCCCCCAGTGTTAATTTAAAGTAAGAGAACAGACTAGACACAATGAATTTACTTGTAGATAGGGGCTATTCCAGAATCCTAACTCTTTGTTCCATATCTGCAAGTGTTTTTAAAGGGGATTAGGCACCAAAGCGCTCTTAAGCATTTCCAGACTACTAGAGAGGTATCAAAATTTGAAATTGGGATGCATTCAACAAAAAAAATTAAATAAATTTAAAAAAGCGCCACCCAAAAAAAAAAAAAGAAAAACCAAAACATCCTGTTCCAAATCTGGTTTTGTGACACAAAGAATCTGGAGGCAGATGTGGGGTACACTTTGTCCCCATCTAAGTCTGCTGACATCACTTTGGTCTGGTGCTCTCCTCAAACAAGTGGTCTGCCTTACTTCTTGGTCATTCTCCTATCAGCCCCTGCCCCTCAGCTCCCCAGGAAAAAAGCTGCAAACATCCACCACCCCTTCTTCAATGGGCACAGGAGTCTGGAAAACCTAGGTCTAAATCCAGATGCCCAGTTTTCATATTCTATGCTTGAAAATACTCACTACCCTTCTTCCCTGAGCCATAACTGTGATATGGCCATGGCTGTCCCTGAAAGATTGCTTACTCAGGTTCAAGTGCAGGATTATTTTGTTTTCAGATCCAAGCAGAGCCTGACGTTTTGCACTTTGATTACCTTGTGGTGTTCCTGTGTTCTCTAAACTGGCAAGAGATGAACAGACAAGCTGCTGAGATTTTATCTTGTTATTTATGTATAGTTTCTGCAGATGAATTGTATTTTTTTTTTTTTGCTAAAGTATTTGCTGTGGTGAAGTGTGTGTGTGTGATAGATTGTTTTGCTTGGTAGGGTTTTTTTTTCTTTTTTCTAACCTGTGCTCAAAGGGAAGCAAGCTGACAGTGCCATTTCCCTGATTACTAGCAAGAGATGAGTTCTGTAACTCTTTGTGCAGCACAGGGTCAATTGCAAATCCACACAGAACATTTCAATTGTGGCTCCAGCCCGATTTTCAATTCATTTCTAGTGTGGCTTCAGGCTCAGTTCAGCCCTTTGTACTGATCTGGAAAGTTGATAGCCACAGAAGAACGCTCTGTCACACTGGAGCTGGCAACGTGCTGCTCAGAAGTCATAAACACTCCCAAACTCTAATGCTGCAAAAGCTCATAACTTGTCACTGCCACCTTGCCCCGCAGGGATAGCTCCAGCAGGATTTATTTGGTGGCAGTGTATCAAGCATTTAGTTTTTAGCACAGCTGCCACAGGCTGCTGAAGGAAGCGAAAGAGAGGAGTGAATACGAAGAGCTCAGGAATGGAGTCGGGATCTCAGCTGCTGGAAGTCCCTTCAGATGTACCAGTGCCACCCCACCTGCCCAGAGGAAGCCTGGCCAGGGGACAATGACAGCAGCTGCCTGACAGAGGGATGGCAGTCCAGGTCACTGAGGGTTACATGCCCTTCATGAAATACATCATTCTGCTACGAGGTCCTCTCCTACCAGCTCAGTGACTTCAACTCACAGAGCAGAATCTTCTGCACCTGCATTTAACCAGAGCAGGGAAGCAGTAATTCCTTCTGCTTCAGCAGTCACCACATTCCTGTTCCAGCTACTTCTGTGCTGTCACAAGAACTTGCTGAAATATTCTGCACACTTCTGTGAGTATTACTAAAAGGTTGAATACGCTGCTGTTTTCAAACTGAGAACACCTTAAAGACACGTTGGTCAGAACTTTTGCGATGAGACTTCTGTATTTAGGGTGGGATTAATCTGCCTTCATTCTATCATAATACAAATTGGGCATGTAGTCACATCTTATCATCTAGGTTCCCTCTGTACTCTGTAGGGAGAGACAGATCTGAAGAACTTGATTTATCCACTTACCCTCAAACAAGCTGCCTTTTGCAGATGCTTGTCTCTCCCTGAGCACCTTCCATTTAAACATCAAGAGCCAGATGAGACCAGAAACAGCTGTGTATGGTATGATGGCAGCTGCAACTCAGATTTGTAAAGCCATTTTTATGTATTATGGCTCCTAGTCTTTTTTGTCCAAATTGATATTACAAGGTTTAAATTTTGTTTAGCTGTTCTCTTTTTCAGCAGTATAAAAGTGCATGATGGCCATGACTGAGCAAGGCAAATAACTTTAAGCACACAGAAGGTCCTACTCAGCAAAAGATGTAAGCATGTCCATAAATCCTTTGCCTCTGTGACAAAAGCAGGCCCTGAGTACAAAGAATCAATCAGGAGATCAAGGTCTCTTTTCTGGAGCTGCCAAAGAGTAATAACACCCCCTGAAACTTCTTTCTAATTTGTTTTGAGTCTTTGATGAAGTGAGGTTGCTAAAAAGTCACTCAAAGCGTAATAAAAGTCTTAAGTCTCTTAGGTGATGCTGAGACCCCTGTTCTGCAGGTTTAGTGTTCTCTTCACAGAAATTATTATTCCTTGCTGTGGTCATGTGGTTTTTACACTTGGCAGTTACTCAGTGCCCAAGAGGGACGCAGAGAAACCACTAAAAATAACATTCATCAGCCTAGTATCTCCAGCTGAGGTAGCTCAGCAGTAATGGTTTGGAGAGCACACACATTAAATGTCTGTCTGGTTTGGCAGCTATGTACCCTGTGAGTGCAGAACTTAAAGAATTAAACTTAAGCCATTAGCTTTCTTTTATATATATTTCTCTTTTAATACCTGACAGAGCTTTTCCCCAGGCATGACAATGGCTAGCCAGGCAAGAGAAGGCTTAATAAACTGAGAGATGAGATCAGCTGAGAAAAGGCTGTGTGGACATCAGCAGTGGAAAGTCCGTTCCCTACAGCAAAATTGACTGTAAAACAAAAATAGAAATTTTCAGAACGCTGTTTCCTCATTCTAACTCAGGATGCTAAACCTCTGGAGTGTCTTCTGAAAAGGATGAATTTATAAACAGCATGACCTTAAATGAGTCAACATGACCTTTCCCAGACATACACCACAATAAATATTTACTGAGCTTTATTTCATAGGCATTAACTCATTGCTAATATAAAAAGCTTTCAGGCTGCTAGACAATGCAATATGTAATCCTATCATTCTGACATTTAAGAATATGCACAGTTTAAAAGTGATAATGATTTTCTTTCCTAGTTAGCTTCTAGATATGAGTTCCCCATGTATTTGTTTATGCTATAACCTTCTTCCATTTTATGAAGAATTTTTGTTGCCAGTGGAAGAGAAGGATAAGGATGAAGGATGATGACATGGATTTTTTTTTTCTTTTGCTTTCTATTTAATTCACAACAAGTGGTGCTTCCATACATAAGCACTGGTCATTTTGCATTATACTAATCCAGGCAAAAATACATTGGCCTGCTTGTCTGACTGCCATTTGCAGGTCTTAGTATGGTAATTCCTCAATAACTGCAGTGCAAATACACAAATCTCTCTTATCTCATCAACTCCTGCTCTTCAAATTCATGCAATAAATAAATTGCCTAAGTTCTTACCCAACTCTTTGACTGAACCAAAATATTTTTCATGATCCTCCTGGGAGCACACCTGCCTGCACTTCGGAATTACAAAACGGACGTGGCTCTTTTTTCCTAAGTGTGACCATAAAATGTCACTAGGAAAGTTTTCTAAATGTGTATGGTGTCCTATAACACAGAGATGTATCTACAAGATCCTCCAGAAGAGCTGGGCACTAAAATATTTTTTTACTTTAAGTTAGATGTGCACCTTTAAACCTCTCCACAGCACGGTCCTTCACGTATGTGTACAACAGAAAGATGCAAGAAGAGGCACACTGGCAGCACTGAGCCCCCGTGGTAACAGAAGCAGCTTCATCTCCAAGCCAAATGAGTGGTTTCTCTTAGTTATTTATAGCCTTTTTAAATTTTAATTACTTTATTTGCTTATTCTCTGCCAGGTCCCTGCTGACATCATTCAGTTTTCCCTCCTCTTCCACTCCAGTGTGCTCGTACACTCACAAAGAGCAGTGAAAGCTCTTTATCATCAGTACCATTCTACAATGCTGTTTCTCAGCTCAGGTTTACTCCCGATGCAATTTTTGCCACCTAACTCAGGTGTCAGGAGAGCCAATGGACAGAAGTATGCTCCTGACCAAGCTGTTTCCCATCAGCCTTTAGAAATTTAGAGCAGCAGAGAAGCAAGAAGGTTGGTGGTTTTGTGGGGTTCTTTTCTGTGGCTGACAATAGGTTACACCAAGTATTGTAACTCCAGGCATATTTCTGTGGTGATTTCCCAAGCGAGGAAAGAACTGGGGAGAGCACGCAGAAGAAACCTTAGTCTTAGTGAGCCATGGAGTTTTCTGTCCAGCCCCCCAGACTTCAGAGGAGAAACTCATCACCCAACAGCTCCCTGAGCTCCCTGCAATTCACAGGAGCAAAAGCCATTTGCAAGCAACAGCTTCCCCACAGCTTAATGAAACACCAGCAGTAAGAGACTCTGCACTCTCTGAGTTCAACCACCAGGCAAAACTGACTGACTTAAATTACCACAAAGATTAGGACCATAAACACAATCAGCTGGCATAGCTCAGTCCATAAATAAAAAATGTATTTACCTATGACAACAAAATTAGCCATGCTGTCCTTATCTCTGCTGCTGCAAGCACTTAGAGCACGCATGTGAAAGTGAACATTAATGCTTGCACTAAGTATTTGCATGTTTATGAATAACCTGTAATCAGTTTGACAGTATTCTTCTTTCTCGCCTTATTAGTCCTGTAAGCTCTTCATTCAGTTCTCACACTTTGCATACCAAAAAGGCAGACAGAGAAAAACATCAACATCCTCGTAAAGCTGCACACAAGTGCAGAATGTCTACATAAATAAGAAAATTAGACCCAAAGAGTAGAGATCATGCTCCAAAGAGCAAGAATGTCTTACTATTGGCCATAGTAAAAAGAGAAGCTGGGGAAATCTTGGATTTCTTTTTCCCCATTTGTCTCTACTTGAAAGAGGGGAAAAAAGAGACATGCATGACTGATGGTAATGGAAAACCTATTTGTGTCCAATTCACTGGAGAAAGAGTACAAGGACATACCATCCTTGTGAAATAATTTGTCCTGTATTCCTTGAGCCAGATGAAAGTCCCATTATGTACAAAACAACATGTGCAGATGAATACAGATTTGGGAGATCTATTATTCTCTCAATACACTGTCTTGGTGTAACCTCTGTCATAAAAAAGGCCTCTTTCCGAGTGCCTCTCACTGTCATAAAGTGTGACTTTTTCCCCTAACCTAGAATAGATTTGAAAGTGCACAGCAGCACCGAGGAGTCATTCATGATTAGAGCCCTTGCTGTGAAACAAAACTGGCACATGCTCCTGGAACCTACAGCAATTAGCAAGTGTGAAATCAAAAAGTCACACCACACCAATTGTTCGCAAGGCACCCAGAGCAAAAACAGAATGGAACAGCTACATCTTTATAGCCCTGGATGGCTTTGCAATTCAGAGAGATCTTTATGAGCACGTAACAGTTTCATTCCCTCAGATGAGGCTCTGTGCCTCGCACTGATGTATTTGAACTTCTCAAAATTTTCCTCTTCGCACTGCTCCGAGATACAAGGTACTGTTATCCCAGACACTGCTCATTACTAATTCCCTAACCTGACAAGAAGTTTGTGGAGGAACAGAAGATTTTTGAGATCTAAAGAATGATTATGAAGTGACACAGGTACGATCTCAAATCTACGTTTTCTCCTCTTTTAGTGCTAAGGAAAAAAACAAAACAGGCCCAGTAATGTGCCCAGTGCAGCACAGAGCACTGGAGCCTCTTCAGCCCACGAGCCATTGTGCTACCTCTAAATTTTAAGGGCTTACAAAGCAACTCCATCTTCCACATCAAACTGAGTCATAAAAAAAGGAAAATATTTAAAAAACTTTGAAGCACCATTCTTGGTTGAAATCTGCTACATTCACATTAATTCCAATAATAAGTAATTAATTCCAAATAATAATTAATTCCAAGCACACAAAACGATGGCTCTGCCAGAAAAAAAGCAGTCTGTGTCCACATGTGGTAAAACAGAAGCTGGAAAGTGAAGACCATGATGTCCTAGGAAAGCCAGCAGCTCTCATTCAGATGCAGGTCAGAAAAACACAGCTGCCCAGTCTGGCCTGAATATAGCTTCAAATCAAATGCCTACAGTTCTTATCATCACCTGATCTAGTGCATTTTGGTCACTGCAGATGTGAGGATGGAAACAAAGCCACCTTTTCCATTCCATTGTGAGTCCAGGCAGTTTTCCTTGGGTTCCAGTGTGCCAGGTTAACAGCAAGATCATCCTTCCCTATGCCCCACCAGGGAGGCTGTGATCTCAGCACGCAGGCTCAGGAATGTGCCATCCCTCACTGTGACTACCCCAAAGTCTGACATGCCTCATGGCTTAGCAAGGTACTGGCAGATGTTTGGGCAGTAGCTGCAAAGCACTTCCAAATTTTTTAAGATATGTAAAGATCCTGTATAAAAAGTTTTGCTTTTAAAAATCCCACTGGCACCAGTACCTTCACAGACCTACAAATATGGCCTTTATGACTTCCATACCATGGGCCACAGCACAACTCCTGCAGAAGTAGGTTAACTCACTATGTTAATGTTGATTTATGTTTGTTAGGAGATCTATTTCACCCGAAGCTGAAAAACTTGCATGTTATTCTATTCACATTCAAATTTTGAAAACTTATTACGAATATATTCGATGTCCCCATCTTACATGGTTGGTTTTGGTTTGTTTCATTGTAAGTATTTCATGTGAGCTGTTCCTAGAAATTTCAGAATGCTTTAGCAAAAGCAGCTTGAGAATGAGGAGCTAGGGAGAAAGACCAAGAGCACAGACAGAATAATGATTATAATTCAAACAAAACTCCTCAAAGGGCAGAAGAAGCTACAACTGTGAGAACTAATTGATTTGATTCTACATACACAAAGAAAAAATTATAAGAAGGATTTTGCCCTGGCATGACAGATTTACTTTTTTAAGAAGGATTTAAGTAAATGCCACTCAGTTTTATTACTTTCCTTAAGATTTTAACTGTCAGGCATCATATCCAAAAGAAAAAACAATACCATCCAGGAAGTAATTATCTGCATTAAGTGCTGTTAGACTTCTTTCCTGCTACAGTGATCTCTGGCAGAAGGAGAAACCAAGGAAGCTGGGGGAGGAGGAGGGGGGGAAAAAAAAATTGATTCAGTAATTTGAGAAGCTAAATACATTTCTCTGTGTCTCAATTAAGAGAGGGAGGGCTTGTTCTGCAGTGGGAGCAGCACCAGGCTGGTAACAGCAAGGTCTATTTCAGTGGCTGCGTGTCATGTTAGAAACTGGAGGAACAGCATGAGGGGCTTGACACAGCATTATTTGCTGTGAATGATAACCCCCAGGAGCTGCTGCTCCTTGGAGCTGCTGGGGGATCAGACTGGAGGCAGCCCTGGTGCAGGCAGGTGCTGGAGCTCCGGTGTTGGCTCTGCTCTGCCCTGGCTCGGCCACCTGCCCAGGGCTGCCCACAGGCACCTGGAGATGCACAGCTCCAGCCCCCCGGGCTCTGCCCTCCCCTGCTGGCTCTGCTGCCACACCACTGTGCCAGTTTTGGCCAAAATCTAGCAATACATCCTCTGGGAGAAAGCCAGGTCACGACTACCCTTCCTCCTCAAGGTTCGGGAAAAAAATTCCTCAAAGGAAAGTGAAGGAGATAAAACCTATTTATTAACAAATGCACAGGAAAAGGACAAAAATACTAAATAGCAAAATCCCTAACTGTAACGAGAAAAACCTGGGAAGAAATTAGAGACCTCTTGTAGGTGTGGTCCCTCCTTCTCAGATCTGGCCTGGCGGGTGGCCTTAGGCCCCCTCTGGGCCTGGAGAGAAGTTCTCCTGATGTGTTCTGATGTTGTTGAAACCATCCAGAAGAGAAAATAAAGAAAAAAAACCTCACTAAAGTCCTAGGAAACACTCTGGAGGAAAAAAGGAAGGGAGAAAAAAACCCAAAAAGCTGGCTGAAGAGACAGACAGGGTGCTCCCTCCATGCTACCGCCGCTGGAGAACGCAGAGCAGTCTCCACCTCTGTGTCCTTGGGAACTTGCTTTGAAAAGTTCATTTGTTTTTGGTTTTTTTTTCCTCCCCTTTCAAGCTCAGTTTAAAGGCGCAAAATTAAGTTTTCGGCATAGAGCCGTGATAGGGGATACACATCATAGAGTCACCCCAAGACAACCACCTACCTGCTTCCCAGTGCTCAACGTGGATGCACTGCTCGTGTTCCTGGAGCCCTGTTTAGAAATGTTTCATTCCTCCTGACTTTGGTTTATCCCAGCTCCTGTTATCCTCGATAATTAAGAGTTGAACTGAACACTTAATATTGAAAATACTTTTCCTGCGTGTTTTGATGATGTCAGCTTTCATACTGAATCCCTTCACTGGTTGTCCTGCACAGACTAAGGTTTTATCCTTTTCCACTCAATACTTTCACTACCATTATTTCATGCCACTCATTCCCATTATCTGCCTCCTATTCTGCCAGTAGCAGGAGACACAAATACCTATTTCTGCTTCCTTCCCTTCTTCCTTCCTTCCCCTTCCCTGTAAATGATACTGTCCTGCCATCAATAATCAAGAATGCCTTCTTTATATAGAGATTTGTAATAAATCTCAACAGCTTCTGTCAGTTTGCTTCATGTATATATTTAAAAATTATATAAATAGGAAGCGTATTTCATATAAAACTTGCATATGGTTTGCTCTTATGTTCCTCACTTTTTAAATGAATTTTTAAAAACCAGAAACATAAGTGTTTTGTGTCTCCAACCAATTTATGTGTGTTGCATGCTGCAGTCTCTCTCTCTTCTTCTGTATTGGTTGGGTTTTTTTTTTTTTTCCTTGCTCCTGACTGATGTGGATTGATGCTGCTCCTGTGGAGACTAAGCTGGTTACCTCAGCCAGCAACCAGCCCTACCAGGAGCTCTCACTGCTCCTTCAGTCTGCATTGCAGCCATCCAGCACAGCTATGGGATAATAAATCTATTCTGGTTTTAATTTTTTCCTCCCCAAAAGGATAAGAGTTTTGCATCTCCTCTGTGCAGTGCAAAGGACGTCATCCTATTTAACACACAAGAGCCTGACCTGAAGCAACGTGACAACCCCACCAATAATTTTGTTTGGGAAGCCTTCAGCTGTGAACTATTTTCTAATGTCAGTCATGGCAGCCCAGAAAATCCTTCTGCTAAGTTTCCTCTGATTTTGTGCACAGAAACAGTGCTTTTTGACAAGAGACCAAGGAAAGTCAGCCTGAAATAATCGTGTATTCCTCTATGCATGATCGCTGCAGTGACTAATCCCAATTTGCTCCCTTAACTCTGTCTCTCTCCCTTTCAGAAGGCAGCTCAGTTCTGAAAACAAATGAGAGTGGAGGAGAAAAGGCAATTTGTACTCATGTTCTCTCCCCCAGCACGCTCCCTCCCACTCCAAATTCCGTAGCAAAGGAGTATGTTTTGGTTCACTAGCTGAGCCTACATTTCCAACTATTATGTTAACAAATAGCAATGAAAGAATATTTTTGGTTAATTATGTGGCTCTACTGTTGCTATTGCAGCTGACTGGGGAAGATGAGAAAATCTGTGTGGTTTATGGTACAAATGTAACGTGGGAAGTGCTCAAGCCACAGACTTGTTGGGCCATCATTCAGTTTTCCAAGAAGTTTTGGAACTCTTCAGTCTTGTAACCCTCTTGCCACCCCGAAGGAGAGGATCCTAAACTGAAGTTCAGATACAGACAATTTAAACTGAGGAATTTACTAAAGCTGATATCAAGACTGGAAAGTGCTCTTTATTTCTGTGATAAGGTATTTTTCACTGAAGAATATCAAAGTACTTTTCTACAAGTACATGTTAATGAGCCCTCACAAGATTGCTATAAATACAGTATCATGCGTATATGACTCATGTGGCTTATTAATTTTACATCACCTACACTGCTGCTTGAACGAGAGTGACAGAGCAGCATTCAGGCAAATTCCTCCATGAGAACTTAGCCAAAATAGCAGTACCTGTGTCTTCAGGGGTCAAGCTGCCTCAAGGCTGACTCTAGTTAGCAAGATTCAGGCTGAGAGAAATGTTCCCTGCTCACCACAGCCTTCCCAGCACAGTTCTCTTGGCAAAAATTAAGAGCATTCTTCTAATAAGAAAATAAAGTCTAAAGCAATGTTTAACAGCTCCTAGGTTAAACATCCCATACTATGCCAGTGGTCTACAGCAGGGTGCAGTGAACAGGAACTTTGCTGGGGGATGGATATGGATCCAAAAGGCACAGATCCTCGGTGGGACTTGGTTTTAATTAAAAAGCAGGAGGAAAAAGCAATATTTAATCTCTTAAACTTACCTATGCCCTTAACAGAATGACATTTTTACTTAGCTTAATTAACCATTAACACTGAGTTCCAGAAAAGCCCTTTGTAATTTCAAAGTGTTCACTCTACTCCTGTGGCAATTACCCCATTAAGAGGTTCTACAGGCAGAGCAATAATGAAGACATGTGAAGGATTTGTTTGGTTGGTGTTTTACAGGACCTGTGAGCCAGAGAGAGGCTTTTTAATTGAGATAAATAGGACTCTGTGCTCATACAGCTTGATGAGAGGGCAAGTATAGTAGCATGGGGTTAGCACTAGCCAGTGTTAACCTCCTCCTGCTAGCTTGGAGGGTGGGAAGGTAAAATAATACCTGACTGTGAACTACCACAAGTTAAACAAATGGTTAAAGGCTCCACAGAGGGTAAATAATAGAGCTGAAACCGCAACAGCTAGATTTCTTTAGCCCGGTCTCAGTGGAATCAAGAAAGGTGGATCAAACCACCCATTTCATAGTGATTTCTTTCTTCCCTGCACGCAGGATGATTGACGGGGTGGAATTCAACCCAAACAAGGCAGAAAAATTTCACCGGCAGCATTCACTGAGGTGAGAGAACTGAGACAGGGTGGAGGGAAAGGAGAAACCCCCAGCAGCAGCATTGTTCTCTCAGAGCAAAAAAAAAGGAGGAGAAAGTGGAGAGGAAGATGCTTCCTCCTGTCCTCCAAACGGGAGGAAGACCAGAGAGAGCACCTTCCTAGGAGTCAGTTAAATCCTGGGGCTCAGCTCCCACTCCTCCCACACTGACACCCATACTCATTTCTTGTCTTTGTTAATGGCTCCTCTTTATCCTGAAGCCAAATAACTCCACACTTCTCAATATTCAAATCCAAGAGCAGCTTCTGTAGCTAGAATGCACCTCTGAACTCTAAGCCATCCATAACCACTACAAGTTTCATTCCGTAATTGCTATAATTGCTAAGAATTCAGGTCTGCAAATTTTGATTTAAATGGAAAAAATTCAATTCTCTGCCTTTGTCAATTCAAAAAGCACACTGAAGCTTAAACCTAAGTGATGCACTTCAGCCTTTCCTGTAATAATTAAAGACTGAATTAAGAACTTAGCCATTTGAAAGGTTTCTATCTCAGCCTAGTCTGCTGTACTGCAAATATTGTACATGGATGTGCTCTGTTTCTTTGTCAGTATGAAAATCCTCTGACATTCCAAGAATTTCATCTGAAACAGTGGGAGAAACATGAGAAAATTCAAGTGCATCTCCTTGCATGTTGCAGCAACACAGCACAGCCCTCACTGTTGGCCTTTGGCTTGCTAAGGATGACCAATCCATGAAAAGCTAAGAGAAAAATTGGTGACAAAACATGTGCAACCACCAAGAGAGAACCTGAGAGAAACTGCTGTGCACTGGGATCAGTCAGTCATGGACTGGCTGGGAGACAGCTGCTTCCACAGCTGAAAAGTCTCCTGAAAGGATTTATCACCATTTCTGGTAGGGTAAAATTTGGAAAAATCGGTGTTCTCGTGAAACACCTGATGGAGTTAAAATTGAAGTGGTCCCTATCCACAAGAGTTAGTAGCTTTGGGGAGGGGAAAAAATGACCTTAGGAGCCTACTGTATTTCAGGGGGAAAGACAAAGACAGTTTGGGGTCAAGGAGGTGGAGAAAGAAGGTGGAAAATCTCATGCAGTGGGAAGAGTAACTTACTCCTTTGACCAGCAGAACGTTGGGCAAAGCTGTGCAGCAATTTGACAAATAAATCTACCAGTTTTTGAAGTTAAGGCTCCCATTTTCTAGACCAGAGGCTCCAAATTTGGTACTTTCCAGTAATTATATCTGCAAGGGAGTTGTATTATTTATATTTATTTTAAATTAGCTGGTGACCTGAGCTGTATCTACGACGGTCCAAATGCAGTTTGCATATCATTCATTATATAAATGAGGTCTGAAATGAACGTAACTGTTTACTCAGAAGACATCCATTTAGTGAGCTGGCATTTCTTCATTACCCAAAATATATGATAATTGTCCATGTAATTCCTTCAGCAATTTAATTGCACACAGTCCTGCTCCTCCATGGAAATTATCTGTCAACTCCACAAAATAATTACGCATCAGTCTCAGTTAATATTCATTCACACTATTGCATATGTAGGACTGGATTGAATCTGGATTCAACTCCCAGTAAGGTGAGCACCTTTTTAAGAAACTACAGCAGGGAGGTTGTAATGGGTTGAATTTGGTAACCGGGCAGAAACACCATTTAGTGTAGTGGTTTAAGGGTTAACTCGGGCAGTAGCCCCCTGATGTCTCTTCTGTGAGATAAGCATTAGGAGGAAAACAAAGCAGGCACAAAAAACTTAAAGAATATAAACAAGTTTATTAACAGAGTTAAAAGAAGGAGACAGAAAGTCAGACTAAACCTCCAGAACACCTCTCTCCCCTCACCTCTGCTCCCTTCTATCACCAATGTAAAAGGAAACACAACCCTTGAGAATTCTAGTCAGTTCGCCACCTATATAATAATTTCTGGTTTTTCAGTTCACTTAGAGAGAGGAGTCTCTCTTGGTCAAACCATGGAGCATCTCCACACAAAACAATCTCGTGCAACTTCAGTATCACAGCAAAAAGCAGCCGCCCGGAATGGTTTTTTGCTTGTATGTGAAAGTCCCATCCCCCGATTACAGCTTTCCCCACAGCTGCTTCGAGGGTTTCTTTAGCTAAGGGGGTATTATTTTTAAGGATGAGCAGTTCAGAAACGGGAGCTTTCTTCACTTATTGAAGTGCCTGAAAGGCGTAAGGACTCTCTCTGGGAGCAGCCGCATGGTCTGGGAACAGAGATCCTTCTCTCTTGTGCGATCTCTGCTCAAGGTCCTCATCAAATCACAGCTACTTCAGCATTGCAGCACTAGTATAGTTGCTAACAGCAAGTTACAGCTACTTCAGCGTTTGCTTGTTTTAGTACAAGCACCTTTGCTCACAGTTACAGTTTGAACGCTCCCTCCCCCTTATGCTTTCAAGAAATTACAATGGGTAGTCTAATATATCACAGTCTATCACCATGGTTTTTCTAACAGAATTTCAGCTTTTAGGATTAAAGCATCTCCTTAAATCCTCTCTTTCAAGGTCTCAAGTTTTTCTTCCTCACTGACTTGGGCATCTTTATAGTGTTTCCTTCACAAGCTTTCACTTTCCTCTCTCCATCTGATCGGGGAGATGATTAGTCTCTGCAGGCTTCATCTGGTCTGGAAAAAAGGTCTTAACAGCACTAAAAGAGTTAATCTCTCCTGGGTCTTGCAGCTGGAGTGTGGAACTCACTTATCTCTTGGCCACGTGATCCTGCCGACGGCCGTCTCAGGGGATTTCAGCTGTTTTGGGGCTGAGGTGAGGGCCATCCTGGCCTCTGGGGGTGTCCGGCGAGCAGGAGCGGCTGCAATCTCAGCCAAGCCACCCCCCGGCCGACCCGGGCCAGGCCCGGCCGGCAGAGCCCGGCCTGGCCCGGCCACCCCCCACCAGTTACCTGTTCGGCCACCGGAAGCAAGAGAGAGCCTTCCCGGGCTTTCTGTTTCTTAAAAATGTGATTTCACAGAGGCGTGTCAAGCTCTCTAAGTGGTTTAGAAAGTTGTCAATATTCAACCTGGCCAGTTGATTGGGTCTAGAGGGAGCTGAAAGCACCTCTTTGTAAAGAATCACTTCCTGGCCGGTGCAGCCTTCTTCAACTATAATTCCTAACTACTCTAAACCACGACAGAGGTTTTTACATCAAAACTAAAAACATGACTCCAGGTTCAATGATTGAAGTGCTACCATGGCACGTGGTGTGGTATATGTTGGCATACCAGAATGGATACAGCTTTTGCACATAATTCCGGGGTGAAAGGTAATGGTAAATCAGGGTAGTAACATTCAGACCTGCAAGGAAAGATTCCCTCTGCAGGAAGGGTGGGAGGAGGCATTTCTGCAACTGGAAACAAGTTTTGCACTAAACCCATCAAATTTATTCTGCTTTCACTGGAAACTGACTCATTTCTAATGTAGTTTGCTGCAAGCCTATCTGTAAGTTTTACTGTGCAAAGGGATTCAGCTCTGACAGGAAGCATTTTTTAGCCCTGGCACATCTGAGGCTGAGGTACAGATCTTGAGGGAAATCCGTGAAAGATGGAATCGACATTGCCCTCAGATCACGTACAAGGCACTAAGTCA
This sequence comes from Monarcha castaneiventris obscurior, assembly GCA_026261815.1. NCBI lineage: Eukaryota > Metazoa > Chordata > Aves > Passeriformes > Monarchidae > Monarcha > Monarcha castaneiventris. The sequence goes on from JAMPIT010000884.1 coordinate 15,296,706, forward strand.
GGCTCGTTGTTTACTGTCACCTCCAATTTATCCCGTGTGAGACAGCACAAAACAACATGTACCACAGAAGGAAAAGAAAAGCACGGAACAGGGTATGTGATACAACCCAGCAAATCTGTCAAGAACATCTTATATATGTGTGTGTGTGTGTGCCTATCCCCATAAAACCACAAAGAGTGTTCAGATGACTAGTTCAAATTAAATGCAAATCCCCAAGCCCCAAAAAATCTGACAGAAGAAGGTCTTAGCAGCTAAAAATGTAAGTTTTGAAACTAAAAAGGATAAACTGACAATCTAGGTCAGGTTTTGCCATCCTTTGGTGACTGCTCTCAGCCTTTCTGAACCTTTTTGTTCCTGATCCTTACACATCCTCAAGTTACAACTTAAAAAAAAAGCCAAAAAACCAAAAAAGCAGTGTGTCTCCAGATCTCCTATCTTTTGGTTAGCTAAATAAGGGGCTTTGCCCATCAAGGCTTTAGAATACTCTATTTTTCATTAGGCATTTACAGAGGAAAATACCCTGCAATGGAGTCTGTATTGAGAAGGGAACATAAATCCCCAGAACACAGACCTAACCCAGTCAAACCCTTTATGTTCATGAGGGCACCCAACAATGATACAGAATATGAAGCAACCTGAACAAGTGTGCATTATGCAGAGCCTTACAGCATTTTATACTCTGTGCAGGGAGTAAACAGGAAGATCTAAATTAACTGACTGTACTGAGGTTAGCATAAATCACTGCTTCCAGGGACTGCTGCATTCCTGTCATACTCCTCAGAGCATTTAAAAGAGCACCTCCCTACCAATTTCACCTCTTCTTGTAGATACCAAATTTCTGGAACCATTTGGAGAACAAGATGCAACCAGGTTGCAGCAAATTTTGTCCAGTATTTTTCCTTTTACAGGTTTAAAAAGGGAGACAACCAAAATTTGTTGGATAAGAAGGTTCAGCACTCAGCACCAAAGTGAATCAAAGGTCAGGAGTGCCCCCATGGGTCAGTTGGAGACCAGCATTAACTAACCTCAAAACCCAGCTCCTTTCTCACAGCAAGTCAATTAAGTTACAAAAGAAAGTTTCAAAGAAGAAAAATCAATACAGAGAAGCTGTTACCTCTCCCAAAACTGAACAAGAGACTGCCTGTTCCCTCAGTATCTTACCAGTCGTCCAGAAGGAGGAATGAGAATGTGGGTTTCCATTTTAAATGCTTTACATTTCATGCTGATGGGGAACATTTCTTACTCATTCCACATCCCTATCAAGATGCAGTCAACAGACAGCAAAAGGAAATTTGCAGCATCAGTGCAGCATTAAAGTGATTTATGTCCCAAAAGGAGAAAACTTCAGAATAAACTTTCTCCAGATGATCATAAAACACTCTACTTCAAACCCAGGTCTCTGTGTCAGCCTTATCTCCACAGCCTCAACAGATTACATTTATTTTGGAGGGAAAAGTCTGACCATGTACAAAAATCAGACAGAATTTTCTATTGAGTTTTGGTACACGTAGCCCCCTGTGTCCCAGAGCAGACCTCAGTGCATCTCTGAGGGTCAGGGGTGATACTGAAAGTTGCCAGGGATGTGCTGCAAGCTCTCCTGCCAACTTCAGAGGGGCTTACGTTCCTTAAACTCTGGGGAAGAACAACGTGAATTTGTTAACATTCTTAATATCCATAAAACAAGGTCTGAGATGCATTGCTCAAGATGACTCAGGAATGCAAATTTTAGTATTAGAAAAAATTGGTTTTTTATGTCAAGATCACAAAAAAACCCCAAACCCTAGAGCCAAGGAAATGCATCAATCTATTTTAAACGTGCCTTATATATGTATGACAAGCACTTAAATATTCTGTCTATTCAAACAGATTCCTGTACATCTGAGTAGGCTGAGGATCAAAAGTCAAACTCAAATCTATGCCATTTTGAGCTTAATATGGTAAATAAGGAAACTTCAGCTGGTGATCTCAGATACTTTTTCTGCTGTTACAGTTCTTCATCCAATTTTCCTGTTGCCTTTCTGGTACTTCCACTTCCTTTACTGAATGGCTATCAGGCATGGAAAACAAGATAGCCAAAACTGGCTAGAAAAAGTTCCGATTTAATATGCAGCAAGGATTATTTGCAGGACTAAAGAGAAAAAAAATCTCAGTTTTTTTTGAAAAGGCTTAGCTCAGCCTTAATTATAGGACCTCAGAAAAAAGGTAATGACACAACAACAGTATAACATCAACTGCCACGTAATAATGATGATGATGATGATGATGATAATAATAAATTCTTTTTGCTCTCTAAGGAAGTTCAAGGAAACACCTGATGTGCTTTTGTACACTAACACAGCATCTTATTTCATAATGGAATTTCTTTAAAGTGGCCTAATTATATTTCACAGGAAAAGCATATTTTTCAGGTTTTTTTCTTTATGGCCCAAGAGGCAGTACCGTGAAGAGAAAGATCTGAAATCTGCAGCTTTTTATTTGATCTCTAATTTTATGAAAGAGAGATCTGTCACCTGAGTAGAAGATGTCTGAAAGACCAAGCACAAGGAAAAATTGTGGTATTTTTGGAGTTTGAATTAAAGAAATAAAATATCTGGAAGGAAATTAGTTAGATAAGGTGTTAGATTAGATTGATGAAGCATCTCTTTGATGCCCACTGAAAAGGGAACACCACTTTCTTGTCAGAGACCTTACACATTTCACCCAGTAAAACCAAATAATAATTAGCTTTCCATGGCACTCAACAGAAATAGAAAATAAAGACAGCTTCAAAAATGGTTGCTGAATAATGTCATTCAACATTTTCTGTCTTTGAAGACAAATGAAGAGCAGGTTTTCACACCTTAGGGAAAAAAATTTTGCATTTAAAGGTAAAGCACATAATTTATGCTTTTTTTTAAAAAAAAAACCACCGCTGTCTTTAAATAAACTGAAGTTGTGTATTTCTAAGGCTATTGAGCTAAAAGTGATTGTTGAAAACCAAAAAGCTATTGATTGTTGAACTTTCTTCCTCAAAAATATCTGTAGTAAATGTAAAAATTAACACCAAAAAGTAGTTTGAAAGTTTCAGTTAAAAGTATGGCAGGTGACACATCTCAGCTCCATGACAGCCAAGAATGCAAAAACCTTGTTTCTTCAATAGTTTGTTTTTGCAGCTATGTGCATATAACTCCTCTGAAAATCTATCTACAGAGCAAGGGTCTAAGCACGGGTTTCATGTGCAAGCTCTACAGTGGGATGAATAGCAAAAACAGCATTGACCAGATCAAAGCCACCTGCTCTTTTTGAGCTGCTCCAACCAGGCAAAGAGCAAGGGCAACTGCAGCATTTTCCAGCTGAGCTCAGAGCCAACACAGGCAGCTTCCTCTGCCCGTCCTGCAGCCACCCATGAGCCCAGGGATGGAGCCAGGGACTGGGACATGGCAGCACTGATCCCTTCCATGGCTGGCTTTGCATCCTGTGGGTGTGTCTTGGGGTGACTCTATGATGGGTATCCCCTACCACGGCTCTAGGCCAAAAAATTAATTTTGTGCCTTTTCTGTGCCTTTAAACTGAGCTTGAGAGGGGAGAGAAAAAAAACCCAATGAACTTTTCAAAGCAGTTTCTCAAGGACACAGAGATAGAGACTCCTCTGCATTCCCCACATGCAGGAGCACGGAGGAAGCACCCTTCTTTTTGCTTCTTCAGCCAGCTCTTTGGTTTTTTTTTCCTTTTTCTCCAGCATGTTTCCTGGGACTTTGGTTTTTTCCTTTTTTTCTCTTCTGGACAGTTTCAACAACATCAGAACACATCAGGAGAACTTTCCTTCAGGCCCGGAGGTGGCCAATGGCCTACGGCCTTGCCAACCCAGCTCCGGGGAGGAGAGAAACCACACCTACAGAAGGACTCTGAAACCTTCCCAGGTTTCTCTCCACAGCGAGAGATTTTATTATTTTAGCATTATTATTCTTTTACTGTGTGTTTGTTAAATAAATAGTTTTTAACACTTTCACTTTCCTTCGAGGAAATTTTTTTTTTCCCGAACCTGGTGGGGGGAAGGGTGGTTGTAACCTGTTTTTCTCTCAGAGGATATATTGCTAGATTTTGGCCAAACTGGCACAGGGTGGGAAAGGTAGGAGCTGTCGTAGGAAACCCTGGAGCTATCCTAGCCCACAGGTAAGGATATCCATGCTGCACAGACTCAGGGAGCTCATTTTAGTGCACTTTGCCACACACTCCCTTCCCATTAACCAGTGCCTAGAAAGCTGGCCTGGAAATGTGACCCTGAAGTTTGGGAAAACCACAAGAGGCCCAGAAGGACAGGTATTGGACAGGGGCTGGAGCCAGTGCTCCCTGGAGCACAGATATGTGGGAGTTGGGGACTCCGCACAAATACAGGTTCTTATCTTCACCTCTGGGAAGCTTTACCTCGAGCCCCAGCAGATGAGAAACGGCTGCAGATGTTGTTTCAGGTTGTTTATTTCTCCTTCTCTCTGCCAGCTCTCAGCTCCGGCCGCACATCTGATGCAGCCGACTCCGAGCGGGCACTGCCCAGTCCTGGGCTGTCCCGGCCTTTCTGTGCCCTTTCCATGATCCAACCATTCCTCACAATGGATTTATTAGTTACTATTCTATACCAATTCATTTGCACCTATTCTAGACACGGAATTTCTACCTCTTTTTCATTCTACCAATCATTTTGTGCCACCACCACCAGAGATGATTGAGGAGAAGGAGAAGAGGAAGAACAGGGCAACGCCCAAAATCCTCCATCTTAAACCCTTCGTCCTCATATTAAAAACCCTAAAATCTACTTTTTTACCTTGTACAATATTAAACCACCACTCATTTTCACACTCTGGTGGCTTGCAATGATTCTGGCAGTGTTGGTAACTTTTCCCATGGGCTGAGGTCAAAGCCGGTGCCATTCTGGGCTCCTTGCCAGGGTCTGGGACCCCCTTGCTGGGGCTCCTGACCCCCCAGGGCAGCCAGAGGCATGCCCTGACCTCCCAAGGCAGCCAGAGGCGTGCCTTGGATTCCAACAAGATGGACTAACCTATGCCTTGCTCTTCTGACCAAGCTCTTTTTCCACTTTTAGAAGAAAACAAGCCTTTCCATCATTCCTTATCCTTCCTATTATCTCATCCTGCTGCTGAGCCCGCAATAGCAGGTGACAGATTGTGGAGAGGGCTTTCAGAGATACTGTAAATGCTTATCTGCTGTAAATCACAGCTTCATTCCCTCCAGTGGAACATGCTGAGCTGTACCAGCCCAGGGCCTGACTCTGCGTGCTGCACCCCCAGAGCTGCGGCGCTGCCGCTGTCTCTGCACAGAAGCCACAAATTCCATTTGTAATTTAAATAAACGAAGAGCAAACGTTATTATTTCTGCCCCAGAAAAGGAGCTCCCCACACAGCAAGGAAAAATAATGATAGCAAGCTCGCTCTTCAGCTGTAACTCTTCAATGGGTTTACAAAGGAAGAAAGCAGCATTACCCTGTTCCACAAATTAAGGCACAAAAAGGAACATGTAGCCAGCAGAGATAGTAGCAGATCCAGAGACAGGGTCTCAAAAGGCAAAAAAAAAAGATACCCACGAGGATTTAGGGCAGATTGGAAACCTACAGAAAAATGACTCAGAAAACTCAGGAACTGAGGAGCCTTATGTCCAAATAAAGCAAAGCTGGTGTGAGGGTGAAACGAGATTAATACTTTACACGTTTTTAAACATTTTCCAGTGGAGCAGGGGTGCCTTTGACTCTGGCCTAAAATCGTTCCTGCCTTTCTCAGTCTGAATTCAGCTGCAAGTGAATAAACCAGCCTTGCTTTTGACAAGGCAGACCATGACAAGAAAAAACCCACCACACGAAATTATTACCCTATTTCAGAAAATGGGTAAAGTGTAGCAGTCAAGAGCCAGCATGCACATTTTTCCAAAGCTTCACAAAGATCCATATAAAGATCCTTAACCTATTTGCTCCAAAGAGTTACAGCACGCAGGGTCACTTCCAGCTTGGCACAAGCTCAAGGGAGATTCACCTCAGCTCTGAACTTGACCCACCCTTCTGAATTCTGATGGGCACTGCCAAACTCTACTCTGGTCCATGGGGCGAGATGAAGAACCTGAGCAAAGCCCTGGGCTGTGGAGTCCCACAGGGCAGCACCTTCCTGGGTCTGCTCTGCTCAGGGCCCTCAGCTCCTCTGGACATCCCATCCTGAGACAGGACACAGCCCATTCAGAATTCCCCAGCTGCCTCCAGAAAAGCCATCAGTAATTTCTCATTTAATGGTAACATGAGGGCTCAACATACTATGCAGAGCTGAAAGTTAACTTTTGGGATTTTAGGACTGTGTATATTTTTTTCCTGACCTGAAAGGAAGCCATCTGGATTAAAAATCTTCTGGCTGTAGCTGCCGATGAAGCTTAATTAGCAGTATTAATGTGTGACAGGTTGTCCCTGCAGATACAGCCCTTTCCAGTGACAAATGACAACATGTGCATTTATGGCCGCAGGAGAATTCCAGATAAAACTTCTATCATTTAACTGTCCAATTACTAAGACAATCTATATGACCAAGATGGGGAAGTTTATCCCACATAAAAAACCCAAACGAAACCCATACTCAACCAAACCCCCCAAAATATGTTGGTATGATGCTTAAAAACGGCAAAATCAGGGTCTATATTTGGGTTGTAAATCAAGATTTTTGTGACAATGCTTATCAGTTTATCTCATAATCACTCAAGTGGAATGATTTACTGAATTCTTAAAAATAGTACCATAATCCTTATTTGGATTACATTACTGCATAAATTCATACTGGGAAGTTCCTAGCAGAGTTGTGAAGAGACTCTCGATATCCTAATTTCTTATTCTATACTTAAACCTAGCAGGTTGTCTAAACTTTTGCAGCCAAACCCTACTCTGATCAATTCTCCATCTCAACCTTCCAAAAGCTTAACTAGCCCTTATGTTAAACACATCCAGAAATCAAGTGTTTTCAAACAGCTGTCCTCATATATTCACAGTGACGGGGCTGGTGCCAAAAGCATGCCAGGCATCACTGGCTGTATTACAGCTTCACCACATGTCTGCTGGAAGCTGGCCCTCTGCACTTCACCTGACACAGTTTGGAGTAAAACCTCCTTTCTCTCCTTCTCCTCAGCCTCAGTTTGTTAGCTCTGGTTTATGTTTTAGCCAAGCCTCCAAAATACAGCATTGAAGACATCCACGTCCCCGTTACTTCCCTATATACTCATCAGAGCATTTGAACTAGGAATCCAAGCATTGCTCTGGCCCAGGAAAACACACATCAATTGAAGTCTCAAAGAGAAATTGTTTTTGAAAACGTGAGGATTCCAAATGCCAGCTTATTTATCCATCTCCAATTGCAGCTCACCCTGCAGCGCACTGCACTAACAGAGATGCACTAATTATCTTTTGGAGGTGAGCTTGGCTACTCCAGCTTTGATGCTCTGCTTTGCAATTAAATGTATTCCAGCAACCACATGGGGGAGAAGGAAAAAATACAGCTTCCAGTTCTGCAATGACCTACTTACAGCATTAAAGCACTGAGGGGAAGGGGGAGGGCTGGGGAGGAGGGGAGAGGTCTAACTACAGCTTAATGCAAGCTGACACTGATCTGGGCTTCAGACTACACAGCAATCAATATCAGATATGACTTCACATCCTACAGAAAATGTTGGTGAGACAGGGAAAGTTAATGACAGGAAGAAATTAATACAAGACCTTGCTTCTCAAAACCTGCAGTAGTTTTAATATCCGCAACCCCTTTGTGCCTCCCCTGCCATGCCCCACACCACAGCACTCCTGAAGTTTGTGTGAAATTCTCATTATTCAAGCTAGAGGTAACATTGTCCTGAGCACTCTACAGCCACAGGCTCCCCGTCCCAGACAAGTACCCACATTCTCATTCCTCCCTCTCAATGAATACAGCAAGGAAAGGAAGAGAATCTGATTTATTTAGCATCACTAAGCTAAGTCAATGCCACAGATTGATTCCAGACCTTCTCATTCATGTTTTAAGCCTGCCCCTTCCCCCAGTTTCTCCCCGCCTCAGACTGTCTTTAATCTTTAAGACAATTAACCAGAAATCATTAGGGAAAGGTGATCACAGGAACATTTTACATTTCTGATACTAGAAAGCACTGGATTTTTAAACATGGGATGTATTTTGGGATACGGTTTCTGCTTTCAATATTCCACTATCCTGGTTTATGGCATGGACAATTGAATTTCTGCACTTCATACTAAGCACAGTGCTTGGTGACAAAGTCAAATGGAAGGCACACACTTAGTGCCATAAAATAGACTCTTCCAAAATGCCATATACTTGCAGCATGTGAAATGCCTATTGTTTCGGGATCAGAGCAAATGTTTTGAAAGCTTAAATGCTTAACTGCAAAAATTGAGCTGAACAACACATCAATAAGAATTAAAGTATTTTGCTCATTGTAGCCTTTTGTGTAATATAAAGCAAAGGAAACCCCTTTAACAGCCTGAGAAAATCAGCTGCCCTTTTTTTTTTTTTGGTGTCAGATGAAATATTAATCTTCAGTTCTGTTTCCAAAAGTTTACAAATATATTTGAAATATCAAATATAAATGTGTAATGGTTACCTTGAACTACAGCATCTAAGGATCAAGGAAACAGAAAGAAAGAACAAGAGAAAAGTGAGGGTGAATGTGATTTTTTATTCTTTCAGCCCCCACTCAGATAAGGAGCAACATCCAGAAGTACCACTTGCCCCAGCCACAGGATTTTTAGCCTGAATTACTACTTTCCTTCAGTATTCTGTAGCTCAGTAGTTGCATTGCTGGAAGGAATCATTCACATCTGTGGAATTTACTAATCCTCTTCTACAGCTGTCACAGAAATTGGCTGCTCTCCCTTTCCCCAACTATTTCGGAGTCACACTACCTAGGGCTGTGAGCTTGTCATATCTGATAACTGAGGCAGGGTCAGACACAGTCAGAACTTCAACAAGAGACAGCCAGAGAGAGGCAAGATGCTATGGAGATGATGCTGGTTAATGGATGGACAGCACATTCCACTTTGCATGATTCTGCACAGGGCATTATTCCCTCAGTACAGCCAGCTGTGATACAGCTGACACATCTGGAAACAAAGAGAAGCACTCTTTCTACTTGAAATGACAGTCAGAATGTAATAATTTAGTGAACAGCTCCAAGTTAGTCAAAGTCACTATGATCTACTGGAATGGGTAAATTCATGAATTAATGTCTTGCAAGAAAGTTGGCAGAAAAGTCCCCCCATTCAAATCACAGCGACAATCCCACTGCTCTGTCAGAGGTTTCATTTAGCATCATGTCCATGCTTCACTGCATTGCCATGGAATGGAGGAGCTCTAATCTTGAATTCGCTCAGCCTGGAGCACAGCATCAGATAAACCAGAACGTCCTGGAGCCAGTCAACTGCACCTCTTTATAAATCTTTGTGCCTCCAAAATCCAGGCGCTACAATGAGCAAGCAAATGACAAGGTGGGGCAAAATGTCTGGTTTCTTGAAGTCTCTCTCCCTTCCGTAAATGCTTCTGTAAATTTCTCCCTCTGTAGATGCTACTACCACCTCTTTTCTACAGTTTGGAGAGAAGGAAGTATTCCCTGGAGAAGAAAAACAGAATTTTCTTGCTGTTTCCTTGCTGCGCACCTGAGATCCTCTAAGGATCTCTTTATTGGGTGAACATATCAAGGACCAGTGAAAGTATTTGAGCATTTTAAGTTATTTGAGCAATTATACAAGACAGCAGTGTCTCACTTTATCCATCAGGACTGTAAATTATGTACTTTGCCTTGCAGTGACATCAAGCCTCAACAGTAGTAAAAACTTTACCACGCTTGGATGAAAAACATCATCTAAAGTATACTGTATAATTAATGTGACTGCACAGACTCTTCCTTCTTTTTAAGCAACTTCTTCAAAAGCATTTTAAGCATCTAAATCCTTTTTTCTTTTCATATGAAAATGACTGATTGCATATTTAAAAGTATTAATTGGTTCTATGATAAGGTTTTTTTTAAAAATCCTCAACACTTCAAGATATCGGGAAGAAACATTGTAATTGCTCCAATAACCTAAAATGCTCATTCATTTTCAGTGGTCCTTGATACAATCACCCAATGAAGACACTCCTATAGGCAAAGCTGGATGGTATTTATTAGGAAAAGGCTGCTTGGAAGTAATGGACTAATAATAAATAATTTGTAGAACATTGTGCACAAATTATAAAAAGCATTCCAAATAACTGATCTCATTCCTTGGTTTAATTATTCAGTTCTTTTTAGGCTACAGCTATGTGTCTGGTATATTTACTTCAGATCTCAAGAGGGTATTGACCAGGTTTTCTGAAGTCTTCTGCATTATTTATCTCTTCCTACCATAAGGGGTCTGATAGGCACACTGTTTCAATAATTAAATGTCAACAATTCATGCTGTTGGCCAAAACCCAAAGGACCTTCATAAATAAATAATAACATCTTGCATTTTTATAGCTTCTTTCATTCAAGGGTCTCAAAGTGCTCTGCAAATATTCATTAAGACCCCCCGATAGCCTTGCAAGGTAATTCAGAATTATTCCACTACAGGTTTTTCACAGTGGGAAAGGGGAAGGAAGGATCAGCTATTCCAAGGTCAAGGCTCAAGCCAGGGTCCGAGGTGGGGACAGAGCCCAAACCAACAGCCCCTTCTGCCAGCTCCCCTCAGCAGACTCTGCACTGGCAGCAGCAGGAAGCAGATGTGGCTCCAGAGAACTCACTGCCATGTAAGAGCTGGGAAAGTGGGACAGGATGGGGGGAAATCACTCATGGCTCTACTCTTGATTTTTGTTTTCAACATGTTTTATTATCATGTTTCCAGAGAAGAGAAGGGAAAACAGTGCTGCATGTGGACCCAGCATTGACATTTCTCTCTTACTATTTGCGGTGTTCTGGTCAGCAGTGATTTCAGTCAGAGCAAGGAAATATTCTGTTTCCAATCTAATCCATCAAAATGTTCATTACAAGTCAAATATCTGTGTTTCATTCGCCTTTCTCCAGTCATTTTTATTAGCATCATTCTCCATGACCTCTTTTTCACTCCATACTGAGGAAAACAAGAATGATCATAATGATCTTACATTTCTATAGTGGCTTTCATCACGCTGACATGTTGAGAGCAATGATGAGCACAGAAATAACATAAGAAGCCTTTTCAGGCATCTTCTTCTCAATTTAGAACTGAGTTTCTGAGGAGAGAAAGGCTGAATCTGAAAGCTGAGTGCACACCCTCGCTCTGCTCATTCAGGTAGCTTTCAGACATTAATTCCACCTCCAGTCCTGCAAAGCTGTGAGAAATTCCATGCGGAAGTGACCCCAACAACTAAAACCTCCCAGTTTGGTTCTCAAAACAAACATCGAGTTCAAAAAGTCTCCAGTGGCACGCTCGTTTCTGGTTTGAATGCAATGCCTAAATAGAGGCAACACCAGAATATCTATTTTTAAACAAATCAAACAACATCCAGAAGTGCTTTCACTCACATATAGCACTTCAGGGTGCCCTGCTCTCCACTGCTCTTGGAGGAATGCCCACGTTTTCCACTCCTTGCCCAGCTGTCACTATGTAAATGTATATACAAACACCTGGGTGTGGCATGTGCACAGCCTCAGACTGGCAAAGGTGTTCCAGACTGGCCAAATCTGAGTACAAGGTATCCCCTGATTTTTCAGTTTTGGGACCATTTTTCAGATGCTTCAATGAGTATGTCTGTTCTTGATGTGGCTTCCTGGAAATCTGCACCTGAGCTTCTGTCTGTTATTACAGCCAGGAATATTCACTCATTTTCAAGAACTGCAGACGTCATGTCCATTTTTTAAAGCCATAAACCATCGATGACTTTTTTTATTCTTCTTTTTTTTTTCAAATAAATGGACCAATTAACTCTGTTTATGGGAAAAGCTATGGGATCTGATGATGAAGATGACATGAAGCAGCATTCACAGATACTATCATGGGTCAAAATAAATACACTGTCCTATCTGAACTCAATCAATGCTCATTACCAGTGAGAAAAAGATGAAATATTATTGAAATGGAAGGATATAAGAATGTATTTAGGTATTTAAGGCTATACCATTGGATGAACAAAAATGAACTCAATTTTATACATTGTGAAAATCAGTAAAAAAATGTAATAGAAAATAGGATTATTATGCTTTAATAACAGCAATTCAGATCTTTCTCCTACAGGTTCTTTTTTCATGCCTGTGCTATTCCTCTGCTTCCTGAAGCTCCCTTTCACCAAGTTTCATGTCTGCTTCCAGTTCCCTACAGCTTGCAGAGCTATAAATTTGGAACAATTTAGGGAAAGTGTAAGTTCTTTTAATTACCATACTGCTGTATCCGCTGCATAGTCTAAGTTATCCTTCCCCACATTTTTTTCATTAAGTCATCCAACCCAGATATTAACTTTATTGGCAGTGTTGCCTTCAGCTGTGTGAGCCCCTGAGCTGTGGAGTACAATTAGGAAAAGACAGGAGACTGTAAGAAGTCCCTTTCTTGGCAGCAATGGTGGATGGCTAAAGACCTTTTTAACCATTTGTGCAACTACCAGCTGATTTATGGACTCACTGGACCTGTTCCACCCATATTGATGTGAGAGTGTCTTCCCACTGAAATAAGATTCACCACGTGTTCCTGTGCCAGGACAACTGCCTGCAGCTCTTCCTCAGTTTTCTCTATGTGTGCATGTCCAGCAAACATGTAAATAATTCATTTAGGCAGATTTAAGCCTGTCTCAGAAGACTAGGCCTCTGTCTCAGGACAGCAAACTCCCTAATGCTGGACATTTCAACACGACTACCGAAACACAGCTTTATTCACTTTTTGTGTTACCCTGAATACTTCCTGCTTTATTTGTGATCTCCTGAAGACCCAGCAAGCAGCACAAGACAAATACAATTAATTCTCAAAGAAGGTACTATTGATCCCATGTCACTGCCCTATTAAAATGACATTTTGCACGATGCAGAATGACTGATGCAGAAGTTATTTAACCTGACGGATGCTAAGAGCAAGAAGGCAATAGCTGCTCACTGCATCATTATTCAATAGATAACACTTTAACTTGGCTTTGCAAAGGCCATTCTCATTTATGGGGTGCCAACAGTTTAAGATTACATCATCCACTTCTAACATTCCCTCCCTTCCAGTAAAACTATCTTAAATCCAGTCAGTGCAACAGTGAGAAAAACACTGCTAAAATCTATTATTTGAATCTGATGAAGCTACAAAGCTGGCCTCAATAATATCTGCATTCTACAATCTGTTTTCTTAGTTCTCCTCTCAGTTTCTTTACTGTAGACCTTTTAAAAGAACAAACAAACAAACAAACAAAACCCACCCACCACCACCCCAAAAATCCTGTATATGAAATGAGGAAGACTCTCAAATTTGACTGTCAATATTTATGCCTTTTGTGTGCAAAATCCTGTATCTACACAAGCCAAAAGTTTGTAGTTTGAGTCTACAGGGATTTCCCAATCCAGCCCGGGATATTTCACACAGACTGACATGCAAAAGTAATCAGGTATTAAGCTAGGATGCTCACTCCATCTTTTAGAAATTTCAGATTTGTTGAATCCTGTTCTTTCCTCCAAATGCATAATCTGAAAACTCTGCTACAAGAGCTAAACAAAAATCCTAAATCAGGAGAAAGGACTGATCAAACTTCAAGCCTTACACCACACAAACCATTTTAGTGGTGACAACAGCATTATTTGCATGAATGGGGACTGCAGGGCTTTCACTTCCTGCACTGTGCTCCAAGAGGCATCCACACAAGACAGGAGGAAGCAGGGCACTTAGGGAACACAGCAGTGCAGCCACGCCAGAGCAGCCTTTCCAGAGCCTCATTAGTGCTGCTGAGCAGCAGCTCATTTATATCCATTTCAGGTATCTCCCAGATACTGCATGTGGACTTGCCTTCAACCCCAGCCAAAGCTCATTGAAACAACGGGCTAATTGCTAATCCCAATTATTTTTTTTAATTGAAAGAGCTTGAGTTACTCAGGCTACGTCCACAGAGGTTTTCTGCAGACAGATGGGAAAATGGTTTGCCCAGGCTTCAGGCTGCCTGTGCAGCCTTGCTTCATCCAGGAGCCACAGAGACACAAGTGACATGACCCCATGCTTAAGCTAATCAAGCTCTGCCAAGGACTCTCCTCATGTGACATGTTATCAGCCCACATGAAGACTGATGGTTTCACTTCTATTTCCTTCTGCTCTAAAAAGGTGTAAAAGCAGAGAAATGGGATTCGAGCACGTGAACTTTTCAGTAGCTGCCTTGAGCTTCACCTTCTGTCAGACAAGAGCAGGGGGCAGATCACATGAAGTATGTGTAGAAAGTGAAGGGTGAAGAAAGCACAAGAGGCAACCTTGCAGGCAGTCCTTTTTGCCCCACTCTGGTATGTGCAGCCCACAGCTGTGGCATGCAGCTGGAAAGCCTCCTGCCATCAGTACAGGACGCTCTTTCCTTTCTTCTCTGCCATTCCAGAAATGGACTGAGTTTGTAAGAGAGATCTGCACCATAAAGTCATGTAAAACTCTCGTCTCTGGCAGAGCATGGGAAACAAGCTGTCACTGACAGGGCATCTCAGTTTATTTAGGTCATTTACAGGAGAGCTTCTCAGCTGCTGACTGCTTTACAGGGGGAGATGGGTTGTCAGTGCTGGGCCACTGATCCCTGACAGCCCTGCTGCTGGAGCCAGTGTTTTTACTTCCAGTGTAAATTCCATGAGATAGGTAACGTGAGGACCTCTCCTTGTACCTGGGTGCTGATGAAAAGCAGTATTGAGCTTAAGAAGCAGAGATTTAAAGTCAGCAGTGTGGCTTTACTGTCTCCTTTGCTAGCAAGTCAAATGGGCAGATGAATGTTCCAAGGGACCACACCAGCAGCAGCAAAACATTTCTAACACAAACAGCTGCCTATTAATAACCACTCTGTGGAGAGGACCCCATGTGATAAACACACCCAGGGGAATCCAAGGCTTGTGGTGGTAATCTTAAAAGGTCCCAAAGGCCTGATTATTTTGCATTGCTTAATCAATCTCTGCAGAATCATTGGGCTAACTGGCCTTTCCCTGACAGGGTAACCAGCACCAGCCTGGGAGCTTTACTCCTGCACAGCTGTTGGATGTTAACAGAGACAATAAAGCACAACTGGCCTTTACTGGTTCAGTAACAGCAGCCATTGGAATTGGCAAGGTTTGCTAAGACAGAAGGAAATGAGACAGGAAAATCCTAATTTGGTCATTTCTCTCCCAATGTATGTGGTTGCCATATATTTCTTTGCTTAGTAGTACCCCTTGATTTGGAACAACTCGCTTTACTTACTGATCATATCCTCAGATTTATTTTTGTAAGGAAAGAAGGCAGCATTCTGTCCTCTGTTTTACGAAACTCAGGCCAGAGAACACTGACCAGTTTCTCTTAAGCCTAAAGCCTAAACCTCTGCTTGAGCCGTTTTACACAGATTCTTGGCATCATCTGTATCAACTTTCCTTTGCCTTATAAAAGAAAAATGTGTATAAAAGAGGCAGGCATTACTGAATTAAAGACTTACAAGTGAGGAAGAATCCACTACTTCCCTAAGTATCTACAGAGATTAATTATCCATAATGTATTTTTTTTGCATATTAAACTCAGCATCAAATCCTTAGATCTAACAGCATAAGAAATATGGAGATCAAAACACTATTGAGTATCAGAAGTCTCTTATCAATGTTGGTTCTTCTAGACCATAACCAAAGTGACTCCTTCCCTTCCCATGGATAAACTAACTAGACCAAACTCCTTTAATCTCCCACTCTAAGTTACATTCCCCAAGCATCACTCTCATACCTTTTTCCCTACGCCTTTTTCAAACTTGTGGCATTCTGTTTTAAGTTACATCAAAAACACAGCTTACAAGCAGCCTGCAGAGTCGTAAGACAAGGCAGCTGGATGTCATTTTAAGATCCAGCAGAAGCTGGTTCTTATTAGTCCAGAAATAAAATTATTGGTGAAATTGCATGTTTGTGATAAAGAAACCGTATAACCTCTAATGGAGATCTGTGATTGAAATGAACCTTACCTACCCAAAGACAGCAGAAAGAGATCTAGGAAGATGTAGAGATATTAAGAAAAGAAAGTTTATTTTGCATAATATTATCTTTTTTCCACATTTTGCTGAAGGGTGAAAATCCATCTCTAGAGAGATTCAGAATTAGCAAGAACCGGTTTGTTTAAACCACTTACCAACTCTTGCTGGGGAGGGAAAATTGCCTCTTTCTCTGCTGCCTTTGGTGAGGAACCCTCATCCTTTTAAACAACTGTTAAATGCAAATGTGTCTCGCTCACATGAATGATTCAAGGCTGGTTGGCTGGAAGTATGAGGAGCAGGAAAACTTAATTTGATAGGAAAGGAAGGAAGGAAGGAAGGAAGGAAGGAAGGAAGGAAGGAAGGAAGGAAGGAAGGAAGGAAGGAAGGAAGGAAAAAAAGGAAAGGAAGGAAAGGAAGGAAAGGAAGGAAGGAAGGAAGGAAGGAAGGAAGGAAGGAAGGAAGGAAGGAAGGAAGGAAGGAAGGAAGGAAGGAAGGAAGGAAGGAAGGAAGGAAGGAAGGAAGGAAGGAAGGAAGGAAGGAAGGAAGGAAGGAAGGAAGGAAAGGAAGGAAGGAAGGAAGGAAGGAAGGAAGGAAGGATGGAAGGAAGGAAGGAAGGAAGGAAGGAAGGAAGGAAGGAAGGAAGGAAGGAAGGAAGGAAGGAAGGAAGAAAGAGAAAGAAAGAAAGAGAGAAAGAAAGAGAGAAAGAAAGAGAGAAAGAGAGAGAGAAGAAAGAAAGAAAGAAAGAAAAGAAAGAAAGAAAGAAAGAAAGAAAGAAAGAAAGAAAGAAAGAAAGAAAGAAAAGAAAGAAAGAAAGAAAGAAAGAAAGAAAGAAAGAAAGAAAGAAAGAAAGAAAGAAAGAAAGAAAGAAAGAAAGAAGGAAAGAAAGAAAGAAAGAAAAGAAAGAAAGAAAGAAAGAAAGAATCCAATGGGACCTTTCCTTTTTGATTAAAGCAATTGTTTCAAATCCTTTTTCCCCTCTGCAACCTCTGAACTAAACCTGCTGATGGACTATGGCAAGCTGTTATGGCCCAGGACACATCAAGATGTTGGCTACTGTTACATAAGTGCACTAAAAGTTAAACCTTTGCTAAGAAGAGAAAAAAAAGAAAATATTTTATATACTCTCCTGATCAGGAAATAGTCGAGAATGTGTCTAGGAAAAAAAAAAAATCTGTGCAGTACAAGCTGCGTCTGCAGAGACACTGAAATGACAAATCTCATGGCAATATTTAACCCAGGACCTATTGATCTGGAGGAATTTCATCAGCATCATCTTGTTCCCTCCTGTCTAATCAAAGCATTTCCTACCCCCACACCACTGCTGTCCTCCCTGGATGACAACAGGACTGTCAGGATGCCACAGGAATCCTGTTATACTGCACTAAATGTTTTCCATAAGTTTCAGATAACTGTGCCAGACTCAAGTAAACAGCATCTCCATGTGCCTTTCATCATGTAATGTAGAGCTGCATTCTTATTTTATCAGCAAAGATTCCTCCATTATGAAGATGAAAAGTCGACCATAATGCCTGCAGATATAATTGTAGTTATTCTGCTCCAAGTGTTTTGCTCTCCTAAGAATCCAATTTCCAGCAGTTTTGCTTTTGGACTACTTCATACCTGAGCACATGCAAATTAGATTCAACACTGGAAACAATGCAGACTTGTAGAGAAAAGACTTTCTATGTCAAAAAAGCCAGGGGAGTACCATGTACCTGCTTTGTGACCAAGAAAACACAACTGGGAATAGATTACTAGAGCTGGTTATAAAAAGCTCCATGGTTCTGAGCTGTAGCTTTGGGTTTTGGGTTTTTGGGTTTTTTAGGTTTGGGTTTTCGTTTGTTTCTTTGGTTTTGGGGGTTTTGTTTGTTTTTTCTAAAGGGGGTTTGAGTGGAAGAATATGAAAGAAATTAAGGTTATTCACATGGCAGAGCAAATCTGCCTGCCTGAAGACCTCAGAAATAATGTTACAATTTTAACATGGCAGGCAGAACTAGATGAATAATTTAGGACATGAAGCACGAGCAGACTTCCCTTATCCTCAGTGCCACCTTCTCAGAGTGCAGCTGGGGCTCCTCGCTCAGGCAGGATGCTCATCTGTGCCATGTCTACAGCACCAGACTCACAATTTGGACCATCAGGAAAAAGATGACCTTATTTGCATTCACTGTTACTCTTGTTTTGCTCATGATAAAGCAGCACTTTTCCTTTGGTGGAAATTACTCTCTGTGAAAAGTTCACGTACCAACAATAAATTATGATATTTCGTTCTTTGTGGTTTATTTGGCTACAGAGAAAATAATTTTATTTTACACTTGTATCTATATAATGGAAAAGTTCTGCAGGGTTTTTTTTGTTGCAGCATGCCAATCAGCATTCTTTTCCCTGAGCCTATAAAATTTTAGTGTTGGATTTTAGGTTTTGGGGGAAGTCTGATAGATACCACCAAGTAAGCATTTCACCAGCCCATTATTTTCTCTACATTTACATGTGTCCTGCAGATGGAAAAAATGCCCTTCTGAGGCATCACAGGAGTATCTGCTGTTGTCCCTGAATTCCTGGTGAAAAGATCTTCAGCAGCTTTTTGAATACAGAAGTAGAATGTCAGCATCTCCTTTCTCTGGTCATACCTTGAGCACATGCTGGAGAAGTACAATTCCTCTAGGAATTTGTCCCCAGTCAGATGTGGTGCCTTTGAAGACTAACCCTCCTTTTCCTTTACACTTGTGTGTGGTAAAAGAGGATGAACAGTGTGCAAGCTGTGATCTCCAGGGTCTGAAGCCCTCAACTTTATCTACAAAAGGCAAATACTAATTCATTTTTTATGTATTGTACCCAGAAGTGTTTTGCTGTGTGATGCCCTGCAAGGCTAATTTGATCAACCCAGGTAGGGATGAAGCACCTGTCACGGTACCAGCACATTATTATCACTTTCCCTCTTAATTTAGATGCAGTCACTCCTGATCACCTCTGTTTGCAGACTGAAAACCTGGGGAACTGTAGGGGATGTTTCTGCATCCTCCCTTCCTGCTCAGGAAAGCAGCATTTGTTCTCTGGGCTGGGGAGACAGAGCACTGCCTGGTATCTGGCTGAGGACCCTTTCACAAGCAGTTGGTCTCCTTTAACAGCATTTAATTTGCTGAATTTATATATTTCTCATGCAAAACATCAAGAAGGTAGCTTCAGGTCAGTGATCACAGTTGGTGAGAAAACCCAGCCCAGAGCTCCTCACCTCTTCACATGGTCTGAGAGGCTGCACTGCCTTGCTTTGCAGGAAAAGGAATATTCATTGAATATACTCCCAAGCACTACAAGTTTCTCCATCCAACCAATCTCTGTCTTGACTATCCCAGAAACTTACAAACTAGAGGGACAGGCTGTGCCCAAACTGCCAGGCTGGAGGGAAGTGGGGCAATGGTGTGGCACAGCAGCCCAGTGCCCTGGCCCTGGAGTCACTGCACCAGCTGAGCCCTGAGGCACTCACCAGGACATGACCTGCCAGACCACCACCAAAACGCCCCAGGGGACTCACAGGACCACAGCTAAGAGGTCCTGACAATGGGAAGTTCCACGTTAATCTTCACAGACAGTGACTGTCATTGCTGACACAGATGGCCCGGCCTCTCAGCTGTGCCAGCAGCTCTGCATGGGCAAAGATGCCCCACGTATGAATGATCTTGGAAGTGAACAGAGCTGCTGTCATGTTCCTGACCCTTTCAAGGAATGGGGATGGAAAGGAGGGGGGGAGAAAAAGGGAATCACCCCTCCTGGCAGAGGGAGCAGAGCTGTCCCCATAAAGCAAAGGGCGAAGGGCTGGGGATGTAACAGATGAAGACATCGCACAGCATCTACCAAATGAGAATGTAAGATCCAGCTGAAACTTGAAACAGATGAAATGCCAGAACCAAAAGGCCATAGGAGACACAAGAGTGCTTCTGATAACTAACAACATCCATCACTGAAATGCTGATGTTTCCCAGTCTCCCTCACAGGACGGGCCCTGCCACAGAGGGCCCAGCAAAACGAGGCAGCAGAGTCCCCAGGAAAGGGACACCCATCCCTGCACAGCCTGGCTGCTGCACCTTGAAACACCAAGGCAGAGGCTACTGGTGCTCCTGCCCAGCTCCACAGAGATGGCCACTGCATGTCAGAAAACCCCACACAGAAATAAATTCTGAAGGCTTTCCTTCTGCTGTGTTGTTATATTAGTAGTGGTAAAGCAAAGAAGATAACCATACAGACATAAACAAAGTACTTTAATTTCTTTCAGAAATTCAACTCTCTGGTTCCCTTTCCATTTCTTACTCCCCCTCTCAAGAGGGAGCGAGCATTTGTTAAATTTGGCTTTGAACACAGGAAAACATTGGTTTGTAATAACCCTCCTAATTTGCTTTTCTTGGCAAGCACCCTGCACCAGCCGTCCCTGGTTCTGTTGTTAGGAGATGACTATGAAGCTAAGAAAACACACACACAAATTCCTGAGTAATTGTACATGCAGTACCTGCTTTTTAATGCACCGCAGTGTAATTACCTTTTTGTCAGCTCAACCTCATTCTGTGCAGAACAGCTGAAATCCCTAATTACCAACTGCAGCAGCCAAAGTCCCCAGTTTGCTCCTGGGGAAGTGGTATCATTAACCCAACTCATTTTGTGCTGCTTGTCAGGTGAGGCCTGTGGAAATTTCACCTGCATTTGTTGGTTTCCTTCTATGGAAGCATGAACACCACATTCTGGATAAAACACTGGGGAAAAACCACCCCACTCCCCAAGGCAAACACTCAACAGGCCGACCCAGGAGAAGGTTGTAGGAAGGTGGGGCTCAGTCTCTTCTCACAGGAAACAAGTGACAGGACAAGAGGTAATCTAATCACCTCAATTTGCACCACGGGAGGCTTAGGCTGGATATTCTGAAAAACTTCTTCCCAGAGAGGCTTGTCAAACACTGGAACAGGCTGCCCAAGGAAGTGGGTAAGCCACCATCCCTGGAAGTATTTAAAAAGATATGTGGATGTGGCACTTACAGACATGGTTTAGTGGTGGACTTGGCAGATTCATGGCATTCCCCTGCAAACAGTAGGGAATATATCACCGTAACAGCCAGGGATTAGGGTCATGCTCTTTAGTTTTTACAGTCTTGCTTCATACTCTTGAACAGCGAGTGCATTTCCAAAGTCAGATACGACACACATAGATGCTGAGAATCCAAAGAACTCCTGAATTTTCTGTGCAGAAGTCCTAAAAAAACTTAAAGCCTTTGTGACTCAACCATTTGCCTGCCAGGAACTCTACCCCGCAACATCAGCCTGTTAGACGCCTACAAAAATTGTAATAATAAATTATTTTTGTGTGAACATACCCACTTCTTCCCCTCTTTCCAGAAACTAAATGGTGAAATAAAACAAGCGACAAAATTTTAGCAACTTCTGAGCAGATTTAATTAAGGAAACTCCATTTTATTGCAGACAGACTGTCCTATTTAATCTCCCACTCACAGGTTTTCTTCTCACTGCATTTTTGTGCAATTAAAACAAGGCAAACTGGAATGCCAATTAAACGCCTTTTGAAACAACAGCCACCCTTTCTGACACCTGTTTAAAAATGCATGAATCGACACATTTGCAAACTAATTTTGGCACTTCTGCCCTGGCCCTGATTGCCTGCATTCTGGGCTGCTGCATTTTACGCCTCAGGAGAGCAGAGAACGTCAGCCACTCACAGGCTCTGCGTGGCAGCACTGTGAGGCAGGAGGGAAAGCGGGCTCCTAAAGCTGCTGCTGAGGCAGGAGGGGCTGTGGATTTTGGCTTGGAGAGAGAGAGGAGACAGTCCCTCAGTCTCTTAATGTTCCAGGGACCCTCTCTGTTATTCATTTGTATTGATCTACAACTGATGGAACCTCCCGAGGAACCATGATCCTGCTGCCCCTCTGCCAACCCTCTTTCACCCTCTGCTTTCACCATCCTCAGAGCATGAGAAGAATTCAGCCTCCCCCCCTTCCCATGTGGTTTCCCTTCTGCACTGAGGCATCTCCTTGGAGAGAAGAGACTTTCAGCTGCATGGGAGTGGGAAAGATGATGAATTTAATCTCTGAATAGTCAGTTACTGTATGTGATGCCTTAGGTTTTAACTTTTATATTTTTCAAATTCTGTGCTGCTTAGAGTGTAACTCTGAAGTTCCTTGTAGCCTGTAATTCCTGCTCTCTCGTGCTGGGCAGACACAACAAAGCCTCTCCAGGCTTTGCCTTCAAGGACAGCCAGGCTCTTCTAGGCCCAAAATGTGTAACCCAGAGCCTCTAAGGGGGGAGCAAGCTGAGGGGAATTACATCATTAAACTGGGGCTTTAACTGGAGAATTAACGCTGATATGCAAATGAACCAAACCTATAAAGATGTGAAGAACTCATGACCTGGGGTCCATCTTGGGGTCCATTTTTGGAGGCAGCCTCTGGCTCCCCCAGGGTGTACCTTGAAGGCCCTTCAAATTAACACCGACCTTTATTCCCTTACTCTTGTCTAGTCTCTGTTTCTAGGTGGCTGGAGAAGGCATCATATCATCTGAGATTTCAGGGTAAAATAAAGCCAGACACTCCTGGAAACAAATCTAATATTCTTCTCTGAGGAAATGTTCAGTTAGAAACCTTGTTATGGAGCCCTGTGAAGTCTGAGCCAGGTGGTAGCTCTAGGGATGTGTTACTCAGCCACTTGGAGAAGGACAGACATTGGATAACAATGAGACGCTCTCTCTTGTGGCACGAATTACAATTATACCAGGAATAATGATAAATAAGGAGCCTGTGCCATTGCTTGGAGGCACAGTACTCACACATTGCATTGTTTCACTCAGAGTGGTTATTTCCAAGTCTAAACTCTCCTCCAGTCTCCTTCTCTGTGTAGCCACACAAATGCAGGCTGGCCTAGGAACAGGATGGCCTAAGGGGAGAGACAGGAATGAGCAGCTGAAGGGTACAGCAGGTGCAAAGGGGCTCCTTTTCTGGAGTGGCTCCAGCCAGCACCAAAGGAAAAGCTGTGAAACTCCCACCTTATATAAAGCAGTCAGTGGGGAAGCTCCATGGCCATGGTGCTGTGACTGAAGCATTTCTGCAGCACCACTGCCCTCCCTCCCGGCATCACCCACCTCTCCATCCCACACTCCTGCCAAGGAACACCACTCTGAGGCCCAGCTCTGAACCCAGCCATTCAAGTGATCTGGGTTAAAGGAAAAAAACACAGGGAAGAAGAGGGAAAAGCCTGAGGAGGAAAGGATAACCAGGTTGCTGTCTGAAGCCAAGACTGGCTAGCAGTGTGGTCAGGTCTCACTGTGGCACTGGGATGGGAGAAAAGGAGAACTGGGGGGAACCCAAAGCTTGCACAGCTGCCAAAGCCCCTGCTTCTGCAGAGAGTCTGTTAGATTAATCATCCCTGAACTATCCAAATCCTGCCTGCCAATTTAAAATAAGGTGTTAAAAATTTGCTGAGTTAAAAATTCACTCTTTCTGCAGCTCTATTCACTGTTCCCCAGCACCTCTCCATGCTTTTCACCCAGCTCTTCTGTGGAGGCTTTGTGCAGCTGCTTCCACCTCTGTAAAGCAAGTGGAAGCAATAATAAGTCACTGGGAAGGAATAAGACTCAGTACAAAGAAAACACTGCTGCTTCTGTAGCAACTGCTCACAAACCAGGCTCTACACCAGCTTAATTATGTCAGCACTGACACTGCTAAAAGGCATAATCCTATCTTCCTTCCTAACAGAGTATTTTTCTTCTGTGCTCTTTTTCTTCCCTCATGCTCTGTTTTCTCTCCCCTCTTACTAAAATTGCTGGACCACGCCAAGAAATATTTTGTTTCCTTACGTTTTCCATTCACAAGTGTTAATAAATAATTTCTCACCTTTCTAAGATCTACTTGGCAGCAGTGAAAAATTATTGTATTTAGTGGGAGTAATAATTACCATCTGTTTTTCTTTCTGAATATGCAGGTTCTTCAGTTTTTGCCTGATTAGAACAGCAGCTGAAGTGGTGGGACATTGTTCTTTCACCCTGCAGAAAGAAACTGAGATTTATTTTTTCCCTATTCCTCACCAAGATGATACAGAGCTTGCAAAATTTTCCATAGAAGACAAGAAACACAAGGTAGGAGAAAGGGAAGGGAGCAGCAGGGAAAGGAGGAAAAGCTAGAGTAAAAGAAAGTGAAGAAGATGGAAAGGTAAGAAGATGGAAAGGTAAGACATGCCCCTTTGAAAAGTTTTGCTGCCTTTAACTGCAGCTGAACTCATTATTTTGCTGTAGGTTTCATGTGTTTCATCTCCTAGAGTAATTTCCTTCTGTGTGTCCATATGTTAACTGAGCCTACAAGAAATTGAGCTTAGAGTCAAAAGAACGAGGATGAGTAGTGGAAAATTAAGAGTTCAGTCCCCTCTGCTCACTGCATCCCACACAAAGGACTTGATTTCCATCAGGCACTCCTATGCTGGAGCCCTGCACGTTATAAACACAGATTGTGGCAGCTCCAGCCAGAAAGGTGGATAGATATGGATAGATGAAACTATCCATAATTGGGGGCATTTGCTTGTCAAGGGGCAGCCTGCTGAGACACGTGGAGGACCTGAGGGCTGCACACTTCAGATGGACACTCAGGTCCTTGAAATACCACCTGTTGCAGAATCAGTGTTTCTTCAAAACTAAAATCATTTTGAGTCATTTTGCATCCAGTAACTTTTTTCAGGGAAAGTCTGCTTGAAATTGATATATGCCTAAGTAAAGTTCTGACTGATCAGCAAAAAGCTAGCCCAAGAGATTATTCTTAAAATAAAGCCAGATTTGAGGCACACACAGCTGTTTGTGTAGGAAGATGAAGATCTGCGCTGTGTCTTTGAATCTGAACCAAAAAACAAACCCAACAAATCCCACTCTCACACAGTGGTGGCTCTGTGTTTCTGGCTCCTCCATTTTATTTGATTTTTGCTAGCCTTTCTTGCTGCCAGTCAGTTTTTCTGCAAGTGATGTTTATGTTGGTGGCAGGTACTGTTCTCCCCCTGCATCCAATAATTAAGCCATACTGCACATCTGCTTAGTCCTGTCAACTCCTATCACAGCATCACTCCATCTTCAACCACCTGCAGCTGCAAGACTGCTGATCAAGCTGCCTGGATTTGTCTTTCCTAGGTAGATGTCTGGTGTGGAACTTGTCTCTCTATTTGTGTTTGAGCAGCACCCAGCACCCAAACTGCATGCGAAGTCTGCAGTTTCAAAGTCTGAAAATATGAAACACTGAAAGATATTCCAAGTGGGTTTTTTTTTTGTTTTTTTTTTTTAATTAGGAAGTTAAAACCTATTTTTCCTGTTTAGGCAGAGCCTTAAAAGATCTTAGCCTAGCTCGTTCACATATTAACCTGTGTGCTACACAGTAGTCCAAAGCAGAAGTCATTTCAGAGAATAGAAAGGAAACTACCAAAACAAAAGCTCACATATGGCATTAATGATCCATGCTAGCCAAAACCAACCAAAATAGTTCATAGTCCTTGACCCTAAGCCTTCAGCCTGCTCTGATGGGTAGGACTGCTTAAAAGGTCATTTGCAACTCTCCTGGCATTGTCAATTTATTCTGTAAACCTTTAATGTATAGGAAGGACTGACCCAGTACACAGCCCAGTTGAACTTCAGGACGTGAGGGTGACCCCACAGGGCCCTGATACCTCAATTTCTGCCAAGCTGGGAATGCACTTGCTGAGGCACAGCAGACCTGCAGCATCAAATCCTCTTGAGCCTAGGGCCTTGATGTGTCTTTCCCTCTCCTGGAGGGAAGACAAGCCTAAACCAAGAGACCTCTGGTCCACAAGCAATTTGTAGGAGCCCCTGCTTTGCAAAGGAACCAGGTCAGCAGCTGGTGAAAACTGCAATTACAAGCACTTGCGTATTAAAAAATCCTGTTTGAACTTGTACATGTTTAAGGGGGGCTTTGCCTCAGCCTGACAAGCTGCCTGTAGCTGCCTTGGCACACAATTTTCATTGAAGTGTTCCACATAGGCAGGGATCCAATATGCTGTATACCTTCTTTTTTCACACAACACCAGCACAACACAGTAATGGACCTCTGACAGGTACCAGAAAAGCCTCTAAGAGCAGACTTATTTTGTGGCATTTTGTGTTTTGTTATTGAGGCAAATATGACCATTTTTGAAGCAAACAAAATAACACACATTTGTTTCCATAAGATGCATCCTGGGGTCGTTATTCACTGCCATGATTAACATTCATTTTCTTTTATGCACAAGAGACAGGGGTGACTCTTTATCACCAACGTTCACTGCTTCAAGAAAGAACATTTTATGATGGATGTTGGACATCCTGTACCACAGTCCTGTCACAGGAAATTAGTATCTAGCATCCCTAGGAAAAGCCTGTCTGCAGGTGGTGGTGTCATCTTTCTAAAGAGTATTGTTACTACAATCTAACCACAATCAAAATTCCTATGTACTAGGTGTTGTAGGGAGTACCAACTAGTCCCTTCCCTAAAGGAACTTGATTATCACCAAAAAATAGACAAAGCACAAGAAAAGGAAGCATTAGCTGAAGTAGCAAGAACAGTATAAAAAGACCTAAACAATAAAATACCTGTAGGATTTTTACTAGAAACAATAATACAGATATTGCTGAAAGAAACCTAAGGAAGAGAAGTCAATGCACATCTTCAAAATTCCCCTTCTGATTTCAACCAGAAGTTCATTATTCCTACAAAATAGATTCACGGCTGTAAACAGAGGGCTGCACCTGATGACAACCAGAGATCCCTTCCTGTTTTAATTATTCTATGGTCCTACAACTCCACTGATGAATAACGAGGGATTTCCCTGTCAATCAAGAATAAAAGTAACTGTACAGAGAAAACTAGAAAATAAATGTGTTTTCCATCATCTCTGGTCTCAGGAATTGTCTTTGAACAGCATGACTAACCACCACAAAAGGACATGGCCAAACACTTTGTCTCTTTATTAGAGCACTCAGAATACAAAGCAAGCATGACAAAGGACAGAAAGGCAGCACTTAACAAAGCTCCATCAAAATTATGTAGGCAGAGTGACAGCAGAGTTAGCAAAATAAATACATCAAATAACAGCCTGAGACTTTGTGATGCTCTCCACTCTTCAAGCACCACTTCACAGGAACAAGCTTTGCTAAAAGAGGCTCCAGCTTCAAAGTCTGGGCAATCCTGAACACCTCAGTGCCAGGAGTGCACAGACTGAACATCTTCAAGGCACTCAGACCTCCTCAGCCAACATTCCTCACAACACAGGCCACAGGTTTCAACCCACCAGTTTTCGGCCCCGGCCCCACGACCTGCAGTTGAGCTGGGAGGTGTCACCCAGAGCACCTCTCGCCACCCTGCAGGGTCAGCCCCTTGGGAGGGCAAAGCCAGAAGAAGTAGCACATTTTATTCCAGCAGCAGCAAGTGCAACACAGCTGTGCCATGTAAAACACAAGCGTGATGAAACGATGTGGAGGAGAGGCAATTCATCACCGATGGGTCGCTGGGGGAGGATGGATCGGAAACTCATGAGGAACGCGGGGACAGCAGAACGCATACGCAAGCAGCCTGACAAAAATGCAGTGACATTTCACAGACAAACATGGACCCAACTTGGATTTCCACTGTCCCTCCACCAACAAAATGCAACCTTGATGCAGAGGAAAAATTACTCTCCTCCCCAGCTCACCAGTAGGTTTATTATACCTACAGCAGCACTTATCCTGGCATGTTCAGTCTCATCAGCTTCACTAGGGCCCTGCTCACTGCGAGATCAAAGGAGCCTTTTCCTGGAGGGTTTGTGCCATTGATAATTTGGATATCTGCAATAAATTTAATCTATCTGTGCTACCCTACGGAGATTTGAAGCACGGGAAGATTAGAGCGATTTGCCTAAGACAACAGACGCAGTTTGAAGAAATTGAATGCAGGTTTCCACAAAGCCCAGGCTTAAAGAGAAGAAGTCTCTTCATACATTAAGCACCCCCAAATACACATCTGGAGAATTAGGATTTTGCTATCACTATATTGGATATCTAAAGGGAAAGGATTTGGAAATAGGCTTATGTTTGTCTTTTTGCTGCTTTTTTCACCCTTTTCTTCTTCCCTAGCCTATCTTAATTTTGCCCTGAAAGGCCCAATCAAATAAGTCACACAAGTCTTTTGCATACATATCAGCTGACAACAGCCCTGGGAGAACACTTTTCCATAAAAATACTTTTCTCCTGTTTTTGCAGCTATTTCAGGATACATCACTCTGAGAGGAGGTTCAGATGGTCACTGCCACTCGTGGTGGTCCAGCTCTGGCTGCGGCCACAGTGCAAAATGAGGAGGCAGCAGTGGCTGTGAAGGGTGGCACTGGGAAAGGCAGGGGGCACGGAGACAAATACCCAGGTTCCTCTGGAAGGCACTTGCAGGTATTGCCTTTCTTCAAAAGGTTTAAGAGAGAGATACAGGTGTGACAGCAAACATCACTCTGGCTTTGATAATGACATTATGCACAGCTAGCCTCTTCTTTGGCTTGTTAAACTCGAAGTTTCCTGTGGGTAAGAAATGAACATCACTCTCTCACTGTTTTCAGGGCTTTCTGCCATGTTAATCTGATTATCTATGACAGTTTCTGTCAGTTTGTTAGCGAAGATCCAATTATTCTGCTTGGCTTTTAAGTTTCCACATATTTCTGGCTATGGGCCTGATTCGGGGTTCTTCTTTGTCCTGATGTCTTTGGTACAAATTTTAATGTAAAAACAATCCCACAGGATCAGAACTGATAGACTAGTGGTTTATATAGAGTTCTTTAAAAATGGATGCATTCTTCATCTCCAGCAAGAATAAACAAAAAGCTGCAGAACTGACAGCTGAAGGAAATAAATGACCCTGCACTTGATCTGACTACATTTCTGTAATTGAAATTTACAGTGTTGGTATAGAAGGCAAGTGGCTTTTGGGGTTTTTTTCCCCCCTCCTTTAAACTCTTGTTTAGATCTTGGATTTTCTTCTGTGTCAAAAAAAAAAGGAAAATACAGCATAGTTGTATAAATAAATGTGACACATTTTAGACATAGAAATTAAAATAAAATCAGGTGGGATCCTTTTCCAAGGCGTTTGACATTAGAGACAGCACAGTCAGACTGGGATTTTTTTTTCTCTTACACAAAGTTTTTCTCAGATATGAGTTTGCATGGCACAGACCTGTATGACTGGCAAGTGGTAAGTGTGCAGTAAGCTATAAACAGAAAAATATAAATGTCCACACCATCATAAGGTGTTCAGTGCCTAATACTTGCATGTCACTAGCTTTTAAGTCATCTGTTTGAGGACCCACAATTATTTTGCCTGAAGTCAGCAGTCACTTCTTAATGTCTTTGTCAATAAAACCAGTAATATATGGACTCCATGAATTCCTACCAGCAAACTGTACCTTTATATGGACTTCATGAATTCCTACCAGCAAACCTTTCTCATTCTAGTCTGTTCTAAATGTATTTTTTTCAATGATGTCTGCAAATAGCATATATCTGTGCAAGAGCTTTATTTTGTACAGGACTGCCGACTATTTCCTACAGTAGTACAGTTCCACTGACAACAGCATCAGCAGGAGCTTGGCATGACCATCTCCTGCAATATAATTATCTAAAGTTCTATGAAACAATTATGAAGATGCAGGAAGATGCAGGAAGATGTTGGTCTTTCTTGCTTGGGCTCCATGTGCCTATTACTGCCAATAATCAGCATTAGTGACACCTAAAGTAGTCAGCATTTCCCCTCTCAAAATCCTCCAAAAAAGAGAAAAGTTTATATTCGATGGAGTTGACGTTTACACATGAACACAAAAGTTACTGGAAGCAGTCATGACACCCTGGCAGAGACTCACTTCAGCACCTCACAAGCAACATTTCATCAACAAACAAAAGCTCTCCTTCAGTCCAGGCAATTCTCTTCTCCATCACTGTCCCTCTCCCTCACTGCAAGATACTGGCAGGGAAAGACCTGTCCCAGAATGGATATGCTTCTTCAGAGAAGGGATTCCTATTAATGCATAGTTCTGGTCTGTAACAAATGCTCACAGTCAACATTTTGGGAGCAAACAGTGCTCTCTTCCCCCCTCTCCACTCCTTTTTGGGAGGTGGTAGAGGTTAAGTGACCCCGGGGCCACATACAGCTCAGCATGCAAAAGAGCATGACAGCAATGCCTTGTATTCATAATCCCAGTAAAAACTCTGCACCCCACCAGCCAAATCAGGAATTGAAGGTAGCAGCCATAAGAATTAATTCGGTAATACTTTTCTTAAACATTATGAAATGGGCACAAGCTTCCATCATAGCAGAGGTCATAGTCAGCAAGAACACTGCAAATCAAGCCAAATTCCACTGCTAAATATTAGGTGCAACATTCTGGATCATCACAAACTCTGAGATCGCACTCCATAATTTGCTTGCACAGAACCTTCCAAAATAAGCCTGATCATGTTGGGTGTAACTTGGCAGAGATTCCTCATAGTTAGGAGTACTACCAGCCACTATAAGGCAAGGATGTCTCCCTTTCTGCACATCTTAAAAATGACAGATGAAAGAACAGGTAATAAAAACCCCAGCATTATCTTCTCTAGGGAATTTTAAAGCTTGAAAAAAATCTTCTCTTTCAAGTGCAAGCATAAAATACATGCTTGGATAACAGCAAGATTGGGAATTGCATGTTCAGAAGGAAAAGTATTGTGTGCTACTGCTGCCCCTTCATCCCTACTGCCCCTCTCCAAGCCTGTTATGCTGAAGAGGAGCTCAGGAAAATTGTGTGTGTGTGTGTTTGTGTGTGTGTGTTAGGTGCATGAAGGGCAGAGGGAGGGAAACAAGGTAATCAAATCTCACAGCTTCAAAGCCTGAGTCTATCACTAACAAGGGTTAGCAAGAAATCCTGCAAACATTTCTACTCTGCCTGCTACGGTTCAAACAAACCTGTGCTCTAGGGGCTTTTATGGGGTTTTGCATCGTCTCAGGCTTCATGGCTGCTGCCTGAGCCAGCCTGCTGAGCTAAATGGGCCAATTACCTACACCAGCAGCCAGGAAGGAGTACTAGGAACCCAGCTATAATACTAATTCAACCCACTGATAATCACTGATAAACAGGTTTCACACCAGAACACATCACGAGGTCTCTGAAACTGCGTAGATTAAATTTCCTCCCCGTTACATCTGTTTGACACCACTGGAAGTGATTACGCTCTGAGAAAAAGGTGGAAACAGAATACAGCCCACACTCCTGGGTCTGGGAGATAGGATTATAGAAATTATTAGCTGCTAGCAAGCCTCCAGAGCACTGTAGCAAACAGAAGTTTATAAGCTTACAGCACAATCAAGTGAGCAGGAGTGACAGGAGGACTGCTCACTGTGCGTCTCAAACCAGGTAGATTAAAAACCTAAGTCGTGCTCATTGCCCTGTCTGGGGTTTTCTGAAAGGTATTCTAGAGAGGGACAACAAGAAAAAAAAAGAAGAAAAAGGGCTTCAAAGTTTTAGTGGCAGCAAGGAACAGCACAGAAGCAGAAAGGCAAAGACAGCACACAGGCAAGAGACATTTACTGTGTGTCTCCCACAGAGGAGGTGCTCCTGATAATGCCTCAGCTTCCCTCCTAGGTACAAGGGTTGGCTGATTTCCTCTACTGAAAACATCTCAAACTTTCTCCACTGGGTTAATCAGAAGCATGCTACCTCATAGTTAAAGTAAGGAGCTTGGGTGAGAAAACAAAACAAAAACAAAAAAAAAAAAGGAAAAAGAAAAAAAGAAGAAAAATCTCCCGCTTTCTGCTTTATTTCACCTTTAGGCTTTCCCAACCCTGAAGCCTGTGGAGGAAAGGAGAGCGCTTCAGTCTTCAAGAAATTTAAGATCAGCCTTCACAAGTGGCTTTAATTTGACTGCAGCAGCAAACAGCTCTCCAGGGGAATCCTGGCAGTACCAGGGACCATCAGCCTCCCTGGTCTGTCACAGGGGCACAGCACCACTCCCACGGCCCACACACACAAAATGTCCCTCTCCTTTAAGCCAGGGGTTATTGCTGTAAAGCACAGAGACAGCAGCTACAGCCTGAGGCTGGAAGAGAGGAAACATCTTGATAATTTTTCCATATTCCCTCAGAGAGATAAGAGCAGCTCAGTTCAGTCCTAACTTGCATAAAGCCAGCAGAGATCCTTAAATGAAAGGTGCAAAACAGCCTGTGTAGCTGTGTTTAAGCCATGCAACAATTACCAGTATAGGATGAAGAGAGTAAGTCAAACCATTTAGGTCCAGGGAGAACAGGACATAATCTGCTGCTTGGTCTATTATTAAATTCAGTGGCATATTAGATGCAGTGCTTGTAGAGTTATATTGCTTGAAGCTTAGGAACACCTAAAAAACTGAATGGCAGATGGGAGGAAAAAACTTTTTCTTAATATGATGATTATTATTTTCTGTAGGGGCCACTCCTTTTCTTCAGGAATCACTTTCACACAAAAGTGAGGGATAAAAATCAGGCAGGCAAGAAGGAAATATGTCTGCATAAAATCCCCACCAAGCATGGGTAGATTTACAGGTAGGGAAAGATTTCGAAATAGCTGTAAATATTTAAATTTTGCACAGTATGTTTTAAAACTACTCTTTGCCCCCTTGCATGCAGCCTTTTTTGCCAAGATGCATGGGCAGTGTACGGCCAAGACACTGAAAATGCTTGGAGCCATTTCCATAGCAACAGACTGTGGTGAGGTAATACACCTGAGATACTAATGACCTCAGCGTGGAGTCTGGATGCTAACAGAGAAATGAGATGAGATGGATGAATTTTTTACATTTCAGTGGGCTTTTTAAGGACCAGGAAGACAATCCCAGAACAAAAATTTCCAGATAAAATAATAATCTTTTCTCTGAGACACTCTCAGACACACTCATATTCTTGTTAGAGGGAAGAAAAAGAAAATAAAAGAAGAAGCCAAAGCCATGCATGTATCTTCAGGATGAGCAGAGCTGACACAAGCAGATTGTTCACCTCTTTTTTGCTTCTGCATGTACAAATGCACTTCCTGACTGAACACTTTTAAGTCCACAGAGAGCTTTTATTTACTTCAGCAGATTTTAGCTTAGGATTAGCACAAAGATCCAGTTTCCCTCCTGGCTCACCTTCCCTGTGTCACTCCCCCTAAGAAATTCCCCAGCTAATTCTTGCCAAGAGGCACAAGAGCTAAAAGACTGTCTTTAAATTTGTAACACTGATTTGGGAGTGCATGGAAGACAGCTGGTAACATTTAAATTTAATAACCTAAAAATCCTGTGTTTGAAGCAGAACTGAGTGCCAGATCCCGCCATGTCCCTGATGACCATCTCCCCCCTCACTGCAGTGCCCTCTATCTGGCAGAGGATGAGCAGGACCACCTGAGGAGAAGAGGGGGAAGGTCCCCTTCCAGAAAGACCAGAGGATGAGGCTGGCACTCTGAAAATGCCTCCCTCACAAGGCAGTGCTTGTCCTCACTTGCACCTTCCCTCCCGGGCCACGGTGCCCACAGGCAGAAGGCAGAGGTGGCTCGAGCTGAGCATGGGGATGGGTTTGGCTCTCTGCCTTCAGCGAGCACCTGAGCTCAGCCCAGGCCCCTCCTAACTTTGTGCTTCTGCATAAGCAAATAAACTGGGTGAGTAAAGCTGGACTTTGACACAAAAATGCACCTGTGCTCAGCAGGTGAGGTAGGTATGACCAGACACATGGAAAATAAAAAGGAATGAAAACAACAAATAATGCCCAGGTTGGTCTGTTTTCTGGTGCACCCAAGAGTAATTTTCTGTCAGTCATTCCCTCTTCTAAGTTAAACCTCTTGCTGGTTTCGCCAAGACGTAATGATTGTCAAGAAATAAAAAAATGTGTATCATTTGTAGAACTTGTTACGATTGTCAACCACATCACCAGTTCCTAAAGCTGTCCCTACTCCAGGACTCCATACAAGTTCCTTCTGAAAGCCAGAATCTAAGGAAGAGTAAGTGATTTTGACAAAGCACCCTACAAACACTGAGAATGTGTCTTTAAATCCTAACTGCACCAAGCCATTGGTGACATTACTGGTGATTTATAGGAAAGAAGTTCACTCTGGGCTCCCACTGAATTCCATAATGAAATTATAGAAGTTCAGTGTTCCCACCTCACCAACGCAGTGGCACTGGGCAGCACGGATGTGGCCTGGCTTGCAGGATATACAGGGCTGCAGAATAACCAGGGAGTTGGCAACTGGATGGAGCACACCTGAGATGATCCAGCATCTGGATAAAAAAGATCCAAAAGCTTGCAGACAGGTGTGGCAGCATAGGGTTGTCAGAAGAGGATCTCTTTTAAGCAGGAGTGCCAGTGCTGTGCAGAGGTGGGCATGATTAGACAAGAGCTTCTCTTCATAATTACTTGACTTTTCCTCTTTTTTCTGATAAATTAAAACCAGTACCAGGCAACCAGTGTTTTTGCTTTCCCTGTAGCTGCCCTTGAAAATGCTTTTAATCAAGATATAGAAAAAGCTCTGATAAGTTGCAGCCAGGTCTTTTCCAAAATACTCCTTTAAACAGATGAATTTGCAAGTTATTAAATGTCGCAGTGTCGGGACACAAACACGCGGACGCAAACAGCAGGTTAGGCAGCAGGTTGTCAGGACCACGGAGCAGAGCCAAAAGGGGACCACGGAGCAGCGCCAAAAAAGGGGCGCCTGCCTTTATTATCACACTTTTATACCTCTTCTAAGACAATCATACATTGGTGGATGAGGTTAACACCTCTAGCATTTTACAGGATAGGAACACAGTCTATCACCTTTCTCCGCCTTGGAGAAAGGAATGGTCAACAATGTAGAAGTTCAGTAAACATCCTTAGCCGGTTAGAAAACAAGAGCTATGTTTATAGAAAGTGCATGAGAACTTCTACTACAAAAGTAAAAACATGGAGCACTGTGAAAACCAGGGCGACAATTAAATACTGCTGAGGCCCCTTTCCATCACCTCTCTGTAAGTGGGAAGGTACTAACTACAAAGAAAACAGAATTCCATGCAACACGGTCAAAGTCACCAACTCTGCTCCAGTTCTTCCATGAGCATCCTTCAGTAAAACCATCACACTTTCCATCTGGAAAAAGCCATTAACATGTAATATAGGATTGATCAGAGGAAGCCAGGTGGGGACAAGGACTTGCACTTTGGTACTTCTGACAGTGAGATGAGATCCCACTCCACGTGTGCCATGGAAGCAGGCAGTGTGGTCATTTGTCTCCAGGTTGTTGTATCTGTATCTGAGGCTGACTGCCCCCAAAAGAGAAAATAAAACCCTGTGGCAGAATCCCTGCAGTGGGGTGCAGATACCCCACACAGACCTATGTCTGCTGCTGTGCAGGTTGGCTGATTGCTGTATGAACAGAGTGCTGACCTTTGGGCAGAGATTAAGTGAGCGGGGCCCAAGGGAGCAGAGCAACCAACACAGTTTTGGACCAGTCTTTCTCAGGAATAACTCAGGAGTCAATTCTCTTCATCTATCTCACATCCCATAGAGCTTCTGATTTTCAGCTGCCAGATTTCACCCCATTAGAAACTCCACCAAGCTTATTTTTGTTTGTTTTGTGCATGAGAAATCAGTCTGTGCAGTGGCAGAAAAGTACTGGCGATGCTGAGAAGTAAGTCAGTCTGAGATAAATGTACATAGCAGAGAAGAAAAAACAAACAACAAAACCCAAACCCACACCCAAAAACCCACAACCCACCACAACACTTTGCAAGTGGCTTGAAAATTAAAACATACAAAAGAGACTGGCTAATTCTGATCACGTAAGGAGTGGAGCACAGGCTTGCCCTGTCACAAACATATCACTCGCTCTGCAGAGAAAGGAGATCTTCTGAAGAGAGAAGTGGGTCAGTAGAACTGGAGTCCAGGCTTGTCACTTCAGCAATTTAATCACAAGTCAAGTTAGTGTTTAAACCCCAGGCTCTGACTCAAGGAATGTGAACAGATGCCATACTGAGAGAAATCACAGACAAACCCATTTTGGCTGAGTTTATTTACTCTTTTTTTAGTCTTACCTTATCTGAATTTCCCCAGAGTTTGATGCAAAAATTCAACAAAATAACCCAGTCCCAGTATGTGTCACAGAAACGAAGCTTTTCCCCATGAATATTTATAGACTGTAAATTATAGTCATTGGCATTGTTCACTTCATGCCAAAAAAAGCAAGTGTCACATTCCTTTCACTTAACTCACTTGATGTTTCTGTTGATAGGTCTACCTGGCTTTGAAAGCAAACAGGGTCTGGCTTCCATAGGCATATGATTTCAGGAATACTATATTGACAGAACTCAGTATTATAGTTTTACCCTAAAAAGAATCAAGCTGAATACAAATGATGACAGGCTAACACAACCTGGAACTGTCTTTTACTGTAATTAAAAGTGCCCAATAATGTTTATGATCCTTTCCCCTTAGCAGCTGCTCCCAGATTTAATGCTAATAAAAAAAGCACATTTTGGAACAATACTATTTTATTGCAATCCTCTTCATATTCCTGACCTTAACAAGAAGCTGAAGGTTGTTGGTGAACTGAGAAAGGACAAATTGGTGTAACTCAAAGAGCCAACTGCAGTGTAAAGAGAAAGGGAGTACTCAGTCCCTGAAGTTTGAGAGTGAAGGTCAAGGAGTCCATGAGCTAAGCCCACAGAAATGCAAGACATAAAATTTGCTGCTGAATATTGATGAAATTCTCATCTACATCATAGGACTATGGTTTGAAGATACCTCATTCACCAGGCTGGTTTGGTTTTTTCTTTTTTTTAATTACTTCATGAATCATTTCATCTGAAGCCATTTTACACCTATGCTGTGCCAACTTCTAAAGGAAATCAAGAGTGGTGTCCCTGGAGAGCACTCATCTCCTTGAGATTTCCAACGCTTCTTTGTCACAGTGAAATCAGGAATACACAGAGTATTTTGTGGCTTGAGGCATTTGGTATTTTCATTTCTGGGATGAGAGGTTTATGCAAATTCGTACACAATAACAGAGAACTTTGAAGCTTCTAAGATGTCCTTTTACCGCCAAAGGGTTGATGGGAATTTAATATTTCCATTCAGCAGCTTTCCCTTTCCTGTGTAAAACATTCCTCTCTCTCTTCCAAAATTTCATTTTGTGGAATTACTATTAAAATCACATCCTTAAATAATAATAAAGGCCGTTGTCACATCCCTGTTGGTGTTGCTGGTTTAAACCACAATTTCTCTCAGGGTAAACTCTTGAGTGCAGAGCTCAGCATGCTGAACACAGGGCTGTTACCTGAGGGATGCTGCTTTTGGCCCTCTCTGCCTGTGTCCTTCACAGAAGATGAGATCTGCAGAGGAGGAAATTAGACAGCTGTCTCCAATTGAATTGCAATGACATTTGAGGAGCAATTTCCCATAAACCTGGAAAGCTGTAGTCAGGATCATGCCCTGGCACGCAGGTAAATGAGAAATGCAATTCTGGCTGCTTCCTGCTACCGGTGGTGTGCAAATGGGTTGGTTTGCTGCTGTCTCACAGCTCTCTCCTCACCTTGAAAGGCTAAACCATTTCATTTTTGGGTTTGTTTTTGGTTTCTTTTCCCCCAATTTTATTCTAAGCTGAAATGACAAACCTCTTCATGGTTAAAATTGGCTTTGGGCAATTGGTTACTGAATTAAGCTGCTTTTCTTTAGCCTGTTTCTAATCTGTAAAGCCTTTCTTCTACTTCATTTACTTCTTCCCTTTCAAGCAGCGTTCAGATTTATATATTTGCCTTTTTTTGTCCTTTTTTTTCCTCTTTGGTATGGCTAATATTTGCAATAGTGCTGAGACAATCAGCCAGGAAAAATTTATCCAGACAGAAGACCACAGAAAATTGGTTCTGTACACTTATGTGAACATCCAATTTATGTGAAGAGAAAGAGCTAAAAAAATGGTAATGTTGGAGTGGAGAAGGTGTCTTTACCACACCAGTTGGTCCTGAGAGAGCCTGCTCCACCAAGCCACACTTGTGCTGTAAATTATGGGTAATCAGGAAGAGCAGAAGTGGACAGAACTAATTGGAGGGATGCACAATAATTGCCTTTCAGTCTCAGAGACCATCTCCAGCAGGGCACATTTTATATCAGTAAGGTGGTCCATGAATCTCCTTCCTTTACAGACAAAACCCAAAATGAAAATTCTACTAAGGAGCCAGTCTTGTTCTTTGCAAGATTTCTTTTTTTAAATGAAGCCAAATTGAACAAAATGGAAACACTTTAAGAGATTTAACTGTGAACTCGATTTCTAAGAAAAGAGTGTTTTCAGATCACGGTGTGCTATTAACATGTTAAGTGTCTTTCTGTATTCTGTTAAGAAAAGCCCCAAATCTCTCAATATCTATTAGAAGTACGATCTTGTTTCCAGTGCCTGGAGAAGCAGTAGGTAATTACAAAACAGACAGAATAGCTGGAGGAAGATAAGAAAAATCATTATGTCACACAACCTTGAATTACATTGATTGCATACTGAGGAGCTACAGCGTTCAGCCTCACCTCTTGTGAGGTCAATGCTAATGCTGCCATCGACTGCACTTGGGAAAAGTTTTGCACAAAGGTTTACTTATTTAACACTTGGGTCATCCTAAAGCATTTGTTAACATTACAGTAGTTATTAATTAGGTTTCTAATTAAGGTTCCTATGGTCTCCATATAATCCCTTCTAGTTTACAGTACTGCAGGAGAAATTCACTTAAAATTATGATTTCCCTCCCCCCAAATTACAGTTGGGGCAGGGAGGGGAGGGAGAGATATTTTTGTATCTATTCATGCATTACATCTTTGCTTTGAAATTTGGAAGGTGCATAAAAATTTCAAGGCAAAAGGATGAAAACGACGAAGCAAAAGGTTAATTAGACCCTCCCCTCCTTTCTTCTGCAAATGTCTTCACGCCTCTCCCGTCTCACATTTTGGAGGACTTTTCACACTTAGCAATACTTAAATTTTCTGCCTGATATTTTTTTTTAAGACATCACAAAGAAGAGAGGGGGCCAGACCCAGGGAACAGAAAACACAAGACTGCAGTTCTGCTACTGTTGGAAGAGAAAAACAGATTTATTGATGTTTCTTATATACATCACGAATGACCCATGTGGGAACGTAATGCAGTCCCTGGCCCTGAGAGCACTGCATATCCAGTGGTTACAGCAGGAGGAACGAGAGGATCTTACCATGGACACAAAGTAGAGATTCAGCCCAAGAAAGTGCCTCTGGGGAAGAACTGCAACACGTGGAGCTGGCATTGCTTTCAGTGGCATCTTTAGTGTGGATAAGCACTGCAATTTTGTCTCCAGAATTAACAATTTGGCAGCTCTCTTGCACAGAAAATTTAGTTAGGAATAAAGAATTTGCCATATGT
Source organism: Monarcha castaneiventris obscurior (assembly GCA_026261815.1). Taxonomy (NCBI): domain Eukaryota; kingdom Metazoa; phylum Chordata; class Aves; order Passeriformes; family Monarchidae; genus Monarcha; species Monarcha castaneiventris. The sequence goes on from JAMPIT010000884.1 coordinate 15,336,253, forward strand.
TGATTCTTTCAGGCAAGTGAAAATGAGCCAGCTGCAATTTAAGAGCTCCTAAATTCTTCCTTCTTTGTGGGGGTCCTAAATGAAATCTGGCTCTCAGGTTGGGAAGGATGTACGAACAACTGAACACAAAAGTAATGTTCATCTTCCAGGTAGTCTCCAGATAACCCTGCAGTAATTTGCCCTCACTATCAGGTAAATAATAGACTCCCAGGGGGATGGAACTTATATCCAACTTGTCATGTAAGTAGAGAATAATTAATTACACTCTTATTTACAGTTTGTCTGATAAGAGCATTAAATGGCAAGTAACTAGAAGAATTCCAAGGTGCTGAAATGTTTGCTCTCACTCACTCAACATGTAAACACAAGGGGAATGAAATTAATTTGGCACTGATTTACAATATGGTCCCTCACAGTAAGAGGGTTTGGGTTTTGCAGAACAGGAATCACAGATGCCTCTCTCCTTAAGCTGAAATCAGATTTTGTTGGTGCTCCACAGAGCAATAAAGTGTTCTAAATACATCAGCAGTCTTAAAAGTCATGAAACTCCAACTGTCTACTCTGAGGTCTTATAGGACTCCCATACATTATTCAGATTACAATCTGAGATATTTCCATGATTTTTCGTATTTTTTCCAATTCAGAGAGTGTTACTGGTCCAAAGCTTCACTTGTATTTGCAAACCCCAGCACCTACATCTGGTGGAAATCAGGAGATTAAACGCTAACTTGCCCAGCTAATCACAAACCTTTTCTGATTTCTGAAGAAAGTGGGGAAAGAAGTTTAAGGGGAAGAAAAAAAAAAATTGAAAAAAAGAGAAGGGGCATAAACCAGGCATAAACCAGTTACAATATCCATGTCATATTCACTTGCACCCTGCTTAAAATTTCGTTCTGGTAGAACCAGAATATCTGTCACAAGTCTCTTAATACCCCTCTGACAAGGTGAAGGTATAGTCACATTAAGACCTCTGCATGTGCCAGTGAAACGTGTAAGCTGTTCTTATGCTCAGTAAAAACGAGGGCCTGAGACTTCAAATTGCAGTCATAAAAGTGAAATAAAAAGCAGAAAGGCAGAAAAAGAAAGAGAAGGAAGCTGCTTTTATTTGAGCCATGAAAAAGTAATTCCCTGGGATTAGCATATTTTTTATTTCCTTTGCATATTCTTTTCTGAATTAATTTCACTGCATTTTGATAATGATCTTAGCGAGTGAAAATAAGTTGATGCCAAAAAAGTTATGCTAATAGGAATAAATGGCTTCAAGGTACTGGAAAGGGATATATGGCCTCTTTTATAGGTTCCTACTTAATCCAGCTCCAAGGGCATTAGAGAGCAAATGTTGCTGCCTTCTTGTGGCAGTAGATAAGCCTGGCTGGGAGGCTCATCCCTAAAAACCAGGGGGCTGTGACAGGAGCAGCAGCCCCAGCAGAGGCACAGTGAGAGGGTCAGAGGAAGTGTTTCACCCACACCTGCTAAGGAAAAGTCCAGGTTTCACTGGTCTGGTAAAAATTTCTTTCCCGAACCTGGTGGGGGGAAGGGTGGTTGTAACCTGACTTTCTCCCAGAGGATATATTGCTAGATTTTGGCCAAACCCGGCACACCAAACAAAGCTGTGTCTGCACAGAGGTGTGGTGATGGCCCGGACCAGGGGCATACTGCAGGAGGGAAATTCTGCCTTTCCATAGAAAAGAGGCTCTGGTGTTGGTTACCCACTTTTGATTTTTTTTTTTCATGTTAACAAAGGGAAGAGCAACATAAGTCAGCAGGATTCCCATGGGCTAAATTACGATCAAGCTCAATTGAGTGACGGCTGTAGAAATCATAACCATCTGTGAGGTGTGTGTGGTACAGCAAACTCCCTCCAATAAACCCGGCGAGAAAAGCTACTTACACTTTTGTGTAAAGCAGGGGGAGATTGGCAGCTGAAATGGAAATATTCCCATGGGTATTAACTATTATCGTGTACTGCTGGTATTATTCAGTTTTGGAAAGAGAAAAACCACTCCTAGCCACCCCGTTTATTCAAGAAATATTTGTTCAAAATCATATCGCCACAGGATTCAGGTATGACTTTAAAAAATTCCACTGTTTATGGGTCTTGATGTATGCCTAATTATGAGGCAGTGTGTGAGCTTTTGTTTTCCCTACTCATACTATTTTATGTGTAAGGTTTACACCGTGTTATGAATAATAGGAATACAGAGAGCAAGAACAACTTGAAATAAAAGCAATGTATTATCCTGATTTGAAAAGGAATAGGACACCTGAACCAAAAATCTAGATTATAGAACTGCCTGTGACAACAAGAGAGAGAAGAAACACAAATCTGATCCATCCCCAAAAACCAAAGCAAGCAAACAATCCTAAGCACATATTTTATCCACTAGCACAATCTGCTGACCCACTTCCCTGAAACTCAGGCACCAAAAATGGGTTGTATCCAGGAGGATTTCTGCAAACCACATCTCCAGCCTTGCTTGTTTCAAAGAGCTGTCAAGTCCATATCACACTACACTTCAAAGACAAATTTCAGCCTTTCAAAGGGTGCATACCAATTTGGTTTTTTGTAAAACATTAGTAACAATAACAAAGAGAATAGGAAAAATATTATGGAGCCTGATGTGAACACAAATATTTTAGGAATATTACACTTAAAGAACATACAAGAAATATGACAAAAAAGAAAAAAACCCAAAAATAAAATAATTAAAAATATACTCAAATAACCACAGAAATCCCCAAATCCCCACCTTTTTCTTCTGTTTAAAAGAACAACCACAACACCGTGTTAGAGCATGAGAATCAAGTAAAAAAATCCAAACTCCTAAATGGAACCCAGCAAAGTATACAAAGTGGAACAATGTGGGTTCACTGTGTACTGAAAGATGCATCCAGGTAGATACACCAATGAAAAAGAAAGCTCTTTAAGGCTGATTTTACTTCTGGTGTTAATATTTCAACTTGTGGGGAGGATGCTTTGCAAATGAATCTTGTCTGAGTTCAAGTAATTTTTGATAAGCAGATTAAGTGTAAAAGGAAACAATGCTATTGTTAGTCCTTCAGTTTAACATGAGATCTCTGTGCCACCTCCCACAGCACTTTTTGTGCATTGGATGACACAAATTAAAATATTTCCAAGAAATCTAACCAAGTGCTTGCCAAAATTAGTGAAATTTTCTTAGCTACCTGTACGGAGGTTAATACAGAGTCTATAGAGAGAAATACAATAACCAACACAGACAATCTGGAAAACCTCTGCAGTCTGTGGAGATCCAAAAGGTGGAGGCTGATGGAATAAATTACCTCATTTGGTAAGGCAATGATGGACTATACTCCAAGGCTTATGCATTTGTCTGTGACACTGAGGATCCAACACACGTGATATTTGCTGTAGTCAGAGCTGAATAATCACATCGCTTTGAATGCACCCTAAAAGCCTTCTCTATCTCCAAAACAGCACGTGGAAGGTCTCTCATAAATATTCCTTTATTTCATCCATGATTTCTTGGCTTAACCTATACCATGACAAAGGGAAAAAGGACTTGACTAGATTTCAGGCTAGTTTCATCACTAAGACTTCAGGGTGAAATCCTAACTCTGTTATGGCAGCTGAAAGCAATTCTGGAGTTAAAACATAGGTTTGATGCTTTAATATTCACCTCACATTAATGGTCTTCTAAATCTCTCTCAGAGCTTTGAAAACCGCAGTCCAAATTACTTCATTCAAAACTGCTGAAATTACCCAGAAGCTTTCATGAACAAGAGATACTGAAATTCTTGTGCTTTTTGCACCATAAAATCGTATGCAGCCCAAAAGGTGCATTTAAGAGATATGGACTTCAGTTATAGCACCCAAGAGTCTAATGGGAGTTTCAAAATTATAGTGGAACCAGAGGCAGAGGCCAGGCAGGTTTCACTGTGATGTCTAATAATTATTAGAGATACTGCTTGTAATATCTGCTCTGAAATATGCAAAAGTTTAAAGTTGTCAGTTCTCAAAACATCGTAATTTTTTGAAGCACAAAACCCCCACAAAGGATCTTTCCATGTGCTGCTAGAAAGACTGTACCACTCACTTTTCCATGTAATTTGCAAACAACTTTTAAATGAAATTTCATTTGAATCTTAATATTCAAGGATGCCAGGTAATTTTCAATGCTGCATTTTATTTGGTATCTGTGGTCTCCAAATCCCTCTGCCTTCTGTGGTCTCCAAATCCCTCTGCCTGTGCTGCCACATGGACAAGAAAAACCATCACAGGACAACCCAAGCCATGAAGGAAGAGGCTCCTGGGCATGGGGGCTGGGTGCTGCCAGAAAACCTGGAGTTTCCTCACTGGATTTCTTTCATCCCCAGCTGAAACTCTTCAAAACTGGGGCTCCTGAGCAAGTTGGAATCATGCTGTCTGGACAGAGATGACTGGGTTTGGAGGGTATGTACCAACATGAAATATCTGGGATGTATAATCCACTCCTCTCCACGGAGTGTACAGCAAAGTACACAGCTCATGGCCAGGCTATACACATCTCTTTAATGGATAACGTGAGGTGTATCTCTGCCCAGACACAGGCTCAGCTGCAGTGGCCAAGCCCCAGGCAGCAGTTTGTCCTTGTGTGAGGGGAGGGCCCAGTGCCAGCGTGGGCTGGTTATCCATGGCTCCCAGGCGCTCCTCCTGCAAACGCAGCTGCACTCCCCTGCCAAGCCATTTTAGCACGGTTATGCTTCACAGTCTGATCCTGCTGCTCGGCCCTCACGGAAGCAGTGCCACTCAGTTAACAGGATTACACATGTGGCGGGCACTCCGGCCCCGTGCCCGCTGGCTGTGGAGCCTCGGAAACACGGGCACAGGCCGCACCCCGGCTGCACGCTCAGCACCTGCAGCCCCTCAGCTCTGCTGCTGGTGGTAGCTGACCTGATCAGATTAAAGCAGTTCATGCACAAGTACCTGAGGTGTAATCACGTATCCCGACTGCACTGCAGGCCCATCCAGCCAAAGAGCCAGCGGGTCACTGCTGCCAGCACACGGGACCAGTGCCAGGTCTCACTCCCTTGAGTGTCCTCTGCTCATTGTGGCAGCAGTGCACTGGGTCACACTGGTGCTGCTTTGGTTGTGATGCCTTTTCCTGGTCTTAAAATCAAGAATCAAACACGGTTAGAAGGGAAAAAGGAATTTTACCTCTGTATTTGTTTAAGGATCCTTAGGTGCACCACATACAGGTGGAATGCACCTCAATGCACACTGCAATGCCCACCCCAAAAGATGGGGTATAACATTATAGGTCTTACTAATTAGCATATCTATCATAAATTCCCCAATGAGAGGCTTGAGTGAGCCCCCCCCCCAAGGAACCTTCCCCTGGATGGTTCTATCTTAGTTTACAAAATGTGTTCTGGAGAGGACCTTGGGGTCTGGGCACACTGATCCCTAACTACGAAGCTTCTAAAATGTTTTAAGTCTCCTAGCTTAATAAACAAGTGCAAGAACGTAGGCAAAAAGCACTAAGAATATGGAAGCTGAAAAAGGCTATAAAAGGAGTATAAAAGAAAAGGCAAAAAATCATCATGGCATCAGTTGACTCTCCACTGACACCACCTCTTCAGTGCAGAAATTCCCAAAGAGCGGAAGCTGCTCAGCCAGGCGAATCTGATCTGAGCCCGCTGATGCCTATCAGTTTCCTCTTAAAATGAAAGACTGGAAACAAATCCAGAGGAGTTTGGATCTGAAGCCATGCCTCTCGTGCTCCATATGTAAGGGACCAGTTTCTTCTTTTTTTCTTTCACTTTGTGTGATCAGAATAGACTGAACAATGCAAAAGCATGATCCTGAGGGTGTCAGGCTGGTCACTCATTTAGGGGACTACCCAAGCAAGGAAGGGTTATTTTACCTAATTAAGACAGAGCACAGTATTTAAAGACAGAGCATTTGCATTAAAACAGACAATTCAGAATTCTGAATACTGTTGAGTCTGAAATTATGATTGTTAATCTCTCCTCACATAACAATGTTCTACTGACAGACACTGTAAATCACTTCCTTTTGCTCGCATTAGATGAACCCATCACTCAAAGTGCTCAATTATAAATCTGAATACAATTTAAAAGGTGAACTTTCTTTAGTTTTACTAAGGGCAGAAGGGCAATGCTGATGGTGTAGTACCAATGTTAATGCATTACTTATGACTGAAATTTAGTCTGTATTCAGTAAATTGCTCATTTCTGTGATCAGAACAGGCAGCAATTTGCTCTCCTGGATCTTATTCCCCTTTCTGCAAGTGCATTAGGTGTGTCATGGGCAGGATATCCAGCTGTAAGATGTCTGAAAAGGACATGTTAATCTCTAATTTAAAAACCATGACAAAACAGAAAATAAACTCAGAATATTCATTGCATAATCATGACAGGTTTACAACCTGCAGGTTTACAAACTGCAATTAAACACAGATATGGAATCATCAAAATATAAAATACTGCATCGTTAATTTTCATTTTCCTGCGGAAACGAGATAGACATGAGCAAGTATGGAACACCAGTGTGGATACTCTCTACCCCTCAGCTTCTGTAGGTGCCAGGATTTAATTATCCTTTGTCCCATGCTAATCTGCAGAGATGCTTCCACTTCAGCAGAAACTCCTATCTGTCTTTACTGAAGTAAAAACCTAAAAATAACCACTTCCAGTGCAGGACTGCAGTTTACCAAAATGAAGTCAAGCAAGGTTTTACATTAATAATTGGCTTGCTGACCAAGTGAATGCTTCCATTTCAGGTCACTTCATTTGCTTAATAATGGGAAATACTTTGAACGTATTTCAAATCCAGACCCTATTTCAAGTGACAGCTGAGATGTACAGTCTTACTAAATGACAAATCATTTCTAGAGATGGCCAGAAGGCAATGGAACTCCCACAGTTAAAAGTGATCTGGTCTTCATCAAAATTTTGGCCATTCTTTACTGTCTGTCCTTGTCCCCCATTAACAAAGATCATCCAGGAAATGTGTTACAGGACATGAAAGGCAGCAGTCCCAGCATCCTTCCTTCACAAATTTCTAGGCTCCTGCCTTGTTGCTCCACCTCTGATTATGTCAGTGTGACATTAAGGAAACCAAACTGCTGGGTCTGTGTAGAAACACACAGGCAGATGTCTCTGAAGGCATTTGCAGTTCTTCCTAACACATTCAGAAGCATAAAGGCAACACTTTTCTCTTAGCTCTAAGTTATTCTGCACCTGCACAGCATTTTCAGCACTCTCAGCAGGTTGGACCTACTGCTTAGGAAAGCCAAGTAGCTCCCAGAGCAGTATCCAACCTGCTCTGGCTATCACACATCCAGAAATCGAGGAAGACTTCTGAAGCCATGCAAATGTGTCTTGACAGAATTCCTGCAAGGAAGAAGAGGAAACATCTGCAGAGCCACCTGAGGCTTGCTCATTTGCCCCTAGCACACGTCCCTGCTTCACCTGCAGAGCGTGGTCCCTCTCTGCTGCTCTGTGATCCATGTGCCACTCAGCACACTTCCAGAGCCTCCTGCCAAACTGCACCACCTTCTCAAGGTGCCCACACTCCAGAAGCCACCGGAGTTGTGCCCTCAGCAGGACACTCCTCTTGAAGGGCTCTTGCACCATCCCCAGTGCAGCTTACAGTTCCCACTGAATTCCTTGGATATCAGAGCCTGCACCTAGCCACCGGCTTTCCCTCCGTGGATACAACCTTCCCAAAACGTGCTTCTGTGGTTTTACTCCACTATTTATTTGCTTTCACAAAGTGACAGAGACACTGGTTTTCTAGCAAAAACTCTAAGAACTTAAAACAGTGATATTCACAAGCAAGGTCATTTACCTTCCAGGGAAAGCATCCCTGTTTGCTAGTAATGGGATTGATTAAATTCCTCTATGTCGTGTGGGAGCCCCACTATTGTTAGTAATTGTGGGTTTAGAACTTAGGGAGGGCCTTGGTATAAATCACATAACCATAGCAATAGTCCTAGAAAATCTATTTTATGGGCTATCAACCTGTCCTGGTGTAGAGGAGGACCAATTTATCTACCCGAAAGCTTAGAGTATGATAAATTGAATAAACATATATAATTCAGACAGACAAAAATACCCAAACAAACTTGCATTAAATGTTTCACATGAAAAGGTGAAGGTAGTGGGGGGAGAATAAAAATCAATTTTAATGTCTTCACAAAGGCTTGGAGCCCCCGTTCTTCTAATATTATAGCACAATATTTTCAAGACAATCAACCACGTATTTCTAAGAAGTAATAATTTTTTAGTTTGGGGGGAAAGTTCATAAATAAATCTGTTTCTATTTTACAGTAGTGTATCTATATCGGGACGTGTGTTGATTCTGTGCTGCTATCCCAGAGCCAGCTGCTGGTGGTGCACGGCCAGCCCAAAGAGGTTATGGACATCCCTACTAAGGGACATTTAAAAGCTGTCTGCACACAGGCGTGGGCATCCAGCTCTCATGACCCTGCCTGAGCCAGGGTGTTGGACCTCCAGAGGTCCTGTCCAACCTCAACCATGTCGTGATTCTATCAACTAACCAGGACAAGGTTCTGGAACCCAGCATAGTCAGAGCCAGCTGAGCAGAAAGGCACAGGGACTGATGCTGGGTTTAGTTAGGTTTGGTGAAAATCCATGTAACAACACTGCTTTAGATGACGTTCATTTGAATTCACAGTGTAGGTGACAAAGCTCAGCAATTGGCCCTTTTTTTCCCTGAGAAACATGATCTCTATTTGAATAACAGCTATCTTCACTAAAATAGTCTTTTCATGTAATCACAGTCTTTTTGTGACTATTTAGCATTCCACTGGAAGTTAACTATGGAGCTAAATGACTGCAAATGGTGTGTGCAGAGAAGTCTTTTCTTTGATTGTTACAAAACGAAATCCCAAAATGTTTACTGGAGAAATACGACTTCATACAGAAGCTAAAAGCAAAATACTTGAGAAATGAGGTTACACAGTTTAGGTGAGGAGGGTGTGTGAGAGGCTGGGTGTGAGCCAAAGGGACTCGAGCAGGGTTAAGTGCAGATGGAGGAGATTCAGGGATGACAAGTGAAGCAGAAAGGGAAGAAGTGGGCTGGAGAGGAAAGAGGCCAAGGAAACAATAGCAAGGGGACAAACACTGGAGAGGATAAATGCAAAAAATGGGATAGTATCTTATTCTTGGAAAAATACAGATCTCAGACAATTGCAACTATCTGCAGATAACGTCAATTGGTTGTTAGTTGTTGAATTTTCCTTGACTGACTGCCCCTGCCTCCTTTTTTCTTCAGAGGGCTGAAAGCTTGGGACTGAAGTGCTCTTTCTGGAGAATAGAAATATTTGCTGGGAAGCTTCTTAGGCTTCTCTATCATAGCAAAAACTATAAAAATAATGTTTGTCAATAATCCAAATTATTATTCTGCCTTTAAAACCTTCTGAATACCCAACCTCTACAGTATTTTTTTTGGTCAGGATTAATAAATAAAACATCCACACACTGCCCATTAAAAAAAAATCATCTAGTATTTAATTCCTAAGGGAAAAGAAGAGGAAAAGATTCATCTTTTCACTTTCCTAGAAATTTCTTTCAACCCTCCAACAAGATGCTGCCTCAGAGGCGTTCCTCCTCTCTCCCTCAAGTACAGTTTCACAAACTGGAAGCCAGATTAGCCTACAGTTTATCCATGGATGTACAAATGGGTGCAGCTACAATGGGATGAACAAATGGGAGCATACTCACAGCCAGGTGAGTGAGTTATTCTGCCCTCTCTTCCCCTCCTACACGAGCTGCTGCAGTAGGATAGGATAGAACAGGGGTATCAGCAGGTGGAGTCCTGCAGGAACTGCTCCTGGTCTCTCAGCAAGGCTGGCTGAAGGGGCAAAGGGACAACCCACTATGCCACTGCCATGCTGCTTCCACAGTCCCCATGCTACAGGTTACCAAAATCTGGCCCTTTCTCTATAAAGCAGCATCCACAGAGACTCCTCCATCACTGTCACAAAACTGGTTATTATTCTTTTAAATTAAAACCCACATTTGTTTAATCCCTCACAGTCAGAGTGGCAGTATTTAAATTTATGAATTAGTACTGGTCAGGGGACACAGACATTCAAAGTGTGCCTTTATCTTGCCTCTCAAACAAAATGATTTATGGATTGATCTGACTGGTTGCTTTGACACAGTTCCTTTAACCACAACATCTTTCTGTTCCTCTAGTAGCTGAGATTTAGCATTTCAGGCTGAGTACATATGTTGGATAAGAACATAATCCTCAGCTCTGGGCATAGGAGCTCATGGTAAGAGGATGGCTCTGCATACAAATTGAGAGCACTGAGATGCAGGAAAGAAAAATACACTAAACCCTAATATGCATATTATGAAGGCCTTCTGGCATCAGAAATCATCAGTTATTTAGCTTGACATCTTTAGAAACAGAGGGACTAGAGAGAAAAAAAAGAAGGAGAGAAAGAGGGAAAAAAATGATATGACCTTTAGTCCGACACTCCAAGTAAAGACTTTGGATAAATACACACACAGAAAGAATACGCCAATATGCAAAGAGGAAGAGATAAATGTGACTAGACCATTTCTGCAGAGAAAAATCACAGAGCTCCCATTTCACAGCCATTTCTGACAGCACAGCCATGGATTTATCAGAGGGCAGAAGGGGACACTCCTCTTCCCCTCTATCAGCCTTCTTAACACAGCACCTGCATTCCTGGGTGCAGGATGCAGGCACATCCCTGCAGTCCATCTGCTTCCTCTCACTCAGGCTGGGGCCCATCTCCTCATGCAAAAAGACTTTCTGCTATCATTGCAAAAATTCACACTGGCCATCCAGCAATTCCCAGCCGTCCCTCACACAGCACTGAAGGACAAAAACATAAAGGAATAACCCCAGGCATCCTCTGGCACCTCTAGACTTTGTGTTTTAAACTTCTAAAAGACCAGGAAAAAACCCCAACATGCCGTGGAAAAGCAGAGGGTGTATGAAGCTCCCATTTCCACATGACACGTAACTGTCAGGAAATTCCTGTGTTAATAATCTATAAGCCTTCCAAATTATTAATATCAGCTGAAATCAGGCATTTAAATTGTGCTGCTAGCAAGGGGCTCTGCAGCAGAGCTCTTGCAGCCTGGAGCCCTTTCCCACGTGCTCTGAGCTCTGTGGGCACAGCAGGATGTGAAGGAACCTCGAGGTTTCCTCCTTCACACCACCCTCCCTGTGCAGGGGAGGCCAGAGCTCGGCATAGCTAAGCCTGGCTTTGAAAAAAAGTTGGGATTAGAAGACCAAACTTTCTGAAACCACCATCTGAGCACAGCTGATGTGCCCTAGGCTGTGCATGACATCTCCAAATCCCATCTATCCATTTCTTTTATGTTAAATATAAAGTAGTCCAGAGGTTTTTCCTTTTTCTCTGTAAACTCATCTGCTTCTTTGTAAACTCTGCTCCCCAAGATATCTTCACACTCTCTGCTGACACCTTTTACTTCACAAATGGTAAACACATTCTGCAGAATACTCTTTCTTTCCAAAATAAATTAGAATTGGCATTGCAGAGTCTCCAGGGGAAAAGCATCACTTTGTTTCTCTAACAGATGAAATTATGAGATTTTTTTACTGTAAGATAGGCCTTTGTGTTATTCACTGGAAGATCCGACTGTATAAAGATACAAGAATAAGGCTTTTTTAGGGTGATATTGCTTGGAAATTAGGGTTCAGGGAAGAGGACTGGAAGATATAAGGGCCGTAAGACAACCACCACCTTAGGGACTTTTTAAAATTGGGGGAGGTTTTCTGTTTGGGTTTTTGTGGGAGGTTTGGGGGTTTTTTGGTTTGGTTATTTTTTGAGGTGGGGAAGGGGGAAGAGGGATGTTTGTTTTTTTCATTCTGTATCCTGTAGTTAAAAACCAGAAATCTGTATTCTAGCATGGACAAGTAAACATCTAAAAGTATGAACTAACATAAGTTCAAGGCAAAAAATCTGTGAAAAACAACTAATGAATTCCCATACTCATCCTCCCCTCCAACATTATAAATCACTAGGAATAAAATCCAAGTACAACGCAGATTCAGGCAGCAGAAGCTGTAATCACAGCCCAAACTGTTCCTTTGGAGCTCATTAAATGTATTGAGTCCCTGTAATCTCCTGTTGATTTTAGGAGCAGTGCTTTGGTTATCAATACAAAAAGTATCCAGGAAATTTCCAGAAAAGATTCCACATATTCCCTTGAGACATGTATTTTTCCACCTCGATTTATACAAGTTTCAGTAACAGGGTGCAGTGATGACAGATTCCTCAGATCCAGCCCTAAGCCTGCCAGGACAGAGGCCAGTCCTACACCAAGAGCCTTTAATTCATGTTGCTCACAAGTATCCCCTCGGTGAGGTTTTTAATGGTTTCCTGCATGCCTAAGACCTAAGCTTGTAAAATATATGAAGTCATAGTTCTCCTCCCAGAAGTGTAACTCAGAAGAGGAGGGAAAAATGGAGAGAAAAAAAATCAAAAAACCTTGAGAATTCTGAACCTGTGAAGTGAATGTGCAGTGATGGCAGATACCTGCCTGACTCTGCAGAAAGCTGAAGTGATAATTAAGGTACATTCTAACACTGGCAGCGCTAAGAATTTTATCCTTGATACAATATTTAAAACTCAAGCTTCAAGGCACTGATAAATGCAAGAAAACATGCAGAGTTCAGCATAAAGCTTATGACTGTAACGCGGAGTTTGAAATTCTACAAAGAAAGATAGCCCAAATTATTTTAAAATGAATTTGCAAAAGACCAAAACAGGCAGGTTAATAAAAATTTCATACATTTTTGTGTCCCGATTCATGATCTTTAAAAGGATTTAATTGGCTGTCACTGCTCTCCTGCAGGGTCCTAAGAAGTTGTCCAGAGAGGTGGTGGAATCTCCATCCTTACAAATGCTCAAAACCCACCCGGACACGGCCCTGAGCCCCTGACCTACTTGGCCTGGCTGTGAGCAGAGGCTCAGAGCAGATGGTCTCCAGACATCCCTTCCAGCCTAAATTACTGTACAACTCTGAACTGCTACACATGTCCCCGATCCTCTGAGATGTACAGAGCCCCTCCTCCACAGCACATTCTCTGCCCTTTTGATGACAACCAGGGGACAGTCCCAAAGTCCCTGCTTCCTAAACACCCCCACTGCAATCTCCTGCCTCCCCCTTTCCCCACGTGCGCCAGCTTCCCTCTACACCCAGCTGTGCAATGGAGTGAGAAATACCAGCCTTACTGTCAACTTAAGGCCAGCTAGAAGGATAAACAAGTAGCTATCTATGATAGTTCAGTAGCTCTCATATGCTTTAATCACATAACCAGCACCTCTAAGGGCAATAAATCCCTCCCTCAAGGGAGGGGAGAAAGAAATAAAAATCTTTCAGGTAAAAATGAAAATTCTCTGATCACTTTTATTCACAGTAGATATTGACAACGAACAGCTGATCCCATACAATCATTACAAGCTATCATTACTAAAAGCCAATCTCCAAACAGGTCACGTCTCTATTAAAGATTAGCTACCAAATGCAGGCGGGATGCAAAAATAACCTTGTACATAACTGGAACAGACAAAGCTGGCAAGATATGCTCTGGCACGTTCCAAAATGCTTCTGCTTCCTTTCCATTTTATCTCCTAACCTCACAATGTCCACGAACATGTTTTATTGGTACTTGAAATAAGTCACCTGCAACTCTTCCGGTCACACCAGTCCTTCTGGTGAGGCCACAGGGAAGGCATTGTGGCTCTGCTCCAAGCTGAACACTCACGCATCACACAACAGGCTCTCCAGAATTTGTTTCCTCCACCTGGACCCTCACTGATATCCTGACTCGGGCTGTCCATCACCTTGTGCAGTAATGCCTACCAGGAAAAGCTGGTGTCTGATAGTCAGGCTGTAATTCAATGCATGGAGTTCGGTGCCCTTGCTCAACCATGAGGTCTGCCACAGCCAGCTGCTCCCTGGCATGTTGCTTTGCTGCCCTGGTTTCAGGAGCAATACAGTTCATTTTCCCCCTAGTAGCTGCCACAGAGCTATGCTTTGGGTTTAGGATGACAGTAATGTTGATAACACACTGATGTTTCAGTTGTTGCTAGGTAGGGCTTAGAGTAAGTCAAGGACTTTCCAGTGTCTCATGCTCTGCTATGGAGCAGGTGCACCGGAGTCTGGGAGGGACTGTGGCCAGGACAGCCACTATTGTTATTATTACTCTAGAATATTTCCATTTTTAACTTTTCTTATCTCAACCCACACTTTCTTCCTGATTCTCCTCCCCATCCCACCAGTCAGGGTGGCACTCGCTGCATTGTATTTGGCTGCCACAATACTTTGCAAAAAGGATGCTGCGAAGTTCAGTTCACTGATGACAAAACATTTTTTGAAAACCACCAAAATCTAAATATCACATTTTTAAAGGATATTTACAATATGGACTAAATAGTGATATAGATCCCATTCAAAGCTGTTGTGAAGCACTATAGTCGAAGGGCCAAAACTCCTTTTTTACTTACTGCTATCGTCAATTCCTTTTGACTATGCAGCCCTTTAATTCTTAAGTTTTAAACAGAAACATGTCCATGCAGAAACAGACAGTGCTTAGTTAATCTCTACAATTACTCTGCATGTACATCTAAGAACACCTCCACTTTTCTTCATGGAAAGAATTTAAAGGGTTTGACTCCACCATGAGTTCCTCCAAGCACGAGCAGCTCTCCTACTCAAGATGTAACTTGGAATCAGTTGTTAATCTGGCTGTGCATTCACCCTTTAGAGAATTATTATTCCAGACATTGATCTTAAACTACTTCTCAACTTTTGGTTCATTTCTGCATTTCAGATAAGCATATTTTGAACTGTTTCCATCTGTGTTATCACGGCTATGGCAGTCTGCTGGTCTCTAGTGAGCTGCAAAGGTGAAAGTGGAAGGGTGTAGGAAATAATAGCTGTGTTCAGATTGCCCCTGAGCTGAGCAGAACGAGAGTTTATGTTCTGAAATTCAAAGGCCTCAGATGGTCATTGGGGTTTGGTATGATGATTAAAGAAGCAGGGACCAGCTGGATTTTTCAGATCCAGATACAGGTATCTGATACTGCCGCAGAATTTGGTTTCCATACATCCATGTATCTGTGTTAATGCTGCAATGCCAGCAACAGGAGCTAAAGGTTGAAATGTGCTTAAATCAGAACTCTTATTTGAGCAGGCCTGAAATAAACAGAGGAAGAGAAAGAGGAGATGGATGGCTGTCTGGAGAAAAGCACCCCAGAGCAGAAGCACTCACGTTCAGCCATGGATTACAACACCCCAACTCTTGCCAATACAGCTACTCCCTAAACAAGAAGGTTGCTCAAGATTTATCTGATGGGGAGTTTCTTTCAGCTATCAGACTCTCAGACTCTGGAAATCAAACCCATCCTGTGGCGTCCAGTTTGTGCTGCTGGCACTGCAGCAAGCCCTGGGCCAGCACCCCGTCAGGGCTGGCTCTGTGCTGCATGTCAGCCTCCACAGCATCACCCAGCTGAGACTGCAGGGCTGCCCACTGCAGCCTGCTCCAAAGCCCATTTACAGCAACATAAAAACATCCATTGACTTCACTCGCACTTTGGAGCCGTTCCCAGAAGCACAGTAGACTCTCTGATAGCTCCCAGCCTCCTAAGAATTAGAGGAAACCCGTCAGTTCTGGTTCCAGCTAACAGGCATTGATGCTGCACATAAACAATAGGTGAGGTGGCAAAGTTATTGTCCCTCTTCCCAGAGTGCCTCAATTGCAGTTCAATGCTGGTGACACTGCTGGTGCTGCCATTCTGTAGGTTTCATGACTTCCCCCAGTGCTGCTGAGGAAGCCTGGTGGGGCTTCGAAGTCTTGAGTAAGTTTTCAAAAGGTTTAAAAATAAAAAAGCATTTTTGGTTTAACACGTTACTTTGCAATGCAACTGAGAAGTAATTTTATAGCAGAGATAATTTTGAAATACACTTAAATATTCACTATGTAGTAATTTCCCTTTCAGAAAACATCATAATTTTTCTTGTTTTATTTAATAGCTGCTAGTTAATTATGTGAAATCCCATCCCATCTGCTTATTCCTTCACGCAGCGAAATTAGAGGGCTTGATTCTACACTCATTACTCACAGAAGGAGAGGCATTGATTTAATGGACTTCCCTGAAAAGGGATTACAGTATAGGATCCTCTGATATTGATTTTGTGACATCATCATCTTTTCCTCAGAAGCAGACTGGTGACTCAAGAAAATGCCAGTACAAGATTAGGCAGGGGCAGGCAAGTTAGAGAAAGAATATTATTAAAAAAAACCCCAAACCTCCTAATTTACCGTAAGTTAACTACAATAAAATATTAGCTATGCTCTCTGTTTCAAATACAAGTTCTCTTTGAAAAAGGAAAATATCTGAGTGATGTTTGTCTCTTTCATCTCTTGCCCTGCTTACAGTTACTTTCATGAAACTATTGTGAGCTAGAGCATTTTTTGTAGGTTAATGGGTTCCCTTTGAAGGGATTAAAGTCACATTGATTATTAATTATTTTTTGATGTTTTAAGCTGATGTAAATGTCCAGAAGCTCTGAAGAGCAACATCCTGTAGAAATCAATACTGAATTTAAAAAAAAGAAAAAGTAACAAACAACAACAACAAAAACCCCTCTGCTCAGCTCCTGGGGGAAACAATTGTGACTTCTGTTTGGAAGGTATATCAGCCCTTGGAGAATACCAACAACTGGAATATATGATAATCATTTCTAAGTTATCTAGAGCATCCTTATTTTGATGTGTCTATCTTTCAGATTCCAGGCAGAGTCTGCAGGTATTTTGCATACAGAACAAAGCTAGGCACAGCAGTGCTAAGCAAATAATAAATAAATTAATTTCATTGCTCTTGGAAAATGTTCATTTTTTTTCCTTAAATCTGCCTTGCAGTACTTTAGGAAAACACTAATTAGCATTCTTTCCATGATTTTCTTTTTTTTCCTCCCCAATTTTCTCTACTGTTCTTCACCACATTTAAGAGATGTTGGGATTTTGGGGGTGTGGGGTTTTTTCCAGTGTTTTGTTGGCATTTTTTCCCTTGCTCAAATTTAACATTTCTTTGCTGTTTGTAAGCAGAATGAAACCATTCCTTCTCATTTCATAGATCAGTGAGGAGTGAAGATTCCCCATGTTCAAATGACTTCCATATGAACAAATAGGAAATGATCCAGAATAGCTGTGGTGCAGACCACAGACAAAAAGCAAATCACACAAAGAGAACAAGACAACTGGGACTGTCTCCCTGCTCTGGGGGCTCCTCTCAGCATGGAAGAACAACTCCTTCGTGGCTGATTCTAGGAGCTATGACAAGGAAATTATTGAAAACCCTTAAAATTGAAGGAGTTGCTGCTCGGATTGACAACTTAGTGACTGGGACTTCTCTTATCCCAAAGACTTGGGCTTCATGAGACAGAGTTGGAAACCAACACAACTAATTTGAGGGCCTGCAGGTTTACAGCAGAAAGAGGAGCTACAGCTGTTCAAACCCCTCTGACAAGACCAGAAGGCCCTTGTCTCAACAACCTAGAAAAGTGCTGAGGCCAAATCATTTCAAATCACAACTGTTAGATTGACAGGCAACCTTATCTGTTTTTTACCAGAGAACTTAGAAAGGAATTTAGGATTTTTATCCCCCCAAGAGGTTCATATCCACCAAACAGCTAACTCATGTTAAATCTCTGACTGACACAGAATAATAGCTCAGAGTTGTTTACTTCTGTTATCTCCTCTGAAGTGCTCAATGCTTATGCTTAAGTACCATGCTCACATTTTGCCATCCCCAATATTATGTTTCCTGCTCAAAGTGCCTATCCCACATATTCTCTTCTCATGTCCATGCTACCACCTCAAGACCAGCGTATTTAAAGCTGACAGCATTAATTCCCTTAAAACTCCTCCTGCTAACTCTCTTCCCTGTTACTGTCAGCTGTGTCACCAACTTTCCCATCACCAACACTTACTGTAAAGCATTTCTCCCCTAAAAACATGCACAGAACAAGAAGGGAAGCTGCAGAGCTTGCCACGCTCATTCCAGCACAGCCCTGATACAATGTGCTATCTTTATGGCAAGCCAGACATGATGCATATCATTTTATTTCTGGAACTCCATCTAAAAGCCACTGCAATTTCCCAGAACCAGAATGAGGGAGTTCCAGAAATGGAATGCATCACGTTTGGCTTGCCGTAAAGATGGCAAACTCCTTCCCGAGGAGTTGCTCCCTTCACTGGCTGCCATTGATTCAAGAGTACAGAGTGCTATGAAAAGCAAGGTAACCTTTCTGTTTCAAGTACTTCCCATTCTCTATTCATCTGCTATACTACATATGTGGCAGCTAGCATATGTTGCCACATTTGTCTCAAAGGTTTTCCCCTTTTCAACTCTACATCGATAGAACTTTAATAAGAAAAAAAAAGAAAGAGTTACAACTTTCACGTGAAAAGCATTTAATAAACCAGTCTCTCAATTTTTACTAGTGCACTTGTAGGTACTCAAGTCTGTGTGAAGATTTTAATTTCAAAATATTCTTAATATTTATTAGAGTTTTGGTTTTTTTCTTCACGTTGCAACCAATTCAGTTTTGTCTCAGGAACAGAATCTTTAAAACAGTGAGTAACAAAAAATGGAATTGCTAATTTATTAGAAGATAAAGGTGCTCAGGATGACAATACATACTCCTCCTATGAAAAAGGCAAATAATTTTAAAGAACACTTAGAATCCAAGTTAGCTATGAGTCTTTTAAGTTCTTCAGCAAATAGACCTGTTTTCAAAGGTTTATTTTTGACATTTATTGTCCTAACCCATAAGCCTAAGTAAAAAAAAGCTCCCTTCCCCAGAGCTGAGACTGTCTGGTAAAATAAATCTCAAGATGGATTTACTCAATTCAGTTTAGCATTCATTCTGAAGCTCTGTAAGGTCATTTCATGATCTGCCTGGATTGCTCTGTGTGGTGACAGCAGAAATGCAGAGATTAGTGGGATTCTCAAGTTCAGCCAGCACTGCCCAAGAGCCCTTTAATGAATTGCCACGGGATCACCACAGGTAAGTCTGTACTCAGCACAGCCCATCTCAACCTGGATGAGGGATCACCCTTGAGTGCAGCTTCTGACCGAGGGGATACAACCCAGAAATTGCCTTACTGACCTCGTGCAATTTGAGTCTGGGGCTCATAACTCCTGCAGGCATGAAGGATCTTTTCTCAATGGTCCACTGTCATTTCATCACAATGAAATCTGCCAAAGGGTAATAGAAGACTCTTATTTCACTGGCAGAGAGTGGTTTGCAAGTGCCGACTGCAGTTCCGTAAACATGACTTGGCACAAGCATCCTCTTCTTCAGCTTTGCCCTCCAGGATCACCCTGATCTAGATATAATCCATGAAAATGATGAAATGAGAGAGAACATGACTTGTAGAAGTTTTGGGCCAAGGGTGACTATTCATAGGTTTTTTAAAAAGAAAAGTCTTCGCTTTTCCTGGGAGGATGCTTTTCTCTCCCAGACAGGCTGGACAGTGGTAGGAAGAAAAGACTTTTACCTCTGGGCCTGTCCCATCACGAGGAACCCTTACATTTGTTTTGCAGACAAAAATGAGCTGGCAAGATAGGTTTGGGGCTTTCTTTATTTTGACACTAGTGGAACATGATCATGAGGAATTGTCTCAATAAGAGTTTCAGCCACCATCTCTTGGAGACAGAAGAGATGCCAAAAGGACTCCACAACAAAATTCAAATTATGCGTTCATCGCTCTTCCCAGCAGGAGGAAACAGCAGTGACACACTGGGGCTCTCAGCTGTGAAATCAGCCTCTCTCTTAAAAAGGTTTTTCCCACAGAAAAAGGCAGTATACTGATGGTAAGGCTTTTGCTTCAGGTAATTAACTGAAGATGTGGATATTCTTGAAAATTACACCAGTAGAAAGATATTTCCTTTGTTGGGTGAGGTTGAGTAAAGGCTTACAGAACCTCAACCTCTTTGAATGTCTTGGTCTGCGTAAACCTGAATTGAGACCTCAGTGTGATGCCAAACTACAAAAAATGCTGTAATACTGGACAAAATTCTACCCTGCGAGACACAAGAAGTTGTCCTTGCTAAGATAAAGAAAGAGGGTGTTGCTGATTTAAATGAGGAGCCTATATAGATAGGACTGATATACAAAGACCTCAGTCTCCTGGAAATAAGAGATACATTATTCCACTTATAGAAAATTTTTCTGAAGTGTCATCGCTCCTATTTAGCCCAGACATGGGACCACTCTGACAACCAGTTTTCTCATTATTTTCCTACTGAGAGCCTTGCTCCAAACACCTTGGAAGTGTCACACATTGTAAACAATGTCTCAGCATCAGCTTTGGCTTGTTCAAGATGCTTTTGTCTTTTAATTAAGCTCTACCTTCTCCCCCAGAAATAATACAACAAAGCAACCTTAAATCTCCCAGGTGCAAGCTACCAACAGCATGGGACCTCTGGCAGATCAGGGACATCATCCAGAGCAGAGCTTCAGCTGGCCAAGCTCAGTGTAGTCATGACTAAGGGAAGGTTGTTGGGTTGCAGATAGAAAAGACAGGAAACATAACACCAGTCACTGGAATGAGGGAATGTGTCTACTTTTTATTCTTATTTATCTGGCTGAAGTAGAGCTTTTCCTTTGGGCTGTGCTCAGCCCTGCCTTTGCCACGCCAAAATGAGATGATTACAGAGCAAGCTGCTAAAGACTCTGCCTTCCAGCCATTCTGACTGAAACAAACTGACAGAGAATGCAGACCCACTGCAAAATGGCAATACTTTAAGAGATTCCTACAGCAGCACGGTTGGAGCGTTCTCTGAAGCAAAACACACAGCCCTGCTCCTCTCACAAGTACTGCAAATCCATCCTGGTGTCTGAGCTCACACATAATATCTTTCTTCTGCTAATTTCCAAGTTAGCCATCACATAAGAACACTGCTAAACAAGGAGAGTGGTAAACGTTCAAGATCACATTGCTGTATTTCCAAAAATAATACTATGCTCCTACCCTGGAGCACAGAGAGAGTTCACATCACACTGTGAAAGTGGGAAGTAAATCTTACTAGCCCTTGGGCAACCATATCAGGCCCATAAAACACAGTGGGCAATATCCCTGTTTGATCTCCTCCTGTCACTGACCCTACCAGCAGCCTCAGAGAGCATCAGGAGCTGGGCTAAGCTGGCACTACTACTTTGCACTGTGAAATAATGACAATTGGAAGACAAGAGAAGAGAAAATGTGCTTTGAGCAGCTTTATCACTTTGCAAAGTCTGCTGATGATTTTACAAATCGCCAGATGGGCATCAAGGCCACATCAAGCAGATTCAGCTTAGCAAGTGACATTTGGGCTGCTAACACTGAAACAGCAAGCACACAGACATCAATTTTGCCTGTCTTCAGATTCATCAGTTCAATGCCACTGCTTTCTCAACAAGATTAACTTCAGGTGAAGCACCAATTTAATAAATTGAGACTGGTTAATTTTCATATTGCTTCAACAAGTTGGCAGAAGCAAACAGCACTAAACTGGAGAAATGCCTTGTTTTGAAATGAGTTCTTTTCAATTATCTGTCACTGAAAAAATTACAGAGATCTGGAAGAATACTCAGTGAATTTGAGGCTCAGGAAAATGGTCCTGTTGTGGTGATGTGAAACAAGCACAGTTCTTGCTTCCCCAACTTCTCTCCTGTAACCACGTGTACTTTGACTATCTTCTGAAGTCTCAGTTCTTTTATTGTAGTGTCCACTAATAACGCAAAGATAACTAACTACAGTGGGCTTGCTATCCAGCCAAAATCATAATCCAGTCACACAGGGTGATACTGATGCACCTCTGTCTAAAGCTGCAGTTTTGCCTTCTCCTACACTGCAAAATTCTGCTAATACTCATCAGCTTTCTTTGTCCTCCCAGTCCTGGGTTTATCCAGCTGAGAACTGATGGTTATTTTCCAACAGGATGAAAACCTTGGCCCTTGGCTACCTTCAAACCTTACCCAATTACTTGAGATTTATTATTCATTTAATACAAGTTTACACTACCTATCTTCTGTCTTACTCTACCACAGCAGTGCTAGTAAAAGAAAAAAACACACCACGCAAACATGTTAATTAAAAAAAAAACCAAAAAAAAACCCAGGACATAAACCAATGCACATTCTCTGATTGTGGGATGAAACAGCTACTTAAAACTGTGTGCACTTCTGTGTTTGTGAACAAACTAGAAACTTCATCTTGTTACTGGGCCGTAACATCCACAGACTTATTGTCTTAATTTTTTTTTTGTTGTTTTTTAAACTACCACATTCCACAGAACAAAATTTTGTCTGTATATTAACATTTTATCTTGCATAAATGTATGTTTCAGCAGTTATGAAAATGAGACAGCTGACAGTTGACTACTATATGTGAACAGATGCTGTGAAAGCTTCCCTTTAAATAGTTCTGTCAATGCAATGTCAATTTTAGAAGCGACACCACTGCTGTTCTAGGACATGATCCTGCAAACTCTTATTCACACAGGGAGTCCGGATGATTTCCGTAGAACATTTACATTTATAAGGCTCTGAAAGGTCAGGTCCTTAGTCGCAGAGCTCTCCTTAACAGTGACTGACAAATATACAACAAAGTTTTTAGTAGTGCCGAGCTCTTTTCTTTAGGGCAATGACATTTGCAGCCAGCAGTATTCACCTGGGCAGGACACACATTTTCTTTTAGAAGTTACGCGAAGCATATTAAACACACTTTAGAAACCATTAAGTGAGCTAAAGCGTAAAGATAAAAAATGTCATGTGAAACCAAGCCTGCGGTATTAGGCAGAACTTTGAAAATATTAACCTGCCGGGAAGACAGGCTGAGGTTGAACACAGCACGGCGCCGATCAGAAAAGAACGGTTCAGTCGCGCCGCGACCAACCCAGCAGCATCCACCAGCCGCCCCTTTGTTAGCAGCATCTTCATTAGCGGCTGCCTGGCGGGGGAAAGGTGCGAGGAGCCGGAGGGGAGCGGGCGGGGCAGCCCCACAGCCCGGCGGTGCTGAAGGACAGCGCGGCGCTCCCAGCCCCCGGCCCGGGGCAGCGCTCCCCACACGCCCCTCGCCCCTCTCTGGGCGCCCCGGCCCGCTAACTTCGGAGGGGGCAGAGAACGGGGCTGAGCGCCGGCCCCGCTCCCCCGGGCTGCCGGCACTTTCGGGGGGACGTGGGAGGCAGAGGGAGCGCACCTCGGCCCGGGTACGGCTCCCGGAGCCGGCGGCGGGTCCCCGCGGAGCACAAAGCGCGGCGGGCGGCGGGGAGGCGGAGCGGGCAGCGGGCCGGGCCGGGCCGGGCGCGGCGGTCCCGCCGGGCGGGCACACAAAGGCGGCGCGGAGGGGGCTCGGGGCCCGCAGCCCTCCCCTTCCCCGGCGCTTACCTTCAGCAGCACAAAGAGCCAGAGGAGACAGGAGCGGGCCCCCGGGGCCCCCCGCCGGCGGCGGTCGGGCATCGGGGAGAACGGCGGCCGCGGCCCGCGGGGGCGGCCGGGCAGGGGGGGCTGCTGCTCCTCTGCCCCCGGGACCCCCGGCTCTGCCCCCCGCCTGCCTCCGCTCGGCTCCGAGCCGTGCCCGGCAATGGCGAATTGCGGCAGCATCAGGCGGCCGGCGGCAGCGCCGACCTCCCCTCCGAGCGGCGCATCCTGCCGCCCCCCGCCCCTTTTATTTGGGGTTTGCGGCGGGGAGGGGAGGAGGAGGAGGAGGAGGAGGAGGTGGAGAAGGAAGAGGAGGCGACGGCGGGTGGTGTCTCCCCTCCCAGGAGTTTGGGCGATCTGCGCCGCTCCCCGGCTCCGGGAGCGCTTGCTCCTGGGCGGGGGCGGCAGCAGCCCCCGGCGAAAGGCGAGGGATGGGGAGCCGGGAGATGGGAGATGGGAGCCGGGAGCCGCCGCCCTCGGCCCCGCACCGCCCTGCCCCGGCCCCCCCTCTCCCCACAGCATCTCCTCCCCGCGGGCAGGAACGCAAGGCGAAGGGCAAAGAGGCTCCTCACCGCCGCTCCGCATCGAGGGCACCGAGCCCTCCCCGATGTCTTTTTTCCTACCCCGCCGCTATCAGGGGACAGGAATGCCGCCGGCATTGGCGGGGCAGGGAAAGGAGCGGGCAGACCCTGCCCTGGGAGGCGGCTGCTGGGCTGCGGCAGCTGCAGGAGCCCGTGCCCAGGTACCGGCAGCAGGCACAAGGCAGACATCCCTGTGGCTGTTCTCAGGAGTCAGGTTAAGCGGGTGGACAGCTCTCGAATGTTCAAGGTACAGGGCTGAACCTGCAAGGCACGGAGAACTCATCCTGTCCCACAAGATACTCGGGCCCAGGGATGCGAGGGGTACGCTGAGAAAACGGAGGTCAGCTCCCCTGTTGTGTCTTCCCCCTGTCTTCCCCCCGCATCCCACCCTGCAATCCTGCAGGTTAATCACGGCCATCTCCGAACACGAGCTATTCACCTTAGCAGGAGTCTTGCTTAAGATGATGTCCCCAGAAAAAAAACCCCTAACACTTTGAGGAACCAAAACAAAACCCCAAAATACTTAAACACCTTCCCCCTTCGACCACCACGATGAAAACAGTCTTTACAAAATTAGAAGACTACCTCAGAATCTGGTTTGTCACACACCACACTCTCACTCACGCCGGTGTAAATTAGGATGAATCCTTAGTACCACTATCAGAGCTATAGCAAAGATCAATTCAAACCAAATAAGGTTGTAGATGTAATAAAAAGACTGTGTCTGGGGCATTAAACTTCAGAGCAACTTTGGATCTAAGTGTAGTGCCATTACTTACAGTCATGGGCCACCACGTCACTCTTCCTTAAAAAGATAAAGTAGTGGCTAAAAGTAGATTCTGGGATAGTTTTCAGATTTTCTAAGTCATTTAGCCAAGATGGACTCTATCACAGTCCTGCGGGAATGTCCTTTAAACCAAACAATTACAAAGCTGTTTTCTAAGAGCACTGCTAAATTGGGCAATAATGAATCTGTGTTTCAAAGCCCTGCCCAGCTTATACATGGCATATTTTTGATTTTCTTATCATTTAGACATTCAGTCAACAAAAGCTTGATTTCAGTGGCCAAAGCCAGAGAGGGGTGTGCTTATTTTGTACTGAAATGGGCCCTTGAGCAAAGATTTGCCACACTTGATGGGGATTAATTCAGAAAGCAGAGAAATTCAGGTCCAGTGTAGATACTGGCACAAAGCCTAAATTTAGAAATCCAAAAGGCAAATGCTATTCATATGTTCATTTGTAAGAAGCTGGGGACATTAGAGAACTACTCAATGCTACCAGTGAAGGACGCAGACCTCTCTTGGGTAATCCCCACTCTGATAGTGTTTGAAATTGGTATGCAAGGGGTTAAGCATAGCTAAATTTCCTTCAGTACTCAAGCTGAGGATGAAAAGAGGTTATCTGAAAGACAAAGATGTGAATTTCTTCAGGAAATTAAAATTTCGCCAGTATTTGAGAGCTGTAGATCAAACTTTAGGCTGGGAACCTCTTGTTTATTAAGTAAATTGAACTGAAAACAATCACTGATTTTTGTCCTTAGGACTTTATTTTATGCATCTTTCTTCTCCAGTATTCCACTAATTTACAAATATTTAGACATTAAAAGGAGGATGGCATCAGCAAGGCTAAAGATTAAAGATATTTTAAAAAAAGAAAAAAGGCATAAAATTCTAGTAGCATTTTAGCCTCAGGACAACACTATCAGAATCAAAGAGTTAGAGTGAACAATAGCTGAAAGAAGTGAGAAACATTTCTGGAATTAAACCTTCAATAAAGTACCAAGATATTAAAGCTTTCTGGTCTGGCTGTTGAAGCAGAGGAAAATACAAGCCAAGAGAATTCAATCCTCTTGAAGTTATGGGGCTCTAGCATTACTCAACTTTTTCAAAAAGGGCCAATGCTTTGGAAGATTCCAGTTTGTAAATAGAACCTAATCCTTCAGAAAATTATAATTAAGTCTTATTATTGTTTAAAAACCATTAAAAGGTGTTTTCCAGCACCTCTTGAGAAGTGTGTTAGAGACAGGCAGTAGAATAGTTCCTTGCAAGGAAAGCCCACACCTACGCAGGGAAAGAAGGCACAATGTGAGTAAAGCTAACAAGCAAAGATTGGCTCCAGGCTTTTTCAGTGGATGAAACCTGGATAAATAAAAAGCATTTCTTAAGAACACGAGAAGGTAGGACACGAAGGACCAGCAAAATAAATTTTTTCTTTGCTGAATAGGAGTGGAAAAAAAATACAGAGCTGAGGAAAAGAAAAAGAGGATCTATGAAAACAAAGGCAACCTTATTTGTTTCTAGAATCTAAACAATAAAAGCAGCGAGTCGCTTAATAAACCAGCAAAGCTTTAAAAATGGAGACAATGAGGTATCTTTTATGTACTCATGGAAAAAGAAACAGGGTTATGTGTGTTTGCAAGAGGTCAGCTAGAGAAAGATACTGATGCAAGGGTGTTTCAGAGGCTCCAGACATCCTTCAAGCCCCTATCCTCTGGTCAAAGGTACAACCTGAGTCAAAAGGCTTCCTCAGAGCTCTGTAACCCTCTCCATGAGCCCAGGAGGAAAGGAAGGAAGTATTCAGCAGAATACCTCACAAATTGGAGTTTCATTTATTTGGATGAAAAACACGCAAGCACTGGAGAAAAATTTAAAAAGTAAAAATCAGCAAAAAGGTGCTCAAATGGGCAACACGTTCTGGAGTCAAACACAGCTTTTTCTGAATCAGATACTGTTATTTTGGTCATTTGAATGAATTTTTTTTCCCCTCTCTTGTTTACATTCCAGAAACCTGGAAAAACCCTTCTTGGCACAGCAGAAGCTAAAACATACTCCCAGTTACTAGGACAGCCCCATAGCAAGGAGTAAGTGCAAGCCCTGACCTTTGTGTTTGTGGAGCTCCTGCCACACAGAGCAGCTCACTGACCAGGGAGTCCGTCACTCCCCCAGCAAGGTCCCTTCACACACATAAAACTGACCCATGTGGATCTCTGCCACCTTTCCCAGAATTCCTCAAAGGTCATTTATGGCATTACAGAATATGCTGAGTTGGAAAGGACTCACAAGGATCATCGAAGCCCAACTCCTCCATTACAGCATGGATACATGACAAGACCACATTGCATGACAAATCTCTCTCATTTTTCCTTTGGGATCTGTCCTAAGCATCTACTTGGAAGGCACCCTAATTTTTTCTTGGTCTATGACAAACTCTGGGCTGCAGTGGGTACCTGTCAGAGCAGGCTTAAGGGGCTTTGGTTCTCTCTGAGTGCACCTGGCAGAATCAGAGTGAGGCAGAGAATTTAGAGCAGAGGGGCCTGACAGCACAACATGATCTTATGATGCAGGGTCCTGTCTCTCCTCGGTAGATTTACTGTAAAAGCTGGGCAGGAATTATTTTCTGATGTGCAGTATGCAGGAACATGATAAAGTATTCCAAGGCATTATAGGACACAGCCCTAGAAGACAAAAATGGTTTAAAGAAAATCCTCTTGCATTTTAAGAGCACCACGTACAAGGAGGACTCCACATCAAACACACAGTTTCAAGAGCTTCTCAGGTATCTCATCAACCCCTTGAAGCTTGTGTTAGTTACAATGCCAGAGCTTTACTTTTATTTAATGCCCTAATGAATTAAAACACTGGTGGTTGCTTTAATCAATGATATAATGAATGTATCATCATAACTAAACCAGTATTAATTACCATATACCACCCTTGATTATCAGAGGAAAAATAGAAATCAAGATGTTTTGTGGTTTCAAATGTTTGTGTAAGTGTTCCTGCTGGTAGCTTATGTGAACTTGATTTAAGGTTTATGGTAAATTCTTCCCTTTGCCCCTGAAAACCCCTAAGCAACATTCTGTCAGATCTACCAACTTTGCCTGGTCTGGGGAGAAAAGCTGTAAATTAGCATTTATTTCTAGTTGCAGTATAAGCCCAGATTTATATGAAGCTTTACAGGCCTCAGCCAATCTGGATACACATGGCATGAAAGGTTTATAAAAAAAACCCCAGCCTAAGAAGAAGTCACCCTGGTCCATGAAGTTTTTGAAGCAAAGCTATTTTTCAGTGGCAAATACACTTATGAAAATAATGTGTGGTTCCTTCTTAAATGTATTCTCACCTACAGCCCTTTCATTTCAATGACAGCAATGGATAAAACAGTAACAAAAACAAGTGCAAAGGGTGGCTAGAATAATGTACATGGGTTGGCACTTAGGTGTTCAAGTGCAAATTTATCTTCGATTTCAGTTTGATAAGTACGGGCCCTGTGACTTTTAAAAGTATGTCCCACAGCCCTCCTAACAAACAAGTTGTCAGGTTTTTTCAAAATCTGTCTTTTCATAACAAGAATGATTGACACACTTCAGATGTGCAACCTGATCAGCTTCCAGATGCTTATTAGTCTCTCAGTGCAGGAGAAGCAGTGAACTCTTCTGCAGAAGGTCATTTCCCTTTTTAAAGTAGTCAGAAATCTGTCTTTGACATTGAATCTTTTCCTCATAAATAAGCATAGGAAAGATTTTTGTCTGATATTTCTTTCCTTCAGCACTGTGCAGTGTTCACTGAAATGGGGTATGGAGAGGTACTGAGTGGGTTTTTGTGGGGTTTTTTTTCCAGAAGGGAAGCACTAAACATACCCACAAGGCTGATGAGATTATTTAACATTTAAACAGTGTATATCATGTTCATTTGTCTGTTCTATGGTATCTGGGTGCTGCAGGATGCCTGAGAAACAGCTCCAGTTCTGTGAACAGAGTTCCATATTAAAAAGTATTCGTATGTTTACCTTTCTAGTGAGCTATTAAGTATTTGGCCAGCCCTGTCTGTTATGAAAAACTGGCTCTTTTGTAGTTCTCCCTCAAGTCTCAGCGGACATGGTTGATAAAAATAAATCACTGCAGTTTCTAACTGTTCTTATTTTGTATTGCATACTCAGTGTTTCCTTCCAGGTGAAACTTGCTTCTTCATTTTTGCCTATGATCTAAGCAGGCTGAAGGCACACTCACACTGGGGAAAGAGGGAGGGTGGGAGTTTTTGACTGTCTTTAGCAACATCTGCAGCCATATAAGTTGGAAAAAGCGGGGGGAAAAAGTGATTTTTTTTCTACTAAAGATGGGTATATCTTTCTGGGGGTGTAATCCTCAGTGATTCAACTGTACTTTACATTGCAGAACCATCTATTTTATCAAAAAAAAGAGAAAGAAAAAAGGAAAAATGTTCAGAAGAAAAATTGGGCTCCGGTCAGCCACAGACTTTAGCACCTTTCACCTCTAAAATATACTGACTTCCTCTGACCCTCAGAGGCTCTAGTGATTCACAGAAATCTGAGTCATAGTTACAGGAAACATTTCTCTCCCCAGAAATTTACAGTAGGAGCTGAAATTTTGCACAGATAACATCCTTTTGTTCCTTGGCATCTATGCTGAATTTCTTTTCTCTCTCTCCATGGTATGGGGGTCCCATATCCCAATATAAATATGCATGCCTTAAACCAGTGACTATTCACTCCCATTTCCCAAATGGCATCACTGAGCAGCCTTTTTAAATTTAGAAATCATTTTTTTTTCTATGCAAAGGTATTATTTGCTTCTACATGTTGCTTCCCAAACACAGGTATTGAAGCATTTTTCAAAGGAATAAGAATACCTGCCCCCCTGACTGTGCAGGGGAGGGAAGTGTGTAGCTCATGTGCTCTGTGGTGTCAGAAAAGCCCAGCTGATCAATCAGGCAGCAACACCTGACTAAAGCACTCGGTCACACCGTTTGATTAACTGTGCCAATTACTGGGCACTCGGAGTAAACAATTCCAAAAGCAGCCCCGTGTGGAAAGTGGGCCTGCGGCTACGTGAGAATGGGGGAAATCGCTTGAAATCATAAATGTATTCATAACAATCCCATTTCATTCACTAACAATTTACTTCCTAGGGGGTGAATTTCATTCAAAGGAGAGAGAGAAAAGAGAAGATTCAGCAAATATATTATTGGCACAGTCAGGTATTCTAATCACCAAGGAAAGCAGGTTGGCAGGATTTAAGAGAGTTTTACCTATTATATGGAAATAGCAAGAAAATCTGTAGATTTACCAGCTAAGGCAAGAATGTTTGTTGTTTAATTTCAATCTTTAGCATTTCAAAATCTCAGGAGTCAAAAAGACTGTTAAACACAAAGAAAAGAATGATGCATGATTTTTTTTTTTTTCATTTCTGCCTTCCTGTACATTATATGTGGGCTCATTCCAGCAGTAGGAAGGGAAAAAAAATCTTTTTGAAACATAAGTGTTAGAACATCTCTATATAATTCCCCCTCCATTTTTAGACCAGCTACACACCTATTTGGAAGATGTTAATTAAAAATAGCCCGCTTTCCTTTTTCATGATCGTCTTTCACAGTCTACCCAGTTTACATAAATTAGCACGCTAATATGTCAAATACATCAATTATGAGCTAACACACTCTCACACTAATAGGATTTGCATTTTTTTACTCCAGCAGACATAGGATGCCTTCTTTTTTGGAAAGTAATCTAATAGCAATTGATAGGATCCATCAGCCAACGGTGTCTTCTAAGACGACTTTCACCTCCAGGAATGATCCTTCACAGTCCACAGAGAAGGAGCTGGGTGTGAAAATATGCCAAGACCGTGGTTTGCTGTGCCTACCCCGATACCTTGAACGAGCCCTTAAATGGTAAGAAAGCCAGCAGAGCTGAGCAAGGCAGCCAGGTAGCTGTGCTGTCAGGGCGAGTTAGCAAAAGCTGAGCCCTCAGCTGCTGTCTTCAGCTGAAACCAGCACAGAATCATAGAATGAACTAGGTTGGAAAAGACCTTTGAGATCATCGAGTCCAACCTATGACCTAATCTAACATCTCTTCAACTAAACCACGGCACTGACTGCCACGTCCAGTCTTTTTTCAAACATGTGCAGGGATGGTGACTCCACCACCTCCCTGGGCAGATGCACTGTTGGAATCCAAGGCACGCCTCTGGCTGCCTTGGGAGGTCAGGGCATGCCTCTGGCTGCCCTGGGGGGTCAGGAGCCCCAGCAAGGGGGTCCCAGACCCTGGCAAGGAGCCCAGAATGGCACCGCCTTTGACCTCAGCCCATGGGAAAGTTACCAACACTGCCAGAATCATTGCAAGCCACCAGAGTGTGAAAATGAGCAGTGGTTTAGTATTGTACAAGGTAAAAAAGGAGATTTTAGGGTTTTTAATATGAGGACGAAGGGTTTAAGATGGAGGATTTTGGGCGTTGCCCTGTTCTTCCTCTCCTTCTCCTTCTCCTCCATCTTCTCTGGTGGTGGTGGCACAAAATGATTGGTAGAATGAAAAAGAGGTAGAAATTACGTGTCTAGAATAGGTGCAAATGAATTGGTACAGAACAGTAACTAATAAATGCGTTGTGCAGAATGGTTGGATGATGGAAAGGGCACACAAAGGCTGGGACAGCCCAGGGCTGGGCAGTGCCCGCTCGGACTCGGCTGCATCAGATGTGCGGCCGGAGCTGAGAGCTGGCAGAGAGAAGGAGAAATCAACAACCTGAAACAACATCTGCAGCCGTTTCTCATCTGTTGGGGCTCGAGGTAAAGCTTCCCAGAGATGAAGATAAGAACCTGTATTTGTGCGGAGTCCCCAACTCCCACAACGCACCAGCGCCTCCTTCTCCAGCGGAGAAGCTGAAATATCAGATGGGGTGAGCATGAGTCCCCTGAGCACATCTGCAAGCTTCTGGCCCCTTGGACCAGCAATGCCTGCTGGTACAGGTGTCCACTCTGCACCCAGCCCCACCAGGAGGATGCCAGGCAGCTTCGTGTCCACCACCAGCCACTGAGCACCACCAAGGGTCACCCACAGGGGACAGCTCACTCTGCCTGGGCTCTTAGTTGCTTCTCCATGACCAAGACGTTTTCAACCAGCCTGTTTGCCTAATTCTGGAGGAGAACACAGGACAAGACCTCACGGCAGTGACATTGACCCAGGTAAGATGAGGGAGAAGCCAAGTGCCTGTCCTCTCCCCATGAAGGACACTCCTACTGGTGTCCTAGCCCAGTCCCAGCAGGAGCACAACAAAAGCTATGCCCACCTCAAACTCAAAGTAGGATAACAGATAAAAAGACACACAGGGCCCAAACTGAGGGCAGGTATCAACCTAGTGAAATAAGGGGTTTTATTTAGTTATGGAGTTCCTGTGTCCTAAAGGAAACCATCTGAATTCTCCGAGTTTACCACGAGGCAGAAAGGATTTCACAAGGAAGAGCTCCCGCTGATTCTGAAGAGAACCCAAAGTCTGAGCTGACAAAGATGGAGTAATGTATTGTCTTCTGCCCTGACCCACATGGTCCTTACAGGGTGGCATTGAATTCTACTGAAAGAGTGTGGGGAAATACTGTATTTCAGAGGCATGTCAGCGCCTCGAGACTATCAGTGGCAAAAAAAAAATTAAAATCTATCACTGCTAGCAGTGTGCAAAAGAGTGCCTACATTAGCTTAGCCAAGGTTATCAAACCCATGACAAATACGGGGTTCGCTTTCTTATGCTTCCAGACAACCCACAAATCTCCAAGTGCCAAATGAACTAAATTGCTATGAAATTAGAGTCACACAAAACTACATGCAACAATAAAACCCAGAACAATCTTCATTTCCATGGCATTTTTGTCATAATTAAAAATATTCATAGAGCTTTACAAAGCATGAAATTACCTTGGCATTTCCATATCACAAAGTAGAACCTTGGCATTAG
The DNA here is from genome assembly GCA_026261815.1 of Monarcha castaneiventris obscurior. Taxonomy (NCBI): domain Eukaryota; kingdom Metazoa; phylum Chordata; class Aves; order Passeriformes; family Monarchidae; genus Monarcha; species Monarcha castaneiventris. Next base: position 15,369,067 of record JAMPIT010000884.1, read on the forward strand.
CTTGGGGTGAAACTCTGGAGCCCTGGGAGGCTGCACATCACACATCAAACAGGCATCTACAGAGCTGTTCAAACGCGTGCCCAGCGCCTCGTGGAACCGGAGGCGGCTACGGCATGGCTGGAGTGGCCCCGTGCTTTTGGACAAGGCAGCTCTGACATTCTCTGTCAGCCTAGGAAAGCTGCACAAAGCGGGAGGTAGATCAATAGCCTAGAAAACATCAAAATGACATTATGGGGACTTTGAGAGAGGTAATGTGTTTCCAAGCATAATAGCTTCAGCTGCAATAATTAAATGTGGAGCTTGGCTCACAGCTTTGCTCAGGCTGTGCATGGCAGCAGCCCCTCTGAAGCAGGCTGCTGGCTGACGTGACCCAAATACGTGCAGAGGGCTGAAAACACCAAAACCAAAGGCACCCGGGTCCCAAACTTTGAGTGTAACCAGAAGCAGTTAACGCAGGGTGTGGTCGGTGAGATTTGATACACCTTATGTTTCTAATCGGCAAAGGAAGTGAGAACGTGGAATTCACCCTTAGAAATGTGGGAAGTGCTGTGACTGCTTCCTGACAGTGGCTCTCTCTGTTAGAGCATCACATTCCTGTAACAAATGTCCGCTCAAGTCAGTGGATCTGTTTGTAGGAGAAAATACCTTTTATTCAGCGTAAAAGGCTTCGGAACCCAGTCCATGAAATTCACAGAGTGAGACTGAAAATAATTCACATACATCTCAAGAATACCTCAGCTTTGGGATTCAGCCCCATTTTCAACCCATCCTGATGTGGCCAGCACAACACAACTCCACTGTCCAAGTCTCATTAGATACATGCTCCCAGGAATTTCACTCAGTCTGCTTCTAACTCGAGGAGCTGGCTGACCTTGGACAGCTTGAAATTAAGAGGGCTCCATTATTCCAGTAGCACACCCAAATAGCAGAAAGGCACAGATACACGCTGGGGTTCAGATTACCAAGACACAAATTTAAGTAGCCTTGTTGCAGATGTTTGACCGTAAAAGCCCTTGTTAAAAAAAGAACCCAGTCTTCAGTTTCTGTCCCATCACTGACTGAAACAACTATGATTATAATACCAAGGTGGATTTGAACGCATTGCCATCAAAGTAATTACATTTGACAGAGATGAGAAATGGGATCCTGTTATATATAACAACACACTTTATTACAAAAATCAGACTGTGCTGGGGAAAAAAACCAACACAACATATTGAGGTCAGCTGAAATTACTGTGGAAAAGAGGATGAAACTAAAGTGACAGACAACACCTTGATGAAAACACAGATTTTCAGGATAATTTTCAGTGCATTCTAAGTCTCAGAGACTTAGCTGCAAGATTTCTGTCAATCATCCTCAAGGCGCTGATCCATCCAACCTGAATCAAGGTATTTTATCATTTTAAGGTGCAATATTGATTCAAGCAGTCCACATGACAGTAATCAGAAAGGTGAAACTGGTTACTATGCTAGGAACAAGTTCATTGTTGCAACGACAGGAATAAACATTGCTGGACAAAGGCTTGATTGAGACTGAAAATACCTGTTTTCTTCCAAAAATCTCAGGAGAAGAGTAGACATCAAAGAGACACAAAATAGCAGTGTTCTTATCACTGGGATGGAACTAATAACGTTGGAAAGTATTTTTAACAAAGGAGATAGTAATGGAAGGGGGAGTCAGTTGAAAACTTCCTGCCAAGATCATCATCCATGAAGAACACACTGAGGTGGATATTTAAGGTGATGCTTACTCTGAGCAAGCCCTCATCCAAAAAACATGATCAAGCAAGGGTCTGGCAGAGAGCCTTGTCTGTAAGCAGAGCCCTTGTCTGGTGGCAAGGCACTCAAACCCCCAGAATTCAAAGGACACAGGTGCTGCAAGAGCCTGACGTGGCACAGAGCAGTTTGAGGCTGACATTAATCACCATCAGCTGCTCAAGCACTTGCTTTTGCCCCTCCTTCCCATCTACAGCGCTGTAGGAATCCAGCACGTGGATCTCAAATACCCTCTTTTGCCCAAATGTTTTGCACTAAAAACGCCTCTTTTGTCACTACCAGTGCATTACCTGGGCACACCTGTACAAATCTTGCTGTCTTCTATGGATTTCATGCTTTCTACCCATTTACACCTCTGTTTTAGCCTTGTTTTTATTCCCTATTCTTTAAGCAAGCTGACCTACTTAATCACTTTATTTTTCAGCTCCACTGAGTACCACTTATTAGTGTCTGTTAATGTCAAAACATGCTGCAATTTTTTATTTTTCTGGCACGTTCTCTGCACTTATAAAGTGAAATAAAATCATCAAATGAGAACAGGATCAGTAACCAGCTATTCTTAGCCCTTTACATGCAGATCTGTAAACTATTATTGCACTCATTTTTTGTACAAGCTCTCCAATAACTGTGAAGTATTTGAATGTTAGCATCACTGTAATCAAGTTAATACAATTTTCAGTAAAAATGCATAAAATTAAAGCACTATCAGATTACACTTTGTTTTCATACAATTTAACCTACAGCAAGCAATATTTTGACTTTCATTTTAATGCGGTAAAGAGCTCCACAGTATTAATTAATTAAGCCTTAAAATCCCTCTCCCTAACAGGAAAGTCTTATTATCTCCATTGAACAGATAGGTAAGCTGGACTCAAACTGTGTCTAATGACTTGCCTGACTCAATGACAAATGCAGGAATGCAGCCAAGAAGTTCACTTTCCCAATTCCTTGTGCTTTATCACTGAAAACCATTCTCTGACTCTGGGTAAGCACACATGAGCTGCCTCAATGCGTGTAGTTAGTTAGGCACATAAGCAAATTTCACTGTATTTGTCTTTTGGTCTTCCATCAGGAAAGACTCCATCAAGTTGTGTTCTAATTAATATAGGAAGATGGTCAATATAATATGTTGACATCAAAGCTCGCATTTGCTGATAGTATAAGCCATCTCATTAAATGGAAAGAATTAATTATAATAGTTTATCAGTGTCAAGTTCTGAACTAGAGGCTCCCAGAGCAGTGAATGCATCATTGCACCTTGTTTGAACTAATTTTCCTTTGCTGACAAAGTCAAATATGAATGTGCCAATGTTTATGAACTATAAAGCTTTTCCAAATCCATGCATTATTGTCTGACTCGATTTTGCCACAGCAAAAATCAATACAAGTGCAGCACAGTAAATTAGAGTAGCTATGAGCAATACAGTGTGCGTGTAATATCCGTGGTAGCCTTCTGAATACATTAGTGTCTTGCAGCAGAATTAATTAAATTGGTATCAAAGATAACTCTATTGCTTAATAGCTTACAGTGAGTAAGGAAAACCCTTCAATGAATTTAAGATCCCCTCAGGAAGATGAATGTCACTGGGAACTAATAGGTGTTAAAGTAGGCCTGTGCAAAACTTGGTAAGATTCAAAAAGAGCATCAGTGAATTGGTGGGACACAGCTATTAATTCCTAGTGCTCAGGTTATTCCCTGTGCTGGGAGGGATGTTCAGAGCTGCACCTCTGAAAGGAGAGGGATGGGGCAAGGAGACACATAGAGGTACTTGGTAGAGAAGGAGCACAGGCACACCAGGGTATTGATGTGCAACCCATTCACCAAGTGCTGCACAAATTGGCACTGACAGTGAAATTCTTCTCGCAGCAGCAGCAGCCATAATGTCCCCCTGGACCTTGTTTGTGGGTGAAAACAGAGCTAAACATTGAGCATAACCTTCCACAGCCCAGGAAACAAGTTGGATGCTTTTACCTGATGGAGTCTGGACAGAGCAGGCGTGTTGGCAGAGCCCTGGGGCTCCACCTCAAGATTAAGCAAAAGAGGAAAGAAAAGGAAAAGCTATCTTTGATTTTACTCAATTACGGGGCATAATGTCAAGACATAATTCCAGGGATTAACCAAAATCCAACAAATTAATTTTTTCCGCCATCCAAATATTTAAATGTGGATAATTCTGTAAGGAAATAGGGACACCGAGACAATATAGAGATAGCTGCCTCAGCTACAAAACTCTGGCTAAGCTTGAAGCTAGCTGGATCCAGGCTTTGGGCTGTGTCCTCTCTCTGATCCTTGTCAAATACAGCTAATTTGAGAAATTATATTGACATTTTCTCCTTCACAGGCATTTATTGGAGTAAAGCTTCCAAAAGGCACAAGTGTCAGTGCATTGAGAGGTTAAAACAGTACCTGTGTGATACTGTCATGGTTACTTTACTTTATGAAACAAAACAATAATGTGGAAGATGGTAAACAACCTTACTGCAATTAAGAATCTTAATATGTTATTTTCACGTTACAGAATATTTGGATACAAAAATGTAAGAAACAGGCAGGTATGGCTTTCTGCCCATTGCTTAGTTTCAAAAAATCAGTTTTGATTTTCCCTACAGAAAAAGAAATTAATTGAGTAAGACAGAGCAGGGGGGAAATATCAGGAAGAGAACATGGAGAGCTCAGAGAACAGCAATGCTGGTGTCTCCCACCCAAATTAAAAATATGATGAGAATTTAAAAAATATACAATTAAATCCCTGTACCCTATCCTCACCCCAATCACTGCAATTCTCTACCACAGCATCTCAGTGCATTCTTCCTCCCTCTTTTACCCAGGAGCTTGTTGCTGCCACCCTGAGTTATGCAGAGTACAGAGAGGGTTACAGGGAAATGCTCCACCATCAGCCCAGTGCTGGGGTTCACCAACATTGTCAGCAGACTTGAACAAAATTCTCTGAAACATTGCCACACTGTGGCAATTCAAAGTATAAAATTTTCAATTATCTGCTGAACAATTAAGCAGTTTTCTATTGCTGTAAAATCTGGTTTTAACCTTTATGGCAGATAATGTTAAAAAGGGAAAGATTTCTGGAAAAGAAATAGCTCCAATTATGACAGAGGAAAGAAACGCCCAAAAACCAGTGAGGAGCAGCGTTATGTCAGTGTACACAGCTTTAACTTCAGTGATTGCTGATTTCAGCCTGCATCAGCACTCAGTCCTGATATTATCATCATGTAGTGCTTTCTAGAGGAGAGAAAACAGAAACCATGGCTGTAGAAAGGGACCTCATGAGATTTCAAGCAGTGAGGATGACGAGATCCTCCCTCAGCCCTTCCCAGAAAACAGCTATGCTTTTCCATGCTTCAAAAAAACCCCTAAATGCAGTTTAACATTAAGCAGCTTAGGAGAAAGGGAAAAACTCCTGGTGCCTGTAATCAGCAGCAAATGCAGGAAGCCAGAGGCAGGTTGCTTTTGGAAATCAAACTGTGGGAGCTTAAGGTGCATCACAGTTTATGCAGGGGCTGCCCCAGCAGGACAGGTGCTTATTGCTTCTTTCTGCTTCCCTGCCACCTTTCTCTAGCAGCACCCAGAAATCCCCACTGCATCCAGCAGAAGATTCTTGTTTGGAAGTGGTGTCTCAATGCAGCTGTAATCAAGATAACAAATGCAGGTGATGTACAGAAATGCAGTGCTGTCCAAGTGTCCAGTTAAAACCCTGCTTGGAATTTATCAACCACCTTCAAGGAAACACCTGCAAGCGTGCTGATAACAATTCTGCTGCCTTGTTAGCAGAAAAGTTGTGACCATGCAAAGGATCCTGAGCAGGTACTCCTAAGAAAGTGAAAAAATTTGCAGTGGACACCACTGATTTAGTCATGAACAGACGGGTACTCACAGCTTCCTTCCTTTATCTTTTTAACTTCTTTTTGATGAGACACAAAACCAATTTCCTAACTACTCCTGTGGTTACTGAGGATTCTACAGCTCATCCATTAGGGTTACAGGTGCTAAATGCACCATCATAGCCAAGTTCTTGTCTGGACAATATGATCTAACTCTTCCAAAGATCTTTCCTGTTGGATGAGATAGTTCTTTACCTTCCCTGCTGTAAAATGGATTAGCTGCAATTAGCAAGCGCTGAGAGTGACCCTCTCCATTACTTTTAATTGTAATTAGCTGATTGGGGAAGTCCAAGGGAAGTTTTAAAAGAGTCAAGGTGAAAAGTGTGCCTTAAAGGAGAGATTTAGATCTTTTCACTGAACCAAGTTTCGAGTACAGTTATAATGGAGGGTGAGTGGGATGGGCTTGTTTTAAATGAAGATTATTACTTGATGGGAACAGCATCCTTCTGTAGAGAAACTTCCACAAAAGCTGAGTTGAGTGTTAGAAGAACAGGCAAAACATGAAATATTTTTACCACACACTAACTCTGTAGGTGTCCCTCTTTTTACCTGGAACATCTGGTTGTGCTGCTTCTATGAACACACAAATGGAGAAGTGACTTAGAAAGGTCACAGTAGAGTCAGTTAAAACATTTTGGCAAAGGTAAACATTTTTATCAGCTGATGTGATTCACAAATTTGTAGTAAATTCATGCAGTTACCTGAAAAAAAATCTCAAGTTGCTGAAAATGTTTTACCATTTTAATCTTGTTTTCATTTGTTATGTTAAATTTATGTTTTGTTTGGAAGCAAGCCTCAATCTGAAGCAGTAAGCAATCCAACAAGTACCACTACCAAGTAAAAACCATTTTTATCCCTCTCCTGCCTTTTGGGGATTTTGTCTTAGGAAATTGACAATTTTATTTGCTTGTGGCTCTGGGTCTCACAAGCAGTTAGTTACAGAAATGGGAAAAAAAAAAAGGGGGGGGGGAACTCAGCTGTTCTGAATCTCCTTCATAAACAGACTTTTAGAAAATTAAGTTTCTGTTGTCAGACAGGGCTCTCTCTCCCTTGCACTCCTGACCACAGAGCTACTTTCCTGACAGCCTTGGCATTTAAGCTCAGATTCTCAAAAAAATTCTAGAGGGAATGGGACAAAATAAAGCCTTCATTTAAAACATACACCACAGCCTTCCTATCTGGTGCGCTACAAAATCACATTCTCAGAACAAAAAGCCAAAGCCTTCTAACATTTCTAACATTACTTATTTATGGGTATCCAGTATTTATTTCATACAAAGATTGTAGTAGTTGGCCTCCATGTTATTCTGAAAGTAGCAATTTCCCATTCTCAGTATCTCATTTTCAAAACCAGTGAGTGCTGTTGTTACTAGAAAATCCAGTTGGTTCAGTGTCACCCTTCAGGAAACATATTACACCTCTGGTTTATTTATTAATCTGTCCCCATGGGTATGTGTAGGACCACAGCCAGAGATTCTCCTGGGGCAGCTTTATTAGCCTGAGCACCATAGTTCTGCCTTTTCCTGGTCTTAAAATCAAGAATCAGGCACGGTTAGAAGGGAAAAAGGGGTTTTAGCTCAGATTTATTTTAAGGATCCTTAGGTGCACCATGTCCAGGTGGAATGCACCAAAATTCACACTGCAATGCACACACACGACCCATCAGGTGTAACATTATAGGTGTTACTAATTAGCATATCTATCAAAGATTCCCTGATGAGAGGCTCGAGTGACACGCACACCCCCCCCCCCCCCCCCGGCAAGGAACCTTCCCCTGGATGGTTCTTTCTTAGTTTACAAAATGTGTTCTGGAGAGAATCTTGGGCTCTGGGGCTCCTAAGATGTTTTGTCTCCTAACTTAACAAAGTAAGTCTAAGAATGTAGGCTAAAAACCACTAATAATACAAAAAGCTATAAAAGGTATATAAAAGGGGTATAAAAGAGAAGGCAAAAATCATCATGACATCATTTCTCACAAAAAAAGAGCTGTGCTGCATTCAGAGCCATGTTGGAAAACTTGATTCCTGCGTTGGAAATTCCCAGTGGCTGGAAGCTCTGCTACTTTGGATATCTCTGTACCAGTCTGGAGCTCACCAGGAGATGCCAGGGCTTTCTGACTCCTGCCTCAGGTTGGAAGGCTGCAAATGTTCACCCCCAGGAATCAGGTTGTAGATGTGTTGTCCATATGGATGTCTGTCTGCATCAAAATAGTCAGAATTTAATTACATGGCACGAACACTGCCATTTGACACAAACCAGTCCATTTGCTGCATTTTGCATTTGTGCAAAGCCCTTCTGTGCATGCGGGAAACACAGTGTAGCCTCCACCTCATTTGCTGAAACTCTGGATTTCAAACAAGTTCTTTACTGAAATGGAAGGCACTGGGGACACGAAGAATTCCTGCTGGGGAAATTCTCCAAATATAATGGATTTTTCTGAAGCATTTTGGAGCATCAGGGAGATCCTAGAAAGGTTTTATAATTCTGTTTTGATTCCACTGGCTCTTACACACAATACATTTCCTGTATACTTGACACTTGTCATTAAAGGACCCCCATTCTTCCTGAGTTTGCATTACAATTAATCCTCTTCTAAGCAAATCACCACAGGCCAGATGTCCTCAGCAAAGCTTAAAAACATTAAAATGCATGCTACCCTTCCTTTCCCTTTTGTGATCTGCATTCATTCTGACAAGACTGGGGATTTCTGGCCAACAGAGGTTTACATATCACAATTCACAGGACGCAGAAGAAGCAAAACCCTAAAGCAGAGGCTGAAGCAGCAGCCTGGCCCCATTTGCTTCTCCTTGGCCTGTGGTGGGGTAAGGAGGCTATGAACACAACCAGGGCCTTCCAAGGGGGAAGACAGGGAGGAAAGTCAAGAGAGAGAAGAAATTTCAGCCCAATTCCAAAAAAACCTAAAGTCTGATAGGAACATAGTAACATACACCTTCAAATGATACAGCCTAAGTCAATCTGATGTCTTTGCTCTGAAATTACACAAGAAATATATCAAGTCCCAGAGAGACTACAAATGTTATGACTGTGAAACAAGCCAGAGAGAATAGAAGGAGGGACATTAAATAATTCTGAGGGTCTCAATTATTTTAGAAGGAAGTTTTTCAGTTAATTCTTATTTTGTCCCACACAGTTATATTCCAGAACAATTACTTGAAGTACATGTTTTTCACAACACATTGCAATGGATCGTTTAAACAAGAGTAATTTCATTTAGCATAACCTACAAACTCTATATTCTGTGAGCAGTGATGTGTTAAAAACCCCTAAACATTCAAGCTTCTGAAGGTGGCGAAATCCAGTATTACATTTGGATTAAAATATAGTGTTGGAAATATAATTCTCCTCTTGCACAGCAGACCTTCCTTTCCCATTCCCAGCTGCATCTGAAATAATAGCAAAAAAAAAAGTCACTTAAATACATAACGTATATGTCATATATTATTATAATACTTTCATCTAAGAAAAGTAATGGATTTCAAGTTGTGCAGAACCTTTACAGGAGTGAAATATAATTCAGAAAGAAGTAAGGTGTGCTGTTTTAGCTACAAGTGTAACAGAATGAGTTCCACCCCTCCTTGGAACAGACAGCAAATATGGTACCACCCAGAGGGCAGAACATGAAAAGCTCTGCTTTCATTTGTCCCAGAAGAGCCATGGATGTGTGTAATGCTCCAAGTTCTTTCTGGGGTTGTTTTTGTAGTGCTCCCTGGCAGAGATGGCATCGGTCACCTTTCCACCTCAGCTCTCCTGACGCCAGCAGCTCTCCTGCTGCAGCTTGTCATCCTGCATCCAGGCAACACGCTCTGCCAGCTTTCCATCTGCTTCATTTGCTCCTTCCAGAAGAAAAACCTGGTCAGTAAAACACTTGCCAAGCAATATGGATTTCTCTGCCAGATCCCAGACCTTCAGCTGAAAGTCATACACTCGTAGAATGGTTTGGGATGGAAGGAACGTCAAAGGTCACCTGGTTCCAGCCCCCCTGCCATAGGCAGGGGTACTTCCCACACTTTCCAGGTTGCTCAGGCCCCATCCGACCTGGTCTTGGACACTTCCAGGGATGGGGAGTCCACGACTTTTCTGGGCAACCTGTTCCAGTGTCTCACCACCCTCACAGCAAAGAATTTCTTCCTTGTGTCTAATCTGAAGCTACCCTCTCACAGTTCAAGGCCATTCCCCCTTGCCCTGTCGCTGCATGCCCTCTCCAGCTTTCCTGTAGGTCCTTTATATAAAGCACTGGAAGGTGCTGTGAGATCTCCCTGGAGCCTTCTCTTCTCGGGACTGAACAACTCCAACTCTCTCAGCCCGTCTCCGTAGAAGGCACAGATCCAGGGAAATCAGCACATTGTTCATTTCTCTGCACTCCTTATGGAGGGAAGGGAACCTGGAAAGTAGCAGGATACTACACATGGCATCTTCTAGTGCCTCTCTAAATGAACCCAGCACCTGCATAAACAGAACACTGCACAAGCTAATTCAATGATGCCCATTCCTTGGAGAAGTTACATGCATCATTATGCTCTTACTTTGGCTTCTTTGTAGGCATGAACACACAGAACAAGTCTTTTACCTATACATTTATATATGTAGTAAATAGTAGTGAAGCACTTTCTTTTGGTTTATAACAATTTAATTTCACTGTTCATTGTTGTATTTCATTTTTAAGAAAAACTAATGTAGGTACTACGATTGGAATGTATGATTAGTGAATGAAACCATGAAAAAACTGCAAAATTTATTTAAAACCTGCATTTAAATACAGCACTGTTGAATGAATATATATCAGCTAAATTCACCCTTTGCTGAAATAAATGTTCCCCTTGAATATAATTTTTAACAATGGTCAGTGACTGCACTCAACCAGAGACCTGCCAGTAACTGACAAATTCTCTCCTGGTGTAATTCACTGGAAGCCAAAATTCCCTGCAAGTATAACCCAGGGAAGTGAAGGGAGCCACTGAGAAACCTACATTGCAAAAGAGAGTGGGGTGTGACTCCAAATACTCAGTTAAAACCACAAAGAGAAATTTAGCTGGATCACCAATGCTGTTATCTGACCTAAGGGGGGAACCGAAGAGAAAAGAAGGCTCAGGGAAGACCTTATTGCTCTCCCAAACCACCCTAAATGTTGTTGTAGCCAGGTGGGGGTCAGTCTCTTCTCCCAAGTAGCAAGCCTCTTGTCCAGGAGACAAGAGGAAACAGCCTTAGGTTGTGCCAGAGGAGATTTAGGTTGGGTATTAGGAAAAATTCCTTCATGGAGAAGGTTGTCAAGCCCTGGAACAGGCTGCCCAGGGAAGGGATGGAGTCACCATCCCTGGAAGGATTTAAAAGCCCTTTAGATATGGCACTTGGGGACATGGTGTAGTGGTGGGGCTGACAGTGCTGGGCCCATGGTTGGACTAAATGATCTGAAAGGTCTTTTCCAGCCTAACTGATTCAATGATTCCACGACTCTATGATTGACGGTTCCCTTCTCTTAAATCAGTGAAGGTGGTGCTTTATTTACAACAGGAGAAGCATTTCAATTGCCAGTGTCTCACGGCAGCACCACATTTTGCGGCTGAAGAACAGAATCTCCCCCCTGTGCTGGCCAATGCCCTTCCCAAAAGCTCGCCGCTGCATTCCCACATTCCCACCCTCCTTCGGGTCTGTGCCCGTGGCCCCTGCAGCTCCTCGCCAAAGCCACCCGCAGGTGGCAATGTTGGATCGGTTTTTCAGGATTGCGATGCTCAGAGTGGCCGGAAGATGCAGCACAGTTATCTTCTCATTGCTCCTGTTTTCCATTTCGTGGATCACTTCTTGTTTATTTTCATCCTACACTGGGCACTCACCGTTAGATACGTTCCAGTGCTGAATTCACTTCTAATTTGTTGATACTTGTGCTTAATCTTCCATCATTTACAGGTTTCCTAGATGGGTTTTGTGGAGCGGTAAAGTTCTGGGAGTATGGAAGAATTAGATTTCATTAAATTCTCTACTTGATGCTTTCTGTAGCCTATACTTGGCCGGCCTTGACAGCCTCAAAGGAGGTGTAAATTACCACTCCACACTCAATACATTTAACACTCCTTTGGGCCAAGGATTTATTTCAGGAGCCTCAACACTTTAAGTACTGCTACAAGGAAGAGAGAGTATCCATCATTTCTCTTCCTTTACTTTTTTCTCCACAGACATGAAGGTAGCAGATGCTAAGTCCCCCTAGACCTCATTATCAAGCCATAAGGTAGCATGAGCTGCACATGGGCTTGGCCCTCTGTAGCATAGTGCCAATCAGAGGGGCAGAAATGAAGTGGCAAATGCAGCAACGTGGCTGTGCCCACTCCATCACACCTTATCTGCTGATCCCACAGAGATCAGCAACCCCTTTGGCCCCCACACTGAGGCAGAGGGAGCACCGAGGTCATCTTATCTGGGGTGCTCCTGCTTCTCCTTCCAAAACACACGAAAACAGAGTTTCAAGAGCAGCTGGAAGTGCGAGGCAGCAGCCCCTCGTGTGGTGTGATGCAGGGATGGGTGATGCAGTGACAGCTTCATGGGCTGGTGCAGGGGGAGGGCAGCCACAGGCACCTCAGCCATGCCCATGGCTGGGACCTGATGGCTAAAGGGCCATGGGAGAACGTGGAAAGGAAGCTATTCTTCCTCTGAAAGTCTCCGTGGGACTCTCAGGACAGCAGCAAGGGAAGATGGTAACAGTGGGAATTCCAGGCAGTGTATTGTAATGAGGAATATACAGCCAGGAGGTGGAAAGGAGCTTTTGCTCAGCTGTAGCATCTCCTCTGGAAGCCACAAGGATCATACACATCTCAGATCCCAGGTCTCTTACTCAGCTAGATGAGAGAAAGAAACTCCCACCTTCTTCAGAAGAAGCACTAGAGAAAAACCAGCACTCACAGCTGGTGATTAACTACTGCAGGGAGCAAATTTTAAGATTATTTTAAAATCTCTTAGACCCTTTTAAAATTCCCCTAAACCTAACATTACATGTGTAGTGAAAATCATCAGTTTATATTGCTCAATTATCCTGCACATGTTGTGGGGCTGGTAAAAGGCTGCAGCTCCTGAATTTCGGTTATTTAGATCTATTTTAAACTGTCTGAAACATACTGTTTCTTGATAGTCTCCCAGTTTACCAGTGTACCACAGTAAGGTCCATACCCAGTTCTAAACAGGGTGAGAAAGAAAAAAAAAAAACCACAGTTATATTTCTGTCACAGATGTCAAAGCTCTTGAGGAACAGAAGCAAGCCCCAAAAGGTGCCAGCAGTTGTGAGGGGAATAACTAAACCCATCCAAATTTAAGTATTGAATTTAAGAACCTAGGTACAGGATTCTTCTCTTGTCAATTGAGAGAATCAGCATTTTTGGAGGAAATTCAACTGTTAAACTTTCAACAGAGACTGTATCAGAGCTGAAAAATTACTCTGCTTCTGACTCAGGCATCTGAGGGAGCAGGAATTCCGTATTTCTCAATTCTTGATACTCTGTTTTTATAGAAAAACAATCACATAGCTTCTATGATTTTTTTTTTCTTTTCCTATTAATTTGCATGAGCATGGGAAAAGTAGCACAGAAGCATTAATAACTAGACTAGTAATCACTGGTTATGCTTCAGCTGGGTGCAGCAGCTGGAAAAAACGTCATTGTGTAGCTTATTTCAGATATGGAAATTATCTACTGTGAGTATGGCTATCCCACAGGAGAATATGCCAACATTTGAACTTTTGTTTCACACACTCCACAAGCAGCAGGACTGTGATCAAGAAAAAAAACTTTACCAGTAATCCCACCCTCAGAAATCCTCTGGAGAGCTTGCTGCTGAGAAACTCCATCCTGGAGGCTGCCAGAAGCTCTAATCAGCTAATATATCAAAGCTGGAATTGTAGCCTGTCTGCTCCCCCGATCCCAGCAAGAGTTAAAATAACTCTCACGGGTCAAACTACAAATCTAAGAATAAGCAAGAAAATATGCATTACTCCACTCTGCAAGATTGTGAATGGATGATGGTGATCAGGACAATGCTTTGATGCTGCATCCAACACATTCCTACATCTATTCCGAATGCTGCGTTTCTGTGGATTTAGTGAGCCAGGGGTGAATGGAGGCATGTGGTTTACTTCCCTGCTTCATGCCAGGCAGGCATGCTCGCATTTTTTGCCTTTGTTGGCATGCAAACAGGGCAAACTGTCACTTTAGCAAAGCAGTTAATTTATCACAGGCTGGAAGGGTAAACTAGACTTTCACAGTCAGGAGACATTTCTTCCTCTTTCCATTACAAGCCTTTAAAAGGTCACACGGTCCCAGCCAAGGAGCCACTATTGGCATCAGGCTTAAGGAGCACATGTGACTGTGGCTCTACAGCTCCTTCTCACTGGTTTTACACAGTTTCTCAGATGTGGAGGTGGATTAAACCCCTAATTACACTTTCATCTTCATAAGTCCATCTGAGTTAACTTTCTCAAAATATTAAGTCATTCAGTTAACAGCAGAAAGAAACAAAAAAAACACCCTAACCAACCAAAAAACCGGATTGTTCCCTGAGATAACACCTTTCTTTTTTGTGTCTTGTGCAGGGTGAGTAATTTCAAACCTAGACACCCAAGAGGCCACCCCTTTTCCACTTACAGCAGAGCGTATGATTAACCCCAGTTTGCCTTGAAGCCATCAGAGTACTGGGAGAGAGCCACTTCTGGAGCACAGCAAACACTGAGCCCAAGTGTTTGCTTGAGGATCCTCCCCCACCCTGAACAACAGGCAAAAGTTGTAGGATGATCTATGTGAATCCTTCAGTCTTCCCAGGCCCTATAAAAACCCATAGATTTTTCAGGTGAGTGTAATTTTCTTTTTTAGGAATGCTGTTAGTGATACGGGCTCCAATGGGGTTTTTTATTGTTTTATTCTATTTTTTACCAGCTGTAGAATTTCCTTGGCAAGTGTCTTTGTCAAGGAAGCAGCATTATCCCAAGTTCAACTTTGGTACTTTCACACATGACTCTCCTAAACAAGTTGCCAGCCCTACAAGTTTCACGGGGGCTACTTTTAGAAAATATTATTGTTCAATTGAGCTAAAGCAACCCTAGAATATCCTGTGTGGGCAAGTTGGACTAGAGGTCAATAACCTTGGGTGTATTTTATTCAACAGATCAAATAGCTGTAAATTATCCCTGAGGTGGGCAAGATTAAGTCAGATAAGAGCTAAACTGTTGTGGTCATGCAGAGTTTCAAGACTCTGTTCCAAGTCCAGGATTTTTGGAAGCCAGTGATTAAATGCTGGAAAAAAAAAAAAGTGAAATGTTTCAGATAATTAGAACCATTTACTCAGTGGGAAAGAGCATGAACTGCATTCTCTTAAGGACAAGCTAATGGTAGAAGGACTACTACCAGCTTGGTTGAACTCCAAAAGCACATCTTCCATATTAAGGTTAGATGATTCCCATGTGGGGTGGTAGGATGATTCCCTTGTTGGTTGGTTGTTACCTGATCCTTATTGAGCACATACAATGAAGTGTGGCAGAAAGCAAAATGAGGTGGTGTGCTGTAGGAATTTTCTTTGTAGGCTTTTGGGTGGTCAGAGCCTTGGTGGGGGGCTTGCAGTAAAAGTGAATTCTGGGGCAACCCTTGCTTTGCACAATGAGAGCCTCAGCAGCTGGAGGTCTCTCTGAAATCTGCATGTAGCACTCCAGCAGCTTGGGGACCATCTGCAGTTACTTTCACTCATGTCTTCCTCTTAACCACCTCAATGAGTAGCCAGCATATCACCCAGTGGCAATGGCAAGATGCCATAAGCCATAGATTCTGAATTGGGATTTCCTGCATCACGTCAGTAATTTATAATTGGTTCAGAGCAGCACTTCTAAAAAGATCTGTTTAGAAAGAGGTCCAGCTCAGATTAAGACATAAGGAGACTGTCTGTTTAAATAATTTGAAAATTTTTTCAAATCTCTGTCCAAATAGAAGTGAAACACATTTGGAGGACTGAGAAACTTTGTCACTTTCTTTATTCCCCATTTCTCTTCCTCTACATGTGTTCATAACTGCAGACAGCTCAGATTTAATCTACGTTTAAACTCTACGTCTGGATCTGAATATCCTCTCTCAAATGGCACATACCACAGTCCCAGATCCAAACACCCAAGAATAAAATAAACAACAAACAAACACTGGATGCTAATGCAAACCTTGGGAAACGTGAGGAGTTCTAAACCAGCTCGCTGTAAGCCAGCAAGTGTGAGCTCAAAATTGAAGCTGAACTCTCGCCCACATATGAGCTATGGATTCCTGGGTTATTTGCACAAATCACTCCTTATAAAGTAATTTTTTATCACATTTAGTTTGAAAAGGAACGCGCAGAACCCAAAACACAGCAGCCCTACAGTGAGTTCCAGACATAACTGGCCCTGCAGGACTTGAACCCACTGAGAGCCCAGCTCTGGCAGGAGGCAGCAGGGTCACTCTTCCAGCCCAGAAGCCTCTGCCACCACGTCTGTCCAGGGCTGGGGGGGACGCTGAGTCTGCTCCCTTTGCTGGAACACAGCCTGGCCTCGGAGAGGGAACACCTTTGGTCACCCACCTGCAAATCCCCCAAAGCAAGTATAGGAAATTTTATAGCAAAGCAGTGTCCTCGGTGTGGCCCCTGGAGGCAGGCTGGCCAGCTCTGGGCTGCTCTCCCACCTCACTCAGCATTCAGTGCCCTCACCTCCCCTACATTCAGTGCCAAGCAGTAATCTACCATCTATTTCCATCTCCACTGATGTTGTCACAGGCATACTTGCCTTATGAAAAGAAATTCACCATTCAGGAGCTGCCTTTTTCTCCCACAGCCAAAACACTGCTCTCCTGTCTACCCGAAGGGACCCTGGAACAAACATTATTTTAAATGGTTCAGTAAAGATTTTGGTTTAAGGAGCAGCAATCTGCAAGGAATGGGTAATGGTATGGGCTGCATCAGTATGCTGGTAGCAAATAATAGGAATATATTACATATACCATTTATACACATGTACCGCTGAACTGTGCAAAAGGAAGAGTGATATCAAATAACTAGATGAGCAGCAGAGGTATTTATTGGAGGAGAAAGCCAAGCAACAACTTCTACCTCCAGAGAACAAAGGCGGAGGCATTCGTGCATGCCTAAATTCTGATTCTAAATTCTGACCTCACAAATTTGGATAGAAGGTTTGAGGACAAAAACAAAAGAATTTTGCCACAACAAAAATTATCAGTTCTCAGAAACATTGTATTGTTTCAAAACCTATTTGGAAGTTATTTTATTGAGGGAAAAAGAAAAGGAAGAGAAAGTGAAAAAGTTTAAATAATAGTAAGACTATTTCTTTCAGTGGGTTTTGCTGCAACTTCCCTACTAATCCTCATTTTACAACCTACTGATATGGCCACAGCCAGCTCCTTCTATCTCTTACAAGTGCAGCTCATTACCAGTCCTTATCACTTGACCAAGATCGCTTCTTTGAGGGCTTAGTCTTGCAAATTACTGATATTCTGGCCCCAGTCTGCAAAGCACTTGGAGAGACATTAGGCTTCAGTGAAACTGCTGATGGAGTTAGAGTTAAGACTTGAGTACTGTTTTGGATCAGGGCCAGAGCAGGTTTTTCTTCGCAGGATTAATTCCTAAATCTCCCTCCAGAAATGGTTCCATTCCAGTTTTTTACCCATTGTTTTGTTCTCTGAATTTCTTCATTTGCTTTCATCTTTTGGAGGAAAAATCAAGGCCTAAGGCCTGGCTCACTCATATACAGTCGCTCTTTTACATGAGCATAATAACTTCAATGAAATGTCTTAAATCAAATCTGAGGAAATGATTATCTGGGTGAATGGATGTGTTTATGCACTGCTGCTTTCAGACAACTGGTCACTAGGAGAAAAAACTCTTTCCCACTGTACAGCTGCATAAAACTGTACCAAAGTATAATTTTTCTCCTCTTTGTGATAAGAATGATAAAAACACAGGGCGTTTGCCAACGAGATAATCACAAGCTCTTCCTGATAACAAGCATAAACCAAGAGGGCTTAAACAAGGAAGAGGGTGAGGGAATTAAAATCCATTATTCCAATTAGGTTTAGAGGCCTGCATGTTTAATTTTTAGATGTAGCAAGTCTTTAAAAACAAATTAACAATATTTCTGGCAAAAATCACTGAGGCAGGAATCTGTGGCATGCTGGGGAATAAATCCTCATTTATGTGTAAGGAGTTGGAAAATTTGGGTTTCCTTTGTTCTAATTGAATTCAGAGCATATCAAAGTCAGCCCTTGACATTGCTCCTGACTTCAACTCCCATGCAATTTCACCATGGTTTTTTTCAGTTTAAAATTATTTGGAAAAATTTCCTGAGTAATATCTTATCATTTCTACAGGGTGCTGCATTTGACACCATTTATTGCACATTGATGGGCAAAATCCGCTCTGTCCCTGCCTTCTCAAAAGGATGCAGAATGAGTGACACAATTTCTTGACTTCCATGGAGTTTCTCTCCATAGCTCTGATGACAGCTCAGTCTAAACTTCAGCATCTGAGTGGATTTTCAGCTCACAGCAATTTTTGCAGTTAAATAGAGCAGTAGAGTAATCACATCTCACTGCAGAGCTGGTCAAAGCTCATCTCAGGCAAGCTGTGTAACAGAAAAACTACATAAGAAGCAAATCCCTTCAAAGTCAATCATGATTTAGGGGAAATGAGTCATCTGGCAAAAGCTCCATTCTTTATTTATCGACTGAAATGCATCCTGTCTAATCTAGTAAACAACAGTACTCAAGTTCACTTCGAGGCAAATCTTTCTAAGCAGATTGTTCCTACTTTCATCTCAATAAAACTGCTAGGATTTTCAATAGTTGGTATTTTTATTAAAGATACAAGCTGCTTCTAATGCAGTAAATAATTAACGAATCCAGATTTTCTTCAATATTTTGAGCTCTTAGTTGCTCTTTTTCAAAGAATTATTATTTGGCTATCCTAGCAAAAGCCCAGGTGGCTACTGAGCAAGTATATCTAGGGATACATTTCTGTGAGGAAAGAACGCTTCTGACTGAAGCTAAAATAATTAAGGACTGTTACACATGATCCTTCAAACAAAATCTGCTTTGGTAGGAGGCCAATGATAGGATGCATGTTAATTCTTTGCTGTCAATATCAATACAATCTTGTGTGAGCTGTTCCTTCAGGGTGTGCTTTAACCAAGACATGCAGCGAGGCAGCCTGCAGCAAGACAAGCAAGCTGGGCTGATCACAGATGAGGTGCACCTTGAGAGCATCTCCTTGCAGATCAGGGGTATCCTGAATAATTTGATCAGTTCCACTGTCAGCACAAGTCCCTGCTAGAGCCAGGGCCCTGATGAGCTGCCTACATTTATACTCCTCTCTGGAGGTATGAGAAGATACCCTTGGTGTTGCTGCCAGATGCCTTTTGGTGGAAAACAAGGCAGACTTTGACTGCTGGCGCATGCTGGGGTCTCACCTTGACTTGTGTCAAAATACATCTGGACCTAAGACTATTCCCAGGTTCTGGAGTCTGGGTGTAGCCTAATTTAAGCAGAAAGTAAAGAATGACTTCAAAAAATATTTAGAAATCTGAAATTCTGTTCATGTCTTGTTAAGAACTGCAATTAAAAATCTATTTGTTTTCACATCCCTTCCTATAGGTGAATGCCACAGAACATTGTTGTGGCACCTTTATTGCACGCAACACCTACAAGGAAAGCTGCTGCCTTTCACAGCAGCTGCAGTTCCCAAAATGGCTTGAATTGTCTCTCTGTTTATAAGGTATTGCGTTATTAGTCTTTTCTGTACAGTTTCAGATCAAATAACCATCTTGCGAGCTGTTTTAATACATTACATTAAAAAAAAAAAAACGCAAGAAGAACACACACAGGATGAAATTCCAGATTTGATCTGTCCAAAAGCCTCCATAATTCACCTTCACTAGGTATATACTCAGTGATACATTTCTTAATTATGTGATGCAAATGATTATTTTCCCCCTGGAGCTCAGCCTTTTCCACCAAGCCTCACCCTGAAGGACATTGTTGCAGATAATCCACCCAGGGAGCATGTTCCTCCCAACAACTGGTTCCCAAAGCCATTAGGGCTAATTAAGGCTATAAGTAACCAGCAAAACCTGCCTGTTGGCAAAGACCACAGCTCCAGCACTACATTTCATGTTCCTTGCCAAAGCGAGCTCTAGCTGACAAAGCTCCACTAAGGAGCAGCACAGCTGTAAAATACCTAAATCCAGGCCAAAATTCAGTCTGTCTTCAAACCCAGCCTCTGTGTGTGTGTGCCCACACCCCCTTCCTTTTGCAAATCCAGGCCAAAATTCATCCCCTCTGACTTCAAGCTCAGCCTGCGTTGGTGTGCACACATCCCCTCCCTTTTCCCACATACTCTGGGATGGCGCAGTGGGAGCCTCTCCTGTATTTCTGCCTCTTTTCCGAGCTGCACAGGAGATAGTGAGGGGCACAATCACTTTGCCCAGCACTTTGGTTTGCACAAGACTTGCAGCTTGTGCAGGGAAAAATCTCCATGCAGCGAGAACTCCCAGGCCCAAGCAAGAATCCCACAGAGAGAAAACACCACGTGCTCATGCTCACCGAGATGAAGTAAAGAAAAGCCATAAATCCCATGGGTTGTGAAGTCATACAACTAAAAATACCACAGGCTTTTGACACTTGTCTTCAGAGAACCCATTTTCAGCACATTTCTGCAGTCTGTCTGAGCCTGGTTACACAAGGAAAAGAGTTTTATGCTGTTTCATTTAAGGTAGATGTGAGCATGAGACGAAGAAGGGACATTGCCCATGGCCAACTACAAACTGCTGGAACATGCACTCACACACTGCTGGCCCTTTGGAACACACAACTCCTCAGATGGATCTTCCTTAGTCAAGCCTTAGCCTTTCAGAACTTCAAAAATTTCCTTAAAAAGCTGAGATATTTCACAGAGGAAAAAGCACAGTTCGTTCATTTTTGTACCTGATGTAGATTCTGCTTAGTAAAAGTCAAACCAATAACTACTGGAGAGATAAATTCTATCGCTGAATAAAACTGCCTTCCATTTTTTTTCCCACTTTGCCATGGATTTACCTGTCGTCTCAACAAATGTACTATCTTAACCTTCAACATGCATAAAATCTATTTTTGCAATAGTATTACAAAAACTTCAAAATATTCACTTATATTCAGTCGCTGAAAGAGCTTCCCCATTATTGCCGTTATCGAAGAATTTAAAACTGCAACAGTCAATCCTTTCTGCAATGTAAAAAGTATATTCTTCTAATATTTGAAAAACATTAGACTCTCCACATTTTCAAAGCCTTCAACTCTGCCATTCAGGTCTTCAGAATAGCCAAAGGAACAATGAATTAGTTATTTTTCAGCAATGGAGACATGGACAGCTTGGGACACATTTGAGTAATTACCTATTTTGAAGGATCAGTGGCGAAAACCAATAATATGTCCTTTCAAAATACCACTAATTGTTATTCCATCTGAAAGAAAAATGAGAATATTGTTACATAAACAAGAAGCTTTAAGCTCAACATGACTCAACAAGTAGGTGAATCTTGGAAAGCAAAACTTTTATGTGATAATCTGAATTGTGTAGTTTCTTCTCCAGCCTACTCTGCTTCTATCACAAATATACTCCTGGTTTTGGACATTTATACTCCTTAAAGAGGAAAATAAAAATAAAGGCTTTTATTCTAAGAAACTACGCTGCAATTATTTTAATGATTTAATTTTTTACTCCATTTATAGGCGATTATCTTAGTCTGTTATTAGCGATTGGTGGAAAATTTTCCTATGCATAAACGAAGTAGGCCTTATGGCAATAAGTGCTATCTTTAGAAATCTATAAAAAAATATTTTTGTCTATTCCTGCCAGAAAGCATGACCTCTTTTTAATGATACAATTATCATAATTATCGAATATTATCATTACAGTCAACCCATGCAAGCAAGCAACTTTATAAAAAAGAATTACATAGAGGCATTGAAATACATAAAATTCAAGCTCAGCCACTGAATCCTGCTGATGCCACCTCAGCAGGTCTTCTAGCTCAGCTCCTGCTAGAAGCAGGCTCAGCACTGAATGCAGACCTGCCTGCCCACAGCTTCTTCAGCTGGGTTTAAAAGTGTGCAAGAGCAGAGGCCACAGCCGCTCTGGGTAGCTCTTTCCAAGGCCTGATTGTCCTCAGGGTGATATTTTTCCCCTTTATGTCAAGCCAGAAGCCTGCAGCAGCCAGTACTGACTTTAGGGGTCCAACCCTGCTGAGCTTCAGGGTGAGACAAGTTCCAGTGTGTTCAGGGGCATGGGAACACATGACATGATGTGGAATAACTCATAAATCAGGTTGCCATCCTTGCACTGGGCTGTGCTAATCCCTCAACTCTTCCAAGTTCAGAATATGCAAACTAAAATGAGCTACAACCAACACAGTCACCGTCTCTGCTCTGCAACCCCCAACCATGGACTTACAGATACTGTGCCTTACTTAATCCTTGACTAATACAGGGGATGAAAATTACCATTATTCTACAACATTGAGAGTGTATGCTAATCCTATCATAAACAGTCTAGGGAGCCCAGAAATAAAAACTTCTTTTCTGCATTTCAGTGATTGATAAAGTCACTGAAAAACAAAAAAGAGTTAGGAGATGTAGGACCTTGGCTTTAAAGGTGGTGCTTGAATGTAAAGCAAAAAAAGCAAGAGCATCAGAGAAGCCTTTAGTAAGCATAATTCAAACCCAGTCACTGAAACCCTATTGTAAACAAACATTTCCAACACTTTTTTCAGATATTCCCATTTCGTCGACAAAGCTTTAAAGAATTCAAGTATTAAACCAGGCAGACATAGGATCTGAAGTTGCACCACCCACTTCTTTTTGGAAATGCTCACTCAGACAGTGCTGTTGTCCTAAACAACAGAGATAAAACATTTCTTATTCCAATTTGGCTGCAGAGCTCCAATGCTGTTCTACTGTCTCAGCAGTTTGAAAACCAACACATCACAAAGAAGCCACTAATGGCCTATTTTTGAGTGGGTTCTTTTTTGTTGTTCTGTTTCTCCTATGTATTAAATAAAAGTATTCCAGGAGTTTTGGTGAGGTCCCTTTCTAGAAGTTTCCTCCCTGTGCCAGGAACTGGCTGGCTATCACATTCCAAAGCCTTACACCACACAGAGCACGCAATGAACCTTTCCTAAGAAATTCAGAGCTTGAAAGTAACAACAATTTGTGGTTGATGTAGCTATTAATAAATGTTTCTGCAAGTCAGCATCCCTACAAACCAGCTCCTTACCTGGCACAGGAATGGGAAGACACCTAAGGGAGTTATAAGTCTTAACAGGCAAAGGTATTAATTCCAAGAAGTTACATAGGGAGGCTAAACATCTTTGCTCCCTTTGTAAGCAGAGATGAGGATTTGCTGCTGCTAAACCAGAAATCAGGCCCTGCAGGTGTCCTGAGTTTCCTGGAGGAGTCCTTCCTTTTCTCCGCTAACAGTGGAGCAGCACTCAAATAGATGAGTCTCCCTTCCTAAAACAAAGGCCTTCCAAAATTATGAAACCACATCCCCAGTTTTTGGTTGTTTACAAGGTAGTTAAAATAGAAATGTCTTTTCAAGCTGGAATACATGGAAATCAGGGTTTATGAACAGCCCCACTGCTAGTGATAGTTTAACCCTGCAGATTTTTGATCACTCAACACAACCTTCCAATCAGTCATGTGAAAAATGAACAAAACCAGGAAAATACTTCAAAATATACAGGATGAGTGTTCAACACTTGGTACAAATGAAAGATAAATTTGCACCCCATTAGGGGAATTTCAATGCATAAACAGTGTAATATTGAGAGTTCAGTATGTTTCTTTCCATAGCATTAATCT
This sequence comes from Monarcha castaneiventris obscurior, assembly GCA_026261815.1. Taxonomy (NCBI): domain Eukaryota; kingdom Metazoa; phylum Chordata; class Aves; order Passeriformes; family Monarchidae; genus Monarcha; species Monarcha castaneiventris. The sequence continues at coordinate 15,392,648 of JAMPIT010000884.1, forward strand.
AACAGAATTTTAATAGCTCAAAGCAGCACCTACACCAGGTTTCTCTAATTATCATTCAGAAGCAGCTTGCAAGCAATTAGTAGCTTTAAATTTCTTGGTAACCAGTAACTTAATCAGTGTTTTAACACAGTAGGAGTGTTGTAAAGAATAGATTGCTTTCTCTCTTGAAGGCAAACATTTTTACATTGGATTCTTTTCAGAGGTTATTTTTAGTTTGGCTGGATAGTTAGCAGAGTTTTGGTGCTTGTAAGATTTATATAAATCATGGAAGAAGGTGGCTTAATGATGCAATGGCACAGGGCCATGAAATGCACACGCTGCCTGCCTTAAAAAAGACATAAAACACGTTCCTCTCCCCGTGGCATCCCCAGAAAACCCAAAAGGGTTTTTATCTTTGTTTCATTTGAAAGCCAGCCTGGTAATTCAAATTTCTAAATACAGACTGTGCCTTTTAAGAGGTGCCACCCTGAGCCCCATGTTAAATAGCCTCTGGGGATGGTCATTTTACTGAAAGGGTTGTGGTTGTCAGGGGGATAACAGTAGTTTAGCACTGGGGACAACAGTGGACCTCCTTAAAGCCAAGCTGTCTACTCCATTCAGGCTCAAGAGAAAGTGCAATCAAGCCCTTTATTTAGCTGCAGGTGATGGTGGTGATTGCCTCAGATCTTATAATGAAGCCCGACAGACCGTAGTTTGCAATTAAAGTGGCTGTAAAAGGCCTTGATTGTAAAAGTGGGAGGAAGACAAAACCAGGAGTTGAGACACAGTTTCTTGAGTGAAAAGCTCTTAGGAGTGGCACATATGAAGCTTTTCAGAATGCTTCTGTTGTGGTCTAGGAAGCAAAAAATTATCCATAGAGCAAAGCTGCATACAAGATTGCACCATAAATATATGTAATTTTAATAGATTTCTCATCTTCTATAGAGACAAGAATAAAAGCCACAAACTTTCCTGGTAGGTTACATTACAGAGAATAGGAATGCCAAATTTTGAGCTCCTGGAGAGGAGTCCCACACCTCCAGCTGCAGGACAGTCACTTCTTGGGAAATAGGAGTGGATCTTGAGAACAAAACCTTCAACACTTCAGTTGGAAATAGGACTTACTTGACCAATAGTAAATGACTCGATCTAAGGTACTTAAATTCACAGCCAATGGGGAAGAAAAAAAAAAAAAGGAGGAGTGTGTTAAACTCAATGCATCTCACCAAAATGGGTGACTTTGACTCTAAGCAGAGGTAGGATGCCTGTGACCAGTCTCCAGCCAGGTGAGAAAGGCTGTTGGAAGTAGATTATACCAGCAGTAAATTGTTGGATTTCACTGAAGCACTGGAGCCTCCACGGTGCCTTCAGAGACAGAGAAGATGCAGTTAGAGGTAACTGCATGGACTGCAGAAAATGAGATCAGTAGTGTGAAAAACGAGGTTCGCTCTCCTGTTAGGAATTAAATGTTTAATAAAAGACAATAAGGGACAAAGATAATAAAGCAAAAGTCACAGCGCTGGGTGCTTTGGCGCTCAGCCAAGAGCACCCCTGCTACTTCGGGGATCCTCTTTACATACACATCAGTCTATCACATATTCATAAACAATTATGCATATTCAAACTTTTCCCCAAACTAGTTTGCATGTTCCAGGAACTGTTTAGCCTAGCCCCTCCTTGGGTCTGCCTTTTTTAGAGCATGAGCATTTCTTGGCTGTGTTTTAGTCCGTTTTTATTATCACCTCCAGAGTGGGCTTTGGTCCGTGGTCTCTGCCGATGGTGGCTGCTGATAGTTGGCATGTCAGTAGCATGTTGGTTGGATGTTATCCAACCAAGCAGACAGCTCACAAGCATAGCTGTTTCATTATTATTCATTATAAACTTTAGGTTAAAATGACAGAAATAAAGACATCAGTTATTGTTAAAAAAGAAACTACATCTTCATAACAAAGCTACATTATACATATAGCATATGTCTATAATAAAGCTACTCTTATAATATCTGTTACAGAACTTACTTTAACATCACTCATCTTAACATTTGCAGAAAGCCAATATTATAGCATCTATCTATCCCAAGTAGCCTTTAATACACTAGATGTGTATAAAATGGCTAAAGGTAAATGAAATAATGCAGCCACCCCTGGCTGAGTGAGCAGTCACAGCCAGAGTGGGGATGCCACTTCCAAACACTCTCCATATGTGATAATGTACTCGGGCTGGCCTCTCAGCCTGTTTTCTGACTGAATCCCAGAGGTAACAGCAGAAAGCAGCCTTACACAGACACGCATCCACCCCACAGGCAGGATGGATGGGGTGGGGCCCCTCAGTTTGGCTGCCTGCTTGGAAACATCTAACACGGAACCAGAACCTGCAAAATACGGAATCGCCGTTCTCTGAGCATCAGCCCGCTATCAGAGATGTCCACATCCATTAATTAAACCCCTCAAAGGATGAATACTGATCCAATTAACAGTAATTCCAGGCAAGAGTTGGTGTTCTCAAAAGCAACAGAGAACTCAGAAAACGTGCCTAAGAATTCCTCATTAATATCATGGCCTCTTAAAGACTTCCTAAACACACAGCAAGAAATTTGGAATGCAAATACCTTTTAACATTTTTTACCAAGACTCTTGTGTTAGTAACTGATGAACTTCTATGTTACTAGTAATACTTAAAACCATTTCTGATCTATTCACTTTCAAACATGTTGGCATCTCCTTGTTTTGTCTCAAGGACAGCAGTGAGCTGTTGTTTTAGTGTTTCAATCTGAAACATGACAGAAAAGTCTTACTCTTTCATTCTTTGCTACAAGGACTCCAGATTAACTCTGTCCTTTGCCAGATGGAAATAGAGTATACAAACAGAAATCATCTTGACTGTGGAAAAGGTACTGGTGTTTTTTGTTTAAGATTTCACAGTTTAGAATAAATTTAATTCATACCAGCCAAAATATTATAAAATTTTTGTAACTATGCTATTTCATTTGATATATTCTTTCCCAGTGCCCATTTGCTCTGCACCTGCATGCATTAAGATGCTGAACTGCAATCTTGTGTGACTGGAGAAAAAGTGCTATTTCATTCCTGAGACAGAACACTCAAGTAACAAATAAAAAAAACAATGTACCATTGGACAGCATGTTCTTTAACCATGCAAGAATATTGAAGCTCCATTCATTGTTCTAAATGATAAGTTTCCTGTAGAATTTTTTTTCTAGCTGAAGCCAAAACAAAAAAACAAGTTAAACTAATTTTAAGTATTACCTCTAAGTATTTCAAAATGAAACATTTATTATTTTAATCTTTTTTCTGACTACATCCCAGAACATTTAATGAATTTTTAAAATACATTATTATTATGGATGATACCATACTAATAAAGGGTATAGTACAGGCATTAGAGAATAGTGTTTCTTAAGGAGTACACTTCATTGTGTTCCTGCAATCTTACCATCAGTGGATACTGAAATAATGAACAGCCTAAATAAAGTAGTGACTGCTTCGTTAGTTAATCTCCATAAAAATTACACTGTTTTCCATGGGATTTGTGTTTATATGAAGATGGGAACCCTGGGTAAAGAACTAGAGACTTCATCTTAGGGGGGTTTTTTTCTGCTGTTTTAATTACTGCTTTTTATTGAATCCTTCAAGCTGTGCCATCAGCTGAGCAGGGAGTCCACAGGAATTTAACATGTGCTCAAAAGATTCCTGAAATTGTGGCATTACTAGTTGCTTTTTAAAATAGGTCCTTTCAGAGTTTCTCCACCTCGCAGGATAACATGCTGGGAAATTTGGGCTTGTAACATCAATTTTTTTAACATTTTCTGCTCTTTCTTTGGAGGGTATCTCTGACTGCTTCTCTCATCCTGTCCTAACAAACTTTTATGTTGGTTTATTAATCACTCATTTACAAACGGTGCCTAAAGGACTTTGCTGATGCCTGAAACTTTCAGTGCACACACGAAGTCTCAGAAACCAGTTCCCTGAAACTTTGACAGGTAATACAATAGCAGTAATTAGTACCCAAAAGCTAGACTGATTAGCAATAATGACTTCCAGATGAGGATGGATTACCCACCAGCGCCATCACCTCGTGTCCTACAGTCACAGAGCAGCACAGAAACGCTCAGCATCTGTTACCAGCTACAAATATTTCCTATTCTGCTGGAAGAGCTGATTACCCTCACCAGCTGTGCCCTGAACAGAGAGGAGTCTGAGGCTCCTGAGTTCCTTGGTCGCCTTTTACATAATGAATTCAGGGACACTTCTAAAAAAGTATTTAGATGATCCTAACATGTCAAATATTTCAATAGTTGGCTGGGTTTTTTCTTCTAGAACTTGCACCCAAATATTGTGGAGAAAAGTGGCATTATAAATCCCAGTGGATCATTCTCTAAAACAGCACCAAAGAGAAGGTGCTGTTCTTTAAGGCAAAATTGCATAGTCCAAGCACACATGGGAGGAGAGAAGAAATAATTCAGCCCCCAACAGCCCTAGGTAGGTGAATCAGATTTGAGTTTGCAAGACTTGTGAACAGCAGGTCATCCAGCCCTTGACTGAAAAGTGTACTTACTACTTTTCCTTCAGGATGCTCACAAGGTGTGCCACCATCCCATGGATGTGAATTGCACAGAGGCCATTCCAGCTGCAGAGTGCTTGGATGCACAGTTTGGTTCCCTACCACACACTCACAGCCCTGGAAGACAACTGGTGGATTTGGATAGATGGAGAAGGACTGAGATTGTAAAATATTCCTTAGCACGATAGGCAGTGGTCAGAACATATTTGCAGACAAATATTTGTCAAGTTGATGTTAGGTATTATGGCAAGGAGGAATTTTAAGGGCTAGACTTGAAGGAGGTGAATTGAAGACTTGAAGGAAGATGAATTATCTCTATGTGAGCCCCTCCCAAGCGCAGGAGGACAGGGGAAAGCACATTTCTGGAGAATTTATAAACATTAATGTGTCTCTTGGCCCAAGGTCACATTCCCACAAAGCAGCCTATTGTCACACGCTGTAAGGACAGGCTGACACCCTCTAAGCTAAGGAACAGCCTACACTCAACATTTACCTTGCAGTTCATTCCTGAGCTCATTTAAACCCTGGCCCTGAGAATGGACTTGCAGCTGAAGGATTTGGTTGGAAAGAAGTCAGGATCTCATCAGGCATAGATAAAGATTCCTGCTCAAAATCCACGTCAACCTATATCTCTCCTTGATACAAGTACAGAACTGTTTGCTAGAACATGGAATGGCCCCAGGGAAAGAAACAGGGAATATGCTTGCCAAGACACCATTCTGTGGAAGGAGAAGTCAAAAGCTGCCAAAGCCACTGCTTGGATTGAGAATAGGAGATGGAACAGTGTCCTCCTGCCTCTCCATGATGCCTGGCACTGCAGTGTGCTGCAAGCAGCTGCTCCTCAGCCTCACCTCTTGAACAGACCTGTGTCTCCTCCCTCCTAGGTGTGACTGTGCTCCAAACTCCCGGCAATCACTCAGTGTCTCGAAGATATTAACAATGGCAGCAATTTCCCCTTCCCATTCTCTTGATTAAACAGAAGGAAGGAGGCAGAAAAAAGATGAGAGACATAAAACTCCAGATGTTGTCGACACCAATATCGGGTTCCACCAGAGAATTTGAACACTGAAGCAATGATGAATTACAGTGGGGTCCCTATGGCAATCCAGATTGCAACCATAATACCACTGAGGAAGAATAAGGGCTAGCATTCATTAATGTGAATAGCAAATGAATTTATGACAATTTCCACTGGTTCTTTCAAAGAACATGAATACATCTGTAAGAAATTAAAATGACACACCAGTGTAACTCATTCATTAATAAAGTCTGGGATTGCACATTTGTTGCAAAATTTGTCGCGTTTGTTACCAGTGGGTTTTAATTCTATAAATGTACTTTATTAAAACCATAACACAAATCTCTCTAGCAGAAGAGTTCTAGCCTGTTTGCAGACTATTCTGTAGGTGATTTAATTTTTAGTTTAAACTTACTTGGTGCAGAAACTGAACTTGTTCAGGTTTACAGTAAGTAGATATTTAATCATTACAAAATATGTGCAAGAGACTTCCAGTCACCCTGCTTTCTTTTTGATGATACGGCAATTATATTTACATTAACAACAACCTATTAAACAATTTCTCTGTGATCTGAGTAAGTGTGGAGGGAGAAATAACAATACCAGAAGAGCAAAACCTCGGCAAAGAGCAAACCAAGTAATAACATACCAAGCTGTGACGGAGTCAGAGCTGTCACAGCTGAGTGTGGACTCTCAGCTTGCCCATTTTTAAGGACAGACTCTCAGGACACAACCTATTGAATGGTGAGAAGAAACAAAGATTAGCAGAATTTTAACTTGGGCAATATGAAGGGAATCTGTTGGCCATGTGTTGTAAAACATGAGCTAATACCTCGCTCCTCCACTTGGCAATAGCTCCTGCTGAGCTGTGCCTCTCGGCTTTGCTCATGTATCACTGTTAAATACACCTGATAAAAATCTTGCTACTGCAAGAAACCCAAGCTGTGTATTTACATCTCTGCACAAACGTGCCAAATGCCTACTGAGACAGAAGGTCTGCATTAGGACACAGCACAGGGGCATTTGCACGTGTGAGATCCACACTGTGCTGTGAAGAGCATCCCATGTTCACCTCCTGTGCCCCATTTTGGCACCTCGTGGAGCCAAATGGGACAAAATGTTGAAGGCTGGGCTCTGCAGGAGGAGGCTCCACAGGGCACCTTCACGTGGTCCTGATGGGGAAGTTGTACCTCCTTTGGCCACTCCATTAAGCCTGTCCATGTAAGGTTAAACACAAACAAATACTCGCAGGATTGGGGTCTTATTTATTTCACTAGAAATCAATACTTGTAAGGAATAAAGCCTGCATTGTGTGTATTTGATTTTTCTTCTATATAGTGAGGAAAAAGTGGAGAGGAAAAGGAGTTATAAATGCTTAGCTTACACTCTAGAAAACCCATCACTATAAACTCAGCGTTTCATAAGCTACCAGGGAAAATAGGAGAAAATGCCATATTAATTTAAAACAGCAATATTTCATATTGACTACAAGCCAAGCTAACAGCAAAGTTTATCCATAATTTAATGACAAAGTTGCAATATTTTTCACTGTGCTAGATTAGCGTAACTGAGCAGATTTATGTACATTGCTGAGAGCCAACACAAAAACATTTGGAAGATATTCTCTGAAAATTAAGAAAACAATCTGAATCTTTCCCTGTGAACCTTTAGTAACAGCTGCAAATATTGTGTTAACATGCTCTTTATTGGGTAGTTTTTCTAGTAGTTATCAAGTATCATCTCAGCTCCAAGCAGAAGGGCTGGAAGGAAGGGTGAAAAATAGACCAAGTCACTGATTTGCTTTTTAGTGCAAGGATCCAGCTCTGACCAGATATTTAGGACAGGATAGGACAGGGTACCCTGTTCTAGACCAATCATGGCAGGTCTGGGCTGTTCTCCACAATAGCAGCAAAGACACTAGTCCTGAGCTCAACAGCCCCTTCCTGACTGCAGGAATTGTACCAGAGGAGTCTGTTCTCTTATCCATGCCATCAGTGGCATGATCTGCTCCACAGTTTGTACACACTTGGTTGCGCAAAGGTGCTCAGAAGAGGAAATGCCACTCAGTTCCACAGGATTCAGAGACTCCTAAATAACCTTCTAAAATCTGTGTCTTGTTTTTCGTCTCTCATGAGTCTCAGCAAACCCTGTGCCCAAATCTCGTTTTGGAAGTTGTTGAAACCTACAGAATTGCCATCTATAATGGGATTTCCAGCTTCAAAAGGAAAAAAAACCTAAACAACCAACAACTTCAGCTCCTTTCCTGCTCATAGATCTTCTTCACATATTAGCTGTCAGGCCTCCAGTGTCACAGCAGTCCTCTCTTCCACCTTTCAGGAATCAAATGCCACTGGCTTTCACAAATAAAGCCACCTTCAGAAAACACACCAGAAGCATCCAGGATGAAAAAATAAGCCAGTGGAAGTGTTTGATGTTAAACAAGTAGCACCTTCAGACCAGGCAGAAAGAACCCTCTGGACTTTGCCGGCACCTGGATACACCTTTTTTAAGCCCATAAAGTATTATTTAGTGCTACTTGAAATTGTGAGTCTTTCTAAAATACTTCTGTCAACTCTAACTGCTTGGGTGGACCCCTGTTAATCAATCCTGAAACAGAATTCTGCCTTGACTTAAGAATATCTGGCTCCATTGGCATTTCAAGCTGTTCACACTCCTATTTCATTATCTGCTCCTCAGCCATCAAGGTTTCTGGTGAAGAAGGCTTGTCCAAGGCTCTGACTACAGGCATTTACTAGACCACAAATGAACCCAAATCCTTGTTTTGGACCACTGGTGGCATCTTAAGTAAAAAGGGGTGCAGCCAGGCCGGGATATCAAGGGAGCTGAGCCAGATATATCCCACACCATGCACCTGCAGCCACAGTTTCCATGTTCACAGCGAGGATGGGAGCAGCTCTTCAGCAGTGACATATCTGCTGTGCCTGGGCTCCCCAGGGGAGAGGAGGTCTCCTGCTCTGCCCTGTAACAAGGCTCAGTGTTGCCCTTAGGAGTCACAAAGCCACGGACAAACTCACTGATGACTGTGGCTAGAAACACCTCAGTGCTTTGACAGCTGTAGGAAAGGAGGCTGCCAAGAGCACTGAGTTTCCCTCAATTTTATTTCAGCCAGTAATTCCCAGAAGACATCTGTCTTCTTGTGCTGGGATTGCTCTTCCTCCTGGTGAAACAGGAATAATATTTTTAAATATACCAAAGTGCTGTTTTCAAAAATTAATTAAGCTGTGAAATACTATGACTCACCAAGAGGGAAAAAAGGAGAAATTTAAGATGCTTGGCTCTGGTGGATGGGAAAGAGGGTTCTCCTGATTTTCTGCTGGGTCAGGCTGAATTCAGACTGACAGCACACAGATCATCAGCAGGGATCAGACCCCAGCATTGCTTCCCTTCTCCCAAATTTTCATAAAATGGAAGGGCAGAAAAGGAACCTCCCACCCTTCAGGCAGTCAGCCACGTGATGGACTTCACTCATTGATCCATTACCCATGCCAGGGTAACACCCATAAGCACATTTTTTGATCAGCACAAATGGCAAAACTATTGAGAAAAATACACCATGTCAGCCACAACAACCAAAAAACCACTGCTTATGACAAAGCCTGGTGGCCCTTGATCTACAGGACTAAAGACTAAGGCTTTCAAAATCCATTTTGGGTAGGGAAAAACCACCCCAAAACTCATCAACATTGTGAAACACAGTGAGTACACAGAAAACAGCAGCTGGAGCACTCCTGGACCAGTCTTGGGTCTCAACCCTCTGAAACCTTTGCCTGTGTCCATGATTAGTGTTTACTGAATTCTTATGCCTTGGCACCAATAAGAGACTTCAGCACAAGCTGACTGCACAGCCACTGGGATTTTAATGACCAATAAATTATCTGCTGTTTTGGAAAAGCCAGTTATCGTATTTAATTTGACAGCCCCATGCAGGGTGAATTCCATAGACACAAAACAAATGTCAGGCCTCGAGACTAACGCACATTTCCCCAGATGCAAAGTACACATCAGTTGCTCTCTTAGGAGGATGGAAAAAGCTAATCCCTCTAAATTATGCAAACCAAGCAGTGAGAGAAGCCTTTGCTTTTAAGGAGTAAAGCATAAACCACACTACTGCTTTCACATCTGCCTTCTAATTTTTTTTTTTGCTTTTCCATGCTATGCAATGCAACTATTTTAAGATCTGCTCCTGAGTGCCTGCAACTGGCATTTCTGAGAGGGAATCAGGTTCTCATTTCGTCTCAGGACTGCCACCCTGCCCCCTAAACGCTTATCCTGCTCCTGTAGAGAGAGAGACTTGGACCATGGAAATCGGTTCCAATCCAACTTCTATTTAATTTTGCTTGAAAGAAGACAGTGAGGGGGGAGCTTTTTCTTTCACTCATCTGATATCTCATTTAGATCTGAGCTGGAACAGAAACAGAGGAGGAACATCCACTGAACTCTTAAGTGCTTTCCAGCTCTGGTTCACATCTGTTACTAATGTATCTTTACATTACTGGATAGTTTAATAAACAAGGAAATAAGAGCTGTCCGGTGAATTCGGTCCTATCCATTTCAGAACTTGATCCCCGGCTCTGACACGAACCTCTTGCAGAGGCTGAGGTATTTACATGATTCGTTCTGCCCGTTTGCAGATTGAAATAACAACACTTTCCTTTGCCATAAGCCAAGTGGGGGAGTCGGGAGGAAAAGCTCAGAGGAAGAAGTTGGTGCTACTGGGAGCAGTCTGGTGGGACAGCATCCCTGCTGTCACTTTGCTGTCACTTTTTCTCGGGACAGGAGAGACGGGCTCTGCACAGGGTGCCACTGGCACGGGTGAGCGGCACCGAGGGAGCGAGAGAGGGAGGGAGAGCATTTGGAATGTTAAAATAAGCTGCGGGGCAGCCTTGGCCGGACCGGCTAGCAAGCAAGAATCCATGCGAGTGAACAGCAGCCGCTGTCCCACAGAATTAAAGGCTGCGGTACCGCCGAACGCGCCGATTACAGGGCTGCGTCCGCTCCTCTCGGGCACCGCGCCGGCCACGGGTTACGCTCCCGGGACGGAGCCGCCTCGGCTGCCCTCCGTGTCCCGCTCCGCATCCCTCCCTCTCGGCTCCGCATCCCTCTCTCGGCTCCGCATCTCTCCCGCTCCGCATCCCTCCCGCTCCGGGTCCCTCCCGCTCCGCATCCATCCCGCTCCGCATCCCTCCCGCTCGGCTCCGCATCCCTCTCGGCTCCGCATCCCTCCCGCTCCGCATCCCTCCCGCTCCGCATCTCTCCCACTCCACATCTCTCCCGCTCTGCATCCCCCTCTCTCGGCTCCGCATCTCTCCCGCTCCGCATCCCTCCCTCCCCGATCCGCACCCCTCCTCCCGGCTCCGCATCCCTCCCGCTCCGCATCCCTCCCGCTCGGCTCCGCATCCTTCCCTCTCGGCTCCGCATCTCTCCCGCTCCGCATCCCTCTCTCCCGCTCCGCATCTCTCCCGCTCCGCATCCTTCTCTCCCACTCCGCATCCCTCTCTCGGCTCCGCACCCCTCCCGCTCCGCATCCCCCTCTCTCGACTCCGCATCCCTCCCTCTGGGCTCCGCATCCCTGTCTCCTTGCGCCCCTGCCCCGGGCTCGCTCCCGCTCGGTGCGCGCTGCTGCCGGCGGCCCGCAGAGGGCGCGGCAGGTCCGCGGTGCGGCCCCGGGGCGGAGGGCGGAGGGCGGGCGGCCCCTCCGCATTGTGCGGCCGCGGCGCTGCGCCGGCGGGAGCGCCCGGGGCCGGGCGGAGCAGCGCAGGGAGGTGAGCGCCGGGCGGGCGGAGCGGAGCGGAGCGGAGCGGGGCCGCTCCGCGGGTGCGGGCTCCGGGCGGGATGCGGCGCGGGGGGCGCGGCTGTGTTTTGGGGGAGCCGCCCTGCGCCGGGAGGGTGAGCGAGCGGCACCTGCCCCGAGCCGTGCGGAGCAGAGCCCGCCCGCAGGGACGGAGCCGGCGGCCGGGAATCGATAAATCGATTCCTGCGCGGAAATGGGAAGCAGCGGCGGAGCGGGGCGGCAGTTCTGCCGCGGGAGGCGAGCACCGGGGTCCCGGTGCCCGAGTGTCCCAATGCCCGAGTGTCCCATCCCGCCGTCCTGGAGCAGTTCGTGCCTCTGACTGCGCGTTCAGAGCGACAGTGAGCTGATACTTACTCTTAGGCAAAAGGAATCAGGAGCGCTAAGACGTCAGAGATGAATCGGGACCGTTCTCGATGTAAGGTGTCTTTACTTTTTCTTTTTACAAGCGTTTTTGTATAGGAAAAAGCCTTAGGCTTTTTTTCCCCAAGAAAAATGTTAGAAATGCATTTTGCTGTAGAGCAAAGAGTGCTGAAGCATCCTACGCCGCTGTTAGAATTCACGGCTAAAGTGGGTACTTCAGCTCAACAGCAAACCCCTAACTGGTTGCATTCACACGTAAAGTTTTACCCTGCTTTAAGGGGAGATCGAGTATTTGACCTTTTAGTCAGGGCTGAGGGTCATCGTCTTCACGATTGCCATGTTTTCACTGAAGATTTTAAAGCATTCTAGAAAAACAGGTATGGTTATAGATTTTACTGTCCAGGTTAGCAAAATTAAGGTCGTGCAGCAAAACTGTGACCACAGATAATTCCCCTGGTCGAAGTGCAGTACCAGAAACTCTGGCATCCTTTTGCTAACCCCATGCTTTGCTGAATGTTTATGTATGAGCTGAGGCAGCTTAAAAAGGAGTGCAAGAGAACTTTCTAGGTATGGATTTGTTTAGGGCAGTGAGCAAGGTACAAGTGCTTGGAGGGTTTTAGGCAACTGCAGCTGAGTAATTGAAACCTTTTTGGAGCTGGAGGGCTCAAGGAAAGATGAGCTATCTGCAGGCACTACTAGTGAGTGCTCACAGCTATTAAATATATTCTGCAAAAAAGAATTCCTTGCATGTGATTCAAATACAGTAAATAGATGCAATTTCAGCCGAAAGAGAAAGGAAGAAATAAATAATTAGGAGCTTTGCAAGGCAGGTGCTCGGGCTTGTTAAGTACCTTTTGCAATCTTAAAGAGGCAGCGTGAGGCAAAGAGCAGTAGCCAGAAAGCTGAAGGTAGGCTCTGCACAAACAGTGCCAAACGTGTCAGTGGTGTTACTGCAGTGTTTAAAGCAGCCCTTATCATGATTATTTAAAAAGAAGAAAAAAGGAGGGGAAAGGGAGAGCCTGGCTCCTTGCAGTTCCATCCTTGTGGTGTTCTTCCCCAGGCTCTGCATTGACGTCACAATGACACGGTGAAGCTGAAGGCAGGAGCTGGGAACAGTTCTTCTGCTTCACTTGTGGTGATTGAGTGAGTTTGCCACCCGTGTTCCTCCCAGCATGGCCAAGAGTGCAGAAGTGAAGTTGGCGATCTTCGGTCGAGCTGGCGTGGGCAAGTCAGGTATGTTTGACTTCTGATTTTTATTTCTGCTTGTCTTCAGGTAACTTTTGGCTCCCTCTGTGCAGACAAACTCTTTGTAGAAAAGGACATCTCCGACCTTCTTCTTGTCAGGGAGGTTGGGATCAGGCCAGGAATTCTCTCTTCCTTGGCTTTTCATGTTATTTTCTCTAGGTTCTACCAAACAAATTTACTTTTATCACTTTTTAAGAAAAAGCCCAACAACAAATAACAACAAAACAAACTTCCCAATCCAAATCAAACCCATTTTTCATGAAGTGAGTGGCAACATTATTCTTTCCTGGAGGAACAGAGTTAGTAATATTCAATTTGTCTCTTCATAGCTTGTGCTCAGTGAAGGCATGGAATATTATGCTCCCTATCCTCTGTTAAATATTAGATGACTTCTGTAACAGTTGTAATTCTGGCTGATTTCCACAGGAAATTTTAGACTTAGCAACTCAAAGAAGTTTTGTTCTCAGTGCTCTCTTGGGTTTACATATTTACCAGGAAATTATGGCAACACCATGTGTAAAGTTTGCATTTGTAGAGATCTTTTGAGAAATAAATATAGTCTGGAGAGTTGATATGGAAGAGACACAAGGGGGAGGCATAAATGTTAAAAATCCATTTCTACAGACAGCCTTTCCTCTGGTGAGATGAGGAGCAGAGTGTGAGAGTTGCAATCTCTCTCGGGTAGTTCAGGGGTGTTGCATTAACTTGACAGCTCTATGACTACTCTTAACAAGTCCTTGTACTTCAGGGATGGGGAGATGAGGAGACTCAGCCTAATCATGCTCCTGTGGCAGTTTGGGAACTGCAAGATCCTGTTTATTTTAGAAAAAATCTGCACGAGAGAAGGCAGGAGATAGGATGTCCTGGTAAGCACATTAAGCCAGACTCAGCTGCCATCAACCAGCTCCAGTTCCCCAAAGTGACTTTTATACTACACATGCCAAGGTTCTGTCCCATAAATGTATTACAGTTTCACTGACTTGGGAATGGGTTGTTTAGAAAAGCACATTTACCCCGAGGGTATTTTAGCAGAACGCTATCAGTGAAGTAGCTCTGTCAGCTATCAGGAAGAAAGGCGTATGTGAGGCAGAAGTTCTTAGAGATTATACTGCTTATTCAAAGGCAATGCAGATTAAATTCCACCTTTTTGAATAGAATGCCTGAGGGAATGCTGATAATACAGTGGGATAAGTTTAAACTCTTCCTTCTTCCCTGCTGCGCTCACCCCATCCCCTCTTTTGTGGTCATATTTCACTGTCCTACCCAAGTTTTGCAACTTCAGTGGTTCCCCTTCGGGTTTATCTTACATTCTGTTGATGGTTTCTGTGGTTGTCCAGTATTTTGGCTGGATTCAAAATAATGCAAGAGAACATTGAAATATTTGCAGGAAAACTGAAACACTAGAAGAGTCCCCTCTCCCTGGTTTTCTTAATAGTTTGAGAGCTTATATTTAAAAAATACAAAACTACTTTTTAAGTGCTCAGTTAAAATGCTACACCAGCATAGGATCAACAAGAGCCTTTTTTTTACCTGTTCTATCCTTTTTGTAGACTTCAATATATACTAGGATAGCATAAACAGTAAAAATGTTTTTCCTGTAGTTCTGGAACCGGGTGGGAGACAAATGGAAGGCCAATAAAAACATCCTAGTTCTTCGAAGTCTTCCTCCTCTCTCCTTTTATTCCCTTTGAGATGCAAGGAAATACTACATAAACTATGAATAAGGTCTCCTCTTTTGACTGTGACCATATCTATGTGAATATGTGTGGAAATGAAAGCACAAATAAGGGGGCAGCACAGCAAGGTGAATTTAATGGGGTGGGAGGACCACAGAGCGCTATCAGCTACCTCAACAGAGCAGCAGCTGTGCCTCCAGAATCTCCAGCTTGCTTATGAAAACCCCTCTTGTACATTCCCATAAAAGGATCCAGTTTCAACAGCTTGGCCAACCTCAGAGAAATAAGTGTGTGTGTGGGGGGGGGGGGGGGTGGTGTCTGCAAATACCTATTTGCCTGTAGCCAGCAGTAACAACAGTGGGAGCTGTGAAAGTGCCTCTCCACCTTTGCTAAAAACAGAGCTGGACACCAAGCAGTCTGCAGAAGGCTGGCTCTGGTGGGCAGTACCCTGCTGGAACAGTGCTGACAGTGTCTTCTTTAGTGTAACCATGTCACTCCCTGTCCCTGTGACCTGCTTGTCGTGTGTTGTGGAGAGGGATCCTGTGGTCATTCCTTACTGGAGCAGACTTGGCCAGACAGCTGAAAGATAAGCCAGGCTCTAGAAGCAAGAGCACAAGGCAGAGGGCTGGAGCACACATGCAATGAAAAGGAGACGTTGGGTGATGAATGGGGCCACTGTAATTGCCAGAAAGTCACGCCAAAATATGGTCACTGGCTTGCTTTCCTGGCTCATCTTTGTTGGCTGAGGACGAGCCAGGCATTAGGTTCTTAATCTGTAAGTGGCTGAAGCACCTGACAGCGTCTGTGAAGCTACAGACACGCGTTGTAACGTCCTGGACGGGCTCCTCTTCCACTTCCTGAGCCAGGCTTCGGATCAGTGACTCAAAGCAGCTATGGAGAAAGGAGTGCTGTGCTTCAGGACGTGTGGGGAGCTAAAGCTGTCCCTCAGGCAGACCTGTTACCATTACTGAGAGCTGAGGAACATCCCCATCTCATCATTAATGCCAGATATCTGTTTAAAGGGTGAAAGATTCCCTGCTCTACTGCTTTGTGCCTTCCAAGACTCTCCCAAACAAGAGGTGGGGAAACCAGAATGCTGCTCACAAGTGTGAATAGTGATAGCCTCTCAAAAGAGTTAAATCCAAGGAAAACAAAACTTTACTCCACTTTCTTGCTGCTTATCAAGTTTCCACGGTTCAAAAGTTTAGAAAACAAACAGGAGGCAATAGCTAAAGTGAGTGTCAGCTTTTCACTGTTGTCCTTCCTTGCCTTGTCTCCCTCTGCCTGCTGGAGGAGACCAGCAGAGTGGCTAATCAACTCACCTGTCCTGTTTTGCCCTTTCACTTAATGCAGACCTAAACCTTTCAAACAGAAAAAAGAAGAGCAAGCCAGCTCAGGAGGAGGCACCCAGGAGTTCCCCCAGCTCAGAGTTAGACTGAGAAATGGGCAAACTCCTCAGGTGCAAGGATCCCAACCTGCTCTCGCCCAGTGCACTGGATGCTCCTCCATTCACCCTGTTCTTACTGTATAAAAGCTGCATAAACATTGTTTTAAAACGGCTGAAAAAAGCCAGATGAGGAGCTCTGCCTGAGCCAAGGAGCACTTTGCAGCTGCCTCACTCGGGGAGAGGAGGAAGTGCTCTGTGGGTGGGAAGGGACATTGCTAAGACCTGCTATAGATAACAGGGCTGTACCTCCTAATTTGGGCTGGAGTCAAGCAGCACTGAGGAGGGGAGAGAGCTTTTAAAGCCTTTTCCTTTATGGCCAAGAGGAGCTTGGATGGAGCAGAGAATGAAAGTTGAAGTGAATTACTTAAACACTGCTGTTTAAATTGCTCTTTCACTGAATCCTACAGCTTCATTCCTATGGTAACAAAACTGAGGATTTCCTAAATAGCTCCTTTTAAAACTACAGTGGTAGCAATTAATAAAGACTTAAAGACCTTGTTCTTCTATGTCATCACAAGACACAGTATGTGCCCAGAAATCTAAAGAGGAGCGAAAATGTATGAACCAGGAGGAGAAAAACAGGGCTGGATAACACTGCATGGCTGATGCTTTTCCAGCTCATAACTCAGTTGACTATGAATGCTCAAAATACCTCTGCTTAGGAGCCTTTCTATTTTATGCCAAGAAAGAGACAACGTCCAGCTGCAGCGTGTGCTGTCCAGCGTGCCTTTTTGCTGTGTGTGTGCCAGGCTGAACACTCCAAGTTTCTGGGTTAGCTTGGCCAGGTCCTGGCAGATGCAGCTCTCGTGTGTCTGGATGGGCCCTGCAGCTGCAGTCCATGGAATGTGTGTGGGTTTTGCCATGGCTTCAGCAATGGGGAAGATCCTGAAGCTCCCAAGGGCTTCCCCCAATAAATGTGTCGCCTTCTAAGCAAATCTTTGCTTGTCAGTGTGTGAGGCACAGGGCTGTTGTCACTTTTTGATCCAGCAGCAGCTCGGATGCTTCCATTTGGGCAAAAGGGTGACCAGAAACGTGGTTTTGGTAGGTGTCACCTCGCAAAGAGCCTGTGCCATCACAGCAGCTCCAGTCATTTTAGATCCACAGTTGGGAAAGTCCTGAGCAGACACGTATTTGTATCTGTTGGCTTACGCTGTTTCCCATGTCTAAGCCAGGTTGGGGGAATGTATCTGGGAGAAAGATACCTGGTTTTGAAAGTTCCTGCAGAACAAACTCAAGCAGCAGCCAAGCCAGAAAGTCCTTCAACAAATCTGTGTTTTGTTCTCATTATTTGAGGTTATGTCTGAAACTCACTACCAGGGATCACTTCCCAGTTGCAAGGTCTGGGCATGTGGGAAATAGAACTGCATTCATTGTCACCCCACCCCCCCACTGAAAAAACCCTGTGGGTTACTGGGAAAGAAGCCCAAAGTGATTTTTCTGCTTCACAAATCCCTGCTCATGTATTTTCCCCCACTAGTTGCATTTCAGGGACTTTTGCAGAGGAAACATGAGTTATTAAGGAGTGATTAGTTATCAAGCTCACAGCTCTGCTACTAGGGCAGGGAAAGCTGCCACAAGATCTTCAAAGTCCATGCTACACCACCTGATGTATGGAGGGAGGATTACTGTGATAAGGTGCCTGTGAAATCCAGAAATGTGGGTGGAAAGAGACTGTTTTGTTTTTGTATTCTTTTTTTATTTACTTACACTGGCATAGTAGATCAGTTGGCTTTTTATCCTATGTTCTTAGGAATGGCAATGACAACCAGATGCTTTAGTGGTTATTCAGTGATCAGGTTTAACACAGGTTTATTAGTCATCTTGTGTTATTTTGCTGGTAAAGCACTCATAAAACACTGCGACTTTTTGCATTCTCTGGTTTTACACTTTTCAACCAGGTCCAGGTTCTCTGAAGGTACTGTGCATGTAGGTGTATAAGTCATAACAGTAACTAGGTCACTCATTTTGAGATTTTCTTCCCCAGCAAGAATACAGGTGCATCCCCTTGGAGCAGGTAATGTTGCAAGCAAACAGTTGTGTTGCAATGAGCTTCCCAAGCTGCTGTCCAGTGGATGATGTTGGTGCCTAATTAGAGGGTGAGCCCCAGGTTCATCCATGGATGAAATGAGTTTCATTGTGGCCTTACCACACAGACACAAGCTCTTTAGCCAACAGTGTTCCTAAAAACTGCATTGATTCTTGTCGTGCTAGAACTAAAGAGCAGGAGCACCAGGAACCTTGGCTAGACATACAAACATTTGCTCTGCTTGTGTGTGTGACCTCCTCCCTTTCCTCTGCTTGTTTGCCTATCCATGGTTCACTGTGGCCTTGCCCTTGGTGGAGTAGAAACCATTCATGCTCTGCTCGACATTTGATCTTCCTTCTGGCTAACCATGGAATAATAAAACGCAGGATTTCTCTAACCAAATGCCAGCGTTGTTCATTCAAGCGTAGCTGCCTCCCCTGTTCCATCTCATTTAACTACATCTGACATCAGCTCTACCTGTATCCCCTCTGAGCAGCTGGTGGCAGCTGTTGGAGCTAAAACTAGTCCTGCTGTTCATTTTTTCTTCTTGTTTAGGTTGGGCTAAATATAGCCTGCTGTATGATTACTGGGGAGGGAATGCCAGGATTCGAGATTTATGTGTGCAGCACAAATTCTTCCCTTGGCCTGTGCCTAGCCACCCCCTGCAGCTCCTGCCTTGATAAGATAGCTGCCCTGCCCACTTGTCTCCTGCAGTTTTGCCAAAGGCAACTGCAGAGCTCCCTGGTGGAGTCCCAGGAAGGGTTTTTCAGGGTGTGGTAAAGGCCTGCAGTGTTTGGGTCAGTCTGCTGCCCACCAGGGCACTGGGAGGTCCTTCCACAAACAGCAAGACTTTTATTCATCCATAAACTTGTTGTTTACCTCCCTGATATCTGAAGTCCCTTTGCATTGCATCTACTTTTCCTGCTTTGTTTCTCCTCAGCTGTCACCCTCCCCTCTCCCCCTGCCAGTTCCCTAGAACTGTTCCCTGGGGACTGCATATGGTGAAATGGCTTTGTACTTTACAGGAAAACTTTGTATTTACAGTTCCTTTCGCACCCTCCTCACTTTGGGCTTCCTCCCATCTCTGTTTCTCATCCCCAGCTCCTTCTTTGCCCACACTGTCAGTGCATTGTGCATCATCAAATGCTCAAGGCATGAGATCCAGATGAGCTAATCCTGGCAGCAGTGGTGTGATGCAGCAAAGAACAGTCACTCTGAAGTGGTTCCTTCTGTCCTGGAAACCATTCCTTGGCATGGACTTTGAGGATGTTCCAAGCTTTGACTGCTCCAGGAAGTCATTGCATGGAGCCAGCTTTGCACAGGTTAAAAAGGGAAGCAGAATATATTTGTACATAGCTAGTCTTGGTCATAGAAGTGGGTAAATTTACCTATTTTGGCTTTGTGGCAGAGCAGGAGAAACAAGTTACGTCTGTATTTCTCAAGCAAACTTTTTCTGCATTTGTTTTTGTGCCACCCTTGAACCTTGTACATTTACAGCACCCAAAAATAAATATGTTAGGTGTATGAAAAACTAACACCGCCTTAAAGAAGGAGGATCAATGAAATGCTTTAGGCTCTAGCTGAGCCCTGGTTACAGGGCTGTGATTATCTGCTGGTGACTGAGGGTGTTTGTACCCTCTCACCACACTCCTGGCAGGCACTCCAGCACTCTGCTGAGCAGGAGAGACAAAGAATGGCTGTAAGAGAGCAGGGGAACTATGGCATCCTCATCCTTTTGCTGCTTTTATTCCAAGCCTGTGTTTTCTCACTATTACTGGCAGTCTTTTATACACCCCCTGCTGCAGAGGCAATTACAGCTTTGGGAAGGACATCCCTTGGCTTCCCTTCCCTCTCCACAGGCAGTGTGAGGGGTGCTGCTGGAGCGCTCCCCATTGCCACTCCAGAGTTATGGAACTCCCACCTCACCAGCTCTCACCCTGGCCTGCTGTTTGAGCCCACATTTCTTTCCGTTCACCTCAGATCAAACCAGCCCCTCCTGTTTGCACTGACTCCTACCTCTGCCTGGAGACAGGAAAATAACTGAGGGAGGTGCATCTGTTTCTATCGCCTTTTCATAATTCTGAATGGGAAAAGGTCTTTTTATGGCTGTTTCCCACCAGGTAGAGCATTCACGCTGCTGGAGTTAAGTCTGCAGCTGTTAGAGTTTCTAATGGATTTGCCATGTAGGTGTTGGGAAGTGCCATATATTATGGCAGTGACGCTGTAGAGAACTCATATTCTGTGCATGCAGCACGAAAAGATGAATGGCAAGAGAAGCATGAAGCCCCGGGGAAGGAAGTAGTAGATATATTAAACATATGTGCAGCTTTAAAATGTCATAGGAGTTGGCTGGAGCCTGCAGCTGCCTTTCCAGAAATGTTAGGCAGTAGTCTGAGCTCAGGAAAATGAGGGAATATGTTGAAAACATCCAGCCTGGGTTTGAAAGCACCCGGAGCTGCTGACACTCCCAGGTTGTTCTGCTGCTGGGGTCAGCAGCAATGGAGCTGCAGACAAGCAAGAGCAGAGGCCTGGGGCAGTGGTGTTACCACAGGGGAACTGTTTGGAGAAGTGGCTTGAAAAGTTTTCAGGGTGGAAGGATGCAACTGGGCAGTGCCCAGGATACACTCTCCCAGGGAGGGAATTTCTTTGGTGCTGGAACAGCCCTGGAGCTTTCCCAAGGGCTGTGGGAACAATGGCCAGCACCAGGGCCCTCCTGCAAGGCAGGCCACTGGGACTGGCCTCAAGTGGCCAGTATGGGAGCTGAGGTGAGGGAAGGGGAAGCCTGATAGTCCCAAGGGAATTGTGACATTGCCAAAGCTCCTTTCCATGACTTCTCCTCGGGGCCAGGGCTGCTGAGATCCAGCCTGATGAACGGCTCCCAGGCTGGCAGCATCTGCGGCCCAACCCCTGCCAGCCCTGCGGGATCCTTTATGGCTCTTCCACTGACATTAATTATTGACAGCAAAATAAAGCGCAGAAGCAACATTTATTTTCATTAAAAACATATTTGGCAATCCTGTCTTTCACTACTTCCCCAGTAAGGCTTAATTTCATTTTGACCCACAGGACCACAAGCACAAAAGGAGCTTGTCTTTACTTCCTTTCTCCCCTTCATGTGGCTATACTTTCCATCCAGCTCTCAGTCTAACTATAATATAATCTATCAGGGATTTGCACAACCCTGCTCTAGAGAGCTGCTTTTGTCAGCAGCTCATCTCTGTGCCTGCCCTGGGAAACAAAAATCCCACTCCCCACCACAGTGGAAGCCAGTTAGACAGAGCTGTCAACCAGGATCTTTTTCTGACCTACCCAGCAATTGACCCAGAGGAGCTTTACAAGTGAGAATTTCAAAAGTGTCATTCAAAGCAGGAAAGTGTAAGAAAGAATTAGAAGCTAAAAGATCAGGGATGTTTGTTTCTTCGCTGCAAACTAAATTGAAAATTATTGAAGAGTCACCACAGAAGAATGCAGTGTTAGACCCATGGGTGGCAGAAAAAACACACAAACAAAAAATCCCCACCAAACCCCACACTCTGTTGGACATGGGAATATGAGTGCCAAAACAAACACCTTGTTAACCAACCTCAGTGGCAGGGTCTGGGATGCCAAGCACTGCTCCTTAACCCAACTGGATTCTTGTGGTTATGTGCACTGGAGTTGGTTCTCCTCCAGGCTGATTTCCAGCATGCAATAATTTAATAGTGATCCACGATATGACTTGGTCTATTAGATCTGCTTCCAGGCAAAGTTTCAAAAAAAATCTTACCTCCAGTTAAGAAAATTTGACCTTTGTCTACGGGAAGCATGGTAGGTCTCAAGATAATACAGTGAGCTGTGTCCTGGATAATCAAACACTCATATCCTAATCTTCAGTCTCCCATGGTGATCTCAAATAATTACACCTCATGCAAGAACACTCTTTTGTCAGTATTCAGTGTGATTAAACCAGTCTAGTTCTCGCCACCCACCACCACGTATCCTCAGTATCACTTTGGTAATGTCTTGGCAAATTTTGTTTGCAAAATTTCTGACCTGGCATGTGAAATAACCAAGCCTCTCTCATGAAAACAAACTACCTCTATTTTAAACATACTCAGTATGACTGTTTTCTTCATTAATTTGCTATTTAGGATCCAGCATGAAGGAGGCCCCTGAGATTTAACTCAGTACCACTGTGGTGGAAATTCACATAGCGTTCAGTGCAGATTGGGAGGAGTTTGGGAGCCTGTACTCTAAGAAATACTTCTGTAGTTTGGACAGGTCTTATGGATAGTTCTGCAGACTTGTAGGACTCCACAGAAAAGATCATACTCTATTTCCACTCTTTCCTGCTTGAAAAGGCAGATATATTGGATTTTCAACTAAGAAAAGAGCTTTGCCTGTTCTTTTTTCCTAGTCTCCCTCTACAGAATAAACCACCAAAATATATAGGGTTTTCTTTCTTTTATTTTCATGAAGAAGCCTCAGTAAAGTTGCCTTTTTCCTAAGCAGCTCTAGCAGCTATGATGTATATTTATCTGTAAAATCACATGCACCCACCGATGTTCATGGTACAATCAGCTCTGGAGCAGGGCAGTCTAGCATCCCTGTAAAGATGAGGCAATGGAAAATGCAGAAGAATCTTTGAGCAGTTTCTTAAATTCTAGCATTTTACAGGTGTGAAAAGTATCATGATTTGCTTGCAGGTCTTCACACCCAGCTAGACAAAGTTTCAATATTATTAAGACTAATTCCACGTTCAGTATCATAAATCCCACCTCACATTAGGTCTGTATCTAAGACTTTTTTATTTACCTAAAATAATTTTGCGTGGCTCATTTTATAGCATTTCTTCAGTTGCTAAACATTTACTAAATGGTGCTATCCAGTAAGCTGTGAAAATGTTACTATCATCCAGTCTGAGGAACTTTTTGTGCACATCAGAGTGCTGGAAGTATTACTTTCTGTTCCCAGTGCCACAGCACAGAAAGGCACTGGCTGCAAATAGAAGCAGGGGACTCAGCATAAGGGAATGACCTTCACAGCTGAGTTAAAACAGTACATTTCTACCTTAGATCCTACCTCTAGTTTCTGCACAGGAGGTGGCTGACAGGCATATTGTTCAAAAAGGCAGGGAAAAGGCACTGACCAACAGCAGGAGTTGGAGCAGGGCTTAGGGAAACGTGCTCATGACGAAAGTACCTTGAAGCTTGGTTGTGCACTGTTATTTTCTGTTCATTCCCATTAATACTGTTGCTCTTGGTGAAGGTGAAAATGCTTTTGTTGTGGATAACACGACAGAGAATTGAAAAAAGGCTTTGGTTTCAAGCATGAGCAATCTGACATCGTGTGTTAAAAGTACTAAGTCACTGTGCAATTCCAGGGCTTCTCTGATCGCTTCGGCAGGTGACTCTTAAGAAGTCAGGGCTCTACAGTCCTGTGACATTCTAAAGGTATATTCAGAACACTTTGAACCTGCTGATTGCAAAAGTGCTCTCAGATCTCCAACCGAGATCAGAAAGAAGTTTGCAGGCCAGTCACGAACAGAGGATGCTCAGGGTGACTCTCAGAGTACTAAAGCAGCCAGAGCAGCTCTGTACCTGGGTCACTTTGTAAGGGTTCATCCAGTTGCACTTCCACAGTTTCTGAAGAGTTTTAAGGATGCTTTTAATGATGTTGCTCCTGTTGGAGCACAAAATGAATTTGGAGAACAAAAAATGAGTGTGGTGGGTTTTTGTTTGGGTTTTTTCCAGTATGAGCATTGACCTGTAGAAAAACTTATCTTCCCAAAGCTTGGAGCACAGAGTGGCATTCTCTAGTTCCCAGCTGGATTGCAGGCTTTCTGAGGAGCAAGGAGTGTCCCAGTGAAACCCCCAAAATAGCCTAGAGAAGTGCATGAAGGCATGGAGGTGCTGGGCCATATGGGAGTGGGGACTCTCTTGTGTAATGCCTGATTCCACCTTCAGTGTATCCCTGTACCTCTCAGCACAGCATCACAGCCACTGCCTCTAAAAAAAGAAAAATTGTACCATTCAAACAAGTGCTGTTCACCACCTGGCTGTAGGAGGATTATGCCACGTGTGTCTCCAGAAGCTGTCACAGCAGCTCCCCCAGCCCTGGCACTTGAAGGAAAGCCCTGATGCCTGAATACTGGCACACAGGTGATGCCCTTGGCACCACGCTTCAGGACGAGACAAGCCTGGGGTTGGACTGTCTGTACTGTTGTACTCTGCAGCCTCTGCAGGGTTTTCTGCCCTGCTGCTCTCAGCAGTGCAGAGCCTGCCCAATTCTAGGTACCTCATGAGCACTCAGGGATTTTATTCCTCATTGGGTAATTTCCCCAGTGACAAACATTTTATGTCCTTCATTGCAAGGAGGTCAGAGTAGATGGCTGCAATAACCCTTCCTGACTTAAAAAATGTGATCTTGTTGACCATGAATATATTAAATTAAGAATCTTTCCCTGGTGCTTGGTGGATTTTTTTTTCTTCCTCTTGAGCTAAAACACTGCTGTAGTAATGATCCTGTCCTCTGGGCCACTTCCCTTTTTCTTAATAGTGTTTGTATTCAATATATCTGCTTATTCCTCCACACTAACCACATGGAGACTCCTCTTCATTTTAGGAGGCAGATGATCTTTGTAACACTGTTAGGAAATCTTTTTTAAGATTTAATATTAAGTACCTCAGAAAAAAAATTACATAACTTTCTGTATTTGTTTTATTTAACATACAACTTTATGGCACTAGGTTGAAAGCATTCGCTGAGTCAATGTTTGGACTGCGCCGCAGGGCTGTTAATGAGAACATCCAAATTTCATGCATTGGAACTCATTAAAATGAACAGCACAATTTGTGCAGCAGTGGCTTATTTGCAGGAACAGGGATTAACAGGAGCACATAGAAAAGCAGAATGCAGATACAATTTTTTCACATGGAGATAGGAACAAAAATACAGAGCTTTCCAGTGACCCATGCTAACATGAATATTTTTACCTCTGAACAAGGTGTAAGATTTGAAAGCACACTGGCAAATAAAGAGCTTGCACAGAGGAGATCTGCACAGATCAAAGAGGAAATCTAGAAGCAGTCAGTTTTAGAAAGACAAACCTTAAGTTTACACCCTTGGAAGATGAAAAAGCAAAGTCACAGAAGGTGAGCTTTAGCTACAACTCTTCAAAACTAGATGAAAATTTCAGAGGATTATTTGCAAAGCTAATAAAGAACATTAGTTATGGAAAATTAAAGATTAATTCTAGGCTCCATGAAGTGCTAGACTAAATAACCTTGTGCAGTGTCCTGAACAAATGCTGTGGCCCTCACAGATAGAAGGAGGTTGATACATGAAAATAAATGGAAAAGCCTGTATTTATTTCTGTGGGCTTTGGAACAGGGCCATCAGGAGCAGGATCAGCCATGCCATGGACTGTGCCTGCTCTGCCTCCTCTCAGGGAGGAAAGAAGATGTCTGGGGTGACCCCACAACCAATGCCAGCAGACTCTCAGAAAGCAATAGAAGGAACTGAAAGACAAAACACAGTTTAAAGGCAAGCACTGGAAGGGCAAAACCAGACTCAGGAAAAGTGTGGTGTGCTGTTTCCTCAGTCATAGGTGCTGCATTGCTCTTCATTCAAAATTGGGAGCCCTTCCTACAAATTCTGTAAAAACACATTATCTGAAAAAGTTAGAGTTCACGTATTTTTTCCATTCCTGCCTTGCAACACCACCTGACTTTATATTGCACAGCACTAACTACCCTTGCAGTAGCATGGATTTCACATACTGAGGACACTCTGGATAAAACCACAAAGGAGCTGATTCCAAGGTGATCTAACCCAGGAGTCTAACCCAGACCATTCCAGCTCAGTCTAGACCTTGACTCCGTGGACCAAGAACTTTTCCTGCTGTCTGCGTGATTCAAACTGCCCCATCAGCATGTTCTATTTTTCAGTCCCATAAATACAGATTTGCCACAACCTTTTGTCTTTGTCTGCTAGATACAAGCACTTGGAAGAAGGGTTCTCATCACAGGACAGCAAGAATATGCCCACAGTTATAGAAATTTTCTGTTCAATAGCAATGTGGTTCTTCTACATGAGCCTGGCTTGGACTGCTCAGCAGAGCCAAAAAGAAAAAGAGGTGTTTTGCTAATTTGGCAATTAAAATAACGAGGAGACAATGCTAATGACTAGCACACAACTTGTCAGGATCATAGATTCAGTAACAGGAGCTATTCAGCTGTGCTGCCTCTAAATGCTGACCTGTGTGAGTGAAGCCAGTGGGGCTCCTGCATTTCTTTTTCTGACAGGGCTGGGTGTCATCTGTCAGGATAAGCCTCAGTTTTCAGTCTGACAGGTGGAGCTGGAAGCAAAACTTCTTAACGTAGCCTTAAATAGTGGTAGGGCAGTACCAGGGCCCTTCTGAGTTTCTTAGGACATTGCTTAGGTTTAACTATTCAGACTTGACATTTCCATTCTGGGTGTCGGCTCCAGGCTGCTTTTTTTTTACTGGAAGATGTCTGCAGAAGCAGTACAGACATTTCTAAACACAAGGCTAGGAAAACAAAGAATAGCTGTGTGTCCGTGTTACAAAATCTTCTTGTAGCAGCTTTGCCCAGGTGTTCGAGTATTATCAGTCCCCAAAGCAGAAACACAAAATATAACAAGAGTGGGGTCAGCATGTCAGCAAGGATATTCTTTTTCTTTGCCTCTGAAAGCATACCTGTGTTTGTGAGCAAACCAATGCCTCCAGAAGTTCCAAGCTGTCTTTCATATGCTGGAGGTAGAAGTTAAATTTTCCTCATGTGAGTTTATCCTTATGGAAGACATTCCAGCCCTAGATATAGGCTACTTTATTTTCAAGAAGCTGTGTAGGGAAAAATAATTGGGCACAGACGTTCTGAAGAAGTGATGAAGCACACAGGAGACAAAAGTCCCAAGAAATGAAGAGCAAACAGAAAATTAGGATTAAGTTTGTCTTTCCATTAGCTTGTCTGAAACAATTTGTCTCAGGAAGCAGTTGTGGAAGCTAAAAAAATGCAGCTCCCAGCCTCAGAGATGAGTAGCAAAATCTTGGTTGCTTTACCTCATCTCTGCACATCACTGTGAAACTTTCTCTCCTGCATGCTTGGGCTTTGATGGAGCTTTTTACACTCTGCTTCTTTTCTCCAGCTAGAGATAAGGAATGAATCCAGCTCACCCAGTGAGAGGCACTTCCCTGCTGAGCAGTGCCACAAGACACTGGCAAAGAGATTTCTCCCTCCTGCTGCTGCCTGGGGGGTGGCTACGCTGTGGAGAAGGGAAGATCTCCTGTCTCAAGGGCTGTGGGACCAGCACAAAAAGCCCTCAGCCCTGAGCTTTGGGTTATACCTCACTGGTCCAGGAGAAGATTTAACTTTAATAGAGGATAATATTTAGAGGATATACTTTTATAATAAGTATAAACACATAGGGAGATGGATATACATGCACACACACACACACACACACAGAGATATATATATATATATATATAGGAGAGATAGGAATCTCCCCAATTATCTCGTGGCACGTGGGGTTTGTGGCCTCATATATCCGCTGTCTTTTGAGCAGCTTGAGCAGAGCCTGCAGTCCTGAAAAAAAAAAATTCCAGTTTTCAAGCGGAACAAGGGGTGTATATGGGCTATTTACGAATTTAAATAAAACTGAAGTGCTGAAGAAAAAAAGCCTGCCTCCATCAGGGTATTATTTATTTTTCTATTTTATCTACTGTCCTACACAGAAGCCATTCCAGAAGAGTCATTTTTTCATCCACTTCAATTAAAGATCGGTTGCTTGCAGCTTCTTCATTTTTTTTTTTTTAGGCTTTTTAGTGCCTGGCTGGAATACCATGTTGGAGTGAGGACAGTGAGTAGCTTGGGAGGAGATTCTAATATCCTGAGTATATACTGTGCAGCAGTAGTCCCAGAAACCATTGTCAGTGCATTAAATTAATTTTGGGTGTTCACCTTTTTCTAGATGTTTGTCTTAGCTAAATACCTGTAAGGCTCTTATAAGAATTAGTGACCCAAATGCCTTCCCGAGGTTTAGCACTTGCAGAGCAGGGAGGAAGCCTTTGTTTCTCCCCAGACTCCAGTTTAGGCTGCCCCCAGCAATGAGCCTGGGGCACTCCGTGTGCTGGCATTTACATCAGCTCAGCAGGACACTGCTGCTCAGCTTTGGTGGAACTTTATAGCCTGTTTTATTGCAGCAAGGGCGGCAGTGTGATGAATCTTTGGAATAAATCCCCTCTGATGGATTTGCTGGCGCCTTCCTTAGATTAGGGGTGAAAAGTATCTCCATTTACCACCAACACAGGCCCCATTTAGCACCATCAGTGCAGTTTTAACTAGGAAATTTATATTAAAGAATGCATTTACACAGCATAGATGGGCATTATTTGCATGCAGTGAACGACACAACACTGACAAACATGAGTATTATTTGGTATTACCCAAAGTCAGAGCCTTGCACAAAGCTCGATAATTGTCTCTTCTGCTGTGTTTTCCCTGCAATGCAACAAGTGAATAAATGAGTGCTCTGGAGTTTGTCTGCTGCTGAAACAGGCTGTGGGGGAAATAATTCGTTTAAGGGCAACTTCAATTTCATCTTCGCTCAGAAAGGGAGTTTAATGCAATTTTTCTTTATAAAGTAACTTCCTCTGCCCTTCCCTCCGGTTCCCTCCACTTTCTGCTTCAGTGCTGCAATACTGAAGCAAACTGTCTGAATGGCATTTGCCACCTTGTCCAAAATTGCCATGAGGAAAAATCTGTTATCCCAGTGAGAATAAGGCCAATTTCAATTTTGCAGAACCCTGAAACCCTAGGAGTATGTCCACATTTGATCTTTGGTTTGTGCATTACTAAGAGAAAACCAGAGAAAAGGAGAGGCATGGGTTGGTATGTAGTTCTTGATCCTGTATGTCATGATCTCTCCATTAAACTGTACCTTCCTTGATCAGTCTGTGGAACTGAAAACTCAGCTGGGATCTATTTATGGGGCAGCATCAGCAGCCTGTGCAAGTGTTAAGTTAACCATTCTGACTGTTGCCTGGTGCATCTGCTGGGTGAAACAAAAGCCCTCTTCAGCATTTGTCCCTGTGCTCAGGAGTTTAAGGGTCTGGAATTCCTTGGGTCTGTCCTAGGCTTTCTGTGCACTGTTACAAAGGAGGTTGTTGATGGATTGCTGCTGCCTCCCCTTAGTATCCCCTTTTTTCCTGCTCCCTTCAAGATATCCCTTTGCTGAAGAATAGTGGGGAGGGGTCTGCTGCCTTTCCTGGGACACATCCTTCCACACTGGATGCCTTTGTGTCAGACTTTTCCTGCTCAGACCTTTGCTTTGCTCACGGCTTTGCAAAAGCTGCATTGATTTGTCATTTCCCCTGTGGCTTGCAGAGGCATGAAATTAGTACTTATATTAGTCTGAGGCGTATTAATTTTACACCTATAGCAAGTGCTAAAAGTCTGATCTTTAGCAAACCCACAGGAGATGTCCACAGATCTAGAATGCCACATTATTTTTCCATTTCTTTCTGGAAGCTTTCCCTCAACGTGTTTCCATATTTTTTTATATGAAAAACAAATGCAGGTGAATTTGAGAAGAGCTTGAGCCGTTTTGAGCAGTGGTCTTAAAATCTGTTTAGAAAGGAAACAAGTTAATTCCTTTCCTAGTTTGATACAGAGTGCTTTGTAATTTTCCTCCTATGATACAGGAAGACAGCACCTCCCTGCCTCTTTGCATCTCCTGGGGAATCATAATCCGATTTGTGGTGTCGTTCATACCAATTCTCATGAATGCTCCGAGCTACTCCCAGTGAATTTTAACTGCTAAAGAGAACAGTTTTAATATGAATACAAGTGCAAGGGTCGTGTTTATGTGCACAGAGCAAATGAATGACAGTTCTGAAGTCCAAGTGTGTCTACGCCAACAGTTAATTAGCAGCCAGAAAAAATACATACATTTCAATATTTAACCTTGAAGTCAGGCTGGTGTGAAGGTCTGAAGCAACATTACAATGTTCTCCAGTAATTGTGTCTCAAAGTGAACCACAGTGAGCTGTTGTTGGCAGCAAGAGACTTTGGTCCTAGTTTTCCAGCATCTCTTCCTAATTCTCCTGCTATTTATTATATAAACTTTGAAAAGCTCCCATCAGATTGGAGTTACTCTTCATCTTATGCTGAGATACAAGGGGAAGGTTTTGTTAAGCTCAGAGAAATGCTTGAAGTCATCATCTTGGGGCAGCTGTACAAGTGCAAAGTGTGGATGGCAGAGAAAATCCCCTGGGAATGGAGAAAAAGAAGGGGAAGGTGGAAAGGAATTCCTGCTCTCCTGTTTCAGCTATTGAGAGTCTTCTGTTTGTGTGTGAGGTTTCAGAACACACCTGCAATAACATTTTCAAACTTCTCTGCGTAATCAGGGTGGCTGAACACACAACTCCATGGGCTTTCAAACAAAGCTGAGGTTCTCACTGTGTCTGCTGCCATCAGTCAGGGGTGCAGAAAAGGCAGCAAATGTCAAAAATATTGCAGTTAAGTCATGAGAGATGGCAGTACTTTGGTGACTAAAGGAGACTGCTTCTGGCGCTCAGCCATCCAGATGATTTTATATGCAATCAGCTCCACAAATCAAAAAGCTTCTTGAGTTAATCTATTTCAAAGGTCTCCATCAAAGAGAAACAACCGAGTGGCACTTGGAGTCTCAGCACAGGTATTAAAAACAAACAAACAAAATTGGCACCAAAATACTGTTTTTTCTGACAGAGGACCCCTTTCAGCACAGCCACAGCACTGTGGAGTAGTTTTTCTTTAGGCTGAACAGATGAATTGTGTCTTAAAGTCTGTCATCTAGAAACTTCGGCAACAGGCTGACCACACAAACCAATTCCAGTGAAATGGAGAGCAGAATCTGGGCAGTTGCATTTCAGTTTACTGTGATCCTTAAGTTCCTGGCTTATGTTTCATTCTGCTTCTGCCTGGCTCCTTCCTTTTGCAAGGGCACTTTATGTGGAAGGCACAGCTCTGTGCCATCCATAAGGTGTCCTTTTCCCTTGGAAGCAAGGGTATTCAGCCCTTATGTAAGAAGATAACACACAAACATGCTTATTCAGAAGTCTAATAAAATTTCAAGCTAGAGCTATTCAAAGTGTTGCAGGTTTGTGTTACTGTTTTTAGTTTTGGGGTGGGTCTTTTGTTCACTGTGGGGTTTTTTTGTGTTGTTTTGTGTTTTATTTCTCTTTTTTTTAAAGTCACCCAGATTCCTAGGTAAAAAACCTCGTATGTGTGTAGCCAAGCAGCAGAAAGGTTTGTCTCACTGTACACAAATACTTCAGCTACACCACTGTGCTTTAAAGCATCCTTATCAAAACCCCTGTGGGACCACAGTGTTCTTCAAAGGAGCTCTACCAGCCTGAGCACTCAGAGTTGATAATTTTAAGTCCCTCAGTTAAGAGTGCAACTCAGTAAGTCACTAAAGGAGGTGTGCAGCCACTTGTGCCCAAGGCCAGGCTGGTTTGCTCTGGGGAGCTGAGCTGTCAGACATCCTTTGCCCGTGTCCCTGTGTGCCAAAGGAGCACAGGTAGCCAGGAGATTATCCAGACATCCCCTGGGTGTAGTGATCCACTTCCCAAGTTCCGTGATGCTTCATGTAGAGCCATCCTGGTTTTAATGCAAGGCCCGTGTCTCCCAATGGGGGCTGTAGACGAGGAGACAGAAGTCTGAGGGTTCTCTCACTCCTTGTGTGGTCTTGGCAAGGCACAATCATTTGCTACCTCAGCTTCTCCCCGTCCCTGAAGAATACAGTACCTTTTAATTTCCTGCTTCCTCTTTAATTATGGCAGAACCCAGCAAGCCCCAGCAGAGATTAGAGGTTCTCTCTACTGCTTGCTTTGCTGGAAGGCAAACAAAAGATGTGCAAAAATCAGCTGATGTTTGTGTAGCAGCGAGGGCCTTGTTTGCAGTGCACCATATGGATGCAAAGTTCTTGTCTGGCATAATCCTACAAGCAGATGCCTGAAGAAGCAACTGCTCATCTGAAGTTTTTACTAGAGGAACCTCCCATTTCCTTTACTCCACAGCCTCCTCCTTCTCTAACATATGGAAGTTAAATGTAGTTATGACTCAGGGAAATGTTTGTCCCTAAATGTAAAGAGCTTTCCCTGAATGCCCTTTCTGTGAGGAGCTTTCTTTGTTACGTTTGTTAGAAACCACTTGCAGAGTTTCTGTGCTTCTGTAGACTTTTATGGGTATTTTATCTGTAGCGGGAAGCCATTTGCTTGTACCAATGTTAAGATTTTGGGGACAGGTTTGCAGATCATCAGGGCTGGCTTCAAATAAAAGGTTTACTATCAGCCCAGCCAGAACAGTTTTGTTCTCCCACTTTTTTATCTGCAAGAAGCACTGTGGAAGATGCAAGGTAGCCCTAATGGGAAGCAAACTTGTTTCTTTATTTGGGAAAGACTAGTCAAAGAGCAGCTAGGACAAAGTAAATGGTGTAGTGCCTACCTGAATTAGTTTGGGGTACCTATGTCTTAAAATGTAGTTGTCATTAAGGAATAGATGTCTTTGAAAACCAACGACTTGAATTCAAATTTTGTATCTGTCAGAGATTTCTTGTACAACCTTAGGCCAGTCATTTCAATTCTAATGCAGTTATTAGACTGTAAGTTCACTTCAAAAAAGCCTGGGGACAGTAAATGCTTTTAGACCTCTAAATAGTTGAATACCACATCAGTGGGAGGCTCCACACGTAATCATGTCAGCTTGTGTTGTAATTGTGTAAAAATAGTTGGGAGTAGATGAGATTTCTTTTGCGGCCTGCTTGGTCTCCAGATTGGTTTTCTTTCAATCTATTTTAATGTCAAAATAAGTTTCTTGTAAAAGAAAGGGACCATAAAGATGATGTCTCATGTCTGAGAAAAACATTTGGGGGTGTGGATGTGTGAAATGCCCCTGTTTCCCAGGGGAGAAAAAGCCATCAATCAGAACGTTTTAAGCTAAGGAGGTTGTAGCTTCACCTGTACCTTCCCTGTCTTGTCCAAACATCTCTGACATATCTTTAAAGCCCAGTGTCCTGTCCATTCCCTGGGCATCCAACAGAACGTGTTCTCTGTGTGAAGTCTTAAGGTCATGAGGATTCAAGGAGCCTTCCACTCTGGGTGCTCCTGCTTGGATCAGCCAGAGTTTGTAACTTAGATGCCTTCACTCTGTCCTACAGAGCATATCCCTGTGCTCCTGCATTTCCTCCCATCTCACTGCTGAGGCATTTAAACACCACCCCCAACCCCCCAAACGTTTGGTTCCTGACCCAGGAATACACCAGGACACTTCTAAAAAGCACAAAGCACGTTGTCTTCCAGTAGGAGTAGGAGAAAATTCTGCTCTTTATGTGGTGAGGGGCAGGCTCATACTCTTGCTTTAAAAAGACCAGAGGTTATAAAATGTTTCTTAATGGAATGTAGGAGACTCAGCAAGCTGGTTCAAAGAAAATGTTTTCCCTCTCAGTCCATTTTAAACTCTCTCCCTATGTTTTTCCAATTGGCACTGAAGCACTCATCTGAAATAGCTCTCCCCTGTAGAAACTTCTGTCCCAGAGAACGACGTGGTCCAGAGAACATCTTCATGCAATATCCCAGTTGTACTTATTAGCCCTTAAATGTATACCTGGTGCCCTTTTCCTGTGGAAACCAGGAGGGCTGAGACACTAATCCAGCCTGCAAGCATCAGGGTGCAGTAAGAATTAAGGATTCTTCCTCCCAAGAGCCAAGGCTACAGACAGACAGCCAATCAGAATTCACTTCAAAGCAAGGAGTTGAGTAAAAAGCATTTTCCTTTAAGTGTGAAGATTTACTGTTAGCAAATACAGACACCCTGCTCCACACAGTTTAGTTAGGACAGCTTAAGCCAGGTAAGAAATTTAAATATTAAATATTTAAATTAAAAATTTAAATATTAAATATGCTGCCTGTGCCAAAGGGCATTCCTGCAGCATTTCTGCCTGCATACAAAGGGCCTTTGCAGCTGTAGGTGTGTCAGAGAAGATGTGCAGAATTTGTTCTGCTAATGGGCAAAGATGAGCAAGCACAGCCTTAGAAGTACATTGAACCTAATTCATCTTCAGCACATTGCAATGACAGGCAGCTGAGCTGAGCACATCCTGCAAGGAACTGTCCTGCAAAGACATCCTGCAAAGAACATTCCCAGAGGACAACGAGGTTGCTCTGAAATAAGAAGAGATAGGGTTAATGTGATGCATAGTGACTATTCTAGAATATTTCTCTGTATAGCTGTCCTGATTTCAAGCCTAGTGTTTTATTATTTAGTTGAATTCCTTTTCAGGTATTTGTCCTTGCTCATAATGCAGCTCCAAGAGCTCAAACTGTCTGTCTTTCATTTCCCACATCAGGGCTTCAGAAAAAAAAACACAAGCTCACAATATTGCCTGTGTGGTATTGAATGGTGTGTGGAACTGTCAAATTGAAATTTCACACGCTGGTTTACAAGCCACCATGATCACCTTCCCTATCAGAAGGGGCTTCAGTGCCTTACACAGTTTTTCTTACCGGTTCTGCAACAAGATTTGCAGGGTCAAGATGATGAGGCAAAGCTTTTGCTAGCTAGAGCTCAGGACTGCAGAGTTACACACTTCATTATTGCTTCAGGTAACATCACCAAGGTTTTCATGAGCGACACTGAAACGTGCAGAGACTGAGCTCAGCAAAAGAGGCAGTTTCCTCCCTGAACCTGCTGGGAGGTGGTCCTGTGTCAGAAGCGAGGCAAAGGAACCTTGATCCTTCAGACCTCTCACACCAGCTTGCACCTTGTACTGTCCCTCAGGTCTTCATTCTCTGCCACGTGTATTGAAGCTGTAAATAGCACCCCAGGTGCCTCATTGGGACAGGCTTTGTGTCTTCAGGGAATTTGCTTGCTGCTGAACTCTAAAGGTTGTCCATGTTTTCTAGACAGCACGTGGTGTTCCTGTGCAAGGGCATTGGGTGGCTGCTGGGTCACAAGATGGTACCAGCAGAGAGTTACTGGGTCACATAGTGCAGCACACTGGCGTACAAGGGAAGTGGGATTATCAGATCCTGAAAAAACTTCCACTCGTTGTGTATCCCATAGAAACAGCATAACATTTTGCTTGGAGAAGGGCCACTCGCAAATGAGTCAAGCCAAAAGTCTAGGAAAACAGCAAAAAAATCACTGACTACTTCAGGCCCAAATGCTAAACCTTCAGTACAGAACATTTTCTACCTAGGAAGGCTCCTCAGTGCTTTCCATTGACTGCAGCCAGGCACCACCTTTGTTTTCAAGTCATTCACATCCCTTTAAAACACAGTTTTTCCTAGGACCTGCATGTTTTTTAAGGTCAGACAAGCCAAGGCCAGTCTCTGGTAAGGGCTGCGTCTCTTCACCTGGGAGTCTTCTCGCATTGCTTCACTTGCTGCTCTTCAGTTCCCAAACTCAGTTCTCCCCCAGCTCCCCTGTTAGTGCACTTACCACTGGCACTGCAATGAAAGTCACAGCAAGCCAGGCACAGACTACACAGGGACGTGTAGGACACGGCTGTTCTCCCACTCCTGCATACTCCCCTTTCTGCTCATCGTTTCCTGGTCTCACTTTCCTCTGCCCTGCTTGGAACCTCCTTTTCATCCGTCCTCACCTCTCTAAGACTGCATTGCTCTGCTTGACACTTCCCTGGGCCCTGTCCAGCATGCAGGAACAGATGGCACAGCCTAGTTAGCCCCAGAGAGGAGGACAAAAAAAGTGTTGCCTTGGTATAGCAGTGCTGTATCTCTCATGCCTGGTGAAGTGTAGGCCAAAAATCTCATTCTGTGCATTGTGGCTCCTAGGGTGAAGCTGAATATTTAAATGTGTTTTGCAGCACAGCTCATGACTTCTGGACAAGTCCTTTCTCAAAGCAAGGAGCCCTGTAGGGGAAACACTGTCACAAAGCACTTGGACACTGCAGTGGATCCATTGCACGTGGAGGCACACCTGATCTCCAGTCCAGGAAATAAAGTGGCCTCTTCTCCATCAGCTGAGCCCAACTAAGCTTAAAAAAATAATCAAGGCAATTAAAAAAAAAAAAAAAAAGAAAAGCTGTTGAAGGCCCATGTGCTTGTAAACACACACCATATTGAATTAGGAAAATCTATGTCATCCCAAGGGTTATTTGACTACAATATACAGAGATCAGCTTCTGTTTGCTATAACCCAGGTTGTGTGGCTGAAGCTGTCTATAAGTTAGATCACATCAGATATTTCCCATCCTTTGCAGTGCCTGGAGCTGGACCAATGATCCTTGGGTCCCTTCCAACTGAGCATATTCTGTGATTGAGTGGTGAGAGTGAACCTTGTCATAGATTGGATTCTCAGCTCGTTCTCCAAAGCATGTAGGAAAGGCATTAGGGAACAAATCATAAAAGGCTTTTTGGAGCCTTGGGTATGAATAAAATAAGTTAGGAGCAGACCTAGATAAATTATAGAAAAGGCCTGACTCACATGGTGGGAGGAGCCTTTGAAGTGGGGATAAAACCTCCAAAGATCTGCTCCCATGCTGTTCAGGCAGGCATTGACATCAGGCTCGTCTGCTGTCGTGTAAAAGAAGGGGTATGAGTGGGGGGTCTGGCTGCCAGCTTCAACACATGGCCCTCACAGGGTGCTCAGAGCTGCTCTTCCATCTCCAGACAAGAAGCATGTGCTGAATTTAGCACTTCTGGCCTCAGCATAGGTACAGTTTGCATGTAGGAAGCAGTCAGTGTGTAACTGTTACAGAGTTGACACTTTCTGCATAAAAGCCGTATTTCAAGAGCAGGTTTTCATTAAAATGAGTTCAAATGGGCTCCTTTGCTTCGTTTAGACAGAAAATACAGAAAAAGAAGTACTTTTAGCCCAGAAGGTGACCATGAATCTTTAAATTTTAGAAAGGCACTTTGTTCTCTGCAGGTGTTTCATGTTCACATATATTTTGTTCTCCAGGACAAGCATATCTTGTAACATTTATTGCAAGTTTAAAAATCAAACACTCAGCCCCTGCAACACCGCTCAGTCCTGCTCCACAACCAAAAAAAAACCCCAAAGCCCTCCAAGAAACAAAATCATTGTCCTAATAAAAGGAAAAACACAGGAGCAGCTAGGGAACCTGAACTTGCTTGGACGTGTTCTGGAGCAGAGACCACTAATTAGAAACAAAATTGGTAATACTTTCTATCTTATCCCATCAGAAGGATCAGTGAATACATTCTGTTCACAGAAATGGGCTGGGAACCTCACTGGCCACAGTGAAGGCTTTATTAGAGTCACACTCCCACCAGATAAAATGGGACCCACAAGTAACCCAGTGTTAGTATTTGAAAGGGACAGGTGTGAATTAAAGCTTTAGAGCAGATTTTCCACACAAAGCATCTAATCCCACGGCTTGTGTAACAGGGCTGTATGAAAAGCATTAGCAGCAGGCTGCACTTCCATGCCTAGGGATGCACAATGATCCAATGTCCTCTTTCAGACTCGTTAATAGCAGCAGTATCTTGATTCCTCAAGTGGGCATCAACCAGTGGGCATTCACAGCTCTACCCTCTCCTGTTTCAAGCACCTTGACCCTGGATAAAACTCCCTAGCAGAGACCAACAGCAGCGGATTTTGGAGCTTCACAAAAACCTGTTATTTTCAGCAGATCCTGTTTCCAGCTCCACACAGCTACAAAAGTTAACCATAAACTAATTTTCTTACTTAAATAAGTCATGGTTCATTTTTGCCTCTGTTTAAAATTGTATGCAAGATGAAATGTTAAAGCTGACAAGCTTGAAATGAAATATCAGAACATTCCTTGACCTTGTCATCACCATTCACTTTTTGCTCTTCTGCACAGTGAAAATATTTTAAAAAACAGCATATTCCCATGAAACTTGTTGATTTTCATGAATTGGCATTTTCCAGAAGAAAAAAAAAAAAAAAGAAAATAGTTAGCTGGAAATTTTTCAAGTAGCTCTCTACACAAGAAATGCAAAGCAGAAAAATTGCCCCATCCAGTCCAGTTTGAGTTCCCTGAGGGCTTCAGCTTTGCTTCTTTAACTCTGGCCAGAAGACAGAGCCTTCCCTGAATCCCCCCCTGCAAGACTGTATAATGTGAAATAGTTCTCACTGCTTCTCGAGTTGCTTTACACTATCATAAACCCACATGTGTGTTGCATTAATGGAACTGATGTAAACGAGGGGCAGACATGAAAATCCCTGCTTGGTATCCAGGCACAAAACCAGTGTTTGCTCCAGGAACATCCTCAGACAGTTACTGG
Source organism: Monarcha castaneiventris obscurior (assembly GCA_026261815.1). Taxonomy (NCBI): domain Eukaryota; kingdom Metazoa; phylum Chordata; class Aves; order Passeriformes; family Monarchidae; genus Monarcha; species Monarcha castaneiventris. The sequence continues at coordinate 15,431,073 of JAMPIT010000884.1, forward strand.
TTTCTGTGCAGGACTCTTACCTTTGTCACGTGGCTCCTTTTCAGCTTTCTGACCTTGCATCCCACTCCCCAAGGAGCATCCTTTCCAAGCTTAGACTGCCCTGAGCATCCCTGGGCTTGCAGTTCTAAGGGGGTGCTGCAATCAGCTGATCTCCATCACTTGGGCCCCATTTCCCCACAGCCATGGGCTGCATTTCCCATTTCCCATTTCCCATCAGGGCTTTGTCCTGTGCTGCTCCCAGCCACGCTGCTGGAGAGGTTGACGGAGAAACAGCAGCCCTGGGGCCAGCTGATGCAAGTGACAGGGCAGGGACGGTGACAGAGCTCTGAGCAGGGGCTCCACAAGCTCCTTGGCTGCTCTCTTTGCTTGGCAGGTTCCTCTGGAATGAGGCTGGTGGAGGGAGAAGACACCATGCTGTAAACATGCATCACGCTGCACAACCCAAGCCCATTAAAAGAGTAAAGAAGAAAATGCCAGCAAAACTGAGTATGGAGCAATTTGGGAGAGACTGTTAGCAGTACAAATAATTTTGACATATGCAACAGTGGATGGCCTGTTTCCAGCTGCTGAAATTGAGAATAATATACCTGAGTGGTCAGCCAGAGCCCAGAGTACATTCCTCTATCCTGAGAAAATCAGCAAGCCCTGAAGTTACTATGGTGCTGAAATACATCTTTTAAAGCTGTGATTTAATTATCCACTCTTAATGAGGAAAATTGTGTATCTAAACATAAATTTTCAAAATTACAGGCCATGATCTATAAATAAAAGCTGTGTTTTCATGATTTACAACTACATTTGATACTGGCCTTGCTAATGATGTGACGTTTATGCCTGTGTAACTTAGGAGTTATGCAGCAAAAGCACAATATTTCAGCTGTTAGTAGCTGAAGGAGAGTTTATTGGTAGAGTTTATCAAACGGTGCACTTCATCAGAGTTAAGAGTCCTTTCTTTATAACACTACACGAGTTATATCAGGCCATGGGCACTATCAGCCTGTTATGCAGTGTTCCCAAGGGGCTGCACATTTGAGAGGTATATATTGAAAACTTGCCAGTATTCAGCTTCAGTTTTTCATAAATCTTCATGGTTTCATTCCTAGTTTTCCTTAGTGCTGACAGGAATGGTGGAACATTTCCCAGATGGAGATGAAGTAGTCTTCCCATCACTACTTTGGCTTTTTCTGTTTTATTAGATTTGGTATCTCGGTGTCCAGCCTTGGACAAAGGGTCAGCAAATGTCCTCTGCAATGTTTTTGTCCTGTATCATTACACCAGGAGTTATGGTGAGCTGAGGCCACGGTACTGCTCCACTGTGTACAAGCATGCTTCACCTTTTGGAATGCTGAGGAAGGAGGTGGCTTATAAATCTCAGATTGTTTCTGCAAAACTAAAGAAATAAAAGGGAACTGCTTTGCCACAATCTTATTATAAAACTGTTCTCTTGTGTAAGAGATTTTGCTGTTAGAATGGTATCTCATACTTTCACGTAACTTGGTTAGGAAGGAACACAAAAAATCTATTTATCTATTTTGATTGTATTTCTCAAAAGTTTCGGAACATCCTGAAATAGTTTGGAAGTCTTGCAAGATTACATTTTATAATGAGATTTGTGGGACTTTTTGCTTCTGCTTAAACTGGAGTGTGGAGGGACAAAAACTCACAACAAAGCTTAAGCAGAGTTTGCTAAGACTGAAATAGGTCTGATTTGAGATGGGAATATAGTTTTGTTTCATCTGTATTGTCATGTTATATATTAGTGAGAAAGTATCTTAAATGTGCTTTGTGTTTACTTTTCCAATCTCACGTTAACTTACTGTAGTCCATTATTTTTTACACTGCAATTCTGTCTCTAAGAAATCGGGAGGTGCAGATTTAATTACACAAGAAACACAAGTCTAATTGGCAAGGGAAAAGCAATAAGGAGAGACACTTCTGGAAAAGTGTGAACTGTCACAAAAAAATGTGGAACGAGAAAAAGATGTGAATCCAGACGTTCCATTTCACTGTTGTCTTTGTGATCCTGGTTTCCTAGGGAAACTTCATTTCTCCTCTTCTCTGTCTTGCTCGATTTAGCCATCTGTCTCTCATTTGATTATTTTCTGACCAAACTGCATCCAAGTTTGACAAATAAATATAGTTACCTGAAGCATATTGTGTCCTTACAGTGCATGTAAAGCCTCAGTTGAAGAAATTGTTCATTGTAAGCTCTCCTCTTTAGACATCTGAGCTTAATCTTGGGAGCCACATCTGAAAAAACAACCTGGACTCCATTAGTGTTGCTCCTCCCAGACTGAGCTTCTTCCATAGTTGTAGCAGTTCAGTTCTCAGCACACCTGGCCAGGATGTGTGTGTTATCTGCTCTTCAAACACAGACCAAGAGCAAAGATTATCATGAGAGGTCTCACAGGGCAGAATAGTGCCTAGAAAATAGCTCTGGAGTAAAATAGATCCAGACATACAAACTGGTGTTGCTTGCCCTTCCCATATTGACTCATATTTGTAATGCAAGAAGTGACAAAGAACTTCACTTAAAGGAAGAGTCTAGGTGCAGTTCTTCATCACCTGTCATATTGCCAAAGTGAACCAAAGAGAGAATTAGATTTAAATTATTTTCAAGTGCCGAATTCAGCTGCAGCTCAAACCCTGAATTTCTGTGCCAGGGCAGATACCTCTGTTGCAGATGACTGTAGTTAATTATTCATAGCCCGTGAACTGCAATGAAAACAGACCTGGAGATGCAAGAGTCATTTTATGCTTGTAAGTCAAATTCACCAGCACTGAGTAAAGCAGGTGCAGCCTCAGCAATTTGGGAGAAATAAGTTCTGCCAGGCCACCAGCAAAACTAGGCCCCAGTTTAGGGTGCAGGTGGCAGGAGATTGTGAAGAAATGGATGAGGTTGGTTTGCTTTCCGTAGCAGATCTCATGTGTGCAGCTATCTGCTGTGTATTTACTACAGCTTTGGCTTTCCTACAGCTGTTTCTGGAAGTGCGTGCTTGCAGGCCATGGTAGCAGATGCTGTACAGACAGTGTGGCTCACTGATTCTCAAAATGCTGGAAATGCTAACAGCCCAGAATGCTGAAGTTCTGTACCCTCTAAGATGAATGCCTTTGCACAATATCAAGCTCCTGAGCAAACACCAGAGTCCTTTCTGCAGGAGAAATGAAACATTTAGTCCCCAAATCCCTGTGGGGCACAGCAGGAGCACAAAGGGATGTGGAGCTCTGCTCTCAGTGGGGTTCTGCACTGGCTCCTAGCATTTGGCACATTGGCCACTCGGAGCAAGTTGTTTCACTTTCTCCTGAAATGTATCCGGCTTAGGGGCAAAGCGTGGATTCTTTTCACAGCACGAAGTAGCTGTGACTTGTGTGGACAGAAAATGATGAGCTTCTGTAGCCATCCCAGCTTCTAGAGGGGAGGCTGGCAGCATGGAGGTGCCTGAGGGTGCCAGGAATAACACAGCTCCTCTCTCCTGCAAGGGTGGCCATCTGTCCTGCTCTCCCCACTCTGCCTTGGAGCTGCACTGTGATCTTTGGCAACCTTCTGCTTCCAGCCTTCTCATTTATGAAATGGGGGCTTGCAGTGTTTCCTCCACCTCCAAGGCCCGCTGCAAAGCTCTAAGACAGAAGATGCTAGAGAGGTCTAAAAATATCATGGCTGCTAAAATTTGGAGAGTGTTTGGTTCAGAAAAGCCCGTGAGAAGCATCTGGAATCTGTCCCAGATCCAACAAGGTGCATTCATTTCCAGTTAGACTTTGTCATCTGGGTGGCAATGAATCAGCGAGGGGAGAACTTCTATTTCACATGTGCTCTAGCAAGGCACTGCATTATTGTTTGTAATACAAGTAAGTGCTGGAGAGTATTCCAAATAGGGCTGCTTTGTACTTTTGTGCCTCTGGCAATGGTGTTAAGTGCATAAATATTGCAGTTCTGCATTGAAAGGTGGTGCTGCTTAAGAGAAAATTTAGATGGTTTGACTTTTGGTAATATTCTGACAAGAGGCATATTTTAAATTGTCTATAAAAAGAAAAAGCCACAGGACTAGGGCTCTGAAGCAGACATCCTGGCTGTCTTCCCCATAGGCTGTGCAATGCCAAGAGCCCTAAGAAACCCAGCCTTTGTGCTGACTGATCCCAAAGCTTCCTGGGTTGTGAAGAAAAACTGTCAAAACCAAACCATCTCTTTAAAACGTTTCCACTTTGACAAATAAGCAAATGTTAATGGGAAAAAAAAAAGAGGAAAAAAACCCCCAAACCAAACCCAACCCTCCTGGAATTTTTCTCAGCCGTGCTAGTAAACACTGAAGTGCAATAGCTCCAGCTAAACAAACAGGAAAGCGTGCCCTGCTGTCTAACTGTGCAATCTGGCAGTGGCAAAATAAAGACTAGATTAAAAGTGTCTTGGACCACAGCAACCAAGAGAGTTCTGGATCTCTAAATAACCCCATGTAAGAAAACATAGGAAGATAGTGCCTCTTTATGAGCTAAACGCTATTTTGCCATGCAGGTAACCGAGGCTGATGTTGTGGTGAGGCCATCCAGGAGAGCATACTGGAACCTGCTGTTGGCCAAAACAAATAAATAATGACTTCAGGAAAAATGCACATCTGTTCCCTCCTTTTGCCTGGCAGAAACATCGCTGGTGTTGCAGCTCCTCCCTGATTTACAGAATTAGCCCCTTAGGATGATGATGGCTATTGCCTTTGTGAGGGGCTTTGAGTGCTGCAGGTACCGCTGTATCCATGAGGTGTTATTCCAGCCCCGTTGCTGGGATACCAGGACGTGATGGGAGTACTCACGGTGCTGATACTGCCAGGAGGGGGTGTGGGCAAACCTAGAAATATCTTCCCCACCCACCCTTCGTATTCAGTGAGGTGGTGATTGCTGTTCCCTCTTTCTGGGCTAGGTGAGCATCCCAGGGGCTGTGGAGAAGGTGGCTCTCCCTGGGCAGTGCACACCCTCCATCCCTCCCTCCCTGCAGGACTGGGAGCACAAGCTGTTGCCCCTGGGCTGTTCTGCAGCCCATCAGTACAGCTCCACTCACCTCCCAAGTCACCTGCTGAAGTAGGCCCTGTTAGTGAAGTTAAGCAATGATTCACCTTCCTCTGTGGCTAAAACACCCATGTGAGGCACCTCA